>JAVIAB010000139.1:60389063-61589063 GCA_032433765.1 Megaustenia siamemsis
AATAAACGAATATATCCCTTGGCATCTTCGTCTTCTTGTTGTTGTGCACCGAATGAAGGGGGAACTGTCTAGATGTCGGTTTTATCCTCTTCGTAATGGGTTCTCCCAGTGGAGGTACCTTCATAACGCGCTTTCTGCTTTGTCGTAAACCACTTCCTGATTGGTTTTTACACTCAGGTGGTCTACAGCCCCGTGTATCAACCGCTGACCGGCCTCCTTAGCTCGTTCTTTGAAAGCTTCACCGACATTTTTCCCGGCTAATGCGTCCTGTGCGACCTGCAGACGGTCCCCAATCCTTCTCGAAGCAAGGCCTTACCGCCTGTTTTTAACCAGGGTAAAATAGCCCTCCCGATTCCCCAAAGAAACTACCGATTCCTCGACCGCTCTGACTTCGACCTCCTATAAACACGGGCATTCCATTACCAGCATGACAACAGTAAAAGTCTTCGTATAACTCAACATCGCGATGAAGGTGGGTGTGTCTCACCATTATACCAGCTCGAGATGCTTCTTCACTCGAAAGCGTACCGTTAGCACCGATTTCCGTGGGTGAATGGAATGGTTTTTCCATGCTCGTTGGCTAAAAGGATTTCCACGGTATCGAAGGAAAATCGACTCAGGGGTAGGTAGTGAGGCTTATCGTAGATCTGAAACACCACGGTGTGATTTCTATTGAGAACAGCACGTTCCTGAGGAGAGGTACCATCAAATCCCTCACCGGTCTGGGGGAAACGAGATCGCAGTAGACGTAGACATTCTTCGCAACGCTTTCCAAGTTCATTACGCCCACGCTGAAGATATCGCGAGATATCAGTCCACACCTCGCTCCCCATAAAAGCGAACCTGCTGCGCTAAGGCCGAAAATATCCGACATCAAAAGGTTGTAAATCTCCCTCGTGTTCATCTTCTTTCTCTCAAACGGCGAAGTCTGTTAGAATCTGCCGTGCTTTGGACACCTCGAGTACTGAGTCCAACTCGGCGTAGACGATAACTTGTAGGGGAGTAGTTATGGGAGTGGCAAACTTGAGTTCTATCGACAAGGGTCCGCTTGTGGCTAGCTCAAAATGGGAGCCGTCCAGTAGGCTGGAGGAGAGGTCAAAACCAAATAGTTAAAATCCGTCCTTGAACTCTCGATAATCAATGTTATTCCCAGCGTCCTTGCCAATCAGACCCATGGCCAGATTTGTACAAAAGAAAGCTCTCGCGTATTGATTTCGTTCAAAGTCCATAGTTAGAGGCTTTCCCGAGATACATTTCCCGTCGACCGTCAAATTCATATGTCAAACCAAAGTGTTGAAAATTGAAAGGTTATCGGTATAAACACCATTAAAGGCACCGGCCGTAATCAGACCTATCACTATACGGGTTGGTGTTTGAGATAAAAATAAATTGTCTTGAATGTGGGAGAACATCCCACTAGCGATGGAAAATGTCCTGATGGTAACCCGCTTGATCGGGTACCATGCATTACCGCTTAAAAGAGCCTTTCGTGTGCTAGAGAAATCGCGGGGTTTAGCTTAGCTTTCCTGACCACGAGCGCGGCGTATAATACTCTTATAACCACAGACCTATCGGAAGCAATGAGGATGAACACATCCTTAGAGGGCGTGAGTTTGATCTTTACATCGACTCTGTTTAGCATATAACGATCCTGCACAAAGACATCAGAGTGCAAACGACCGATCATTACAACCTCTTTACTACCCGAAGTCAAATCGCGCCGTGTTTTAAAACCCTCATTTCCTTTCATATCAACGTGATGACCTGCTGTGTCTTTGTAGAACAGAGCGATCGTCAAGTATCCCGTTTTCGCATCCTCCCCGTAGTTTAGCGTAGCCTCAAACACTGCTCTAAAAGGATAGGTATTCTCCGATGGTGTAACAACGTGTCGTTTAGAGATACGTCGACTTGTGAAAATAGACTGTGAAGATAATTGTTGACTGGTCCTACCTCAACATCCGCTGGTACACAATCCCCATTGGGGAGGGTGATCATGACCCGTAGATGTAAAACGTTGAAAAGATCTAGATACTCCTCGCTGTTGCCCGAAATGAAAAACTCTATTGGTGTGCTATGCGACAAGGCTGCGATCGGACGAATTTCAATAAATTGACCAGAGTAGAGATGTCTGTGTGGGTGGAACGCTAAATAAATCCAAACCAGAGTGAAGACACTCACATGACTTGGGGTGAATGAGAGACATTATTAAACGAATATATCCCTTGGCATCTTCGTCTTCTTGTTGTTGTGCACCGAATGAAGGGGGAACTGTCTAGATGTCGGTTTTATCCTCTTCGTAATGGGTTCTCCCAGTGGAGGTACCTTCATAACGCGCTTTCTGCTTTGTCGTAAACCACTTCCTGATTGGTTTTACCACTCAGGTGGTCTACAGCCCGTGTATCAACCGCTGACCGGCCTCCTTAGCTCGTTCTTTGAAAGCTTCACCGACATTTTTCCCGGCTAATGCGTCCTGTGCGACCTGCAGACCGGTCCCCAATCCTTCTCGAAGCAAGGCCTTACCGCCTGTTTTTAACCAGGGTAAAATAGCCCTCCCGATTCCCCAAAGAAACTACCGATTCCTCGACCGCTCTGACTTCGACCTCCTATAAACACGGGCATTCCATTACCAGCATGACAACAGTAAAAGTCTTCGTATAACTCAACATCGCGATGAAGGTGGGTGTGTCTCACCATTATACCAGCTCGAGATGCTTCTTCACTCGAAAGCGTACCGTTAGCACCGATTTCCGTGGGTGAATGGAATGGTTTTTCCATGCTCGTTGGCTAAAAGGATTTCCACGGTATCGAAGGAAAATCGACTCAGGGGTAGGTAGTGAGGCTTATCGTAGATCTGAAACACCACGGTGTGATTTCTATTGAGAACAGGCACGTTCCTGAGGAGAGGTACCATCAAATCCCTCACCGGTCTGGGGGAAACGAGATCGCAGTAGACGTAGACATTCTTCGCAACGCTTTCCAAGTTCATTACGCCCACGCTGAAGATATCGCGAGATATCAGTCCACACCTCGCTCCCCATAAAAGCGAACCTGCTGCGCTAAGGCCGAAAATATCCGACATCAAAAGGTTGTAAATCTCCCTCGTGTTCATCTTCTTTCTCTCAAACGGCGAAGTCTGTTAGAATCTGCCGTGCTTTGGACACCTCGAGTACTGAGTCCAACTCGGCGTAGACGATAACTTGTAGGGGAGTAGTTATGGGAGTGGCAAACTTGAGTTCTATCGACAAGGGTCCGCTTGTGGCTAGCTCAAAATGGGAGCCGTCCAGTAGGCTGGAGGAGAGGTCAAAACCAAATAGTTAAAATCCGTCCTTGAACTCTCGATAATCAATGTTATTCCCAGCGTCCTTGCCAATCAGACCCATGGCCAGATTTGTACAAAAGAAAGCTCTCGCGTATTGATTTCGTTCAAAGTCCATAGTTAGAGGCTTTCCCGAGATACATTTCCCGTCGACCGTCAAATTCATATGTCAAACCAAAGTGTTGAAAATTGAAAGGGTTATCGGTATAAACACCATTAAAGGCACCGGCCGTAATCAGACCTATCACTATACGGGTTGGTGTTTGAGATAAAAATAAATTGTCTTGAATGTGGGAGAACATCCCACTAGCGATGGAAAATGTCCTGATGGTAACCCGCTTGATCGGGTACCATGCATTACCGCTTAAAAGAGCCTTTTCGTGTGCTAGAGAAATCGCGGGGTTTAGCTTAGCTTTCCTGACCACGAGCGCGGCGTAGGTGATAATACTCTTATAACCCACAGACCTATCGGAAGCAATGAGGATGAACACATCCTTAGAGGGCGTGAGTTTGATCTTTACATCGACTCTGTTTAGCATATAACGATCCTGCACAAAGACATCAGAGTGCAAACGACGATCATTACAACCTCTTTACTACCCGAAGTCAACTTTCCGCGCCCCCGTGTTGTTAAAAAACCGTCATTCCTTTCATATAACTGTGAATGATGACCCTTGCTGTGTCTCTTGTCTGAAAGATCTAGATACTCCTCGCTGTTGCCCGAAATGAAAAACTCTATTGGTGTGCTATGCGACAAGGCTGCGATCGGACGAATTTCAATAAATTGACCAGAGTAGAGATGTCTGTGTGGGTGGAACGCTAAATAAATCCAAACCAGAGTGAAGACACTCACATGACTTGGGGTGAATGAGAGACTTTATTAAACGAATATATCCCTTGGCATCTTCGTCTTCTTGTTGTTGTGCACCGAATGAAGGGGGAACTGTCTAGATGTCGGTTTTATCCTCTTCGTAATGGGTTCTCCCAGTGGAGGTACCTTCATAACGCGCTTTCTGCTTTGTCGTAAACCACTTCCTGATTGGTTGTTACCACTCAGGTGGTCTACAGCCCCGTGTATCAACCGCTGACGGCCTCCTTAGCTCGTTCTTTGAAAGCTTCACCGACATTTTTCCCGGCTAATGCGTCCTGTGCGACCTGCAGACCGGTCCCCAATCCTTCTCGAAGCAAGGCCTTACCGCCTGTTTTTAACCAGGGTAAAATAGCCCTCCCGATTCCCCCAAAGAAACTACCGATTCCTCGACCGCTCTGACTTCGACCTCCTATAAACACGGGCATTCCATTACCAGCATGACAACAGTAAAAGTCTTCGTATAACTCAACATCGCGATGAAGGTGGGTGTGTCTCACCATTATACCAGCTCGAGATGCTTCTTCACTCGAAAGCGTACCGTTAGCACCGATTTCCGTGGGTGAATGGAATGGTTTTTCCATGCTCGTTGGCTAAAAGGATTTCCACGGTATCGAAGGAAAATCGACTCAGGGGTAGGTAGTGAGGCTTATCGTAGATCTGAAACACCACGGTGTGATTTCTATTGAGAACAGGCACGCTCCTGAGGAGAGGTACCATCAAATCCCTCACCGGTCTGGGGGAAACGAGATCGCAGTAGACGTAGACATTCTTCGCAACACTTTCCAAGTTCATTACGCCCACGCTGAAGATATCGCGAGATATCAGTCCACACCTCGCTCCCCATAAAAGCGAACCTGCTGCGCTAAGGCCGAAAATATCCGACATCAAAAGCTTGTAAATCTCCCTCGTGTTTATCTTCTTTCTCTCAAACGGCGAAGTCTGTTAGAATCTGCCGTGCCTTGGACACCTCGAGTACTGAGTCCAACTCGGCGTAGACGATAACTTGTAGGGGAGTAGTTATGGGAGTGGCAAACTTGAGTTCTATCGACAAGGGTCCGCTTGTGGCTAGCTCAAAATGGGAGCCGTCCAGTAGGCTGGAGGAGAGGTCAAAACCAAATAGTTAAAATCCGTCCTTGAACTCTCGATAATCAATGTTATTCCCAGCGTCCTTGCCAATCAGACCCATGGCCAGATTTGTAAAAGAAAGCTCTCGCGTATTGATTTCGTTCAAAGTTCAAAGTTAGAGGCTTTCCGAGATACATTTCCCGTCGACCGTCAAATTCATATGTCAAACCAAAGTGTTGAAAATTGAAAGGGTTATCGGTATAAACACCATTAAAGGCACCGGCCGTAATCAGACCTATCACTATACGGGTTGGTGTTGAGATAAAAATAAATTGTCTTGAATGTGGGAGAACATCCCACTAGCGATGGAAAATGTCCTGATGGTAACCCGCTTGATCGGGTACCATGCATTACCGCTTAAAAGAGCCTTTTCGTGTGCTAGAGAAATCGCGGGGTTAGCTTAGCTTTCCTGACCACGAGCGCGGCGTAGGTGATAATACTCTTATAACCCACAGACCTATCGGAAGCAATGAGGATGAACACATCCTTAGAGGGCGTGAGTTTGATCTTTACATCGACTCTGTTTAGCATATAACGATCCTGCACAAAGACATCAGAGTGCAAACGACCGATCATTACAACCTCTTTACTACCCGAAGTCAAATCGCGCCGTGTTTTAAAACCCTCATTCCTTTCATATCAACGTGATGACCTGCTGTGTCTTTGTAGAACAGAGCGATCGTCAAGTATCCCGTTTTCGCATCCTCCCCGTAGTTTAGCGTAGCCTCAAACACTGCTCTAAAAGGATAGGTATTCTCCGATGGTGTAACCAACGTGTCGTTTAGAGAGACGTCGACTTGTGAAAATAGACTGTGAAGATAATTGTTGACTGGTCCTACCTCAACATCCGCTGGTACACAATCCCCATTGGGGAGGGTGATCATGACCCGTAGATGTAAAACGTTGAAAAGATCTAGATACTCCTCGCTGTTGCCCGAAATGAAAAACTCTATTGGTGTGCTATGCGACAAAGCTGCGATCGGACGAATTTCAATAAATTGACCAGAGTCTAGAGATGTCTGTGTGGGTGGAACGCTAAATAAATCCAAACCAGAGTGAAGACACTCACATGACTTGGGGTGAATGAGAGACATTATTAAACGAATATATCCCTTGGCATCTTCGTCTTCTTGTTGTGAGCACCGAATGAAGGGGGAACTGTCTAGATGTCGGTTTTATCCTCTTCGTAATGGGTTCTCCCAGTGGAGGTACCTTCATAACGCGCTTTCTGCTTTGTCGTAAACCACTTCCTGATTGGTTGTTACCACTCAGGTGGTCTACAGCCCCGTGTATCAACCGCTGACCGGCCTCCTTAGCTCGTTCTTTGAAAGCTTCACCGACATTTTTCCCGGCTAATGCGTCCTGTGCGACCTGCAGACCGGTCCCCAATCCTTCTCGAAGCAAGGCCTTACCGCCTGTTTTTAACCAGGGTAAAATAGCCCTCCCGATTCCCCAAAGAAACTACCGATTCCTCGACCGCTCTGACTTCGACCTCCTATAAACACGGGCATTCCATTACCAGCATGACAACAGTAAAAGTCTTCGTATAACTCAACATCGCGATGAAGGTGGGTGTGTCTCACCATTATACCAGCTCGAGATGCTTCTTCACTCGAAAGCGTACCGTTAGCACCGATTTCCGTGGGTAAATGGAATGGTTTTTCCATGCTCGTTGGCTAAAAGGATTTCCACGGTATCGAAGGAAAATCGACTCAGGGGTAGGTAGTGAGGCTTATCGTAGATCTGAAACACACGGTGTGATTTCTATTGAGAACAGGCACGTTCCTGAGGAGAGGTACCATCAAATCCTCACCGGTCTGGGGGAAACGAGATCGCAGTAGACGTAGACATTCTTCGCAACGCTTTCCAAGTTCATTACGCCCACGCTGAAGATATCGCGAGATATCAGTCCACACCTCGCTCCCCATAAAAGCGAACCTGCTGCGCTAAGGCCGAAAATATCCGACATCAAAAGGTTGTAAATCTTCCTCGTGTTCATCTTCTTTCTCTCAAACGGCGAAGTCTGTTAGAATCTGCCGTGCTTTGGACACCTCGAGTACTGAGTCCAACTCGGCGTAGACGATAACTTGTAGGGAGTAGTTATGGAGTGGCAAACTTGAGTTCTATCGACAAGGGTCCGCTTGTGGCTAGCTCAAAATGGGAGCCGTCCAGTAGGCTGGAGGAGAGGTCAAAACCAAATAGTTAAAATCCGTCCTTGAACTCTCGATAATCAATGTTATTCCCAGCGTCCTTGCCAATCAGACCCATGGCCAGATTTGTACAAAAGAAAGCTCTCGCGTATTGATTTCGTTCAAAGTCCATAGTTAGAGGCTTCCCGAGATACATTTCCCGTCGACCGTCAAATTCATATGTCAAACCAAAGTGTTGAAAATTGAAATGGTTATCGGTATAAACACCATTAAAGGCACGGCCGTAATCAGACCTATCACTATACGGGTTGGTGTTTGAGATAAAAATAAATTGTCTTGAATGTGGGAGAACATCCCACTAGCGATGGAAAATGTCCTGATGGTAACCCGCTTGATCGGGTACCATGCATTACCGCTTAAAAGAGCCTTTTCGTGTGCTAGAGAAATCGCGGGGTTTAGCTTAGCTTTCCTGACCACGAGCGCGGCGTAGGTGATAATACTCTTATAACCCACAGACCTATCGGAAGCAATGAGGATGAACACATCCTTAGAGGGCGTGAGTTTGATCTTTACATCGACTCTGTTTAGCATATAACGATCCTGCACAAAGACATCAGAGTGCAAACGACCGATCATTACAACCTCTTTACTACCCGAAGTCAAATCGCGCCGTGTTTTAAAACCCTCATTTCCTTTCATATCAACGTGATGACCTGCTGTGTCTTTGTAGAACAGAGCGATCGTCAAGTATCCCGTTTTCGCATCCTCCCCGTAGTTTAGCGTAGCCTCAAACACTGCTCTAAAAGGATAGGTATTCTCCGATGGTGTAACCAACGTGTCGTTTAGAGAGACGTCGACTTGTGAAAATAGACTGTGAAGATAATTGTTGACTGGTCCTACCTCAACATCCGCTGGTACACAATCCCCATTGGGGAGGGTGATCATGACCCGTAGATGTAAAACGTTGAAAAGATCTAGATACTCCTCGCTGTTGCCCGAAATGAAAAACTCTATTGGTGTGCTATGCGACAAGCTGCGATCGGACGAATTTCAATAAATTGACCAGAGTAGAGATGTCTGTGTGGGTGGAACGCTAAATAAATCCAAACCAGAGTGAAGACACTCACATGACTTGGGGTGAATGAGAGACATTATTAAACGAATATATCCCTTGGCATCTTCGTCTTCTTGTTGTTGTGCACCGAATGAAGGGGGACTGTCTAGATGTCGGTTTTATCCTCTTCGTAATGGGTTCTCCCAGTGGAGGTACCTTCATAACGCGCTTTCTGCTTTGTCGTAAACACTTCCTGATTGGTTGTTACCACTCAGGTGGTCTACAGCCCCGTGTATCAACCGCTGACCGGCCTCCTTAGCTCGTTCTTTGAAAGCTTCACCGACATTTTTCCCGGCTAATGCGTCCTGTGCGACCTGCAGACCGGTCCCCAATCCTTCTCGAAGCAAGGCCTTACCGCCTGTTTTAACCAGGGTAAAATAGCCCTCCCGATTCCCCAAAGAAACTACCGATTCCTCGACCGCTCTGACTTCGACCTCCTATAAACACGGGCATTCCATTACCAGCATGACAACAGTAAAAGTCTTCGTATAACTCAACATCGCGATGAAGGTGGGTGTGTCTCACCATTATACCAGCTCGAGATGCTTCTTCACTCGAAAGCGTACCGTTAGCACCGATTTCCGTGGGTGAATGGAAGTTTTTCCATGCTCGTTGGCTAAAAGGATTTCCACGGTATCGAAGGAAAATCGACTCAGGGGTAGGTAGTGAGGCTTATCGTAGATCTGAAACACCACGGTGTGATTTCTATTGAGAACAGGCACGTTCCTGAGGAGAGGTACCATCAAATCCCTCACCGGTCTGGGGGAAACGAGATCGCAGTAGACGTAGACATTCTTCGCAACGCTTTCCAAGTTCATTACGCCCACGCTGAAGATATCGCGAGATATCAGTCCACACCTCGCTCCCCATAAAAGCGAACCTGCTGCGCTAAGGCCGAAAATATCCGACATCAAAAGGTTGTAAATCTCCCTCGTGTTCATCTTCTTTCTCTCAAACGGCGAAGTCTGTTAGAATCTGCCGTGCTTTGGACACCTCGAGTACTGAGTCCAACTCGGCGTAGACGATAACTTGTAGGGGAGTAGTTATGGGAGTGGCAAACTTGAGTTCTATCGACAAGGGTCCGCTTGTGGCTAGCTCAAAATGGGAGCCGTCCAGTAGGCTGGAGGAGAGGTCAAAACCAAATAGTTAAAATCCGTCCTTGAACTCTCGATAATCAATGTTATTCCTTGCCAATCAGACCCATGGCCAGATTTGTACAAAAGAAAGCTCTCGCGTATTGATTTCGTTCAAAGTCCATAGTTAGAGGCTTTCCCGAGATACATTTCCCGTCGACCGTCAAATTCATATGTCAAACCAAAGTGTTGAAAATTGAAAGGGTTATCGGTATAAACACCATTAAAGGCACCGGCCGTAATCACCTATCACTATACGGGTTGGTGTTTGAGATAAAAATAAATTGTCTTGAATGTGGGAGAACATCCCACTAGCGATGGAAAATGTCCTGATGGTAACCCGCTTGATCGGGTACCATGCATTACCGCTTAAAAGAGCCTTTTCGTGTGCTAGAGAAATCGCGGGGTTTAGCTTAGCTTTCCTGACCACGAGCGCGGCGTAGGTGATAATACTCTTATAACCCACAGACCTATCGGAAGCAATGAGGATGAACACATCCTTAGAGGGCGTGAGTTTGATCTTTACATCGACTCTGTTTAGCATATAACGATCCTGCACAAAGACATCAGAGTGCAAACGACCGATCATTACAACCTCTTTACTACCCGAAGTCAAATCGCGCCGTGTTTAAAACCCTCATTTCCTTTCATATCAACGTGATGACCTGCTGTGTCTTTGTAGAACAGAGCGATCGTCAAGTATCCCGTTTTCGCATCCTCCCCGTAGTTTAGCGTAGCCTCAAACACTGCTCTAAAAGGATAGGTATTCTCCGATGGTGTAACCAACGTGTCGTTTAGAGAGACGTCGACTTGTGAAAATAGACTGTGAAGATAATTGTTGACTGGTCCTACCTCAACATCCGCTGGTACACAATCCCCATTGGGGAGGGTGATCATGACCCGTAGATGTAAAACGTTGAAAAGATCTAGATACTCCTCGCTGTTGCCCGAAATGAAAAACTCTATTGGTGTGCTATGCGACAAAGCTGCGATCGGACGAATTTCAATAAATTGACCAGAGTTTAGAGATGTCTGTGTGGGTGGAACGCTAAATAAATCCAAACCAGAGTGAAGACACTCACATGACTTGGGGTGAATGAGAGACATTATTAAACGAATATATCCCTTGGCATCTTCGTCTTCTTGTTGTTGTGCACCGAATGAAGGGGGGACTGTCTAGATGTCGGTTTTATCCTCTTCGTAATGGGTTCTCCCAGTGGAGGTACCTTCATAACGCGCTTTCTGCTTTGTCGTAAACCACTTCCTGATTGGTTGTTACCACTCAGGTGGTCTACAGCCCCGTGTATCAACCGCTGACCGGCCTCCTTAGCTCGTTCTTTGAAAGCTTCACCGACATTTTTCCCGGCTAATGCGTCCTGTGCGACCTGCAGACCGGTCCCCAATCCTTCTCGAAGCAAGGCCTTACCGCCTGTTTTAACCAGGGTAAAATAGCCCTCCCGATTCCCCCAAAGAAACTACCGATTCTTCGACCGCTCTGACTTCGACCTCCTATAAACACGGGCATTCCATTACCAGCATGACAACAGTAAAAGTCTTCGTATACTCAACATCGCGATGAAGGTGGGTGTGTCTCACCATTATACCAGCTCGAGATGCTTCTTCACTCGAAAGCGTACCGTTAGCACCGATTTCCGTGGGTGAATGGAATGGTTTTTCCATGCTCGTTGGCTAAAAGGATTTCCACGGTATCGAAGGAAAATCGACTCAGGGGTAGGTAGTGAGGCTTATCGTAGATCTGAAACACCACGGTGTGATTTCTATTGAGAACAGGCACGCTCCTGAGGAGAGGTACCATCAAATCCCTCACCGGTCTGGGGGAAACGAGATCGCAGTAGACGTAGACATTCTTCGCAACACTTTCCAAGTTCATTACGCCCACGCTGAAGATATCGCGAGATATCAGTCCACACCTCGCTCCCCATAAAAGCGAACCTGCTGCGCTAAGGCGAAAATATCCGACATCAAAAGGTTGTAAATCTCCTCGTGTTCATCTTCTTTCTCTCAAACGGCGAAGTCTGTTAGAATCTGCCGTGCTTTGGACACCTCGAGTACTGAGTCCAACTCGGCGTAGACGATAACTTGTAGGGGAGTAGTTATGGGAGTGGCAAACTTGAGTTCTATCGACAAGGGTCCGCTTGTGGCTAGCTCAAAATGGGAGCCGTCCAGTAGGCTGGAGGAGAGGTCAAAACCAAATAGTTAAAATCCGTCCTTGAACTCTCGATAATCAATGTTTCCCAGCGTCCTTGCCAATCAGACCCATGGCCAGATTTGTACAAAAGAAAGCTCTCGCGTATTGATTTCGTTCAAAGTTTAGAGGCTTTCCCGAGATACATTTCCCGTCGACCGTCAAATTCATATGTCAAACCAAAGTGTTGAAAATTGAAAGGGTTATCGGTATAAACACCATTAAAGGCACCGGCCGTAATCAGACCTATCACTATACGGGTTGGTGTTTGAGATAAAAATAAATTGTCTTGAATGTGGGAGAACATCCCACTAGCGATGGAAAATGTCCTGATGGTAACCCGCTTGATCGGGTACCATGCATTACCGCTTAAAAGAGCCTTTTCGTGTGCTAGAGAAATCGCGGGGTTTAGCTTAGCTTTCCTGACCACGAGCGCGGCGTAGGTGATAATACTCTTATAACCCACAGACCTATCGGAAGCAATGAGGATGAACACATCCTTAGAGGGCGTGAGTTTGATCTTTACATCGACTCTGTTTAGCATATAACGATCCTGCACAAAGACATCAGAGTGCAAACGACCGATCATTACAACCTCTTTACTACCCGAAGTCAAATCGCGCCGTGTTTTAAAACCCTCATTTCCTTTCATATCAACGTGATGACCTGCTGTGTCTTTGTAGAACAGAGCGATCGTCAAGTATCCCGTTTTCGCATCCTCCCCGTAGTTTAGCGTAGCCTCAAACACTGCTCTAAAAGGATAGGTATTCTCCGATGGTGTAACCAACGTGTCGTTTAGAGAGACGTCGACTTGTGAAAATAGACTGTGAAGATAATTGTTGACTGGTCCTACCTCAACATCCGCTGGTACACAATCCCCATTGGGGAGGGTGATCATGACCCGTAGATGTAAAACGTTGAAAAGATCTAGATACTCCTCGCTGTTGCCCGAAATGAAAAACTCTATTGGTGTGCTATGCGACAAGGCTGCGATCGGACGAATTTCAATAAATTGACCAGAGTAGAGATGTCTGTGTGGGTGGAACGCTAAATAAATCCAAACCAGAGTGAAGACACTCACATGACTTGGGGTGAATGAGAGACATTATTAAACGAATATATCCCTTGGCATCTTCGTCTTCTTGTTGTTGTGCACCGAATGAAGGGGGAACTGTCTAGATGTCGGTTTTATCCTCTTCGTAATGGGTTCTCCCAGTGGAGGTACCTTCATAACGCGCTTTCTGCTTTGTCGTAAACCACTTCCTGATTGGTTGTTACCACTCAGGTGGTCTACAGCCCGTGTATCAACCGCTGACCGGCCTCCTTAGCTCGTTCTTTGAAAGCTTCACCGACATTTTTCCGGCTAATGCGTCCTGTGCGACCTGCAGACCGGTCCCCAATCCTTCTCGAAGCAAGGCCTTACCGCCTGTTTTAACCAGGGTAAAATAGCCCTCCCGATTCCCCCAAAGAAACTACCGATTCCTCGACCGCTCTGACTTCGACCTCCTATAAACACGGGCATTCCATTACCAGCATGACAACAGTAAAAGTCTTCGTATAACTCAACATCGCGATGAAGGTGGGTGTGTCTCACCATTATACCAGCTCGAGATGCTTCTTCACTCGAAAGCGTACCGTTAGCACCGATTTCCGTGGGTGAATGGAATGGTTTTTCCATGCTCGTTGGCTAAAAGGATTTCCACGGTATCGAAGGAAAATCGACTCAGGGGTAGGTAGTGAGGCTTATCGTAGATCTGAAACACCACGGTGTGATTTCTATTGAGAACAGGCACGTTCCTGAGGAGAGGTACCATCAAATCCCTCACCGGTCTGGGGGAAACGAGATCGCAGTAGACGTAGACATTCTTCGCAACACTTTCCAAGTTCATTACGCCCACGCTGAAGATATCGCGAGATATCAGTCCACACCTCGCTCCCCATAAAAGCGAACCTGCTGCGCTAAGGCCGAAAATATCCGACATCAAAAGGTTGTAAATCTCCCTCGTGTTCATCTTCTTTCTCTCAAACGGCGAAGTCTGTTAGAATCTGCCGTGCTTTGGACACCTCGAGTACTGAGTCCAACTCGGCGTAGACGATAACTTGTAGGGGAGTAGTTATGGGAGTGGCAAACTTGAGTTCTATCGACAAGGGTCCGCTTGTGGCTAGCTCAAAATGGGAGCCGTCCAGTAGGCTGGAGGAGAGGTCAAAACCAAATAGTTAAATCCGTCCTTGAACTCTCGATAATCAATGTTATTCCCAGCGTCCTTGCCAATCAGACCCATGGCCAGATTTGTACAAAAGAAAGCTCTCGCGTATTGATTTCGTTCAAAGTCCATAGTTAGAGGCTTTCCCGAGATACATTTCCCGTCGACCGTCAAATTCATATGTCAAACCAAAGTGTTGAAAATTGAAAGGGTTATCGGTATAAACACCATTAAAGGCACCGGCCGTAATCAGACCTATCACTATACGGGTTGGTGTTTGAGATAAAAATAAATTGTCTTGAATGTGGGAGAACATCCCACTAGCGATGGAAAATGTCCTGATGGTAACCCGCTTGATCGGGTACCATGCATTACCGCTTAAAAGAGCCTTTTCGTGTGCTAGAGAAATCGCGGGGTTTAGCTTAGCTTTCCTGACCACGAGCGCGGCGTAGGTGATAATACTCTTATAACCCACAGACCTATCGGAAGCAATGAGGATGAACACATCCTTAGAGGGCGTGAGTTTGATCTTTACATCGACTCTGTTTAGCATATAACGATCCTGCACAAAGACATCAGAGTGCAAACGACCGATCATTACAACCTCTTTACTACCCGAAGTCAAATCGCGCCGTGTTTTAAAACCCTCATTTCCTTTCATATCAACGTGATGACCTGCTGTGTCTTTGTAGAACAGAGCGATCGTCAAGTATCCCGTTTTCGCATCCTCCCCGTAGTTTAGCGTAGCCTCAAACACTGCTCTAAAAGGATAGGTATTCTCCGATGGTGTAACCAACGTGTCGTTTAGAGAGACGTCGACTTGTGAAAATAGACTGTGAAGATAATTGTTGACTGGTCCTACCTCAACATCCGCTGGTACACAATCCCCATTGGGAGGGTGATCATGACCCGTAGATGTAAAACGTTGAAAAGATCTAGATACTCCTCGCTGTTGCCCGAAATGAAAAACTCTATTGGTGTGCTATGCGAAAAAGCTGCGATCGGACGAATTTCAATAAATTGACCAGAGTAGAGATGTCTGTGTGGGTGGAACGCTAAATAAATCCAAACCAGAGTGAAGACACTCACATGACTTGGGGTGAATGAGAGACATTATTAAACGAATATATCCCTTGGCATCTTCGTCTTCTTGTTGTTGTGCACCGAATGAAGGGGGACTGTCTAGATGTCGGTTTTATCCTCTTCGTAATGGGTTCTCCCAGTGGAGGTACCTTCATAACGCGCTTTCTGCTTTGTCGTAAACCACTTCCTGATTGGTTGTTACCACTCAGGTGGTCTACAGCCCCGTGTATCAACCGCTGACCGGCCTCCTTAGCTCGTTCTTTGAAAGCTTCACCGACATTTTTCCCGGCTAATGCGTCCTGTGCGACCTGCAGACCGGTCCCCAATCCTTCTCGAAGCAAGGCCTTACCGCCTGTTTTTAACCAGGGTAAAATAGCCCTCCCGATTCCCCCAAAGAAACTACCGATTCTTCGACCGCTCTGACTTCGACCTCCTATAAACACGGGCATTCCATTACCAGCATGACAACAGTAAAAGTCTTCGTATAACTCAACATCGCGATGAAGGTGGGTGTGTCTCACCATTATACCAGCTCGAGATGCTTCTTCACTCGAAAGCGTACCGTTAGCACCGATTTCCGTGGGTGAATGGAATGGTTTTTCCATGCTCGTTGGCTAAAAGGATTTCCACGGTATCGAAGGAAAATCGACTCAGGGGTAGGTAGTGAGGCTTATCGTAGATCTGAAACACCACGGTGTGATTTCTATTGAGAACAGGCACGTTCCTGAGGAGAGGTACCATCAAATCCCTCACCGGTCTGGGGGAAACGAGATCGCAGTAGACGTAGACATTCTTCGCAACACTTTCCAAGTTCATTACGCCCACGCTGAAGATATCGCGAGATATCAGTCCACACCTCGCTCCCCATAAAAGCGAACCTGCTGCGCTAAGGCCGAAAATATCCGACATCAAAAAGTTGTAAATCTCCCTCGTGTTCATCTTCTTTCTCTCAAACGGCGAAGTCTGTTAGAATCTGCCGTGCTTGGACACCTCGAGTACTGAGTCCAACTCGGCGTAGACGATAACTTGTAGGGGAGTAGTTATGGGAGTGGCAAACTTGAGTTCTATCGACAAGGGTCCGCTTGTGGCTAGCTCAAAATGGGAGCCGTCCAGTAGGCTGGAGGAGAGGTCAAAACCAAATAGTTAAAATCCGTCCTTGAACTCTCGATAATCAATGTTATTCCCAGCGTCCTTGCCAATCAGACCCATGGCCAGATTTGTACAAAAGAAAGCTCTCGCGTATTGATTTCGTTCAAAGTCCATAGTTAGAGGCTTTCCCGAGATACATTTCCCGTCGACCGTCAAATTCATATGTCAAACCAAAGTGTTGAAAATTGAAAGGGTTATCGGTATAAACACCATTAAAGGCACCGGCCGTAATCAGACCTATCACTATACGGGTTGGTGTTTGAGATAAAAATAAATTGTCTTGAATGTGGGAGAACATCCCACTAGCGATGGAAAATGTCCTGATGGTAACCCGCTTGATCGGGTACCATGCATTACCGCTTAAAAGAGCCTTTTCGTGTGCTAGAGAAATCGCGGGGTTTAGCTTAGCTTTCCTGACCACGAGCGCGGCGTAGGTGATAATACTCTTATAACCCACAGACCTATCGGAAGCAATGAGGATGAACACATCCTTAGAGGGCGTGAGTTTGATCTTTACATCGACTCTGTTTAGCATATAACGATCCTGCACAAAGACATCAGAGTGCAAACGACCGATCATTACAACCTCTTTACTACCCGAAGTCAAATCGCGCCGTGTTTTAAAACCCTCATTTCCTTTCATATCAACGTGATGACCTGCTGTGTCTTTGTAGAACAGAGCGATCGTCAAGTATCCCGTTTTCGCATCCTCCCCGTAGTTTAGCGTAGCCTCAAACACTGCTCTAAAAGGATAGGTATTCTCCGATGGTGTAACCAACGTGTCGTTTAGAGATACGTCGACTTGTGAAAATAGACTGTGAAGATAATTGTTGACTGGTCCTACCTCAACATCCGCTGGTACACAATCCCCATTGGGGAGGGTGATCATGACCCGTAGATGTAAAACGTTGAAAAGATCTAGATACTCCTCGCTGTTGCCCGAAATGAAAAACTCTATTGGTGTGCTATGCGACAAGGCTGCGATCGGACGAATTTCAATAAATTGTCTAGAGATGTCTGTGTGGGTGGAACGCTAAATAAATCCAAACCAGAGTGAAGACACTCACATGACTTGGGGTGAATGAGAGACATTATTAAACGAATATATCCCTTGGCATCTTCGTCTTCTTGTTGTTGTGCACCGAATGAAGGGGGGACTGTCTAGATGTCGGTTTTATCCTCTTCGTAATGGGTTCTCCCAGTGGAGGTACCTTCATAACGCGCTTTCTGCTTTGTCGTAAACCACTTCCTGATTGGTTGTTACCACTCAGGTGGTCTACAGCCCCGTGTATCAACCGCTGACCGGCCTCCTTAGCTCGTTCTTTGAAAGCTTCACCGACATTTTTCCCGGCTAATGCGTCCTGTGCGACCTGCAGACCGGTCCCCAATCCTTCTCGAAGCAAGGCCTTACCGCCTGTTTTTAACCAGGGTAAAATAGCCCTCCCGATTCCCCAAAGAAACTACCGATTCCTCGACCGCTCTGACTTCGACCTCCTATAAACACGGGCATTCCATTACCAGCATGACAACAGTAAAAGTCTTCGTATAACTCAACATCGCGATGAAGGTGGGTGTGTCTCACCATTATACCAGCTCGAGATGCTTCTTCACTCGAAAGCGTACCGTTAGCACCGATTTCCGTGGGTGAATGGAATGGTTTTTCCATGCTCGTTGGCTAAAAGGATTTCCACGGTATCGAAGGAAAATCGACTCAGGGGTAGGTAGTGAGGCTTATCGTAGATCTGAAACACCACGGTGTGATTTCTATTGAGAACAGGCACGCTCCTGAGGAGAGGTACCATCAAATCCTCACCGGTCTGGGGGAAACGAGATCGCAGTAGACGTAGACATTCTTCGCAACGCTTTCCAAGTTCATTACGCCCACGCTGAAGATATCGCGAGATATCAGTCCACACCTCGCTCCCCATAAAAGCGAACCTGCTGCGCTAAGGCCGAAAATATCCGACATCAAAAGGTTGTAAATCTCCCTCGTGTTCATCTTCTTTCTCTCAAACGGCGAAGTCTGTTAGAATCTGCCGTGCTTTGGACACCTCGAGTACTGAGTCCAACTCGGCGTAGACGATAACTTGTAGGGGAGTAGTTATGGGAGTGGCAAACTTGAGTTCTATCGACAAGGGTCCGCTTGTGGCTAGCTCAAAATGGGAGCCGTCCAGTAGGCTGGAGGAGAGGTCAAAACCAAATAAAAATCCGTCCTTGAACTCTCGATAATCAATGTTATCCCAGCGTTGCCAATCAGACCCATGGCCAGATTTGTACAAAAGAAAGCTCTCGCGTATTGATTTCGTTCAAAGTCCATAGTTAGAGGCTTTCCCGAGATACATTTCCCGTCGACCGTCAAATTCATATGTCAAACCAAAGTGTTGAAAATTGAAAGGGTTATCGGTATAAACACCATTAAAGGCACCGGCCGTAATCAGACCTATCACTATACGGGTTGGTGTTTGAGATAAAAATAAATTGTCTTGAATGTGGGAGAACATCCCACTAGCGATGGAAAATGTCCTGATGGTAACCCGCTTGATCGGGTACCATGCATTACCGCTTAAAAGAGCCTTTTCGTGTGCTAGAGAAATCGCGGGGTTTAGCTTAGCTTTCCTGACCACGAGCGCGGCGTAGGTGATAATACTCTTATAACCCACAGACCTATCGGAAGCAATGAGGATGAACACATCCTTAGAGGGCGTGAGTTTGATCTTTACATCGACTCTGTTTAGCATATAACGATCCTGCACAAAGACATCAGAGTGCAAACGACCGATCATTACAACCTCTTTACTACCCGAAGTCAAATCGCGCCGTGTTTTAAAACCCTCATTTCCTTTCATATCAACGTGATGACCTGCTGTGTCTTTGTAGAACAGAGCGATCGTCAAGTATCCCGTTTTCGCATCCTCCCCGTAGTTTAGCGTAGCCTCAAACACTGCTCTAAAAGGATAGGTATTCTCCGATGGTGTAACCAACGTGTCGTTTAGAGATACGTCGACTTGTGAAAATAGACTGTGAAGATAATTGTTGACTGGTCCTACCTCAACATCCGCTGGTACACAATCCCCATTGGGGAGGGTGATCATGACCCGTAGATGTAAAACGTTGAAAAGATCTAGATACTCCTCGCTGTTGCCCGAAATGAAAAACTCTATTGGTGTGCTATGCGACAAGGCTGCGATCGGACGAATTTCAATAAATTGTCTAGAGAGATGTCTGTGTGGGTGGAACGCTAAATAAATCCAAACCAGAGTGAAGACACTCACATGACTTGGGGTGAATGAGAGACATTATTAAACGAATATATCCCTTGGCATCTTCGTCTTCTTGTTGTTGTGCACCGAATGAAGGGGGAACTGTCTAGATGTCGGTTTTATCCTCTTCGTAATGGGTTCTCCCAGTGGAGGTACCTTCATAACGCGCTTTCTGCTTTGTCGTAAACCACTTCCTGATTGGTTGTTACCACTCAGGTGGTCTACAGCCCCGTGTATCAACCGCTGACCGGCCTCCTTAGCTCGTTCTTTGAAAGCTTCACCGACATTTTTCCCGGCTAATGCGTCCTGTGCGACCTGCAGACGGTCCCCAATCCTTCTCGAAGCAAGGCCTTACCGCCTGTTTTTAACCAGGGTAAAATAGCCCTCCCGATTCCCCAAAGAAACTACCGATTCCTCGACCGCTCTGACTTCGACCTCCTATAAACACGGGCATTCCATTACCAGCATGACAACAGTAAAAGTCTTCGTATAACTCAACATCGCGATGAAGGTGGGTGTGTCTCACCATTATACCAGCTCGAGATGCTTCTTCACTCGAAAGCGTACCGTTAGCACCGATTTCCGTGGGTGAATGGAATGGTTTTTCCATGCTCGTTGGCTAAAAGGATTTCCACGGTATCGAAGGAAAATCGACTCAGGGGTAGGTAGTGAGGCTTATCGTAGATCTGAAACACCACGGTGTGATTTCTATTGAGAACAGGCACGCTCCTGAGGAGAGGTACCATCAAATCCCTCACCGGTCTGGGGGAAACGAGATCGCAGTAGACGTAGACAATCTTCGCAACACTTTCCAAGTTCATTACGCCCACGCTGAAGATATCGCGAGATATCAGTCCACACCTCGCTCCCATAAAAGCGAACCTGCTGCGCTAAGGCCGAAAATATCCGACATCAAAAGGTTGTAAATCTCCCTCGTGTTCATCTTCTTTCTCTCAAACGGCGAAGTCTGTTAGAAT
This sequence comes from Megaustenia siamemsis, assembly GCA_032433765.1. NCBI lineage: Eukaryota > Metazoa > Mollusca > Gastropoda > Stylommatophora > Ariophantidae > Megaustenia > Megaustenia siamemsis. Next base: position 60,409,652 of record JAVIAB010000139.1, read on the forward strand.
CTGCCGTGCCTTGGACACCTCGAGTACTGAGTCCAACTCGGCGTAGACGATAACTTGTAGGGGAGTAGTTATGGGAGTGGCAAACTTGAGTTCTATCGACAAGGGTCCGCTTGTGGCTAGCTCAAAATGGGAGCCGTCCAGTAGGCTGGAGGAGAGGTCAAAACCAAATAGAAAATCCGTCCTTGAACTCTCGATAATCAATGTTATTCCCAGCGTCCTTGCCAATCAGACCCATGGCCAGATTTGTACCAAGAAAGCTCTCGCGTATTGATTTCGTTCAAAGTCCATAGTTAGAGGCTTTCCCGAGATACATTTCCCGTCGACCGTCAAATTCATATGTCAAACCAAAGTGTTGAAAATTGAAAGGGTTATCGGTATAAACACCATTAAAGGCACCGGCCGTAATCAGACCTATCACTATACGGGTTGGTGTTTGAGATAAAAATAAATTGTCTTGAATGTGGGAGAACATCCCACTAGCGATGGAAAATGTCCTGACGGTAACCCGCTTGATCGGGTACCATGCATTACCGCTTAAAAGAGCCTTTTCGTGTGCTAGAGAAATCGCGGGGTTTAGCTTAGCTTTCCTGACCACGAGCGCGGCGTAGGTGATAATACTCTTATAACCCACAGACCTATCGGAAGCAATGAGGATGAACACATCCTTAGAGGGCGTGAGTTTGATCTTTACATCGACTCTGTTTAGCATATAACGATCCTGCACAAAGACATCAGAGTGCAAACGACCGATCATTACAACCTCTTTACTACCCGAAGTCAAATCGCGCCGTGTTTTAAAACCCTCATTTCCTTTCATATCAACGTGATGACCTGCTGTGTCTTTGTAGAACAGAGCGATCGTCAAGTATCCCGTTTTCGCATCCTCCCCGTAGTTTAGCGTAGCCTCAAACACTGCTCTAAAAGGATAGGTATTCTCCGATGGTGTAACCAACGTGTCGTTTAGAGATACGTCGACTTGTGAAAATAGACTGTGAAGATAATTGTTGACTGTCCTACCTCAACATCCGCTGGTACACAATCCCCATTGGGGAGGGTGATCATGACCCGTAGATGTAAAATTGTGAAAAGATCTAGATACTCCTCGCTGTTGCCCGAAATGAAAAACTCTATTGGTGTGCTATGCGACAAGGCTGCGATCGGACGAATTTCAATAAATTGTCTAGAGATGTCTGTGTGGGTGGAACGCTAAATAAATCCAAACCAGAGTGAAGACACTCACATGACTTGGGGTGAATGAGAGACATTATTAAACGAATATATCCCTTGGCATCTTCGTCTTCTTGTTGTTGTGCACCGAATGAAGGGGGAACTGTCTAGATGTCGGTTTTATCCTCTTCGTAATGGGTTCTCCCAGTGGAGGTACCTTCATAACGCGCTTTCTGCTTTGTCGTAAACCACTTCCTGATTGGTTGTTACCACTCAGGTGGTCTACAGCCCCGTGTATCAACCGCTGACCGGCCTCCTTAGCTCGTTCTTTGAAAGCTTCACCGACATTTTTCCCGGCTAATGCGTCCTGTGCGACCTGCAGACCGGTCCCCAATCCTTCTCGAAGCAAGGCCTTACCGCCTGTTTTTAACCAGGGTAAAATAGCCCTCCCGATTCCCCCAAAGAAACTACCGATTCCTCGACCGCTCTGACTTCGACCTCCTATAAACACGGGCATTCCATTACCAGCATGACAACAGTAAAAGTCTTCGTATAACTCAACATCGCGATGAAGGTGGGTGTGTCTCACCATTATACCAGCTCGAGATGCTTCTTCACTCGAAAGCGTACCGTTAGCACCGATTTCCGTGGGTGAATGGAATGGTTTTTCCATGCTCGTTGGCTAAAAGGATTTCCACGGTATCGAAGGAAAATCGACTCAGGGGTAGGTAGTGAGGCTTATCGTAGATCTGAAACACCACGGTGTGATTTCTATTGAGAACAGGCACGCTCCTGAGGAGAGGTACCATCAAATCCCTCACCGGTCTGGGGGAAACGAGATCGCAGTAGACGTAGACATTCTTCGCAACACTTTCCAAGTTCATTACGCCCACGCTGAAGATATCGCGAGATATCAGTCCACACCTCGCTCCCCATAAAAGCGAACCTGCTGCGCTAAGGCCGAAAATATCCGACATCAAAAGGTTGTAAATCTCCCTCGTGTTCATCTTCTTTCTCTCAAACGGCGAAGTCTGTTAGAATCTGCCGTGCCTTGGACACCTCGAGTACTGAGTCCAACTCGGCGTAGACGATAACTTGTAGGGGAGTAGTTATGGGAGTGGCAAACTTGAGTTCTATCGACAAGGGTCCGCTTGTGGCTAGCTCAAAATGGGAGCCGTCCAGTAGGCTGGAGGAGAGGTCAAACCAAATAGACAAAATCCGTCCTTGAACTCTCGATAATCAATGTTATTCCCAGCGTCCTTGCCAATCAGACCCATGGCCAGATTTGTACCAAAGAAAGCTCTCGCGTATTGATTTCGTTCAAAGTCCATAGTTAGAGGCTTTCCCGAGATACATTTCCCGTCGACCGTCAAATTCATATGTCAAACCAAAGTGTTGAAAATTGAAGGGGTTATCGGTATAAACACCATTAAAGGCACCGGCCGTAATCAGACCTATCACTATACGGGTTGGTGTTTGAGATAAAAATAAATTGTCTTGAATGTGGGAGAACATCCCACTAGCGATGGAAAATGTCCTGATGGTAACCCGCTTGATCGGGTACCATGCATTACCGCTTAAAAGAGCCTTTTCGTGTGCTAGAGAAATCGCGGGGTTTAGCTTAGCTTTCCTGACCACGAGCGCGGCGTAGGTGATAATACTCTTATAACCCACAGACCTATCGGAAGCAATGAGGATGAACACATCCTTAGAGGGCGTGAGTTTGATCTTTACATCGACTCTGTTTAGCATATAACGATCCTGCACAAAGACATCAGAGTGCAAACGACCGATCATTACAACCTCTTTACTACCCGAAGTCAAATCGCGCCGTGTTTTAAAACCCTCATTTCCTTTCATATCAACGTGATGACCTGCTGTGTCTTTGTAGAACAGAGCGATCGTCAAGTATCCCGTTTTCGCATCCTCCCCGTAGTTTAGCGTAGCCTCAAACACTGCTCTAAAAGGATAGGTATTCTCCGATGGTGTAACCAACGTGTCGTTTAGAGATACGTCGACTTGTGAAAATAGACTGTGAAGATAATTGTTGACTGGTCCTACCTCAACATCCGCTGGTACACAATCCCCATTGGGGAGGGTGATCATGACCCGTAGATGTAAAACGTTGAAAAGATCTAGATACTCCTCGCTGTTGCCCGAAATGAAAAACTCTATTGGTGTGCTATGCGACAAGGCTGCGATCGGACGAATTTCAATAAATTGTCTAGAGATGTCTGTGTGGGTGGAACGCTAAATAAATCCAAACCAGAGTGAAGACACTCACATGACTTGGGGTGAATGAGAGACATTATTAAACGAATATATCCCTTGGCATCTTCGTCTTCTTGTTGTTGTGCACCGAATGAAGGGGGAACTGTCTAGATGTCGGTTTTATCCTCTTCGTAATGGGTTCTCCCAGTGGAGGTACCTTCATAACGCGCTTTCTGCTTTGTCGTAAACCACTTCCTGATTGGTTGTTACCACTCAGGTGGTCTACAGCCCCGTGTATCAACCGCTGACCGGCCTCCTTAGCTCGTTCTTTGAAAGCTTCACCGACATTTTTCCCGGCTAATGCGTCCTGTGCGACCTGCAGACCGGTCCCCAATCCTTCTCGAAGCAAGGCCTTACCGCCTGTTTTTAACCAGGGTAAAATAGCCCTCCCGATTCCCCCAAAGAAACTACCGATTCCTCGACCGCTCTGACTTCGACCTCCTATAAACACGGGCATTCCATTACCAGCATGACAACAGTAAAAGTCTTCGTATAACTCAACATCGCGATGAAGGTGGGTGTGTCTCACCATTATACCAGCTCGAGATGCTTCTTCACTCGAAAGCGTACCGTTAGCACCGATTTCCGTGGGTGAATGGAATGGTTTTTCCATGCTCGTTGGCTAAAAGGATTTCCACGGTATCGAAGGAAAATCGACTCAGGGGTAGGTAGTGAGGCTTATCGTAGATCTGAAACACCACGGTGTGATTTCTATTGAGAACAGGCACGCTCCTGAGGAGAGGTACCATCAAATCCCTCACCGGTCTGGGGGAAACGAGATCGCAGTAGACGTAGACATTCTTCGCAACACTTTCCAAGTTCATTACGCCCACGCTGAAGATATCGCGAGATATCAGTCCACACCTCGCTCCCCATAAAAGCGAACCTGCTGCGCTAAGGCCGAAAATATCCGACATCAAAAGGTTGTAAATCTCCCTCGTGTTCATCTTCTTTCTCTCAAACGGCGAAGTCTGTTAGAATCTGCCGTGCCTTGGACACCTCGAGTACTGAGTCCAACTCGGCGTAGACGATAACTTGTAGGGGAGTAGTTATGGGAGTGGCAAACTTGAGTTCTATCGACAAGGGTCCGCTTGTGGCTAGCTCAAAATGGGAGCCGTCCAGTAGGCTGGAGGAGAGGTCAAAACCAAATAGAAAATCCGTCCTTGAACTCTCGATAATCAATGTTATTCCCAGCGTCCTTGCCAATCAGACCCATGGCCAGATTTGTACAAAGAAAGCTCTCGCGTATTGATTTCGTTCAAAGTCCATAGTTAGAGGCTTTCCCGAGATACATTTCCCGTCGACCGTCAAATTCATATGTCAAACCAAAGTGTTGAAAATTGAAAGGGTTATCGGTATAAACACCATTAAAGGCACCGGCCGTAATCAGACCTATCACTATACGGGTTGGTGTTTGAGATAAAAATAAATTGTCTTGAATGTGGGAGAACATCCCACTAGCGATGGAAAATGTCCTGATGGTAACCCGCTTGATCGGGTACCATGCATTACCGCTTAAAAGAGCCTTTTCGTGTGCTAGAGAAATCGCGGGGTTTAGCTTAGCTTTCCTGACCACGAGCGCGGCGTAGGTGATAATACTCTTATAACCCACAGACCTATCGGAAGCAATGAGGATGAACACATCCTTAGAGGGCGTGAGTTTGATCTTTACATCGACTCTGTTTAGCATATAACGATCCTGCACAAAGACATCAGAGTGCAAACGACCGATCATTACAACCTCTTTACTACCCGAAGTCAAATCGCGCCGTGTTTTAAAACCCTCATTTCCTTTCATATCAACGTGATGACCTGCTGTGTCTTTGTAGAACAGAGCGATCGTCAAGTATCCCGTTTTCGCATCCTCCCCGTAGTTTAGCGTAGCCTCAAACACTGCTCTAAAAGGATAGGTATTCTCCGATGGTGTAACCAACGTGTCGTTTAGAGATACGTCGACTTGTGAAAATAGACTGTGAAGATAATTGTTGACTGGTCCTACCTCAACATCCGCTGGTACACAATCCCCATTGGGGAGGGTGATCATGACCCGTAGATGTAAAACGTTGAAAAGATCTAGATACTCCTCGCTGTTGCCCGAAATGAAAAACTCTATTGGTGTGCTATGCGACAAGGCTGCGATCGGACGAATTTCAATAAATTGTCTAGAGATGTCTGTGTGGGTGGAACGCTAAATAAATCCAAACCAGAGTGAAGACACTCACATGACTTGGGGTGAATGAGAGACATTATTAAACGAATATATCCCTTGGCATCTTCGTCTTCTTGTTGTTGTGCACCGAATGAAGGGGGAACTGTCTAGATGTCGGTTTTATCCTCTTCGTAATGGGTTCTCCCAGTGGAGGTACCTTCATAACGCGCTTTCTGCTTTGTCGTAAACCACTTCCTGATTGGTTGTTACCACTCAGGTGGTCTACAGCCCCGTGTATCAACCGCTGACCGGCCTCCTTAGCTCGTTCTTTGAAAGCTTCACCGACATTTTTCCCGGCTAATGCGTCCTGTGCGACCTGCAGACCGGTCCCCAATCCTTCTCGAAGCAAGGCCTTACCGCCTGTTTTTAACCAGGGTAAAATAGCCCTCCCGATTCCCCAAAGAAACTACCGATTCCTCGACCGCTCTGACTTCGACCTCCTATAAACACGGGCATTCCATTACCAGCATGACAACAGTAAAAGTCTTCGTATAACTCAACATCGCGATGAAGGTGGGTGTGTCTCACCATTATACCAGCTCGAGATGCTTCTTCACTCGAAAGCGTACCGTTAGCACCGATTTCCGTGGGTGAATGGAATGGTTTTTCCATGCTCGTTGGCTAAAAGGATTTCCACGGTATCGAAGGAAAATCGACTCAGGGGTAGGTAGTGAGGCTTATCGTAGATCTGAAACACCACGGTGTGATTTCTATTGAGAACAGGCACGCTCCTGAGGAGAGGTACCATCAAATCCCTCACCGGTCTGGGGGAAACGAGATCGCAGTAGACGTAGACATTCTTCGCAACACTTTCCAAGTTCATTACGCCCACGCTGAAGATATCGCGAGATATCAGTCCACACCTCGCTCCCCATAAAAGCGAACCTGCTGCGCTAAGGCCGAAAATATCCGACATCAAAAGGTTGTAAATCTCCCTCGTGTTCATCTTCTTTCTCTCAAACGGCGAAGTCTGTTAGAATCTGCCGTGCTTGGACACCTCGAGTACTGAGTCCAACTCGGCGTAGACGATAACTTGTAGGGGAGTAGTTATGGGAGTGGCAAACTTGAGTTCTATCGACAAGGGTCCGCTTGTGGCTAGCTCAAAATGGGAGCCGTCCGTAGGCTGGAGGAGAGGTCAAAACCAAATAGACAAAATCCGTCCTTGAACTCTCGATAATCAATGTTATTCCCAGCGTCCTTGCCAATCAGACCCATGGCCAGATTTGTACAAAAGAAAGCTCTCGCGTATTGATTTCGTTCAAAGTCCATAGTTAGAGGCTTTCCCGAGATACATTCCCGTCGACCGTCAAATTCATATGTCAAACCAAGTGTTGAAAATTGAAAGGGTTATCGGTATAAACACCATTAAAGGCACCGGCCGTAATCAGACCTATCACTATACGGGTTGGTGTTTGAGATAAAAATAAATTGTCTTGAATGTGGGAGAACATCCCACTAACGATGGAAAATGTCCTGACGTAACCCGCTTGATCGGGTACCATGCATTACCGCTTAAAAGAGCCTTTTCGTGTGCTAGAGAAATCGCGGGTTTAGCTTAGCTTTCCTGACCACGAGCGCGGCGTAGGTGATAATACTCTTATAACCCACAGACCTATCGGAAGCAATGAGGATGAACACATCCTTAGAGGGCGTGAGTTTGATCTTTACATCGACTCTGTTTAGCATATAACGATCCTGCACAAAGACATCAGAGTGCAAACGACCGATCATTACAACCTCTTTACTACCCGAAGTCAAATCGCGCCGTGTTTTAAAACCCTCATTTCTTTCATATCAACGTGATGACCTGCTGTGTCTTTGTAGAACAGAGCGATCGTCAAGTATCCCGTTTTCGCATCCTCCCCGTAGTTTAGCGTAGCCTCAAACACTGCTCTAAAAGGATAGGTATTCTCCGATGGTGTAACCAACGTGTCGTTTAGAGATACGTCGACTTGTGAAAATAGACTGTGAAGATAATTGTTGACTGGTCCTACCTCAACATCCGCTGGTACACAATCCCCATTGGGGAGGGTGATCATGACCCGTAGATGTAAAACTTGTTGAAAAGATCTAGATACTCCTCGCTGTTGCCCGAAATGAAAAACTCTATTGGTGTGCTATGCGACAAGGCTGCGATCGGACGAATTTCAATAAATTGTCTAGAGATGTCTGTGTGGGTGGAACGCTAAATAAATCCAAACCAGAGTGAAGACACTCACATGACTTGGGGTGAATGAGAGACATTATTAAACGAATATATCCCTTGGCATCTTCGTCTTCTTGTTGTTGTGCACCGAATGAAGGGGGAACTGTCTAGATGTCGGTTTTATCCTCTTCGTAATGGGTTCTCCCAGTGGAGGTACCTTCATAACGCGCTTTCTGCTTTGTCGTAAACCACTTCCTGATTGGTTGTTACCACTCAGGTGGTCTACAGCCCCGTGTATCAACCGCTGACCGGCCTCCTTAGCTCGTTCTTTGAAAGCTTCACCGACATTTTTCCCGGTTAATGCGTCCTGTGCGACCTGCAGACCGGTCCCCAATCCTTCTCGAAGCAAGGCCTTACCGCCTGTTTTTAACCAGGGTAAAATAGCCCTCCCGATTCCCCCAAAGAAACTACCGATTCCTCGACCGCTCTGACTTCGACCTCCTATAAACACGTGCATTCCATTACCAGCATGACAACAGTAAAAGTCTTCGTATAACTCAACATCGCGATGAAGGTGGGTGTGTCTCACCATTATACCAGCTCGAGATGCTTCTTCACTCGAAAGCGTACCGTTAGCACCGATTTCCGTGGGTGAATGGAATGGTTTTTCCATGCTCGTTGGCTAAAAGGATTTCCACGGTATCGAAGGAAAATCGACTCAGGGGTAGGTAGTGAGGCTTATCGTAGATCTGAAACACCACGGTGTGATTTCTATTGAGAACAGGCACGCTCCTGAGGAGAGGTACCATCAAATCCCTCACCGGTCTGGGGGAAACGAGATCGCAGTAGACGTAGACATTCTTCGCAACACTTTCCAAGTTCATTACGCCCACGCTGTAGATATCGCGAGATATCAGTCCACACCTCGCTCCCCATAAAAGCGAACCTGCTGCGCTAAGGCTTCTAAGAATGGGACGACGTCTTTGTTATTATACCACACCAAAAAGTTACTAAGGGTGACCATCTTATTGTCCTTCCAGACCTTTTTACACAGAGCGTACTCCTCTTCCGAAATATTACAATTATTTAGTTTGGAAAAGAAGGCCGATTGAGGAGGTAACTCCTCTCATTCAACTTGTTTAAATCGGTTACGTACTCGTAACAGAAAACACCCTTGGTCTCCTCTACTTATAAGCTGCCAAGTACTTGCTATAACTGAAACCTGGCGCTAGATAATTACGATATCTATGAATTTTAGATTCTGTGTTGCGATACACATAAAGTTATTGTTTCTTTGAACTATAAATTTGAACGGTTTTGTTACTTTGTAGTCTCCTTTCTTTTTATCTTCCTCTTCTGCTTCTTCTTCTCTTCCATACTATCTCCTTCTTCGTCTACTTGTATAGTGGCGACCATGAAGTGCCTTATTAAATAACATTTAATGACTTTGACGTCATACTTCCCTGAGTTAACCCTATTACTGGAAGCTTTTTTAAATACTCATCAAACCTAACTATAATATTGTCTTTATTCAGATCATGGAGTTGAGTAAAAATACTTTCAAACGATCTCGCAAAACGAGTATGCCTTACCAGCTATACTAGTGAGGTAATCAACCATCTGACTAACTAAAAAATGTGGGCCACCGTGTTATGAAGCATTTTGAGGCCTCCCACCCAGGGACATTTGACGCTATAGAACAGGAGAGTGGCACGTGTTTAGCTACAATGGCAGTTGAATGCGTATCGTGGGAAACATCCTAATATCAAAATATCAAAATAACATTCATAATCGAATGTTGCCCTGAACGGGAAATAAAAGACTCTGGAGTACTTATTCCTTCAGCGCTGATCGCATCCCATACAATTTCAGGTGAAGAGTAAACCCCACCCTTATATGTCTCTATCCTCATATCCCCATTGCAAGTTTTTTTCGTGCCTATCCATACGCCAAAACTTTTCACAATTTCCACATTTTCCACAAGAAAAGCTTTTACTAGCCCTAGAAAGATCGTTTATACAAAAGAAGTGGTTTTGTAAAGTAAAAGACGGAGATTTTCGCTATAACTACTACCGCTTCTCAAGACAATACGCAAGGCTGGTCAGAATCAAACTAAAAAATATCTATGTTTATTGAAAAGCAATTTTCTAAGAGAGACATTTCACCAAGAGTTACACCGTGAAAGTTACTTATCATTAGAGACAGGTTAAACTGTTTGAAAATTAGTCTCGAAGCCTTCCTAACATCAATATTTGAAGTTCCTCGATGGACAGCTAGACAACGGAAGAAGCAGAGATTATCATTGTAAACTTTAGAAAGGGAATCGTTTTGAATGATATTAATGCCGTAGTTGGATGCAATATAGGGTTGGATATCAAGCAGACACCCTATAGGATAATCTTGCAGTTTATATATATAAAACACTCGTACTGACTAACGTTTCCAAGGTATATTTGGTTGTCTCCCTATTTTTGTCTGCATACTCTAATATATCACTTTGATTTAATCTATCTATAAATGTTTCAAAATATTTCTGTTAACTAACAAAGGTTTGTCTAAACCTGTCGCGTTATTTGAGCTGGCGTGAAAATAACGCAGCCCTTTGTTTCACTATGTCTTAAGATTAGATGATGACTATAATTCACCTTGAATCGCTTTTTCTGGGCTAGGAAAATTGGGGTTACAAGGGTCTTCCAATCTATAGGAGTATCAGGCTTATGAAATATAGTGTACGTGTCCATGTATTTGTTCCTACGTCCATGTATTCTAATAGCTAACCAGTTGGCCTTATATAGCTTCCTAATAACTGGGGTAACTTATTTAAAGAGTCTGCTTCATTAATAAATCTTGGTCTCTTTGAGGGTTCTTGAGTCAAACTCTTTACTGGTCGCTTGCGTGAGGTTGTCGATACCACTGGGCCTGCTAGCGTTGATGGTGTCGAGTTGTCCACGACTGTATCATGACTATCGAGATGTACCTGCAGATGGCTTGTCCCAGTAAAGCTTTGTTGACAGATGTGACAGATATGGGGGTAGCACGGGTCTCTTTAGAGGCTACATGATCTGGTGACACAGGGTTGATGATGCAGGAAATACTGACGCAGGATGCTCGGTCTTAATATGTCTGCAAGGTTGTCTGCTCTATTATAAACTCGTTCACAAACATCACATTTGTATTCCTGACGCATATGTACACTAACAACATGTCGCTTTATGTCTCGGCTCCGGTTGAAAGTTTTGGAGTACAGATGACAAGTGTTAGGCATCTACAGAAAATCAATTGAAACATTACAACTAAAGAATAACGAACAATAACTATTAGAAGGAAATAAAACCAGTAAATGTGATCAACGAGATTCACAAATTAGATTACTAAAGTATCATACTATAATATTAAAGAACTAAAATAACACTTACTTTTTATGTGTTTGAAGGCGCGAGACACATTACCCTTCAAGAGAGAGGTCTGGACAAAATTTTCAAACCACCTTCTTTTAGTAACCACTCTCCAAATTCTCTTCCGATTACAACAGAACTGATACGATGGACTGTCAAAGGACATGGTCACCTATCGGAACTTTTGTCCCTCATATGCTATTTCAAAAGTTGTCTTTGTCAATTCAAAAGTTGTCTTTGTCAATTTAAAAGTCGTCTCTGTACGGCAGAAAACAAGGAGGGAGGGTTAGAAATCTAGGAGGGAAGGTCAGAAATCTAACAGGGAAGGGTAGAAACCTAGGAGGCAGGGACAGAAAACTAGGAAGCAGTGTTAAAACAAGGCGGAAGGTCAGAAACCAAGGAAGGAAGGTCAGAAATCTAACAGGGAAGGCAGAAACCTAGGAGGCAAGGGCAGAAACTTAGAAGGCAAGGGCAGAAACCTACGAGGCAAGGATAGAAAACTAGGAAGCAAAGTAGAAAACAAGGAGGGAAGGTCAGAAATCTAGGAAGCAGTGTTAGAAAACAAGGAGGGAAGGTCAGAAACCTACGAGGAACGGACAGAAATCGACAGATCAAGAGGGAGGTCAGAAAACAAGGAGGGAAGGTCAGAAACCTACGAGGCACGGACAGAAATCAAGGAGGGGAGGTCAGAAACCAAGGAGGGAAGGTCAGAATCTAACAGGCAGAAACCTAGGAGGCAAGGGCAGAAACTTAGAAGGCAAAGGCAGAAACCTACGAGGCAAGGACAGAAAACTAGGAAGCAAAGGTAGAAAACAAGGAGGGAAGGTCAGAAATCTAGGAAGCAGTGTTAGAAAACAAGGAGGGAAGGTCAGAAACCTACGAGGCACGGACATAAATCAAGGAGGGGAGGTCAGAAATCTAGGAGGGAAGGTCAGAAACCTAGGAAGCAGTGTTAGAAAACAAGATGAAAGGTCACAAGCCTAGAGGGAAGGGTAGAAACCTAGGAACCCGTGTTAGAAAAGTTGATAAATATAGAGGGTGTTGTGTCCCCTTAACATAAATCAAACGGGACTCCAAATTATAAGAAAGGAAGAGAAAAGAAAATTGGCTCTAACTTTTTTGATTATGGTACTAACTTTTTGACTATGGAACTATCTTAAGGAAATTTGTTTTTATTTTACTTGATTTACCTGAACGTAAAAGAGCGAGAGAGACGAGAGAGAGAGAGAGACGAGAGAGAGAGAGGAAATAAATAAATAACAAACATATATTCTATATCACATTTAGCCCACTCACGTGTACGGAATTATGAAAATACATATTTGAACGAACACAATTTTCAGAGAAGGAAATCAGAAAATTTGTTGCCTGACCTAACCTAGCGGACAGCAACAATAAATTAAAATAAAGTTAGAAAATAAACAATTAATAACAAATATATATTCTACTTCACATTTATCCCACCATACAGCTTTTTAACAATTAACGATTTCAACAGATTGTAAAGGATTGAGATACGGAGTTATCAATAACCAAACAAAGAACATGTACAACAAGTATTTTCCTTAGACATTTATTTTGAATGCGTTCAACTTGTTTCTATATCTCTTGTTGTTTTCCAGCTTTCACACGCATACGTAAAGGTTGATAGTACATTTGATTTGAAAATCAAAGGCTAAGGAAAGCAAACCTGAATAAAATGCTGAAATCGGATGCACCGGGGCACTGGCGCAGAACACAGTGCAACGTTTTAACGGGTGTTCAATCAGAGTGGATCTGGCAGACTCTAAATGTGTTTTATACACATTTAATTAAATATAATTTATACTGACAGCTGACTTCATGTGAGAGTCTGGAATCCTACTCTGATTAAGTCCTAATCGCAGAGCCCTTACTCGATCAATGTGACTTCCAAGATAGATAAGTGATGGATCTCTTTCACTGGTTTGTTTTCCATGTAATATTGTCGTCTGTTTGTTGTCTGTCGTCAAATTCCTCACGTGATAGTGTTATGCCGCATCGGGTTGAAAACTTTTTTCTGTTTCTTTGTGATGTTTCCTCAAATTGATTAGTCTTTCAATGATAAGTCGAAACATAAACTGCTTCCAAACGTTCGTCTGTACATGTGTTACATATTCTCCGCTACGAGCTGCAGAAAAAAAAGCAGCATTGCGGTCAACAAAAGCATCGAAAGATGACAGATTAGCGTTCGACGACTTCATCCTCAACACCGTTAGGGACCAGGGCGCGTGGTATGATCGCTGTGTGCGAGTGAGTAGAGAGTAGAGGTGTTGGAAACTGCTGTCCTTTATAGTACACAACACAGCGTGCACTGACTAAAACCGCTATTTTCCGGTCTTATTTTTTAATAGTGACTATTTTTTAATACTGAAGTAATGTATGGATGTCTAAGATCAAAGGAAGGAGAACTGTTGATGATCAAAAAACATAAGGGAACGATGCACAGAATACATTAAAGATCTTTATAATTATGAACGAACGGAAGTAAATATTAAGGATAATGGAGAGGACCAGAGAATACTCAGAGAAGAAGTGAAGACGCCTTGCGAAATATGAAAGCAGGCAAAGCTCCTGGACCAGATAAAATAACTAAAGAAGAGATTGAAGCCATGGGTGATTTTGAATAGAAATAATAACAAAAATATTGAATGATATCTACAACAGCGGATATATACCAGACGACATGCACAAATCAATATTCATAGCCCACCAAAGAAATCGGGAGTAGTAGAGAAAGGTTTTGAGGCTAAACTTCTCCAGATACATGCATCAAAACTGCACGAACCTGATATTTCTGGTACCGTACAATCTTTCAGGTCGTCCGACGCGTGGTGACCCGATCGCGGCTTATCTGGTGGGGGATTATCTCGAGTGGACGCGGTGCGGCTTATCGCGTGGGGGATTATCTCGAGTGGACACCGGCGGTGCGGGTCGTCTCTGTCGCTCGTCGGTACTCGCGGGCGGGGACAACGGCAGTTCTAAACTTGGGGCGATGTGCATTATTTTTTTAATGGTCGTGTGTGTGTTATTAGTATCGCTAACATCGTTAGCATCATGTGTCGGTTGACGTGTAGTAAGATTGTGCTAATAAACTAACATAATAAGTGACGTCTCTCTCCTCTCTATCTCGCTCTCTCTCTCTCCTCTCTCTCTCTCTTTTCCAATTCAAGATAACATTAAACAGAAAGATAACAATAAAACAACAATTCGTTCTATATTTCACAGCTTTATTATTAATACAAAAATATTTGAACATATATTACTGTCCGGTTGATGATAATTTTATTCGTCTGGGCTTCCTTAGACCCCACGAAGTCGAAATAGCCACGGTGCGAGCAAAGATAAAATGATACGGTCGTTAATGTGTTGTCCTGATGAAAAAGGCATGAGAATATGTTAAGTTAAGCTACCACGACACTTAAGAAGTATATAATAAACACAATATAGATCACACGTGTTGCTAACAAATCTTGCAACACCGTGGGTTGTGGACGAATGGAACGTGTGAGTTCCGCTCGATAAGTTTAAAATATCCGTGTGTCTGGAGGTAAACCGTAGGAATCGAAATACTCACATTCTCCGAGATCGTTGTAAAAGAGGGCCACCAATGTTCACCAGGTTCGTGGGCAAGGTCGGTGTTTATGACAAAGGCTGCGTTTCGGTTGGGTCGATGCTGGGCGGTAAGTGGTTTCATGGAAAGACACTAACAAGGGAACATTGTCGAACGAAAATATCCGACATCAAAAGTTGTAAATCTCCCTCGTGTTCATCTTCTTTCTCTCAAACGGCGAAGTCTATTAGAATCTGCCGTGCTTGGACACCTCGAGTACTGAGTCCAACTCGGCGTAGACGATAACTTGTAGGGGAGTAGTTATGGGAGTGGCAAACTTGAGTTCTATCGACAAGGGTCCGCTTGTGGCTAGCTCAAAATGGGAGCCGTCCAGTAGGCTGGAGGAGAGGTCAAAACCAATAGACAAATCCGTCCTTGAACTCTCGATAATCAATGTTATTCCCAGTGTCCTTGCCAATCAGACCCATGGCCAGATTTGTACCAAAGAAAGCTCTCGCGTATTGATTTCGTTCAAAGTCCATAGTTAGAGGCTTTCCCGAGATACATTTCCGTCGACCGTCAAATTCATATGTCAAACCAAAGTGTTGAAAATTGAAAGGTTATCGGTATAAACACCATTAAAGGCACCGGCCGTAATCAGACCTATCACTATACGGGTTGGTGTTTGAGATAAAAATAAATTGTCTTGAATGTGGGAGAACATCCCACTAGCGATGGAAAATGTCCTGATGGTAACCCGCTTGATCGGGTACCATGCATTACCGCTTAAAAGAGCCTTTTCGTGTGCTAGAGAAATCGCGGGTTTAGCTTAGCTTTCCTGACCACGAGCGCGGCGTAGGTGATAATACTCTTATAACCCACAGACCTATCGGAAGCAATGAGGATGAACACATCCTTAGAGGGCGTGAGTTTGATCTTTACATCGACTCTGTTTAGCATATAACGATCCTGCACAAAGACATCAGAGTGCAAACGACCGATCATTACAACCTCTTTACTACCCGAAGTCAAATCGCGCCGTGTTTTAAACCCTCATTCCTTTCATATCAACGTGATGACCTGCTGTGTCTTTGTAGAACAGAGCGATCGTCAAGTATCCCGTTTTCGCATCCTCCCCGTAGTTTAGCGTAGCCTCAAACACTGCTCTAAAAGGATAGGTATTCTCCGATGGTGTAACAACGTGTCGTTTAGAGAGACGTCGACTTGTGAAAATAGACTGTGAAGATAATTGTTGTTGACTGTCCTACCTCAACATCCGCTGGTACACAATCCCCTTGGGGAGGGTGATCATGACCCGTAGATGTAAAACTTGTTGAAAAGATCTAGATACTCCTCGCTGTTGCCCGAAATGAAAAACTCTATGGTGTGCTATGCGACAAGGCTGCGATCGGACGAATTTCAATAAATTGTCTAGAGATGTCTGTGTGGGTGGAACGCTAAATAAATCCAAACAGAGTGAAGACACTCACATGACTTGGGGTGAATGGGAGACATTATTAAACGAATATATCCCTTGGCATCTTCGTCTTCTTGTTGTTGTGCACCGAATGAAGGGGGGACTGTCTAGATGTCGGTTTTATCCTCTTCGTAATGGTTCTCCCAGTGGAGGTACCTTCATAACGCGCTTTCTGCTTTGTCGTAAACCACTTCCTGATTGGTTGTTACCACTCAGGTGGTCTACAGCCCCGTGTATCAACCGCTGACCGGCCTCCTTAGCTCGTTCTTTGAAAGCTTCACCGACATTTTTCCCGGCTAATGCGTCCTGTGCGACCTGCAGACCGGTCCCAATCCTTCTCGAAGCAAGGCCTTACCGCCTGTTTTTAACCAGGGTAAAATAGCCCTCCGATTCCCCAAAGAAACTACCGATTCCTCGACCGCTCTGACTTCGACCTCCTATAAACACGGGCATTCCATTACCAGCATGACAACAGTAAAAGTCTTCGTATAACTCAACATCGCGATGAAGGTGGGTGTGTCTCACCATTATACCAGCTCGAGATGCTTCTTCACTCGAAAGCGTACCGTTAGCACCGATTTCCGTGGGTGAATGGAATGGTTTTTCCATGCTCGTTGGCTAAAAGGATTTCCACGGTATCGAAGGAAAATCGACTCAGGGGTAG
The DNA here is from genome assembly GCA_032433765.1 of Megaustenia siamemsis. Lineage (NCBI taxonomy): Eukaryota > Metazoa > Mollusca > Gastropoda > Stylommatophora > Ariophantidae > Megaustenia > Megaustenia siamemsis. The sequence continues at coordinate 60,426,552 of JAVIAB010000139.1, forward strand.
GTAGTGAGGCTTATCGTAGATCTGAAACACACGGTGTGATTTCTATTGAGAACAGGCACGCTCCTGAGGAGAGGTACCATCAAATCCCTCACCGGTCTGGGGGAAACGAGATCGCAGTAGACGTAGACATTCTTCGCAACACTTTCCAAGTTCATTACGCCCACGCTGTGAGATATCGCGAGATATCAGTCCACACCTCGCTCCCCATAAAAGCGAACCGCTGCGCTAAGGCTTCTAAGAATGGGACGACGTCTTTGTTATTATACCACACCAAAAAGTTACTAAGGGTGACCATCTTATTGTCCTTCCAGACCTTTTTACACAGAGCGTACTCCTCTTCCGAAATATTACAATTTTTTAGTTTGGAAAAGAAGGCCGATTGAGGAGGTAACTCCCTCTCATTCAACTTGTTTAAATCGGTTACGTACTCGTAACAGAAAAACCCTTGGTCTCCTCTACTTTATAAGCTGCCAAGTACTTGCTATAACTGAAACCTGGCGCTAGATAATTTACGATATCTATGAATTTTAGATTCTGTGTTGCGATACACATAAAGTTATTGTTTCTTTGAACTATAATTTGAACGGTTTGTTACTTTGTAGTCTCCTTTCTTTTTATCTTCCTCTTCTGCTTCTTCTTCTCTTCCATACTATCTCCTTCTTCGTCTACTTGTATAGTGGCGACATGCATGAAGTGCCTTATTAAATAACATTTAATGACGTTGATGTCATACTTCCCTGAGTTAAACCCTATTACTGGAAGCTTTTTTAAATACTCATCAAACCTAACTATAATCTTGTCTTTATTCAGATCATGGAGTTGAGTAAAAATACTTTCAAAACGATCTCGCAACAACGAGTATGCCTTACCAGCTATACTAGTGAGGTAATCAACCATCTGACTAACTAAAAAATGTGGGCCACTCGTGGTTATGAAGCATTTTGAGGCCTCCCACCCAGGGACATTTGACCCTATAGAACAGGAGAGTGGCAAGCGTTTAGCTACAATGGTAGATGAATGCGTCTCGTGGGAAACATTCCTAATATCAAAATAACATTCATAATCGAATGTTGCCCTGAACGGGAAATAAAAGACTCTGGAGTACTATTCCTTCAGCGCTGATCGCATCCCATACAATTTCAGGTGAAGAGTAAACCCACCCTTATAATTCTCTATACTCATATCCCCATTGTAAGTTTTTTTTTGCCTATCCATACGCCAAAACTTTTTCCACAATTTTCCACATTTTCCACAAGAAAAGCTTTTACTAGCCCTAGAAAGATCGTTTATATAAAAGAAGTGGTTTTTTTGAAAGTAAAAGACGGAGATTTTCGCTATAACTACTACCGCTTCTCAAGACAATGCGCAAGGCTTGGTCAGAATCAAACTAAAAAATATCTATGTTTATTGAAAAGCAATTTTCTAAGAGAGACATTTCACCAAGAGTTACACCGTGAAAGTTACTTATCATTAGAGACGGGTTAAACTGTTTGAAAAGTAGTCTCGAAGCCTTCTAACATCAATATTTGAAGTTCCTCGATGGACAGCTAGACAACGGAAGAAGCAGAGATTATCATTGTAAACTTTAGAAAGGGAATCGTTTTGAATGATATTAATGCCGTAGTTGGATGCAATATAGGGTGGGATATCAAGCAGACACCCTATAGGATAATCTTGCAGTTTATATATATATAAACACTCGTACTGACTAACGTTTCCAAGTATATTTGGTTGTCTCCCTATTTTTTGTCTGCATACTCTAATATATCACTTTGATTTCAAATCTATAGTCAAAAAAGTTTGAAAATTGATTTCGGTATAACACCAAAAGGCACTGTCGTAAACCTATCACTATACGGTTGGTGGACTTGTGAAAATAGACTGTGAAGATAATTGTTGAGGGTCCCTACCTCAACATCCGCTGGTACACTATTCCCATTGAAGGTGATCATGACCCGTAGATGTAAAATTGTTGAACAAGATCTAGATACTCCTCGCTGTTCCCGACATGAAAAACTCTATTGGTGTCCATGCGACAAGGCTGTTCGGACGAATTTCAATAAATTGACTCTAGAGATGTCTGTGTGGGTGGAACGCTAAATAAATCCTAACCAGAGTGAAGAACTCACATACTTGGGGTAAAGAGACATTATTAAACGAATATATCTTGGCATCTTCGGCTTCTGTTGTTGTGACCGAATGAAACTGTCTAGATGGGTCGCTTCGTAATGGTTGTCTCCCAATGGGGTACCTTCATAGCGCTTTCTGCTGTCGTCGTCCACCACTGTACCTGATTCGGTTGTACCACTCAGGTGGCTACAGCCCCGTGTAGCAACCGTTGACCGGCCTCCTTACAGTTCTTTGAAAGCTTCACCGGTCTCTTTCCCGGCTAATGCGTCTGTGTTCACAGGGGTCCCCAATTCCGGAAATACGACCTGTGACCTGCTCGGTCTTAATATTCTCGAAGCAAGGCCTTACCGCCTGCTTTTATTCCTAAACCCTCGTTCCCCTCCATAACATACCGTATTCCTTACCGCAGCATGACTTCACTCCTATAACACGTCGCATATTACTCAGCATCCGATAAAAGTTTTGTATAACAACATGCGATGAAGGTGGGGCTTCTCACAGAAAATCAGCTCGAGAATTCTTCACTCGAAGAATACCGAAGCACCGATTTCCGTGGGTGAATGGAATGGTAAAAGGAGCTCGTTGGCTCAAAGAGATTCCACAAATCGAGGTCTACTAAGGTATCAGGTAGTAGGCTTATTAGATCTGAAACACCACGGTGTGATTTCTATTGAGAACAGGCACGCTCCTGAGAGAGGTACCATCAAATCCCTCACCGGTCTGGGGGAAACGAGATCTTTTAGACGTACCTTCTTCGTAACACTCTCCAAGTTCATTACGCCCGCTGTAGATATCGCGAGTTGTGTCTGATATAGAGATCGTGGTGAAGGCTAACATGTTTTTCAAAGTGTCGCTTATGGTTGCTGACCTCTTTTTCGTAGTTTCAAGATGGCTTTATCACCTCCTTTGCAAAAGAATCTATTTTTTGCGCTTTACATCCGTGTCCAATCCTCCGGCAGTAGTATGGTGGCTGTGAACCATTCTAAAAGTGCATGCACATGCACCGAAAGACAATTGGGCACCGATACCGCACGAAACTGGCACCAAATCCGGCAAAAGTCCGATAATCGGCTTAATCTCGGTGGTCGTGACGGTAATCGGCTTACTCGTGGTGTGGTTGGTCGTGACGATCGGTGGTCGAGGTGTGCGTTGGTGCGGACGGCTTATCTCGGGTGATCAGGCGTCGGTCGCCGGTTATCTCGGGGGACAGCGGTTCTAAAAGGGGTCGGGCGACAGCGTTCTAAAACTTGTGGGGATGGCGGGTCGTCGCCTATCGAGGCTTGGGGTGGAAAGGGGGGAACCCGTGTTGGTCGAGTTGTATTTATATAGAGGGTGTTATGGCCCTTAACATAAATCAATACGACTCTCGCGTGTGACGAGGGTGGGGGAACGGGGTTGGAAGGCACAAGGTGTGTTATTGTAGCTCTAAATGTACCAGGTTGATTATAGCGATTTTTTTAGTGACACATCATCATCATGTGCCACTCAACAAAATCATCAACCCTTCATGTCCTATCATCATCATGTGCCACCCTCAACAACATCATCAACCCTTCATCATCATCACCAAGCCACACAAATTGACACAACATCATCATGTGCCACCCTCAACACCAATCACCCCTTCCTATCATCATCATGTGCCCTCTCAACACCATCACATGTGCCACCCTCAACACCATCATGTGCCACCCTCAACACCAATCACCCCTTCACATCAGTAAACCACCGAACACCATCATGTGCCACCTCAACACCCACACATCAACTTAAATTATCATCAAGTTACACAAATATCAATTAATACAAAATATATCTTCTCTTCTCTCTATCCCACCACACAGTTGTTGATAAAGCAATTTCCTCCCTTGTTTTGGTGGTACTGTTTATTAATAAACAAACAAACGACGGTTCAAAAGTATTCATTACTGACACATATTTTGAATTTTCAAAGCTGGTTTAGGTATCTCTTGTTTTGGTGGTACTGTTTGTTAAATGTCTATCAAACACGGGTGCATACGAAGTTTCATTAGCCTTGAAAACAAAGGCCCTCCATTTTGACAAGATCAAAGCTGGAATAGGTAATGGTGAATTTGCTGAAACACGCGGCATTCATATGGCTGCCGGATCTGTCGTCGATTAACGGGTAGTTGATCTGATTGAGAGGTGGCGTGTAAATGTGATGTTATGTAATTGGTTAACGAGAGGCGGGTGTAGTTGATCTATTAACGATAGGTGGCTGTAGTTGATCTGATTAACGAGAGGTGGCGTGTAGCTGATCTGGTTAATCAACAGGTGGTGTGTAGTTGAGGTTAGCATAAGCGGTTAAAATTTCCTCTCGATTTCGACTAACCTGATAAATTCCTCTCTCGAAGTGTTATCCCAGTTCTGGTAGGAAACTTAAAAAAACTTCACCGCTATTTCCTTATATTTATCAATGGCTGTTGAAAAACACAAACCGAGACTGCCTTAACGCCATATTTAGACAATGGAACTACAGTCTTATTTCCACGTGACATAAATATGCGCTGACACTGACATCAAACGAAATGGCGTATTCAAGCTACACGACTCCATATAAAGAAAAACAAACACTCACTGGTTATGTTTTGCGTGTACACTGTCGACTGTTTTTTACCCGTTTATCGGGTCAAGGACCGTCATTTATAGCAGCTAACGCAATACGTTATCAGGCGTGGTAATCACGTGTTGCGACATGTTCTGTGACCTCTGGAACTGACCCAATAGGGTGATGTGTGGGGAAATATGATGCGTGTAACAATTCGGTCTCAGGTAATGCGGCTTGAGACTAGGAAACTCCTCCCCTCTGTAGTGTTTATATAGGTTGTGGCTTATAAAAATAGGTGTTAGTTGAAGAGGGGGAAACCTCGCGCGCTGACCTAAAATCACTCGTTGTTTTTTTCGTCGGTGGTATAATCACTAAAGTTAGTAGCACTTGTGAGAATGGATCCCCGATGGAATCATCCCTTCACAGCTCTGATAGCCGGTCCTACCGGGTGTGGGAAAACGGTATTTGTGCAAAAGTTTATACAGAACCTTCACGAGCTAGCTGTCCCCGTACCGGAGGAAGTTATATGGTGTTATGGGGAATGGCAATCGATATACGAGACTATGGGGTCAGTGAGATTTATCGAGGGTCTACCACACGTCGATAAATTGGAAGGTGGTAAGAAGAGAAGACTGATCGTCATCGATGACTTGATGTCTGAGACGGACGAGCGGGTAACAAAATTAACTACCAAAGGTAGTCATCACAGAGATATTAGTGTGATGTACATTGTTCAAAACCTATTCGGAAAAAATAAAGAACATCGAACCATAAGTCTCAATACGCACTTTTTGGTCCTTTTCAAGAACCCGAGAGACGGGAGTCAAATTATGAATCTGGGTAAACAAATGTACCCAGGTCAGGTGGGGTACCTCCAAGATAGTTTTAAGCGACTCTTCACGGTTATTTGCTGGTCGATCTTCGTCAGGACACACCTGATAATCTTAGTTTGAGAACAAAAATACTCCCGGGGAGAGACAAATCGTCTACGTGCCAAAGTAGAGAATCATGTGTGATGAAGCACTTAGACGGCACGGTGAAATGTTGAAATGTATGCGCGTCGCCTCGCCGACCGGTTTAAGAGCCATATTAAAAACAGCCTCTCCCAAACTCATTAACTTTTTGTGCGAGTGTTGTCATAACATATTAAAAGGTAATGTTAGACTCACTCAGCGACAGAAGTGCGAGCTACGTCGACACAAGAACAAGTTGAGACTTCTCACTAAAAAGAAACCGAATCTTAAGCGGCGGAGAGAGATTCTACAAACCGGTGGGTTCATAGGTGCTTTGCTCCGTCCTATATTAAGTATTCTCGGTGGAGTACTAGGTGCGTAACAATGGCCAAAAAAATGATTTTGATGGATCCTCGATTCCTCGAGGGTCTTAAACAAACTACTAGCACGTATACCCCACCCGAGGCGATCGGTGACAACTTGAGAGATTTAGATGATGAAATGCAACGTATCCTATTCCGCGATGATTTAGCACCCGCCGATATGGCCAGAGTGTACCAACGTGCCCTACATCAATATTTAACTAGATTGGAGCAGTATAAACGACGCTCATTGGGCTCGGTCGATCTCATTCAACACAACACGTAAACAGAAAAAACACCTTCCCCACGACCACCATCAATCGAGGTATCACCAGAGCAGACCAAGACACCACCACCAGCGGAAACCCCAAAGGTAGGTAATGAAACCAATCTGCCCGTAACTACGTATAAACTAAGACCTAAAAAAAGGAAGAGCGGAATCCCAACACCAAAATGGGAACGGTGGAGAAAATATTGAGACGTCGTTACTTTGACCCTATTCGACCAGGGGCGTATAGTGGTGCAACGGCCCTGCAACGTAACACCAAACTGGGACTCGCAAAGATCTAACAATGGCTGAGTCATCAGGATACCTATACCCTTCATAAACCAATTCGTCGCAGATTTGAAAGGCGTCCCATTATAACGAGTGGCCCCAACAGCAATATCAGGCAGACCTAATCGATTTGAAAAAACACAACGACGGATATTCCTATTTGGTTTCTTGCGTGGACGTTTTCAGTAAATTCGCGTGGTATCTACCGATACGAACCAAAACGGGGAAATCCTTAGTGGAAGCCGCCGGTAAGATATTTCTCGATGGGAAACCCGCGAGTTTTAAAACCGATAAGGGGTCAGAGTTTCTGAACAGAACATTTAAGAAATTCCTCGCTGACAACAACGTTCACTTTTTCACTACACAAAACGAAGATATTAAGGCCGCCGTGGTGGAACGCTTTAATAGGACTCTGAAACAACGGATGTGGCGATATTTCACGAAATCCAATAAGTTGTCTTATGTCCGAGTCCTACCCGCCCTACTTCGAAGTTATAACCATTCGTATCACAGAAGTATAAAAATGGCACCGGTCGACGTCAACGCAGACAATCAAGAACAGGTATGGAACACGTTGTATAATAGCAAACGCAACTTTAAATTTGAAAGACCCCTGTACAAGCCCGGTGATCGAGTTAGACTGGTCCTGGGCAGAGCCAATTTTAAAAGCGTTATGCCCCGGCTTGGACGGAGGAACTGTTTTCCATCAGTCGAGTAAACGAAACAAACCCCGTTACATATGTGTTGAAAGACGATAAGGGCGATGAGATAGAGGGGTCATTCTACACACCGGAAATTCAAAAAGTTGGAGACAAACACGAGTACAGAATCGAGAGTATCATAACCGAGCGTCGAACATCCTTTGGGCGAAAGGAGTGTTTAGTCAAATGGTTTGGGTAGGATTCCTCATTTAACAGTTGGATACCGTCCAAGGACATTGTCAGATACAAAAACTAGAGATGCGAGAAGAAGAAGAAGAAGTGGTAACTTTTGGTAGAGAGCCCGATTTGCGAGCCGTAAACTCGGGAGTGAGGAGAGACGGCGAACAACGCTGCTGGGGGTCGATGTTTGGGAAACTATCCCCCTACTTAGAACTTGTCTTTATTTGTCAAGTGGTAGTTATATATACAGTTGTAGCGGTCTCGCTGTTCAATCTGACCATCGAAAAGCCAGACGCGAAGGAGGGAAAACTGTGGATAGCCCTACTGAGCAGCTGTTTGGGTTACATGCTACCGAATCCAAACTTGGAGAGGCGACGGTGAAACGAGTAAAAAAAATGAGTTTTTATGTCACCCTGCCCAGCAATGCATCTATGGAACTTTTTAAGGATAATAACCCGGCCACTTTTTTGTTAAACTCGCTCAGACCATTGACATTTCGACGCAGTATGAGATAGCACTGGTGGAGATACAGTTTCCGCTAAATTTTTTCAATGTAACAGAGGGTGATGTCTGGATTCGGTACGAATCTCTCGATAACGACGATATTTGCGACGCTAGATTTTATTTCAACGTGACATTGGAGCCTAGGTTATACACGAAACCCGATGCGTTCATCGGCGCGTTGAACGCGTCGATCGTAAAAGCGGAGGATGAGTCGTACAGGGGAGTGAAAGGGAAAAAAATGAGATTCATTTACGCAAAAGAGGTGAATAAAGCCATCTTGAAACTTTACGAAAAAGGAGTCAGTGTTACCATAAGCGACACTTTTGAAAAACATGTAAGCTTTCCCCACGACCTCAATATCAGACACGGCTCTCGATATCTTCAGCGTGGGTGTAATCGACTTGGAAAGTGTTGCGAAGAATGTCTACGTCTACTGCGATCTCGTTTCCCCCAGACCGGTGAGGGATTTGATGGTACCTCTCCTCAGGAGCGTGCCTGTTCTCAATAGAAATCACACCTCGGTGTTTCAGATCTACGATAAGCCTCACTACCTACCCCTGAGTAGATTTTCCTTCGATACCGTGGAAATCCTTTTAGCCAACGAGCATGGAAAAACCTTTCCATTCACCAGCGGGACGTCGGTGCTAACGGTACACTTTCGAGTGAAGAAGCATCTTGAGCTGGTATAATGGTGAAACACACCCCCCTTCATAGAGATGTTGAGTTATACGAAGACTTTTACTGTTGTCAGGCGGGCGATGGGATGCCCGTGTTTATAGAAGGTCGAAGTCAGAGCGGTCGAGGAATCGGTAGTTTCTTTGGTGGAATCGGGAGGGCTATTTTACCCTGGTCAAAAACCGGCGGTAAGGCGTTGCTCAGAGAAGGTTTGGGACCGGTCTGCAGGTCGCACAGGACGCATTAGCCGGGAAAAATGTCGGTGAAGCTTTCAAAGAACGAGCTAAGGAGGCCGGTCAGCGGTTGCTACACGGGGCTGTAGACCACCTGAGTGGTAACAACCAATCAGGAAGTGGTTTACGACAAAGCAGAAAGCGCGTTATGAAGGTACCTCCACTGGGAGAACCCGTTACGAAGAGGATAAAACCGACAGCTGGACGGTTCCCCCTTCATTCGGTGCACAACAGCAGGAAGAAGACGAAGACGAGGGTGGCAAAGGATATTTTCGACTAATAATGTCCCTCATTCACCCCAAATCGTGCGAATGTCTTCACTCTGGTTTGGATTTATTTAGCGTTCCACCAACGCAGACATCTCTAGACTCTGGCCAGTTTATTGAAATTCGTCCGATCGCAGCTTTGTCGCATAGCGCACCGATAGAGTTTTTCATTTCTGGAAACAGCGAGGAGTATCTAGATCTTTTCAACACGTTTTTACATCTGCAGGTCAAGATCACCCTCCCGAATGGTGATAGTGTACCACCCGATGCTGAGGTAGGACCGGTCAACAATTATCTTCACAGTCTATTTTCACAAGTCGACGTCTCTCTAAACGACACGTTCGTTACACCATCGGAGAATGCCTATCCTTTTAGAGCAGTGTTTGAGGCCACGCTAAATTACGGGGAGGATGCAAAAACGGGATACTTGACGGCCGCTCTGTTCTACAAAGACACAGCTTGCCACCATGACGATTGGAAAGAAAATGAGGGTTTTAAAACACGGCGCGATTTGACTTCGGGTAGTAAAGAGGTTGAAATGATGGGTCGTTTGCACTCTGATGTCTTTGTGCAGGATCGTTACATGTTAAACAGAGTCGACGTAAAGATAAAACTCACGCCCTCGAAGTATGTGTTCAGCCTCGCGGCTCACGATAGCTCTGTGGGTTATAAGAGTGTTATCACCTACGCCGCGCTCGTGGTCAGGAAAGCTAAGCTAAACCCCGCGATTTCTCTGGCCCACGAAAAGGCTCTCTTAAGCGGGAATTCGCGGTACCCGATCAAGAGGATTACCATCAAGACATTTTCCATCGCTAGCGGGATGTTCTCCCACAGTCAAGACAATTTATTTTTGTCTCAAACACCGACCCGTATAGTGATAGGTCTGATTACGGCTAGTGCTTTTAATGGTGTTTACACAACTAACCCGTTCAATTTTCAACACTTTGGTTTGACATATGAATTTGACGGTCTGATTTATATGAACCTGACGGTCGACGGGAAATGTATCTCGGGAAAGCCTCTAACTATGGACTTTGAACGAAATCAATACGCGAGAGCTTTCTTCGGCACAAATCTGGCCATGGGTCTGATTGGTAAAGACGCTGGGAATAACGTTGATTATAGAGAATTCAAGGACGGATACTGTCTATTTGGTTTTGACCTCTCGTCCAGCCTACTGGACGGCTCCCATTTTGAGCTAGCCACAAGCGGACCCTTGTCGATAGAACTCAAGTTTGCCGCTCCCACCACTACTCCCCTACACGTTATCGTCTACGCCGAGTTGGACTCGGTGCTCGAGGTGTCCAAAACAAGGCATATTTTAACAGACTTCGCTGTTTGAGAGAGAAAGAAGAAGAATATGAACACGAGGGAGATTTACAACCTTTTGTTTTCGGATATATTTCGTTCGACGTTGTTCCATTGTTAGTGTCATTCCACGAAACCACTTACCGCCAAGCATCGACCCAACGGCGACCGCGGCCTTTGTCATAAACACCGACCCTGCCCACGAACCCGGAGAGCATTGGGTGGCCCTATTTCACAACGGACTCGGCGAATGTGAGTATTTCGATTCCTACGGTTTGCCTCCCAGACACGTGGATATTTTAAACTTTATAGAGCAAAACTCACACGTTCCATTCGTCTACAACCCGCGGGTGTTGCAAGATTTGTTTAGCAACACGTGCGGTCTATATTGTGTTTATTATATACTTCTTAAGTGTCGTGGCGCGAAACTTAACATAATTCTCATGCCTTTTTCATCGAGACAGCACATAAACGACCGTATCATTTATCGATTGCTCGCCCCGTGGATACTTCGGCTTCGAGGGGCCCGCGGATGCCCACATTCAACAACCGGACAGTAATATATTTTCAAATATGTTTCGTATATTTGTTGTATTAATAATAAAGCTGTGAGAAATATAGAACGAATTTTGTTTTGCTTTACCATGAATGTGTGAGAGAGAGAGAGAGAGAGAGAGAGAGAGAGAGAGAGAGAGAGACAGAGAGATTTTCGGTGTTTGATACTTTGTGTGGCTTGATGTTAGGACATGAAGGGGATGATGAGGGTGTTGAGGGTGGCACATGATGGTGTTGAGGGTGGCACATGATGATGATAGGAAGGGGTGATTGGTGTTGAGGGTGGCACATGATGGTGTTGAGGGTGGCACATGATGATGGTGTTGAGGGTGGCACATGATGATGATAGGAAGGGGTGATTGGTGTTGAGGGTGGCACATGATGATGATGTGTCAATTTGTGTGGCTTGGTGATGATGATGAAGGGTTGATGATGTTGTTGAGGGCGGCACTTGATGATGATAGGACATGAAGGGTTGATGATTTTGTTGAGGGTGGCACATGATGATGATGTGTCACTAAAAAATCGCTATAATCACACCTGGTACATGATGTTAGCGATACTACAATAACACACCCTGTGCCGACCAACCCCGTTCCCCCACCCTCGTCGCACGCGAGATAGTCGTATTTACCTTTTCCTAACAATACCCCCTTCAACGTTGTTGCCTAATACCCACCTCACACATGATGATACTAATACACTCGACCAATAAAGGCACCCCCCTTTCCCCACCCGCACGCCTCGATAGGCGACGACCCGCCACCCCCACAAGTTTTAGAACCGCTGTCGCCCGACCCCTTTTAGAACCGCTGTCCCCCGAGATAACCGGCGAGCGAGCGACTCGCCGATCACCGCGAGATAAGCCGTCACGCACCAACGCACACCACGACCACTGATCGTCACGCACCAACGCACACCGCCGAGATAAGCCGACTACCGTCACGACTACCGAGATAATAAGCCGATTATCGGACTTTTGCACGGATTTGGTGCCAGTTTCGTGCGGTATCGGTGCCAAATCTATTGTCTTTCGGTGCATGCGCGTGCACTTTTGGATGGTTCACAGCCACACATACTACTTCCGCCTCCGCTTTTACGATCAACGCATTCAACGCGTTGATGAAACCATCGGGTTTCTTGTATAACCCCGGCTCCAGGGTCACGTTGAAATGAAATCCAGCCTCGCAAATATCGTCGTTAGGGAGAGATTCGTAACGAATCCAGACATCACTCTCTATTACATTGAAAAAATTAAGCGGAAACTGTATCTCCACCAGGGCGATCTCATACTGCGTCGAAATGTCAATGGTCTGAGGGGGATTAACGAAAAAGTGGCCGGGGTTATTATCCTTAAAAAGATTCATAGATGCATTGCTGGATAGGATGACATAAAAACTCATTCACCTGTTTCACCGTCGCCTCTCTAAGTTTGGATTCGGTAGCATGTAACCCAAACAGCTGCTCAGTAGGGCTATCCACAGTTTTCCGTCCTTTGCATCTGGCTTTTCAGTGGTTAGATTGAACAGCGAGACCGCTACAACGGAATATATAACTACCACTTGACAAATAAAGACAAGTTCTAAGGAGGGGGATAGTTTCCCAAATACCGACCCCAGCATGGTTCGCTCTCTCCTCACTCCCGAGTTTACGGCTCGCAAATCGGTCTCTCCAAAAGTTATTACTTCTACTTCCTCTTCCTCTTCTTCTTTCATCTCTAGTTTTTTGTATCCGACAATGTCCTTGGTCGGTATCCAACTGTTGAATGAGGAATCGTAACCAAACCACTTGACTAACTCTCTTTTCGGGAAAAGGAAGTGCGACGCTCGGCTATGATACTCTCGATTCTGTACTCGTGCTTGTCTCCAACTTTTTGAATTTCTGATGTGTAGAATGACCCTTCTATCTCATCGCCCTATCGTCTTTCAATACATATGTAACGGGGTTTGTTTCATTTACTTGACTGATGAAAAACAGTTTCTCCGTCCAAGCCGGGGCATAACGCTTTTAAAATTGGCTCTGCCCAGGACCAGTCTAACTCGATCACCGACCTTATACAGGGGTCTTTCAAATTTAAAGCTGCGTTTGTTAATATACAACGTGTTCCATACCTGTTCTTTATTGCTGCGTTGACGTCGACCGGTGCCATTTTTATACTTCTGTGATACGAATGGTTATAACTTCGAAGTAGGGCGGGTAGGACTAGGACAGTTTATTGGATTTCGTGAAATATCGCCACATCCGTTGTTTCAGAGTCCTATTAAAGCGTTCCACCACGGCGGCCTTAATATCTTCGTTTTGTGTAGTGAAAAAGTGAACGTTGTTGTCAGCGAGGAATTTCTTAAATGTTCTGTTCAGAAACTCTGACCCTTTATCCGTTTGAAAACTCGCGGGTTTCCCATCGAGAAATATCTTACCGGCGGCTTCCACTTAATGATTTCCCCGTGTTGCTTCGTATCGGTACAGACCACGCGAATTTACTGAAAACGTCCACGCAAGAAACCAAATAGGAATACCCGTCGTTATGTTTTTTTCAAATGTCTCAAATCAATTAGGTCTGCCTGGTATTGCTGTTGGGGTCCACTCGTTATAATGGGACGCCTTTCAAATCTGCGACGAATTGGTTTATGAAGGGTATAGGTATCCTGATGACTCAACCATCGATTGATCTCTTTAAGTCCTATTTTGGTGTTACGTTGCAGGGCCGTTGCACCACTATATGCCTCCGGTCGACTAGGGTCAAAGTAATGACATCTCAATATTTTCTCCACCGTTCCCATTTTGGTGTTGGGATTCCGCTCTTTATTTTAGGTCTCAGTTTATACGTGGTTAACTGCGGAGAGTTTTCATTACCTATCTTTGGGGTTTCCGCTGCTGGTGTCTTGGTCTGCTCTGGTGATACCTCGATTGCAGATGGTGGTGGTGGGGAAGGTGTTCTTTCTGTTTACGTGTTGTGTTGAATGAGATCGACCGAGCCCAATGAGCGTCGTTTATACTGCTCCAATCTAGTTAAATACTGATGCAGAGCACGTTGGTACACTCTGGCCTTATCAGCGGGTGCTATATCATCGCGGAATAGGATACGTTGCATTTCATCATCTAAATCTCTCGTTGTCATTGATCGCCTTGGGCGGATTATACGTGCTAGTAGTCTGTTTCAGACCCTCGAGGAATCGAGGATCCATCAAGATGATTTTTTTGGCTATTGTTTCGCACCTAGTACTCCGCCGAGAATACTTAATATAGTTTGGAGCAAAGCACCTATGAACCCACCGGTTTGTAGAATCTCTTTCCGCTGCTTAAGAGTTGGTTTATTTTTAGTGAGAAGTCTCAACTTGTTCTCGTGTTGACGTAGCTCGCACTTCTGTCGCTGAGTGAGTCTAACATTACCTTTTAATATGTTATGACAATGTAAACGTGATTATTGCTTCTTCTCTAGCAATCACTACTCTGTACATTTACAGCAGCAGCTGGGGCATGGTACACTCAGGATCAGGCTTCACGCCTTCTCGTGGACTGACTTCGCGTTGTGTTCTGTACTCGACACTCCAGACTCGTTCATCGCAGGATCAGTCACCCTTCCAACACAGCAAGTAACAACACCAGGAATAATAAACAACAGTTTAATACATTAACAGCTTGCACATACTGCCATGGCGTCCGCCACTAAGTCATGTATGATAACCAATTGTAAACAAGAACTTCTCTGGACAGACATACTGGTGCATCAATAAATGCTTCACAATGATATGATTCACACCCCATGTTCACACCTCACAGCTAACTGCTGTTGACGATTTCTACAAGGGCACCTGGCACACAGCCCACAGTGCATATGAACACTTTACTCCTACTGAAAGATTCGAATCGATAATCACGGCACACAGCCGATAGTTCATCTTGAAACCTTAACACTGATTAAGGCCTCTAGTTATTTGATGACGGCACTCAGCCGACAGTCACATTGAACTCTTGCTAATAATGAAGAGTTCTATATTAATAATCACGGCACACAGCCGATAGTTCATCTTGAAACCTTAATACTGATGAAGGCCTCTAGTTATTTGATAACGGCACTCAGCCGACAGTCACATTGAACTCTTGCTAATAATGAAGAGTCCTATATTGATAATCACGGCACACAGCCGATAGTTCATCTTGAAACCTTAACACTGATGAAGGCCTCTAGTTATTTGATAACGGCACTCAGCCGACAGTCACATTGAACTCTTGCTAATAATGAAGAGTCCTATATTGATAATCACGGCACACAGCCGATAGTTCATCTTGAAACCTTAACACTGATGAAGGCCTCTAGTTATTTGATAACGGCACTCAGCCGACAGTCACATTGAACTCTTGCTAATAATGAAGAGTCCTATATTGATAATCACGGCACACAGCCGATAGTTCATCTTGAAACCTTAACACTGATGAAGGCCTCTAAATTCTGTCCTAATGGCACACAGCCGACAGTTCAACTTGATATGCATTGTCTACTGATGAAGAATTCTAAATTCTGTCCTAATGGCACACAGCCGACAGTTCAACTTGATATGCATTGTCTACTGATGCAGATTTCTAAATTCTGTCCTAATGGCACACAGCCGACAGTTCAACTTGATATGCATTGTCTACTTTAGACCTAGTTGCAGTTAACTAACTTAGCTATCTCTCACTTGATGACTAGCCTGTTACTACGATCATCAGATCACTAGTTGTTGTAATCTATCTCTACCGTAACTTAGTGACTCAACTATCTAGTTCGACTACTGGCCACACACTAACCTGTAACCCAGAATCTGTTTCATACTGTTCCTTGCCCACAGTCTCGTTGTGTCCTGTCGAACACCACGTCTGCATCTGGCCTCGACTCCAGCTCGAATTTCTCACTAGTTCTTTCTCTTCAATTTCGTTCACTCATGTACCTCGCCTTGCACGCTTTCCTACTAAATCTCCTGCGCCCCCTACCTGTCTCCCCTTGCATGATTTCCCCGTGGTCTGTCGTTCCTAATTACATCTACTGTTCCCCTTATCTCCCCTCTCAACATCTCCTTAATTTTCATCATTACGCCCCTTGACCACATCTCCCACCTATCACTCTTCTTCACCACCTTCCTACCCCTTTTTAGTTATTTATCCATCATAATAACTAATGTGTCCTATCATCTTCTTAATTTTCACTCTAACTTCTAGTCGGAGCCGCCTTCACACTTTCCGTCAGGACCTCTATCTTTATTAGTCCCCTTTTTAACATTTTGTCTCCGTTTGTCTGTATTTTCTTCTAGTTCACAGACCTCATATATGGGCCCTATGAAATCTGTAGACTAGGTATCTGTCTCTTGTCTATCTCTCATCGTCACCCTTTCTAATCTCTCACTATTCCTCTTCCTACATTGCTCATTGCAATATTCTCTTGTTGTTTACACAATATTTCTTTTGTGTAGCCTAATTTCCACCGGAATACACTGCCGGGACTACACCTCTCTACTTTCCTCTTTCTCATAGGCTCCTACTTGTTGCCTACTTACTCTATGTAGCCCAATTCTTCCGATTGGTACTTCGCTACATCTCCTTTTTCTCTCTCTTTGTAGCCTAATCACTCTCAGACTAGTACTCCGCTACCACTTCAACTGTTTCTACTCTTCCGTCGTCGTCTCCAGTCTCTCTCACCTAATATACTCCACCTCCATCTCCTCCTATTCTGTACTCTTAACTATTATATCTGTGTTCTATAATTCACTATCATCCTATTCTTATTCAGCCAATCCCTACCTAGCACCATCATTCTATTCATTTTCCTTATTATTACAAACTTTTGTTGCATTTTACACTTCCCTATCTGTATTTCTATCCATGCTTCTCCTACCACCTGTAACTGTTGTCCACTTATGGATTCCAGTTGCTTTGTTGTTTTATATATTCTCCCTTTTTCTTTTAGCATCCTATATGCACTTTCTTTAATGACACTGATGGTCGCTCCCGTGTCTATCATTGCTCTAAATTTGTGCTTCTTTATCTGTACTATACACGAGCATGGATCCCCTCTTCTGCTATACTGTCCAATTTGTTCAGGCTTTGTTTGTGTACTCAAAATCGCCTGGTTCTTTCGCACTCGCACAAAAGGTTAATGAGTTTGGGAGAGGCTATTTTCAATATGGCTCTTAAACCACTCGGCGAGCGGCGCGCATACATTTCAACATTTCACCGTGCCGTCTAAGTGATTCATCGCACATGATTCTTTACTTTGGCACGTAGACGATTTGTTTCTCCCCTGGGAATATTTTTGTTCTCAACCTAAGATTATCAGGTGTGTCCTGACGAAGGTCAACCAGCAAGTAACCGTGAGGAGATGCTGTCGCATCCTTAAAACTATCTTGGAGGTACCCCACCTTTCGTGGGTACATTTGTTTAGCCAGATTGATAATATGACTTCCGTCTCTCGGGTTATTGAACAGGACTAAATAGTGTGTTATTGGTTATTGGTTATGGAAGGCCTCGATATCACTGCAAGCGAATTAAAATCCATAATTGCTCAACCGCCCGTGCCAGTGGAATCATCCGAATTATAACTCATCTTCCAAACAAAGAAAGGTAACTGTAATCCCCATCATAGCAGTCTCAGCACTCGCCAAAAGACATAAGGCGAAACCGCACAGAAAGTGAACACAGCCAACTGTTCCCTGTCATACGATATCATCATTCATCGTACACAATTGGAGTATCGAAACATGATCAAAATGGATGAGACACACAGCTCACGGTGTGCACAGAGCACTTAACTCAGTAGCTCCTGCAACAAGCCGGACTTGGAACATGAGGAAACTGCAACAAGGAACACTTTGCAGACATAGCCTTCAATGGTTCCTGCCGCCTATCCATCACATTGCCCTGAAGATCACGTCCTCCTGAAAATAGTGTGTATTGAGACTTATGGTTAGATGTTCTTTATTTTTCCGAATAGATTTTGAACAATGTATATCACACTAATATCTCTGTGATGACTACCTTTGGTGAATAATTGTGTTACCCGCTCGTCCGTCTCAGACATCAAGTCATCGATGACGATCAGATTCTTACTACCGTCCAATTTATCGATATCTGGTAGACCCTCAATAAATCTCACTGACTCCATAGTCTCGTATATTGGTTGCAATTCGGCATAACACCATATAACTTCCTCCGGTACTGGGACAGTTAGCTCGTGATGGTTCTGTATAAACTGTTGGACAAATACCGGTTTCCCATATCCTGTAGGCCCGGCTATCAGAGCTGTGAATGGGTGTTTCCAGCGCGGATCCATCCTCACAAGTAATACTTTAGTGATTATACCACCGAAAAAATGACAAGTGAATTTAGGTCAGCACGCGAGGTTTCCCCTCTTCAACTAACACCTATTTTAAAATCCACATCCTATATAAACAGTACACGGTTTCCTAGGCTCAAGCCGCATTACCTGAGACCGAATGAGACACGAACATACACAATTATTTCACACATCATCGTCCAGGTCAACTGTGGATTTCCCACACATCACCTTATTGGTTCAGTTCCAGGTGTCCCTGAACATGTCACACTACGTGTGATAACGTATTACCACGCCTGATAAAGTATTGCGTTAGTTACTATAAATAGACGGTCCTCGACCCGATAACCGTAAGGGTAAAAAGCCCAGTCGATCAGTGTACACACACACATAGATAACCAGCGTCTGTTACCAGATGGCTTGTGTTTGTTTTCTTTGAATATGGAGTCGTGTAGCTTGAATACGCCAATTTCGTTTGATGTCTGTTAACAGCGTATATTTATGTCACGTGGTAATGAGACTGTAGTTCCATTGTCAAAAGATGGTGTTAAGGCAGTCTCGGTTTGTGTTTTTCGTAACAGAACATTGATAAATATAAGGACATATAGCGGTGATAGTTTTTTGAAGTTTCCTACGAAAACTAGGATAACAATTTCGAGAGAGGAATTTATCACGTTAGTTGAGATGCGAGAGGAAATTTTAACCGCTTATGCTAACCTCAACTACACGCCACCTTTTGTTAACCAGAATCTCAACTACACGCCACCGCTAGTTAACTAGAACCTCAACTACACACCATCTCTTGTTAACCAGAACCTCATCAACTACACGCCACCTTTTGTTAACCACTAGAACCTCACTTTTGTTAATCAGACGACAGATCCTGTAGTCAGCATGGATACCCGGGCTGAATTAACAGAGTCATCAATTACATACTCCAGCTTTGATCAAGGTTTTGTCAAAATGGAGGGGGGTTGTGTTTTGAAGGCTAATGAAACTCCCTATGCACCTGTGTTTGATAGACATTTAAGACAGACAGTACTACCAAAAGAGGAGGGAAGAAGCCCAGACGAATAAAATTATAATCAACCGGACAGTAATATATGTTCAAATATTCGTTGTATTAATAATAAAGCTGTGAAATATAGAACGAATTTTTGTTTTTATTTGCTTGAATGTGAAAGAGCGAGAGAGAGAGAGAATACCGTTAGACAAGGTTGTGTGCTATCACCAGATTTGTTTAATATTTATAGTGAGATTATTTTAAGATCCATAAGGGGCATGCCTGGAATAACAATTGGAGGTCATAATATAAATAATCTAAGGTATGCTGATGATACAGTCTTAATCGCTAAGAGTGAAAATGAGTTACAAGAAATGTTGGACATTATAGTGAAAGAAAGCAAAAATAAAGGACTCAGCCTTAATAGCAAAAAAGACAGAAGCAATGGTAACAACAAAGAAAAAGACATCACCTCAATGCAGAATAAAGACAAGTGGAACAAAATTAAAACAGGTAAATGAATTTAAATATTTGGGAACTTTGTTAACCTCAGGCGGAAGATGTACAAAAGAAGTGAGATGCAGAATGGCTCAGGAAAAAGCAGCTTTCCAGAAAATTAGGAAGATACTATGCAATCCCTTTTTGACAATAGAAACAAGAAAAAGAGTTCTTAAATGTTATGTAGAGCCAGTCTTAACATATGGATGCGAATCATGGACAATAGGACAACAAGCAAGAAAATCACTGGAGTCTGTAGAAATGTGGTTTTACAGAAGAATGTTGAAATTACCATGGACAGCTAAGATGAGTAATGAAGATGTTCTGAGAGAGGTCAAAGCAAAAAGAAAGCTAATTTCCAACATTGGGAAGAAACAATCATCATTTTTTGGCCATGTAATGAAAGAGAACAACTGGAATATATTGTAACAACTGGAAAAATTGAGGGACGAAGAGATAGAGGGAATTAAAGAGAAAAAAATAACAGACAGCTTAAGAGAATGGCTTGGCGGAAGGTTAACAACATAAATGATAAATAGCTGCCGAAATCGAGAGTTGTGGAGAGACATGATCACCTACGCCAGCAGGCCCGGTACTTGATGATGATGATGACGTAATGTGTTATTATAAGAACTGGGGCGTGTGCATAGACCAATGGCGCCAAAACGACATACTGCTAGTGAGTCACGGGAACTTTGATCGGCGAAATATATTAATGTTCCCAAGTATTTGATGCGGTGCACTTGTTTCAGATTTGTCCTGTTTATTTTTTATGCTCCATGATGGTGATGCTTGTTTCTTCGATATGACCATTACTTCTGTATTTTTACCATTCAGACTGAGACCTTTTTTGTAGCTTTCTAAGTTTTCTTTTACTATTATGTCTATCATTTCTTGTAGTTCCTTCTCTGTCTCTAAATATTAAGACTGTCTCATCACCATCATTATCATCATCAAGTGATGAGACAGTCTCTCCGCAACGAAGGTTGGCTACCATGGATGGCCATTCTACTCTGTTCCAATATTACCTTTAGTAGACTGTTGTGTCTTTTAACATGGCCCAAAAATTTCATTTGTCTTGTCTTAATTGTATTTAGTAGTTCTCTTTTTATTTGCAGTTGTTTTAAAACTTCATCGTTTGTTATCTGTTGTTCCCATCCAATTCTACCTATTCTTCTATAAATTCACATTTCAAAGGCTTCAATTTTCTGTTCTGTTTTCTTGTCTAATGTTCACGTTTCTGCACCATACAGGAATATTGAGAAGACGTAACATTTTGTCATTCTTAGTTTCAGCCCTGCTGATATTTGTTGTGTTGTTAGTATATTTTTCATGGCATTAAAATTACTTTTTGCCATACCTATTATTTTGTTTATTTCAGTTTTGCATTTTCCATCATTGGTTATAGTATGTCCCAGGTAGTTGTAGCTCTGGACTGTCTCCAGATGTGATTGTCCACTGTCCTCAACTGTGATATTTAATTGTAGGCCTTGAGAATTTTCTTTGTTTATGATCATAGTTTTAGTCTTTTTGATATTCATTTCTAGTCCATATTTTTAGCTTGTTATGTTTATCATATTAAGCAATTGCTGTAGGTCTTTAGGATTTTCTGCTAGTAGAACAGTATCATCAGCATATCTTAGGTTATTGATTATCTTTCCATTAATGTTTAGGCCTGGTATATCTGAGATGTTTTTAAAGATTTGCTCAGTGTATAGATTGAACAAGCTTGGTGATAGGATGCATCCTTGTCTTACTCCTCTTTTTATGTCCATGGGTGTAGAGTTCTCCTTGTTGAATCTTATTATTTCTGTTTGCTACCAGTACAAGTTACATATTAAACGTATGTCTGTGTCGTCTAGATTTATATCCTTTAGGCAGTCTATGAGTTGGTTATGGTGTATTCTATCGAAAGCTTTGATGTAGTCTATAAAGCAGGCATATATTGGTTTGTTTACTTCTGTGTACTTTTCAATCAATGTTCTCATGCTGAATATGGCTTCTTTTGTCCCACTGATTTTTCTGAATCCAAATTGTTACTCATCTAATTCAGTATTGATTTTATTCTGAATCCTTCCCAGTATAACTTTTAGTAAAATTTTTGTTACCTGGCTCATTAGGCTCATTGTTCTGAAATCACTGCATTCAACTGCACCGTTCTTTTTAGGCGATGCAATGAAAGTTGATGTTTTTAGATCGTTTGGTATGTATCCTGTATGGTATATGCCAATGCATATGTCTGTGATCACTTCGACGCCAAACTCTTCTAGAGCCTGTATCATCTCTATCTTTCTATTTAAAAATGCTACTTTGTGAAGAAAAACAACAGTGTATAAGACACAGATATACTGGTGATATACTAATTCTGCACGAGTTACGACTGAGGTCACCCAAACAAATACACACCGACAGTACATCGGTACATAGACGAATTCTTCTTTGACACGAAAACGGAGCACCAAATATAAATTAATTTTTTAAGAAGACTGAAATAAGGATAAATTTGAAAATTTATTTTTTTTACTTACATTAAGCATATTTACATATCTTGAACGATTTGCTTGCTTGCTTGTGTTCGCCCTATGACTAAAGCATTCTAGAGTATTCTGGTAGAGTAGAATATTCCTCTTCATCATCCGCCCTAATAAGGACATTAAGTGGGCGTGTCTGCGTTGTGTTGTGGTTTGCAGTATAACTGTGATATTTGCGCCTTTCGGCCCAACACATCCGACTTCAGCACGACATTTTTGAGTACCGGGTTGTCTTCCCTCGTCGATCCCTGCTCGCCTGGCCAGACTAGACAGGTTAGTCTGTTACTGTAGGCACCATGGAGAGGTGGAGCAAGGTCTAGATGGTTCTGGTTCACCGATCCTGGTGCAAGCCATCAGCAGCAGTATTATTATGTTGTAACTGTTAGCATTTAGCCCATAAATTAACAAAGATATATAGTAGGCGCATTTTGCGCCTAATGTACATGAGGCACAGGGGAATTAATCGGACCGGAGCGGCGGTCCTTTTTTTCGGCGGCGGTCGGCGTGACCTCGGCGCTCCGGCGGTCGGCGTGATCGGTGACGCGTGATCGGTGACCGTGTAGTTGTATCATAAAGCTGTTTATTGTTGTTGAGGAATGTCGGTGTTCAATGGTCATTGTTAGGAAAACCTGGGGTATAGGATCGCTTATAGTTGTGAAGTTAATCGCTTATTGTTGCCAAGAATGTGGTATTTCTTTTAATGCTGACTGAAAATAATTAAAGATGAGGTTATTTTAAATGTTGGAAAACCGCGTGTTATAGCACTTAAAGATATACATTAAAAAATACGAAATTTTTCAAAACGATTAAAAAAAAAAATACGAAATAATAAAAACTATGAAAAAATTTAATTTGAATGAAAGTGAAATAATAATAATATATTCTTAAAAAAAAAGAGACCCCCGGAAGTGACCTGTTTAGGTTTGGTGTGTGCTGACTTTGAAGTTCTTGATGTACTGGCTCGATAGTGACAGTTTAGTAGATTATACAACATCAAGGAAAAACAATAGCATTAAATATAAAACAGAAAACAAATGATATATTTTATTCTTTTATTATCTCAGTAGATATATAACATACAATGGATATTATATAACATTACAAAAATATTTAGTACACTGAATAAATATATACTACAAAGATAACATTTATTTATAGTTATATAGTTGGGTGGTTGCTTAGCTCTATATCATAAATGATACCATAAGGGGTGAAACTGTTAGAGATTACTGGTCAGTCTTAGCTGGTAGTGTAAAGAGTTAGATATCTAGAGGCGTAGTCGAGACGTTATCATCAGCTATCTTTCTTTTGATATAGAAATAGGAAAGAGCATTTCTTGTTTCAGTGTAGGAAAATATGGAATTATTTAAGGCTTTGAAACCTACATTTTCCCACCCTTAGCCGTTTGCGTGGTGAGAACCTCTAAAAACATATCTTTATCTAATTTGTTGTGTTGCTTACTTAGCCCTTTACAACTGATTTTATCGTAATCCCCACTACAATGATACGTCTTGCTACATAAGCTAACAAGAGCTGTCCCTTCATACTCTAATTTAAAAAGACCGGGTGTTCGTTTAGTGTATGCTTTAACACCCGTACAGTCTGTCTTGCTAACATTCTCAGCGCAAAACTCGACGGGAAACCAATCTTTATATTCTCTATTAAACTCAGCCTGCATACCTGACTTAACTATGTCCTCCAACTTAGGTGCACTTTAAGCCAAGTATAAACTATCGGTATCTGTTTCACATAACTGAAAGCCGGTTCTGGCTACAAACTTATCTAAGAACTCGAAATAAAAATCTAACATACGAAGTTTTGAATATTAATAGACGAAGAAGCCGATTTGCACTGACAAGTCCCAAACCGTTTTCTTTTTCTCCATCTCAATTTCAAAAAGATCCTCCCCTAGTTCAGTCATCTTTTTAAACCGGGAATTATTTATCATTTTCGATATCTCATCCCCCTGAACATACGAGACAGTGCTATAATTGGCCTTATTGGTTAGAATCTTCCCGTATGCCGAGTTTCCCAGCAGTTTCATCGTATCGCTAACTATAGATTGATTTTCGTCTAAATCACCGGCCCGACGTGCCTCTGTGACAATATCGCCAAACTTTTTAAAACAACTAGACGGTTGATATTCTATCACTTGATAGATTTTTTTTACCTCCAATCCTTGGTCTAAATACCATTTTAACAGTGGTGTTGCCAACAAAATTTTTTTTCCGACATAACTACCGATTAGGGTGCGACGAGGGGTTGACAACAAGTTATGTTTGAGGGCATATTCACCCATAAACGGCCCAATATCATTACGCGTGACGTCAATGTTTTTGAAAATGGGAGTCATCTCACTGAAATGTTCCTTCAGGCGGTCGGGGACGTGTAGATCGCATTCCACTAAACCAAAACACGTCCCATCTGAAACAGAAGTCAGAATCTGTTTATCACTGAGAGGGAGCCCTTCTTGCGAGTAAGAGGGTCTAGCTCGAGGGATGGCTTTAGAAAGGAAAGCCCTAATGGTTGGTTCAGACTTTTTCAGTGCCTGCCACTCACATTCCCACATAACTTCTACTGGGCCATTGACCTCCTCTGTTAGGTAGTTGTGTATCTCACATGTTTTTTTTTCAAACAGCTCGAACAAGGGTTTATTATTAACAGGGTTTATATCTTTATCTTTGATGAGGGGACAGTCTTTGTGACCATGGTACATACAACCATGAAAATTGTAGAATTCTATTTATTTTATCCCACCCATCCACGAGGATGTTTCTATCACCTAACCGAAACTCCCTCCCGTTACACTGAGTTTTCAACTCCACCCCTTTTTAGTGAGCGACCCACGTTAGCCACTCTCTACTTTGTTGGACATAATAGTTATCTTTTTCGACCCTAAATCCGGTCTCCGTTCTTCTAATAATTGGGTAATCTGTTGGCATTGGGTTCATCAGAGCCCAAAGATGCAACGCGTTGGCATCGTAACCTTGGATGGATTGGACCTGCTTTCCTCCTCTAATAAACGTTTTGCCTACCTCGTGATACCTATGGAGAATTATAGAGGGACCCCCGACAATATTATCTCTAATCATTGTGTGTAGACTCGTCTGTTTTCTCGAACATAAACTAAACATTACACCCCTATCAACGGTCTAAAAAAGATACTTTAAACAAACACCCGGAACCGAAATGGCGTCTTTAAAACAGTCCACACCTCGCTCCCCATAAAAGCGAACCTGCTGCGCTAAGGCTTCTAAGAATGGGACGACGTCTTTGTTATTATACCACACCAAAAAGTTACTAAGGGTGACCATCTTATTGTCCTTCCAGACCTTTTTACACAGAGCGTACTCCTCTTCCGAAATATTACAATTTTTTAGTTTGGAAAAGAAGGCCGATTGAGGAGGTAACTCCCTCTCATTCAACTTGTTTAAATCGGTTACGTACTCGTAACAGAAAACACCCTTGGTCTCCTCTACTTTATAAGCTGCCAAGTACTTGCTATAACTGAAACCTGGCGCTAGATAATTTACGATATCTAGGAATTTTAGTTTCTGTGTTGCGATACACATAAAGTTATTGTTTCTTTTAACTATAAATTTGAACGGTTTTGTTACTTTGTAGTCTCCTTTCATTTTATCTTCCTCTTCTGCTTCTTCTTCTCTTCCATACTATCTCCTTCTTCGTCTACTTGTGTAGTGGCGACCATGAAGTGCCTTATTAAATAAGATTTAATGACGTTGACGTCATACTTCCCTGAGTTAAACCCTATTACTGGAAGCTTTTTTAAATACTCATCAAACCTAACTATAATCTTGTCTTTATTCAGATCATGGAGTTGAGTAAAAATACTTTCAAACCGATCTCGCAACAACGAGTATGCCTTACCAGCTATACTAGTGAGGTAATCAACCATCTGACTAACTAAAAAATGTGGGCCACTCGTGGTTATGAAGCATTTTGAGGCCTCCCACCCAGGGACATTTGACGCTATAGAACAGGAGAGTGGCACGCGTTTAGTTACAATGGTAGTTGAATGCGTCTCGTGGGAAACATTCCTAATATCAAAATAACATTCATAATCGAATGTTGCCCTGAACGGGAAAATAAAAGACTCTGGAGTACTTATTCCTTCAGCGCTGATCGCATCCCATACAATTTCAGGTGAAGAGTAAACCCCACCCTTATATGTCTCTATCCTCATATCCCCATTGCAAGTTTTTCGTGCCTATCCATACGCCAAAACTTTTTCCACAATTTTCCACATTTTCCACAAGAAAAGCTTTTACTAGCCCTAGAAAGATCGTTTATATAAAAGAAGTGGTTTTTGTAAAGTAAAAAACGGAGATTTTCGCTATAACTACTACCGCTTCTCAAGACAATACGCAAGGCTTGGTCAGAATCAAACTAAAAAATATCTATGTTTATTGAAAAGCAATTTTCTAAGAGAGACATTTCACCAAGAGTTACACCGTGAAAGTTACTTATCATTAGAGACGGGTTAAACTGTTTGAAAAGTAGTCTCGAAGCCTTCCTAACATCAATATTTGAAGTTCCTCGATGGACAGCTAGACAACGGAAGAAGCAGAGATTATCATTGTAAACTTTAGAAAGGGAATCGTTTTGAATGATATTAATGCCGTAGTTGGATGCAATATAGGGTGGGATATCAAGCAGACACCATATAGGATAACCTTGCAGTTTATATGTATATAAACACTCGTACTGACTAACGTTTCCAAGGTATATTTGGTTGTCTCCCTATTTTTGTCTGCATACTCTAATATATCACTTTGATTTAATCTATCTATAAATGTTTCAAAATTATTTCTGTTAACTAACAAAGATTTGTCTAAACCTGTCGCGTTATTTGAGCTGGCGTGAAAATAACGCAGCCCCTTTGTTTCCCTATGTCTTAAGATTAGATGATGACTATAATTCACCTTGAATCGCTTTTTCTGGGCTAGGAAAATTGGGGTTACAAGGGTCTTCCAATCTATAGGAGTATCAGGCTTATGAAATATAGTGTACGTGTCCATGTATTTGTTCCTACGTCCATGTATTCTAATAGCTAACCAGTTGGCCTTATATAGCTTCCTAATATCTTGGGGTAACTTATTTAAAGAGTCTGCTTCATTAATAAATCTTGGTCTCTTTGAGGGTTCTTGAGTCAAACTCTTTACTGGTCGCTTGCGTGAGGTTGTCGATACCACTGGGCCTGCTAGCGTTGATGGTGTCGAGTTGTCCACGACTGTATCATGACTATCGAGATGTACTTGCAGATGGCTTGCCCCAGTAAAGCTTTGTTGACAGATGTGACAGATATGGGGGGTAGCACGGGTCTCTTTAGAGGCTACATGATCTGGTGACACAGGGGTTGATGATGCAGGAAATACTGACGCAGGATGCTCGGTCTTAATATGTCTGCCAAGGTTGTCTGCTCTATTATAAACTCGTTCACAAACATCACATTTGTATTCCTGACGCATATGTACACTAACAACATGTTATGTCTTTAGTTTAGTAAGGTTGTCTGCTCTATTATAAACTCGTTCACAAACATCACATTTGTATTCCTGACGCATATGTACACTAACAACATGTTATGTCTTTAGTTTAGTAGTTTCCAGTGGTTATATACTGGTAACAAATAATAATACATAAATATTATTATATGGGGAACTTCCGAGGCGATAATAGGGAATAATAGAACAAATAAGTATGTGTTAGCACTCGGAAAAATTAACAGACAAACAACAACAGAAAAAAACGAAGAACAATATATGGTCCGAAGTGGGATCGAACCCGTACTCCCTGAAAAGTACAAATATACAATTTATTTCCGGTCTGAGATCGTTACCCTATGCTATAGTCATTGAGAGCGCCTTTCGTGGAAGACACTACTACAATAGCCAATTTTTTAGTTGGCTGAGTGGCAGTGTGCCAAGCGTTCGGCCTCTCGTGGCAAGGCGCGGTGCCAGGGAGTACGGGTTCGATCCCACTTCGGACCATATATTGTTCTTCGTTTTTTTCTGTTGTTGTTTGTCTGTTAATTTTTCCGAGTGCTAACACATACTTATTTGTTCTATTATTCCCTATTATCGCCTCGGAAGTTCCCCATATAATAATATTTATGTATTATTATTTGTTACCAGTATATAACTACTGGAAACTACTATCCGTGCTGTTTCGTCCTATAAATGTTTGTCTACAACACAAGTATTCAGCCCTACTGGGAGATACTTGCATTAATAGAAAAGTACAAATATACAATTTATTTCCGGTCTGAGATCGTTACCCTATGCTATAGTCATTGAGAGCGCCTTTCGTGGAAGACACTACTACAATAGCCAATTTTTTAGTTGGCTGAGTGGCAGTGTGCCAAGCGTTCGGCCTCTCGTGGCAAGGCGCGGTGCCAGGGAGTACGGGTTCGATCCCACTTCGGACCATATATTGTTCTTCGTTTTTTTCTGTTGTTGTTTGTCTGTTAATTTTTCCGAGTGCTAACACATACTTATTTGTTCTATTATTCCCTATTATCGCCTCGGAAGTTCCCCATATAATAATATTTATGTATTATTATTTGTTACCAGTATATAACCACTGGAAACTACTATCCGTGCTGTTTCGTCCTATAAATGTTTGTCTACAACACAAGTATTCAGCCCTACTGGGAGATACTTGCATTAATAGAAAAGTACAAATATACAATTTATTTCCGGTCTGAGATCGTTACCCTATGCTATAGTCATTGAGAGCGCCTTTCGTGGAAGACACTACTACAATAGCCAATTTTTTAGTTGGCTGAGTGGCAGTGTGCCAAGCGTTCGGCCTCTCGTGGCAAGGCGCGGTGCCAGGGAGTACGGGTTCGATCCCACTTCGGACCATATATTGTTCTTCGTTTTTTTCTGTTGTTGTTTGTCTGTTAATTTTTCCGAGTGCTAACACATACTTATTTGTTCTATTATTCCCTATTATGGGTGTCCGGTTAGCGCAATCGATAGGCGGTTGGCTTACCACGGCAACAGCCGGGGTTCGTTCCCTGGCGAGGACACCTGGGTTTTACTAATTCCCTAAAAATTAGTGGGAGCCGCGATAGCTCAGTGGTTAGTGAACTGGACTACTACGGACAAGGGGTAGGGTTCGATCCCAACCGACGGCTCCGGGTTCACCCAGCCTTAAATGGGTACCGGATTTTTTCTGGGAAAGTAAAGCAGCACGGGCGTAATACCGACCACATTACCCCAAAAATCATGTGCTGAAGGTCTGTAAAATATAGGGTCACTAACACCATATTTCCCTATACGCCACTTGGCGTGACGGGGGGTACTTTACTTTACTTACTTTATTCCCTATTATCGCCTCGGAAGTTCCCCATATAATAATATTTATGTATTATTATTTGTTACCAGTATATAACCACTGGAAACTACTATCCGTGCTGTTTCGTCCTATAAATGTTTGTCTACAACACAAGTATTCAGCCCTACTGGGAGATACTTGCATTAATAGAAAAGTACAAATATACAATTTATTTCCGGTCTGAGATCGTTACCCTATGCTATAGTCATTGAGAGCGCCTTTCGTGAAAGACACTACTACAATAGCCAATTTTTTAGTTGGCTGAGTGGCAGTGTGCCAAGCGTTCGGCCTCTCGTGGCAAGGCGCGGTGCCAGGGAGTACGGGTTCGATCCCACTTCGGACCATATATTGTTCTTCGTTTTTTTCTGTTGTTGTTTGTCTGTTAATTTTTCCGCGTGCTAACACATACTTATTTGTTCTATTATTCCCTATTATCGCCTCGGAAGTTCCCCATATAATAATATTTATGTATTATTATTTGTTACCAGTATATAACCACTGGAAACTACTATCCGTGCTGTTTCGTCCTATAAATGTTTGTCTACAACACAAGTATTCAGCCCTACTGGGAGATACTTGCATTAATAGAAAAGTACAAATATACAATTTATTTCCGGTCTGAGATCGTTACCCTATGCTATAGTCATTGAGAGCGCCTTTCGTGGAAGACACTACTACAATAGCCAATTTTTTAGTTGGCTGAGTGGCAGTGTGCCAAGCGTTCGGCCTCTCGTGGCAAGGCGCGGTGCCAGGGAGTACGGGTTCGATCCCACTTCGGACCATATATTGTTCTTCGTTTTTTTCTGTTGTTGTTTGTCTGTTAATTTTTCCGAGTGCTAACACATACTTATTTGTTCTATTATTCCCTATTATCGCCTCGGAAGTTCCCCATATAATAATATTTATGTATTATTATTTGTTACCAGTATATAACCACTGGAAACTACTATCCGTGCTGTTTCGTCCTATAAATGTTTGTCTACAACACAAGTATTCAGCCCTACTGGGAGATACTTGCATTAATAGAAAAGTACAAATATACAATTTATTTCCGGTCTGAGATCGTTACCCTATGCTATAGTCATTGAGAGCGCCTTTCGTGGAAGACACTACTACAATAGCCAATTTTTTAGTTGGCTGAGTGGCAGTGTGCCAAGCGTTCGGCCTCTCGTGGCAAGGCGCGGTGCCAGGGAGTACGGGTTCGATCCCACTTCGGACCATATATTGTTCTTCGTTTTTTTCTGTTGTTGTTTGTCTGTTAATTTTTCCGAGTGCTAACACATACTTATTTGTTCTATTATTCCCTATTATGGGTGTCCGGTTAGCGCAATCGATAGGCGGTTGGCTTACCACGGCAACAGCCGGGGTTCGTTCCCTGGCGAGGACACCTGGGTTTTACTAATTCCCTAAAAATTAGTGGGAGCCGCGATAGCTCAGTGGTTAGTGAACTGGACTACTACGGACAAGGGGTAGGGTTCGATCCCAACCGACGGCTCCGGGTTCACCCAGCCTTAAATGGGTACCGGATTTTTTCTGGGAAAGTAAAGCAGCACGGGCGTAATACCGACCACATTACCCCAAAAATCATGTGCTGAAGGTCTGTAAAATATAGGGTCACTAACACCATATTTCCCTATACGCCACTTGGCGTGACGGGGGGTACTTTACTTTACTTACTTTATTCCCTATTATCGCCTCGGAAGTTCCCCATATAATAATATTTATGTATTATTATTTGTTACCAGTATATAACCACTGGAAACTACTATCCGTGCTGTTTCGTCCTATAAATGTTTGTCTACAACACAAGTATTCAGCCCTACTGGGAGATACTTGCATTAATAGAAAAGTACAAATATACAATTTATTTCCGGTCTGAGATCGTTACCCTATGCTATAGTCATTGAGAGCGCCTTTCGTGAAAGACACTACTACAATAGCCAATTTTTTAGTTGGCTGAGTGGCAGTGTGCCAAGCGTTCGGCCTCTCGTGGCAAGGCGCGGTGCCAGGGAGTACGGGTTCGATCCCACTTCGGACCATATATTGTTCTTCGTTTTTTTCTGTTGTTGTTTGTCTGTTAATTTTTCCGCGTGCTAACACATACTTATTTGTTCTATTATTCCCTATTATCGCCTCGGAAGTTCCCCATATAATAATATTTATGTATTATTATTTGTTACCAGTATATAACCACTGGAAACTACTATCCGTGCTGTTTCGTCCTATAAATGTTTGTCTACAACACAAGTATTCAGCCCTACTGGGAGATACTTGCATTAATAGAAAAGTACAAATATACAATTTATTTCCGGTCTGAGATCGTTACCCTATGCTATAGTCATTGAGAGCGCCTTTCGTGGAAGACACTACTACAATAGCCAATTTTTTAGTTGGCTGAGTGGCAGTGTGCCAAGCGTTCGGCCTCTCGTGGCAAGGCGCGGTGCCAGGGAGTACGGGTTCGATCCCACTTCGGACCATATATTGTTCTTCGTTTTTTTCTGTTGTTGTTTGTCTGTTAATTTTTCCGAGTGCTAACACATACTTATTTGTTCTATTATTCCCTATTATCGCCTCGGAAGTTCCCCATATAATAATATTTATGTATTATTATTTGTTACCTTTATTTCATCTACTGTTAGTATTCTTAACTAAACTAAAAACTAATTCCCTAATATTAGTAAAGCTTTATTACGTTACTTATAATGGACATTGTTTTCTTTTAAATTTAATACTACACAAAATCAAAAATTATTTAAGGATAACATTTTAGATTAATGGTTACATGCATTTAAAAAGGTGACATTTAGAAATGATTTAAGGTGACCAATTTTAGATTTTTAATCAAAGCTATCTACACAAAAAGGAAATTGAAAAAAAATGAAAATGAATAAATAAATGTTAAAATTAAAGATTCCACACTAGTTTATAATCAACATTTCCTTTTTTTTTGGATATGTATAGGAACGTTTCAGAATTGAAACGCCTATTTTCATATTTAGTACTAATACGACAGGTCCACACTAAATATCTGTACCAGGCTAACAGAAAGATTAATTTCCCATGAATCTCTTTTGTTGTGGTTGGTATGGTGTTATTCATGATTGCTTTGAACATATCTGTTGTCTGTTTTGTTTTATTTTCTATTGTGCGTCGTAATGCTTCTATTGTTGGCCCTACAGTAGGGCATCTGTAGTAAATGTGTTCTTCAGTTTCGCGTGGGTTCCCTGTGCACAGCTTGCATCGACCTATGTGTGGTCGTACCGATGTCGTGTTGAAAATCAGCATGTAGGTGATCTCTTTGGCTCTTGGGGTGATGTCTGCTTGGTGTAGATTTTTTAATGTGTTTTTGTAGTTTTTGTGTAAATAGGTGTAACCCCATTTGATTCTGCCTTGGAGTGATGGTTGCTGCTGAGTGACGAGATGTTTTTAGATGCTTCTTGTCTTGTCGTGCATCAGACCAGGGCTTGGACGCAGGTCTTATAGAAAGACGGCATTGTCCTTAAGTGATGCGGCTTGTCGTTGCAGAGCTTTTTGTATTTTATTAGTCTCAGACCCATGTAATAGTGGGCGAAGGTATAGCGTTCCGGGCGGTGGATGATGCGACCCACATGGCTGATCCTGAGGGCTTTGACTTTCGTAGCGATGTCTTGAAGTGCAGTGCCTCCTTCGCGTTTGTCTTGGATTAGCGTTTTGTGCTGTATGTTGTGTATTGTGTTCCGGAAAATGAAACTTCGAATTTGTTTGTTACATTCTTTGGTGACGTTAGGAGGTGGATCAAAAACTGTGGCTGTGTAGATTAGTTTGGGAATGACGTATGTGCTGACTATAACGCTTCTTCCGAAGATGGTCGCTGTTTTGTGTTGGTATTTTTGGAGTGTATTGGTGATCTGCGCGATTAGAGTCCGCCATGTGGGTTTGCGTATTCCGGGATGCTGGTGGAATATGATGCCGTACACCTTCATGGCGTTGACCGGGGTCATTTCCTGGTGGAAATCCGCCTTGTGTTTCCACCTACCGATTCCCATGATGGACGATTTGTGTAAATTGATGTTGGCCCCGCTTCCAGCTCCGAAGTCTCTCAAGGTGTTGATGATGAGGAATATTGATTCGGTGCTTGTTGGGAAGAAGATTGTGTCATCTGCGTAGGCTATCAATTTCTTTTCACCTCCTCCTGGCGTGAAGGTGCCTCTAATGGCTTCGTCCTGTCGTATTTTCTCTAGCAGCGGTTCAATGGCTAGGACGTAGAATAGAGGTGAAAGGGGGCATCCTTGTCTCACTGAGCGTGTCAACGTGAAAGCATCCGTGAACGTGTGGTTGACCAGTACTCTGCTTTCTGGTTTGGAATATAGGATTGCGATCCACCGCCGGAAATAATCTCCTACGTTGCAGTTGAGGAGCGTTTTATGTATATAAGAATGCGATACCCTGTCGAAGGCCTTTTCTTGGTCCAAGGACAGAATCGATGACGGGATGTTCCTTTCGTTTGTGTAAGTGATGATGTCCCGTATGAAATGGGTATGGTTATATATGTTTCTTCCTTGTATGCTGCATTGTTGGTCGTCGTGGACGAGTGATGGCGTGACCGGTCTGAGCTTGTTAGCTAAGGTCTTTGTCAGAATTGTGTGATCGACATTTAATAAGGATATGGGTCTGTAGTTTTTCAACTGTGTCTTGTCGGTGTTGTTTTTTGGGAGGAGTGCGATGTATGACTCGTTCATACTCGTGGGGAGCTGTCCTTTGGCGAAGGATTCAGCGACGACCCGTAGAAGCAGTGGGCCTAGAGCGGGGAGGAAGTGTAGGTAGAATTCTACCGTGATCCCGTCCGGTCCAGGTGTTTTGTTTTTCTTCATGGCTCTCACTGATGTCGTTAGATCCGCGAGTGTTATCTCGGCGTTTAAGGCTTGTTTGGCTGTTTCCGTCAGTTTCTTTGTGTGTTGCATATATCTGTCTTGTACGTCTTCCCGTGTGTGTTCTTGTGTAAACAGTTGCCGGTAGTACAGCTCGAAGGCTTCTGTGTCTGTTTGTTTGTTCCCCTCCATGTCGACAATTTCTCGTATCTGTCTGCTGCGTTGCAGGTGTTGTTCGATTTGCAAGAACTGTTTGCTGGCTGTTTCTTGCGTGTTTGTGTCTTGGCGCGAGCGTATCACCGCTCCTTGGTGTTTGTAGTTTTCGTATTTAATTAGTTCGTCTTCGAGTGCTGGTAGGTTGGGGTCGTTTTTGTCCGTTTGTTTTGTTAGTTGGATGGCTCTGTGTAGTAAGTGTTCTTGCTTATTTCTGTAGTTGTGTATTTGTGATGCCAGCACCATCGTCCGATCCCTTATTGTATTTTTCATGACCTCCCAGTAGGCCAGAGCGTCATGCACGTTTTCATCGCTGGTGTAACTGTGGATCAGCTGTGTCATTTTCTGGACGTATGCATGGTTCTGGAGCAGCGTGTTGTTGATTTTCCAGTGAGGAGACCTCACCTCGGCCGACTGTGTGCTGCTTATCTCGGCGAAGACACCTTTATGGTCTGTGAACCGTAGCGCGCCGTTTATATGGCCGGTTTTGTTGATGTGGTGGGTCGATGGCGCATAGATCCTGTCCAGTCTTTTGGCGACGTTGTACGGACTGGCTTTGTACGTGGTCTCACGGTCTAGTGGTTGCGTGTGCCTGTATGTGTCTAGAAGATCGTGTTCGTCGGTTAGAGCCATTAATATGTCCAGTTGATTGGTCCTGTCTTTGTTGGTCCATTTGATCTGCCGCCTAAAGTCTACTCCCGTGATGTCCATTTCCGACAAAACACAGTTGAAATCGCCGGCCAGAATAATGTCCTGTCCTGCGTAATCGTCTGTCAGTCGATTTGCTAGGTGTTCATAAAAGAGGGGCTGATCTCGATAGTGAGGTGGTGCATGAATATTGACTATTGTGTGTGTGTGTGTGTGCGTCGGTCGTCTTTAGCTTGTACTATGACCGTTCTGCCATCACTGTCCCTGTAAGTTTCCCCAAGAACCCACCTGTCCGAGGTCTGAAGTATGGCGACACAGAACCCTAAGGTTTGGACCGGCAAGCTGAAACAGGAGTGTTTTAGGCCTAACTGTGTAGTAATTTGTTGTGCGTGGTAGTCTGTGTGTATGTTGGTTTCTGGCACTAAAATGAAATCTGGTTTGTGTTGGTGTCTTAGTGAGATGATATGATGTGTTTTGGTCCTTAGACCCCTAATATTTATGGAAATAATCTTAATGGTAGCCATGGTAGAGACACAAACTGAAAAAACCTTCTGCACATGGTTCATATCTATTTATATATATTTAAGATCTAATACTAATGATTTATCTAAGGAAATCTAAAAAATCTAAAAATTTTTAATAATCTGTTCTGTGGTCTTTGTTCTTGGCGATCTCACTGTTGTCCATGGTGGGGGTTGGGGCTCCTCGTCATCTGTGTCGATGAGCAGCTGGCCTGGAGTTGCTAGAGCCTTCATTCCGTCGTCCTCGCTGTCTGTGTCTTGACGTGCCTGAATCTTATTTTCCGGAGACTCCTTGCCTTGTCGGGCTGACGGCGTTTTCTGCCGGTCAGCGTCCCTGCGTGAGTTCCCGGGGTTCCCATTTGAGGGGTTTTTGTTGGGGCTTTCTTTGCCTGGGTTATTTCTCCCGGTGTTTCCCCAACAGGGGCTGACGCCACCGAGGGAGCCACTGTTTCTCCTGACGCCGTCTCTGGTTGACTGTTTCCCATGTGTCTGTCTTGTTCTTCAGGTTCCGCTGTTGTCTCTTTGGGGTTCATATATGCGGTTTTCTTCCGTATTTTGATTTCGCACTGGCTTCCCAGTGCGTGTCCAAACCGCACCATGAGCATTGTATCCTGCGACGTGGCAAAGTGATCCAGATCTTTGCAGATCTGGGATTTTTTTCTGGTGATTCGCACTGTAGCGTAGTGCGGAATCACTAAACCGGTTTGCGGTTTATATTTGAAGGACCACCTACTGGCCTCCGCTGCAACCTGGTCTCAGCATCGCAGTCTCCGGTTATTTTTCTAACAATACCTTCAACTGCTTTATGGGTGAGTGTTGGCGGAAGCCAATTTAAGAACCCAATGCTGTGCTCTTTTTCCACATGCTGAAATTTCACGTGGAAATTAAGTTCACTTATGTTGAGTTCTTTATCCTCGAAATGTTTATATTTTCTCAACTGTGCCACCGCCGAAAGTGTAAAGAACCACCTCCGGGGGTTGGCAAAACGGTACAGAGTGGCCACGCCGCTAGTACCGAGGCCGGCTAGCCCATTAAAACGCTTATGAGCGTAGAATGCGTTGCTTTATGGGCTTCTGGCCCACTAATATCTGCAATTATTTTCCATTTTCTGTGGACCTCTCCAGCTCCACGTCTTCGATCTCAAAAGTTGGAATGTTCATCATTTCTGCCTCCAAAGCGAGATTTTTTATGCAAAAATTAAAAACAGAACAGTGTTGGTAAAAACCACGTGGTTTGACTAAACTAAATTCTTAAATGTGTCACTAGTGTTTTTCGATATACTTCTTAAGGTAGATTTCTCAAGATAGTCAGGTAAACACTTACTCAGTTGTTATAACTCAGCCTTCTTAGTACCTTTACTCGAGACCTTGGGAGGCATTGTGTCTGTAAGAAACAGTTGTCCACTAGCGTCATCACAGGCGTCTACTATCGACTACTAGCCAGGTAGGAGCGCCTTGTCATGTGATCGGTCACAAGTGCGCCTTGTGATGCGGTCGGTTAGCACTATTCATCCGACATGGTCACGTGGTATAAAGTCGCATGCGCAAATTTGGGTAGGTCCAAGTTTCATGCCCAAATTTGGGTAGGTGCAAGTTTCATGACCAAATTTGGGTAGATAACGCTCAGATGAATCTACTATCGTACTATCGACTAGTGGAAAAATCTGGCCGTGTGTTAAAAATCTGGTTTCCTTATTTCGGACACTTACTTAGGTAGAGAGCTCAGAGTCGGACGCTTATTTTTAGGTTTTATTAATTTGCGAACCTTAAAGTTAAAGTATTTCTTAAGAATGATATTTCGCGTTCATCCACATTTAATTTTGTGGTTTTGACACATTTCGTATTTTTTAGTGTAAATAAATTCCTATTTTAGTTTTATTATTTTTAATGTAAATAAATTCGTATTTTAGTTTTATTATTATTTTTTTTAGTGTAAATAAATTTTAGTTTTATTAATTCGCGTTCATTTAACTTTACGTATTTCTTAATGTTTCTTAAATATTTTATTTTACCGTAATATAACCCAAACTTTCGTATGCGGTTTTCGATCAGCAATTAAAATAAACTGAGCACGCGGTGTCACATGCCTAACAATGACCTACATTCTTGATAACAAACAAACTTTTAAAATAACCTTCACTAACAAGCTAGCGTCAGCATTTACCTGTCGTCATTTAATCCCCGTCCGAGATAATCCGCCGCCGAGGTCACGCCCACCGCCGGAGCGCCGAGGTCACGCCGACCGCAGCCGAAAAAAATGACCGCCGCTAGACGATCGATTAACTCCCCTGTGCCTCATGTACATTAGGCGCAAAATGCGCCTACTATATATCTTTGTTAATTTATGGGCCAAATGAAACCAGTTACAACATAATACTACTACTATCAGCCGTGGGTCGCTGACAACTTCCAGTTCTGGTGCTGGGAGGCGCGCCTTCGCCTCCTTGAACGATTTAATTAAACACAAAAGCTTACCTCATATAAAAATACTACACATAATTATAAAGATAATACAATAATAGACAACACATGAGTAGTAACATTAATAGACACTTACTTAAATTAAACGGAGTACGCAGAAGAAGAATTAAAACTTTGGCAAAATCTGAGCAGGTACCACTATCTACGATAGGAAGATGTTCAAAGTCGGTAGCAGGAATATGATCCTCTCCTAATCTCGGTTGGTAACCAAGTGATAGAATCATACGAAATTCAGTACTTTATACATGATCTAGGTACCCAATATTGACCAAAAATCTCTGTTTAGTTTAGTCTATCATTGAAACTATTCAGTAGACACTATAGGGAAGTGAGTGGTCAAGAAAATTAATCTGCGTGTTGGGTAAACAAGTGATTTCAACTCTTTTATGGTTAAGACAGTTTTACTTCCAGTCGCAGGTGGGATTTTATTTTAAAAAACTAAAACCCTACAAAGTGTCGAGATTGTGGCCATCATTTTCAATTACTTGATATAGGTTGTCTTGCTGACGTGTGAGAGTGATATTACTGTATCATCAAGCACCGGGCCTGCAGGCGTAGGTGATCATGTCTCTCTACAACTTTCGATTTCGGCAGCTATTTATCATTTCTGTTGTTGACCTTCTGCCAAGCCATTCTCTTAAGCTGTCTGTTATGTTTTCTCTTTGCTTCCCTCTATCTCTTCGACCCTCAATTTTTCCAGTTGTTACAATATATTCTAGTTGTTCTCTTCTCATTACATGGCCAAAAAATGATGATTGTTTCTTCCAAATATTGGAAATTAGCTCTCTTTTTGCTTTGACCTCTCTCAGAACATCTTCATTACTCGTCTTAGCTGTCCATAGTACTCTCAATATTCTTCTGTAAAACTACATTGCTACAGACTCCAAATTACTGTATAGGTTCCCAATTTAATCGTGCACAACACTACATTTCATTCCTTCATACGTTGTTCTTATCGGGTTATGGGGATTCAGTAATGACTCAGTAACTTCCAAAGCATCCCTGTGTTTAAACTATCAAATGCCTTTTCATAATCTATGAATACGATATAAAGTGGGGACTGTAATTATAACCTTAGCTCAGCTATTATAGTTAAGGTAGTTATTTGATCACATCAAGATCTGTTTTTATTAAATACATGCTTGTTCATCTCTCAAATGTTTCTCTATGGCCTCTTTTAGCCTCTCCAGAAAGATTCCGTTAAATATTTTTCCTGGCACCGATAGTACCATAATTTCCCTATAATTTGTGCACTCCAGTAAAGTAACATCTTGGTATAGGTGTTATATGAGTGTGATAATATCTGCTTTGATTGGCTCTGAAGGAATTTCATCTGGTCCTGTGGCTTTACCATTTTTAATATCTTGATGGTTTTCATTATTTCTTCCTTGCCTGGCTTACTAGAGTTAACGTGTAACTCTTCGTCTGCTGGTCGCAATATCCAGTTTTGGGGCGGGTCTGTTCAAAACTTCTTCAAAGTGTACATTCCATCGCTTCATTTGTTCCCTTATATTACTAAGCAGATTTCCTTCCTTATCTTTAACAAAGGCATTGATCTATTTGTATTTTCCGCCTATTTCTTTGTGGTATTGTAAAGTTCTTTCATATCTCCTTTATCCTCCGCTTCCTCTGTTATTGAGTTATTGAGTTATTTGCGGGTCATCATCATTGCACTCCGAACATGTCCATAGGTGCTCAGATCCCCTCCTCATCAATTCCCTCAGTGTCCAGCGACTGACGACTCCAGTTCTATGTTGGTTGATAAGTCTTCTTATACGGCCACTAAGTGTCTCATTTCTGGCTGTCCCCAACTTAACTCCCATTTCCATCATCCGAAGAAGCAAAGTGGATCTGTGTTTGTCGAAGTCCTGTGCTCTTCTCACATCTCGGAGGGCATTGATGATGTCCCCCCGATCCGATCCATTGGTTGCCCGTCCTCAACGACAGCGCCGCTAGCCAACCTGTCCGCCCTTTCATTTCCCCGTACTACCGCATGTCCAGGGACATAGACAAAGGTGACCTTACGTATTTTGGATTTCTGCAACGACTCTACCCATTGCAATTGTACAGAGCCCGCCTCCACTTTTTTTTATCATGCTCATCGAATCACTCAGTATAGATGCGTGGATGTAGTCTTGTGACTCTAACCATTTGAATGCCTTGGTCACTGACATCGCCTCCATTGTCATGCTACTCGTGGTCACGACGTATGCACCACTGTCTTCGTAGACTATTCTGCCTGCCGAGCGTGCTGTAAATGCTCATGCACTTCTTTGGTGTCGTCTTACAGATCCGTCTGTATAGATGACTGAATCTTTCTCATCGGTGTTATCGCAGATGAGACCGTTGACCTGAGCATTAACCACGACCGGGTTCTGTTCCCTACTTTTCCTGTCGAGTGTGACAATACACGAGAAAGACCCCTTGAATGACGTAGGCACCGGTATCCACTCCTCACCAACGCTGATATTGGTAAGCCCACATACCTGTTTGATGGCATCTTCTGCTCGGCCCACCCATGATTTACCTCTTTTTAGCCTGTCACCTTTCTCTGTGTTGAGCACGTGGTGCAATGGATGCTCTGTATCTGTACTAATCTTCAGGTATGCTCGTGCTCTCCAGATCTTGATCCTGTCATCCATGGTTGGAAAGTCAAGAAGATACCTCATTGCTAGATAGGGAGTGTCCCTCGTGCATCCCAGGATAATGCGCATGGCTTCATTTTGTATTTTCTCCAGTCTATCAATTTGAGTCGTACTGACAGTAAGAATTGCCAGGGCATATTCGATTGGTGCGAGGACTAATCCCTGCAACAGAAGAGTAAGTAGCCTTTGCTCGATGTTGGCAGCTGTCATTACCTTCAAGGTGTCTAATCCTTTGCGGGATTTTGTTATCACATGGTCGACGTGGTCCCGAAAACACAGGCTGCGATCAAACTTAACTCCAAGGTATGTCATCAACTTGTCCCTGGTCACCTCATAAGCTCCCATTCGTACTACCGGTGTGGTCGTATGAACGATATGATTGTTAAGGGAGAACCATGAAACTGATGCTTTATTAGGATTAACCACGGCACCTGATACCCCACACCAGGAAGAAATGCGATCGAGTTCGTCTTGCATTGTGGAAGCGATTCCCCGTCTGTCTCTTCCCTGTCGATATACCAGAATATCATCAGCAAAAGTCATAGTTCTTCCCCTCCCATCCAGCTGTTGTTCCGTGATCGTTATTGTTCCTCTTCCTTCCTTGTAAAACTAACAATTCGCTAACAGTTTTTCTAACAGTTCGCTTCCTCTGTCTCTTTAGCTAGTTCAATTATATATTTTATGTTATCCCGTTTAACGCAGCTTCTCACTGCTGTGTTCGCCTCCGTGTACGTTTCCTATGTCGTGGCTTTAGTACATCTAGTTTTGTTTTTATTTATGACTGCTTCCTTTCTTTAATATTCCCCACGGTCTCTCCTCTCATTCATGCCTTAATCTGACGTTCTCATTTCCCCAGGGTTTCTTCACATGTCTCCTTTCATATAGCATGTGTTTGTGTTTTCCAGTTGGAGGACTTGGTATTTGTTTAATACTGTGATTGCAAATTTATCTTTAATTCCTTGCTCTAAGAAATCCTACATTGAAACACTGTCTACCCTTATGTGTTGTAGTATAGCTTTTCAGTTTAAGTTGTTTAAGTTTGGCTAACAGAAGATGGTGGGCTGAAGCCACATCCGTTCCTCTGTGTACTTTTACAGCGTGTAAGAATGACTTACAATTTTTATTAATACATATGTGGTCAATTTGATTCTCCGTTCTATGAGCTGGTGACAACCATATTGCTTTATGTATTCTTTTATGTTGGAATGTTGTTCCTCCTGGGTTCATTTCATTAAACTTTTTAATACTAATTTTAATTCTTGTCAATGGAAAACAGGTTGTCTTAGTATGCTCCTCTTGCGGGATTGTGGCAAAACCAGTGACATCGTCTTGATATCCATCAGCACTTTTTGTTAAAAATCGACACAAAATATGCACACCTCTATAACTCACTTTATAGCTTGATCAACGTCTTCAAAAGTGTCTTAAAACAGCGACATCACTGAAAGCAGTGTTGATTTTTAACAAAAAGCGCTAATGGATATCAAGATGATGTCACTCTAATGTTTTACCTTAACCGATTCAGTCAGTAATGAAGTTAGTTATTTGTTGCATTAATTTTCTTTCTGTTTGATTTATCTTGGTGGTTAATCTACACATTAACAACCGTTTTTACTATAGTTCGTTCGCAAATTCGTGCCCACAGAGTTGATCAATTACCCCGGCAACTGTTTGATGAACTTCTGTAATTCTTTTTCATGAAATCTTATTTTTTCACCGACCTTTAGATTTTATAACATTTAAGTACAAAGGTAGTCTGATTTTTGCAAAAATCGTTTTTTGTTATATAATTTTAGGAAAATATCAGACCGCGTGCTCTAAACATTAGATTTTACTGTAAATTATGTTAATTTTCTAACAATGCAAGCCAAAGGCGTATCCGTATTACATTGAATAGGGCACAATTTTCATTTGATTTTATATCTTAGTCATAGAGATAGGTAAACTTTGACCAAAGTATAAAACACACATATTCGCCAAATAGCAGGTGTGTCATCAATAAAATATATGGTACAGCCAGAACGTCAAACACACATAGTCAGCAAATAGTAAGAGTGTCATCAACAAAATTGCGCACATGTCATACATATGTCATTCCGAATCAGAAGTCTCTAAGAAGTTAACAACTGTTATCGGTTGGACAAACTGCAATCCATCTCGTTGCCAGTATTGTTCCTCTTCTCTGAGCACATGGTCGTCACATTTTCTCCAGTATTCAATGTCTATCGTTGAGAGGGTATCACGCGTCAATTCTTTAACATCACACACTATAATCGTCGTTGCTCTGCACAGCAACTTGCCCTTTTACTTTAGCCCACGCACGTTCTATTGGATTGAAGTGCGAATGATAAGGTGAGAGGCGAAGAGATGTGTACTTTGCACTTATTTTATCAATTTGATATAACTTTGTCTTCTTAGTTTGTCTAACAAGTTACAATAAATTTGTTTTTACTGGGTGTTTTGAAAGGAAACATTTTCCTTT
Source organism: Megaustenia siamemsis (assembly GCA_032433765.1). Classification (NCBI taxonomy): domain Eukaryota; kingdom Metazoa; phylum Mollusca; class Gastropoda; order Stylommatophora; family Ariophantidae; genus Megaustenia; species Megaustenia siamemsis. Next base: position 60,470,080 of record JAVIAB010000139.1, read on the forward strand.
CTAAGCCATGTGATGATTTGATCTTTTGTGCTTGACGAACTTTGTCCTCCAGTGCTACCGCATTATGATAGGATGCAGTGTCCATTACAAGACATGAAGGTCTATCCAGAATGGGGAGTAGAGTGTTCTCTATCCAGTCTCTGAAAATTCGTCCATTCAATTTCAGTGTGGTAGTCCCTATTGTCTGTAGACTTCGATTGAAAAATAAGTTGTGTGTCATTAACAAGTCCATTTTCTCTACTGCCAGCATGTACCAATATAATGCGTTGTCCTTTGCTACTGGGAATACTTCTTTTATTTTCTCTGTCAACTGGCTGCCATTCTTTCTCATATGTATGATGAGCATTGACCCACGTTTCATCCAAATATACTATATCGTAGCCTTCCATTCGTCGCTCACGGATCTGCCTCAGGTATTTGCTTCGGGCAGCTATCAGGTGTGGTTTTTCACAAACAATATTGTATAAATAGCTATAGTGTTAATTTGTCGGTGTTACAGTTAACACTTTCTTCCAACTTGACTTTTCTTGGCTGTTAATCAACATATTAATAATCGCTATTACTAGTATTGATCTTAGTCCCTAGTACGGGAAAACCAAGATGCAAAACACATGCCTTTAGCACCAGAAGAGCATCAGACGATCATCTTTACCCCAACTGAATTAGATGTTGCCTTCAAAGGGTTGAAGCTCAAAGGTTCCCCTGGTAAAGAAGGAATCTCCAACGAAATTCTACTAAATCTGGGACAGAAAGCCAAGAGCCAACTTCTAAGGATAAAAAATGCTAGCTGGAAGAGAGGTCATGTACCGGCAATCTGGAAAGAAGCTATTAAGGTACCCATCCTCAAGCGTGGAAAAGACCCACTAGACTCAAGAAGCTATAGACCAATTAGCCTATTGAGCAGCCTGAGTAAACTCATGGAAAGGCTGGTTAGCAGAAGACTTATGTGGCATTTGGAGACAAAACAACAAATCGTACCACAACAAAGTGGTTACCGTCAGCACAAATCAACTGAAGACCTGGTCACCTACATTGCACAGGAAATAGAGGATGCTCTACAAGAAAAGAAACACACACTGGCAGTGTGGGTCGACATGGAGAAGGCTTTTGATATGGTATGGCGAGAGGGTTTAAAGAACAAGCTTTTTAGACTTGGCATCCAGGGTCGTTTATTCAATTGGGTCTCTCAATACCTTCAGGATAGAACGGCCAGAGTACAAGTTCAAGGTCAACTAAGTAAGAAGGTCTCTATCGAACAAGGTGTCACACAAGGCGGAGTCTTGTCCCCAACAATCTTTTTAATTTTCATAAATGACATCGTAATGGACATTCCACCCAGAATACACTCAATAATATACGCAGATGATCTGGCGTTATGGGCTCGCGAGGAAAGTATGTCAGTGGCTGGACCCAGGATGCAAGATGCCTTAGGTGAACTTGAAAAGTGGACGAACACCTGGTTCTTACCAATTAACGAAAAAAAAACTACATATACAATTTTCAGCCTATCAAGAAACACACTCTCTGCAAACTTGAAGATAAAAGATCATACACTCCTTATTGACCAAAACCCAACATATTTTGGCGCCACCATGAATCGCAGAATGACTTGGAAAAATCAGATAGACAGAGCAAGCAAAAAAGCCAGAAAACGGATAGATGAAGAAATTGGCAGGAATGGACGGGGGGGGGGGGGGGGCAGACAGCAATATTTTGAAAAGACTATACGTAGGAAGAGTCAGATCAGTTCTAGAGTATGGAGTTACAGCCTGGACTATGGCTTCCAAATCACACCTTAGCAAAATTAACGGAACACAGAACCAAGCTGCCCGTATCATCACTGGTGCTATGAAATCTACACCTATCAAGACTCTAGAAACAGTAACAGGTTTACAACCCTTAGATGACAGACGGGTCACTAAAGTATTGCAACAAGCGGAGAAATATTAAAGGCTCCTTAGCCACCCCATGCAACAAAGAATAACTGGTTCCGGAATTGTACGACTGAAAAGGAGCAACTTCGCTGCAATTGACAATGAACTAATTACTGGAGACTATTTCTTTGCTTTCGTCTATAAAAGAGCTTTGTTCCTTCAATTATAATTGTAGAACCAATAGATGGATTATTAATAACATCAGTAGGTTGTCCTGGTATGGTTTTAAATTTAAAATGTGCTTCCTTTTCACTGCCAATGCATTATGTTCTATTTTGTAAAAATAAAAATGGATTAGTAGAGAAACATAATTTCCTATTATTGTTCCATAGTTATTTATTACCATTGTCTTTCGATTTTGTGAAAATGTATGTGGTGTTATTTTAAAATTTACATCCCAATCATATTTTGTGGGTATTGGGGTATATTTGTCCCCTTCATATACAAATGTTAAAGGTTTATCTATAATACCACAATTATATCATTAACAGGTTGAGTTGTTAATCTTATCTATCTATTGTCCTTTCGAGCCGAAGACGGCACATAGGGCAGAACCACAATCTCAAAAACAGAAACCTTGCGTGGCACATATTGCAGAGATCACTGCTTCTAAAATCTATGGTCTGTTTCCATAACAATGCTTTTTACAATGACAGCTTGTCAAGCCATCGATCAACCTCCTTAGTCGCCTCTTACGACATGCCTGGAAGGTCACAGTGTCACTATTCTTTACATCAATCTTATACAACAAATGAAAAATAAATCATGAATTTTAATTATATTTAATCAAATTGTTTTGTTTTCCAGTAGAGTTATTTTTATTCCATCTGTAACAAATCTAAACCATATTTTTTTTATTTTCTTCCTTCACTAATATGATTTGAAAATCAAATTTTGAATTGTTAGTACTTTCTATTATTAATCCTGATAATATTTCATTTTTTGCAACTTTACCACGAGTTCTTCCTTCAATTATAACTGTAGAACCAATAATAATAAATAATAAATACAATAATTGTAGATGATTATTAATAATTTCCTTATGACTACCACTATGTTCAGCAATAAATTCAAAATGTGCTTCTACATTATCATGTGAAGCAATACAATATTGGTTCTTTGTTTTGTAACACTAAAGCTGGAATACCTATTATTCCACTTGCTGGCAGAGAAACTAAACTTCCTATTATTGTTCCAGAGTTAGTTATTTTCATTATTCTATTAATTTTTGAAAATGTACTTGTTTTTAATTTAATAGCTACATCCAATTCATATTTTGCAGGTATTGGAATCAATTTATTATCTTTAAATACAAACATTACCGGTTTATTTTTAATACCATCATTATCTATTGAAGTATCATCTTCCATTAAACCAAATTTATCTACTGGCATTTTTATGTAGTAAAAATTGTAAACACAAATGACCACAAATTACTGTATTAGAATCTTGTATTTTATCAGTATGATATTGTATATCACCTGGTTTTTCTCAGAGATAATCAATTATTTCTAAAGGTGGTTTAATTCCATAACTATCAAAATATTCTTTAATATTAAATATTTAATATTACGTGATGTCCAACAAAATACTGGTACTCCGGTATCTTCCCACTTCAACTCCCTGATCACAAGGGCAAAGACGACATCCGTGTCACTGGTATTGTCCTTTGTCACTCTGGCGACCGCAGCCGCTATACTTTGGAAAATCGCCTTATAGTCCAGTATGGTTCGCTGACCCCGAGAGGTATGAATGTATCACACTCATACGCATAGTTTCTTTTTGCTTGCTCTTTCCCTTTTGCATAGCCTTCTCTACTACACATATTTGGGTTCTTTGGTCTACTTACTATGCCATACTTTTTATAGTTCTTCTCCTCTAGTCCCTTATGAGACACTTCGGTTTTCTCCTCTATAAAAATTTTTTTTTTCTGTGCTTCTTACCCCTCATTTATTTTTACTGTACCCCACTCTCAGACATCTCACTCTTAGCGTCTTTTTACACCTGTCAGACTACTATTCGATTCTTTCTCCTTTGTGTTTGCACACTGACCCCTGTGTTTACTCATCTGGTTCTGTTTACATTTACGCACTTTTTCGCACGATTTTCGACGTTCACGACAGCCGCACTTGGTTACGATTTTATTTTGGATTTGACAGGATAGTTTTACTTTTTGTTGTTGTTTTCTTTAACACATTTCGATTGTTTTTGTTTTGGTTGTTTCGTTATTAATTTGTGTGTGTGTGTTTTTATTGTTTGTTCCTGATGAAGGCCTATTGAGCCGAAACGTTGTTTAGTCTGTGTCGTCCACTTGTCACGTAAAGCTTCTTACATACCTTTTTTTATTTTTTAATTTTTCCTCATATTCAGCTTTACTGCAGCTTCGCATTTTTATGCCTTAACTCTTTAATATTACCATTTTTATACCAAGCAAACCAATGAGTTCCATTAGTTTCATCAGTAATATCTCCATCTAAATTCATTATTCCACATTCTTTCTTTCTTGGTTTTTAGGAAGTTCAGTTCAGAGAAATACTCCTTTGAAATTTGGTATTTTTAATCTTTTAACAGCATCTAGTCTATCTATCTATCTTACTTTCGCCTGAAGTTTTGTCTATATCTGCAATGTCGTTTCCTGTATACATTTTACTGTCTTTTGTAATTCTTGCAGTGGCCCATATAATTTTGTCTGTAGGGTTGTATCTATGGGCCAATGGATTTTCCTCAGTCTACTATATTCAGTGCAGTCTTGAAGTATGTGTTCAGCAGTCTGGGGCGCCTGTCCACATGTACAAGTAGTTGAGGTGCCGATCTTGAATTTTGTATACATGTGACTATGGAGTCGATTGGATCCTGTTCTGAGGCGTATAATGATAACTTGTTCATATCTATTCATATTATGAAAGGCATCCTGATTTGGGGCGTGTGGTCCTCTGATTGATTTGATTATCTGTTTCTTATGATGGTATGTAACTGGTGTATCTAGTTGTGTGCCTGTTGAACCTTCCTTTGCCAACTGATCTGCTTCTCATTTCCTTGTATTCAACAGTGGGATGGGATCCACTGCATGGCAACCCTGTGGTGCTTGCAGTTTTCAGTCTGCAGATGTGGTAATTTTCTGGATTGTAGTGCCTGGAGTACTGATCTTGCATCTGTCAAAAACACTACAGGCTGTGGGCTAAGATTACTGTTCAGCAGTTTTTCTATTGCCAACTTTATTGCTTGTATTTCTGCATCATAATTGTGACAATATTTCCCTGTTACTATTTTATTCATATCCCTAGTGTTATTTGGGTATTCTATTTATGCACCTGCTCCCCCATTTTTTACTGCATTCTGTGCTGATCCATCTGTGTACACACGAATTCATAGGTCTTGTGGGTATTCTTCATCCAGGAAATTGAGAGTTATTGTTTTTCGCTGTAGACTATTATGTTCCTCTTTGTCAACTATTCCTTTCACTTCTGTCCGTATTTGTATTGACAATCCTGATACCTCTGTCCAAGGAGTCTGTTCTGGTATGGGCAGTAGGGGGTTAACAACTATTGGCATGTCTGGTGTTTGTCTACTAATACGCTTGGCTTGGTGGATAAAACTGCTTCTCTTAAGTCGTCCCAATGCAAGGTTTTGGAATCGGTCCTTCATTGGATGTCTCGGCATGCAGGCAAATTTTTCTGCCTGTATCAGCACCATTGTTTCCCTCCGTTCTCTCAGTGCTGGTATCCTCCACAATTTCTCCATCTCCAATATTGGTGTTGATTTCATTGCTCCTCTGATGACCCTAAGTGCCTGGTTTTGTACTTTGTCCAGTTCTTGCAGTGTGGTGTTTGATGCTGAGCACCATGCAGATGATCCATATTCTAAATGTGGGACGTCACAGTGAGTGTTATTCAATGGCCGACTTTGGGATTTTGGATGCAAGTTATTTACATGCTGAAACGCTTTAATGGATATCTCCGTCAAGTCGACCGAAGATTTTCATCTTTGGGAATTTGCACCGTGTTTCGTTCGTTGTACGCTAACCGCAGGGTCTGTTGTTTGATGTGTGACGGTGATAATTCGACGACTAACTGTGTGTTTATATGTTCGGTTGGTGTACTGTCAAGAACGATGTCCTAACATCATCAAGCGCTATACATTTTTTGTTCTAAATATGACGATCATTTTCGGGAGGACGCGAACTTCCATGGTATATGGTGGATAGGCGGCAGGAACCATTGAAGGCTATGTCTGAAGAGTGTTCCTTGTTGCAGTTTCCTCATATTCCAAGTCCGGCTTGTTGCAGGAGCTACTGAGTTAAGTGCTCTGTGCACACTGTGAGCTGTGTGTTTCATCCGTTTTGATCATGTTTCGATGTCCCAATTGTTTACGATGAAGGATGATATCGTATGACGGGGAACAGTTGACTGTGTTCACTTTCTGCGCGGTTTCGCCTTATGTCTTTTGGCGTGTGCTGAGACTGCTACGATGGGGACTAAAGTTACCTTTCTTTGTTTTGGAGATGAGTTAGTAATTCGGATGATTCCACTGGCACGGGCGGTTGAGCAATTATGGATTTTGATTCGTTTGCAGTGATACCGAGGCCTTCCATAACCAATAACCAATAACCAATTCTAAATGTGGACGTTTACTCTGTTGGTAAACTTTACTGAGTATTTTCCCACTCGCACCCCACGTAGTTCCACACAGCTTTCTTAGAATAGCCAACTTTCTCCTTGCTTTTTGGTTGCCTTATTTATCTGCTGTTTCCAAGATAGTTTGTTATCAAATGTAACTCTGAGATATGTAGTTTGTATGTCTTCTTTCACAGGCTCATTGTTTAAGTAAATGGCTCCTGCTTTTTGTTTTGGGGAGAGAGTGAAAAGTGTAGTACAGCATTTGTCTGTATTGATGCTGATACACCATCTATTTGTCCATGAATTCAGTGCATTCATAGCTCTTTGTAACAATTTGGAGGCCACTGTTGCATACTCCTCTGTGCACCACATTACCAAGTCATCTGCATACATTGCCACTTTGATGCCATGTGGTAGTTCAGTAACTAGGTCATTGATGTAGATCAGAAAACGTGTTGGAGATAGTACCCGTCCCTGTGGAAAGCCCTGGCGCAGTAAGACCTTCTTACTCTTAAGACCATCAAGTTGCACCCTGGCTCTCCTGTTATGCAGGTATGTTTTGACCCATTTGTACATCCTGCCATTTACTCCATAATTTCTCAGTTTCTTCAAAAGCCCTTCCTTCCATACCTTATCAAATGCTTTCTTTAGGTCTATCCATGCTGTTAGTACAAGTTTCTTTTCTTGAAACGCTTCCTCAATTTCCTGGGAAAGATAGGTTGCCTGATCTTCTGTAGAGTAACACTGTCTAAAGCCTGCTTGTTGCGGGACAAGAAGATTTTCACTTTCCAGGTACCACTGCAATCTGAGATTGATTATACGTTCCATTGTTTTGCACAAACAACTTGTAAGGCTGATTGATCTATAGCTAGATGTCGTTGCACCATCTTTTGTTGGCTTTAGTAATGGTATCATAATTGCTTCTCTCCATGCCTGTGGCACTCTACCTGTGATCCAGCAAATGTTGTAGATCTGCAGTAGTTTTGCTTTAGCTGCAGTTCCCAAGTTATTAATCATTTCATTGGACACTCCATCACTGCCTGGTGACTTTTTCATTTTTAATTTGTATATTGCCAGCTCTAGCTCTTTTTGTGTAATGGATGACTTCATATGCGGTCTCTTCTTGTCTTGCATTTTGTTCTTTTAAACGGGTCTCTTGTCGTTTCTCTAGGTTAATTTCAATATTATTGTCATTTGCAAAGGAGTCTGCAAAGTGATTTGCTGCATGCTTACCTGTTAGGATGTTTCCATCCTTCTTCAGCGTAATTTTGGTGTTCCTTTCTGTACCCTCATCATTGAGCAGTTTTGCAAGCTTCCACAATTTTCTTGTGTCTCGTTCGAGATTCAAGGACTCTTTCTCCAGCGTCTCCGTCTGGCTTGTAGTTTAGCCCATTGAAATTTGGCTTTAGCATGTTGATAGTTATTGTGGTGTTCCTGGCAGGGGTTATTTTCACAGCATCTAGTAATTGATAGACAAAAATATTGAATGATATCTACAACAGCGGATAATACCAGACGACATGCTCAAATCAATATTCATAGCCCTACCAAAGAAATCGGGTGCGATTGAATGCGATGATCAGCGCACAATAAGCCTTATGAGTCATATGACTAAGATATTACTAAGAATCATCATGCGAAGAGTGCGAAACAAAATCAGTCCAGAAATTAGCGATGAACAGTGTGGTTTTGTTAGAGATAAAGGAACGAGCAATGCCATTTATATCATAAGATCTTTAGTAGAAAGAGCCATAGAGGTGAAAACAGATCTATACCTATGTTTCATAGATTACACCAAGGCATTTGATAAAGTAAAGCACCAAGAAATAATCAAAATTTTAGAAAGCATTAAAGGTAGACAGCAAAGATCTAAGAATAATAAAGAACATGTACTGGCAACAAACAGCAGCCATAAGAACTGGAAACCAATTGGGAATGTTTCAACAAATAAAGCAGGGTGTTAGACAGGGCTGTGTGCTGTCACCAGATTTGTTTAATATTTATAGTGAGATTATTTTAAGATCCATAAGGGACATGTCTGGAATAACAATTGGAGGTCATAATATAAATAATCTAAGGTATGCTGATGATACAGTATTAATCGCTAAGAGTGAAAATGAGTTACAAGAAATGTTGGACATTATAGTGAAAGAAAGCAAAAATAAAGGACTCAGCCTTAATAGCAAAAAGACAGAGGTAATGGTAACAACAAAGAAAAAGACATCACCTCAGTGCAAAATAAAGACAAGTGGAACAATATTAAAACAGATAAATGAATTTAAATAGTTGGGAACTTTGTTAACCTCAGACGGAAGATGTACAAAAGAGGTGAGATGCAGAATGGCTCAGGAAAAAGCAGCTTTCCAAAAAATGAGGAAGATACTATGCAATCCATTTTTGACAATAGAAATAAGAAAAAGAGTTCTTAAATGTTATATATAGCCAGTCTTAACATATTAATGCGAATCATGGACAATAGGACAACAGACAAGAAAATCACTGGAGTCTGTAGAAATGTGGTTTTACAGAAGAATGTTGAGAGTACCATGGACAGTTAAGAAGAGTAATGCCAACGTTCTGAAAGAGGTCAAAGCAAAAAGAGAACTAATTTCCAATATTAGGAAGAGACAATCATCATTGTTTGGCCATGTAATGAGAAGAGAACAACTGGAATATATTGTAACAACTAGAAAAATTGAGGGACGAAGAGATAGAGGGAAGCAAAGAGAAAAGTTATCAGACAGCTTAAAAGAATGGCTTGGCAGAAGGTCAACAACAGAAATGATAAATAGCTGCCGAGATCGAAAATTGTTGAGAGACATGATCACCTACGCCATTAGGCACGGTACTTGATGATGATGATGATGATGATGAGTAATTGATAATTAGAAAGTGGTTCATTTGGTAAATTTATCATTTTTAATCTAATTAAAATGGAGTTGTATTGGGTAAAATGTAAAAAGAAAACAGATGCTTCAAATTTGGAATATGCAAACAGCAAAAATAATAGAAATATGTCGCAGGGCATGTGTGTTATCTGCAGAACTATAAAATCTAAATTCATTAAAGCTTCGGAAGTAGTGTATGAAGGAAGTAATCTCAATTCTCTCATTAACAAACTACTATTTGAATTACATTTACCAGGACATAATTTTACTAAACCTGGAACTAATTTAAAGAAAAGATTAAAACCAGATCTTACACCACAAGAATGGAGTAAACCAATTAATAAAGTTGATGAAGCAGCAATGAATTATAATATTTGTTACTTACAGAATTAAGACAGAAAAACTAGAAATGAAGTTTGTAATAAAAAGATGTTAGAAGATTAAAAAATTTATAAAGCAAGTTTAAGAGAAAGAATAGAGGGTTCTATAGTTAGAAATTTAATGGGAACTAAAGTGACTTTGGGAATTGGAAATTTTCCAAAAAGAGTCCCAGCAGTCAGCTAGCAGAAGAACTTCATAAGCCCATTATTAATTTAAAAGTTTAAAAAGAGAAAGGTTTATGTAAAAGGAATTGATCAAATATGGGCTGCTGATTTAGTTGATATGTCTTCTTATTCTAAACAAAATAAAGAATATAAATATATTCTAGCTGTTATTGATGTATTTAGTAAATATGGATGGATGATTCCTATAAAGAATAAAAGTGGGTTAGCAGGTGCAGAAGCTTTTCAAAAGATAAATGGAAGAAAACCAGAAAAACTTTGCACTGATAAAGTAAAAGAATTTTATAACAACCATGTGAAAAGTTTATTCAAAGAAATAAAGTCTATGACTTCTCTACTGAAGAGAAAAGTAGTGTAATTGAGAGATGGAATAGAACTATGAAAAATAATATGTTTAAATATTTTACTGCTAATAATACTACAAATTATTATAAAATTATAGATAATTTAGTTCTTGATTACAATAATACTTATCATACATTAAAAAAATTACTCTGACTGAAGAAAGTAAAAAAAGGTTAATGAAGATAAAGTAAGACATAATTTGTATGGCGCAAGAGATCCAAAAGAAGAATATAAAAGGAAAAAGCCTAAATTTGAAGTAAAAGATAAGAGTTAGAATAACAAAGAAGAAAAAGTTCTTTGAAAAAGGTTATTACCCAAAATCTCTATCTATCTATTGACCATACGAGCCGTAGCCGGCCCATAGGGCATAAACACTGTAACTCCCTCTTTTATCTGAATTTTTTGTTCTAGCAGTTTTCAATTCTTTTAAAGAAGTTTTATCAAATCTCGCCATTTGTCTCTGTTCTGTGCAAGCAGCTCTATCTCATTGAGGGAGCCGATTCCTGCTGCTCTTGCCTCTCTCATCATTGTTCTTCTCAGTGTCTCTCTGGGTTTTCCTCTTTTCCTCTTACCTTTTGTTTCCTACATGAGGGCTTGCTTTGCTATTCAGTTATTATCTCTTCTCATCACGTGTCCAACATATGACCATCATCTTTTTCTTTATTACTGAAGATATTAGTGGTTGATTGGCAATTTCTCTAATTTCCTCGTTTGTTTTGAATTCGTTCCACGCAATACCAAGTATTTTCCTTAGACATTTATTTTCGAATGCGTTCAACTTTCTTTCTATGTCTCTTGTTGTTTTCCAGCTTTCAAGCGCATATGTAAGGGTTGATAGTACATTTGATTTGAATAGTCTAAGTTTTGTGTTTGTGCTAATGAGTTTTGATTTCCACAACTTTTCAAGGCTTCTGAAAGACATTGCTGCTTTAGCTATTCTGATTCTAATTTCTTTGCTTGCATCCCCTTCTCGATCAATTTGACTTCCAAGATAGATAAAATGATTGATCTCTTCCACTGGTTTATTTTCCATGTATATTCTGTCATCTGCTGGAATTAAGCTTTTCATGACTTTAGTCTTTTTATGATTGATCTGAAGCAAATTTTGCTGGCTATTGATGACAGTTCATTTGTGTTTTCCTGCATTTTATCTGACTGCTGATGAGATAAATGTCATCAGCAAAGTAGAGATCCATACACCAAAATGGACAAGTGAAATATTTGTTATAGATAAAGTGATATTAAGAAACCCTATTACTTATAAAATTAAAGATTTAGTGGTGGAAAAAATTATAGGATCCCTTTATGAACAAGAATTACAAAAACAACTTCTTTATAAAAATGGAAGATAAACTTTCTCAATTGTTAAATGAAATTAAAGATTTTATTCCTAATGATAAAATAAATAAATTTAAGAAAGCTGTTACAAAGTTTGGGAAAGAAAATAGTTTCAAATTAAATTGCTCTTGGCTGACTTCACCAATAAACTAGTCTGAAGTTTTAACTTCTAATGAAAAAGAAGTTGAATCACTAAAGAAGAAAAAAGTTCCTGATGATTTAGAAATAGGATTATTTGAAACATATGATGTAGAAAAAATAAAACTTAATTTAATGAAGAAAGTTCACATGCTGAAATTATTGATACATGTTATAAAATATTTAATTTTTTTAGATGATCTTGAAAAAAGAAATAAAGAATATTATTATAATCTTGGATATTTATTAAGTATATTTAAAAGTAGATGGAACGCAAGAAAAAAAGAATTTCTTGACTTTGCTAACAGAAACAGAACAACTATAAACAATGTCAGATGGATCACTAAAGTATTGCAACAAGTGGAGAAATATAGAAGGCTCCTTAGCCACCCCATGCACAAATGAATAACTGGTTCAGGAATTGTACGACTAAAGTGGGGCAACTTCGCTGCAATTGCCAATGAACTAACTACTGAAGACCCAGTACTTTACCAAACAATATCGAAACCTTTGGGCCCATCTGATATGTCTCCTCATGGAACACATAAAATACCAGAACTTAAGGAAAATATAACAGGAATCATGAAAAAAGGCACCCAATCAGACACAGAAAGAAAACACGTAGCAGAAAAACACATACACGATACCTACCCACAGGACTCTTGGTCCCACATATAGACAGATGGCTCTGCTACAGAATTGGAGGGGGAGGTGTGTTCTTGACGCTGAATAACCAGGACGAGATCACCAAGCCAATAGCTATGGAAAATTTTCGAACAACTTTAACGCAGAAACTGAGGCCATCAGAGATGCTGCAATACTGGCTACTCAACACAAAAATAACATGCACAATAAATTGGTGATTCTGACTGATGCACTGTCAGTTTTATCAGCTCTAAAAAGCCACAAAAACAATGAACTAGATGACTTGAGAACAACCCTGGACCAACTATGCAATAAACTCCAAAGAGAAGTCATTCAGTGGATACCTTCACACTGTAATATATACGGGAACGAACGCGCAGACAAATTAGCTAAAGAGGGAGGGAGATTACCACAAGAGAACCATCCGCTCAGTTATGATGAAGCCAAATCCATTCTCAAAGGTCAGTACCATGAAAAATGGAAACGAGAACACCCAAAGCATAACGAGAGTGACGGATACCATCAACTATCAAGGATGGATTAAGTCATCATACTTCGCCTACGCACAGGCCACAATAGAATGAGGAATCACATGTTCATCAAATTCAAAATAGGTACAACGAAGACTATGCCACTGTACACTGGACAATCTGACTACAAAACATGTTCTACAGGATTGCCCCCAGTACACAGACCTGAGAAGAGGAGTGTGGTCCACGCCCACCTCCCTGGAAGAAAAACTATATGGGGCAATCGATTCGCTTAAACAGACAGCTGACTTCATGAGAGAGTCTGGAATCCTACTCTGATTGAGTCTTGATCGCAGAGAGAGAGAGAGAGAGAGAGAGAGAGAGAGAGAGAGAGAGAGAGATACATAGATAGAGAGAGATTGTCAAAAAACGTAACTGAAATAAAAGAAATTCTTAGTCTCCGCGGGGACCAAATTTAATTATAAAAATAGCATTTAATATATGTATTTGTATATTTGGAGCCATGATAGCTCAGTGGTTAGTGAACTGGACTAAAATAGCCTAGGGGTAGGGTTCGATCCCAACCGAAGGCTTCCGGTTTCACCCAGCCATAAATAGGTATCGGGTTTTTTTCTGGGAAAGTAATGTGGCACGGGCGTAATACTGACCACATTACCCCAAAAATCATGTGCCGAAGGTCTGTTAAATTTATGGTAACTAACACCATATTCCCTATACGCCACTTGGCATGACGGGGCTTTTACTTTTTTATATGTATATTTAATATATATACTATAAAATTATATCTTTGATTCATGCTCTGCAAGTCTTCGGCTGTTTATTGAAATTATAAGATTTATTTTTAATCTATTTCATTTCATACTTTAGTTTATATTTCATTCATTTTTATATTCTTTTGAAACCTTTTCCTCTTGAAAATAATTGTTCTGCTAAAAGTTTTACTTCTTCATCTGATTTCTTAGGTGGAGAAAACATTTTATTTATAACTTTTTCACTAGCCTTATTACCCAAATTGGTTAGTGGTTTTTTTTACCAACATTAACAGCTACTTCTTTTGTGGTATCTTGAACAACTTTACTTGTTACAGCAGATAATAATGAATCAAAGAATCCTCCTCCTCTAAAATTGTTCTTTTACTTTATAATTAAAGGCATTTTAAATGGTTTATTTTTTATAATAATCATCATATTGTTCTTTTGTAATAACATTTCATTTATAAAGTTCATTTGCTATAGCATCCCTTTCAGCATCTACATTAGTATGTCCCGCTTCTTTACTTGCTTTCAACAATTCAAATTTATCCAACAATCGATGAGAATGTAACTTCACAATGCTCTCTGGAATTTCTTTTATAGCTAGGGGTTTATCTTTCCATATTTTACTAACTATATTTGTCCATTTAGCACCTTGATTTGAACTTGGTCTTTTAGTAGAATTGTAATGTATATACACTGCATTAGTAGAATACAATATGCTAGAATAATAAAAAGGGGCAAATTATGGGTGGGTCGAGCAGTAAATGTCATCAAACAGGTCTGTGGTCTTACCAATATCAGCGTTGGTGAGGAGTGGATACCGGTCCCTACGTCATTCAAGGGGACTTTCTCGTGTATTGTCACACTCAACAGGAAAAGTAGGGAACAGAACCCGGTCGTGGTTAATGCTCAGGTCAACGGTCTCATCTGCGATAACACCGATGAGAAAGATGCAGTCATCTATACAGACGGATCTGTAAGACGACACCAAAGAAGTGCATGGGCATTTACAGCACGCTCGGAAGGCAGAATAGTCAAGGAAGACAGTGGTGCATACGTCATGACCACGAGTAGCATGACAATGAAGGCGATGGCAGTGACCAAGGCATTCAAATGGTTAGAGACACAAGACTACACCCACGCATGTATACTGAGTGATTCGATGAGCATGATAAAAAAAGTGGAGGCGGGCTCTGTACGCATGCAATGGGTAGAGTCGTTGCAGAAATCCAAAATACGTAAGGTCACCTTTGTCTATGTCCCTGGACATGCGGGAGTATGAGGAAATGAAAGAGCTGACAGGTTGGCTAGCTGCGCTGTCGTTGAGGACGGGCAACCAATGGATCGGGGGGACATCATTAATTTGCCCTCCGAGATGTGGGAAGAGCACAGGACTTCGACAAACACAGATCCACGTCACTTTTTCGGATGATGGAAATGAGAGTTAAGATGGGCACAGCCAGAAATGAGAAACTTAGTGGCTGTGTAAGAAGACTTATCAACCAACATAGAACTGGAGTCGTCAGTCGCTGGACACTGAAGGAATTGCTGAGGAGGGGATCTGAGCACCTATGGATATGTTCGGAGTGCAATGATGATGACCCGCAAATAACTCAATAACTCAATGCTAGAATAATTTGTTATATCCTCTTATGAATAATTTATAGTATCTTTACTAGTTATTAATTCCCAGAAACCTGGAGTTCCTTTATACTTTATTTCATCTACTATAACGTCATTATCATCACTTTTTACTTCTTTATTTCCAATATAAAACTTATCACCTTTAGTTTAAATACCATATTTTGTATCACCTGTTGTTTTACCTAGATATGTTTTTAAATAGTTTACAGCAGTAGTTCCTATAGTGGGGAGAATATTTTTATGAGGAGTAGGAAGTTCTATAGCTACTTGTTTTAGCATTTCTGATATTGCTTTTTGTGTTTCGCTAAAACCTTTCTCTGTTGTTTCCACTACTTTTTGTTCTGCTTCAGTTATGGAGGCAAATACTTTTGAAAATTCACTTTTCGTTTCAATAACCACCAAGTCTTTCACTTAAATTATTTAATTGTATGTTTCTTTTTGTTCTTAAAAATGTTTTAACTAATTCACTTCTTTTTAAAGGATCTGTTATTTGTAAGAAAGACATTTTTAATAAATAAATTTTATGGTTAAATTCATTTCTATTTTTTGGATTCGTTTAAAAAACTTCATTTTTTTAAAGAATTTCTTCTTTTTCATGTTTTAATAAATTTTCATATTCGGTAGGTTGATCAATTTTTGTATGTTTTCTATCTTCTTTTATTTCTCTAAATTGATTTTCTTCTTATAAAATTAGTTTAAATTCTTCTTCTGATATTTTTTCCATTTTCAAGTGCTTTAGAAATATGATTTTGCATTGTATTTAGTTTTGCTTCTGATAAGGTTAAAATCTTTTGATGTTATTGTTTATCAGCTTTATGTTGTAATTTTTTGTTTACATATTTTGCAATAATACTAAAATACTTAACAATCCCATTCCAATTGAAACTCCTTCCATTTTATAATAACAATTGGTGCTGCAACTACTGTATATAATAAAACTAATCCTGATGCTCCGACTGCAATCGAAGCAGTTGTTAAAACGCCATCGGTTCCATTAATTATGTTTAATATTATTGAATTTCATGTCTTTCTTCTATCATCTTTACTTTTTTCAAAACTGTTTTGATTATCAAGAATCTTTTGAATTCAATAATTATTAGCTTCTATTTTATCAGTCAACCACTAATATCTTCAGTAATAAAGAAATATGTGGAAGAAAACGAATAGATCAGGAGTTTCCCACAGAATCATCATTATGCAGTATTAGGAACATGGTAAGAATATGTTAATTTCTTTATGTGGAAGATGATTATAATCGGTCAAATAGAAATATCAAAGCAAGCCAACTATAGAAACAAAGTTGAACGCATATGGGAAACAACAGAGGAAATAGAGAAATCGCCAATCAACCACTAATATCTTCAGTAAAAAGAGGAAGACCCAAAGGGAGACACTGAGAAGAACATTGATGAGAGAGGCAAGAGCAGCAGGAATCGGCTCCCTCAATGAGATAGAACTGCTTGCACAGAACAGAGACAGATGGCGAGATTTGATAAAATATCTTTAAAAGAAAACTGCTAGAACAAAAATTCATATAGGAGAAGGTGTATCTTGGTCTACGCCCTATGGGCCGGTTACGGCTCGAAAGGTCAATAGATAGATAGATTTTATCAGTCGTTGGTGCAGTTGGTAATAAATTTATTTCCATTTTATAGGACTAAATTAAGAAGTGCAATATTTTTAACTAAGTCACTTAGAATTCCACTGCCGTCGTATGTTTCCTTCTCGTGATAAATATAAACCATCTCCATAAGCCTTTAACCCACTGCCTTTTATTTGTCCCATGTAAAGTCCTTTTCCATCTGATTCTATTTGACAAACACATTCACCTCTTTTTAAAAACAATCTACTACCAATAAGTTTTTGAACACCACTAGAAGCCAAACATGTTAAAGCACCAATTCCTAATGATTTTGTTGTAGCAGGAACAGCTGTTTTTATTAATGGTAATGCCATACTTGCTAAAGCTCCCAAGAAACCTCCTTGTATTTTCATATTATATTAATTTGTTTAGCGCTAAGTTGAATATCTGCTCCTTTATTTTGATTAAAAGCTTTTTCTAATGTGTTTATTTGTGTTTTTGTTAATGCTAAAACATCATTACCAATTTCTGTAACTCTTATAGTAACAGGTATTTTATTTTTTATAGCATGTTGAATTTTATTTTTTTTATTATATTTAACTTAACTTAAGCGATTTTTAAAGGTTTAAATATCGCTATCATTAAACTAGAAAAAAGAGTTTTTAAATGTTATGTAGAGCCAGTCTTAACATATGGATGTGAATCATGGACAATAGGACAACAGACAAGGAAATCACTGAAGTCTGTAAAAATGTGGTTTTACAGAAGAATGTTGAGAGTACCATGGACAGCTAAGAAGAGTAATGGAAACGTTCGGAAAGAGGCCAAAGCAAAAATAGAGATAATTTCCAATATGTGGAAGAAACAATCATCATTTTTTGGGGGGGCCATGTAATGAGAAGAGAACAGCTGGAATATATTGTAACAACTGGGAACATTTATGGACGAAGAGATAGAGAGAAGCAAATAAAAAAAGACATCAGACAGCTTAAGAGAATGGCTTGGCAGAAGGTCAACAACAGAAATCTTAAATAACTGTCGAGATCGAAAGTTGTAGAGAGACATGATCACCATACACCAGCAGGCCCGGTACTTGATGGTGATGATCATCATCATTAAACTTCCCAAAGAAAAATGTTAAAATAATTTCTTCACCTCTTAAATTTAATTGTTTATTATTTTGATCAGTAATCTTCTTCTTTCCTTCCTCATCTGCCTTTCAGCGGCGAGGGGAGATAAAATCTGCGGTCTTTTGCTCTTCTGTTCGCCTCTGCTACTATTATGTTTCCTAGTGCTTCTAATATTCCATTGACCCATCTTTTTCGTGGTCGACCCTTGGTTCTGGTGTTCTCACAACGTTTGCTGAAGGCTCGTTGTATTATATTTTGATCTTTCTGCCTTGTCACGTGGCCAAACCATTGTAGCTGTTGTTTCCTTATATATTCTATGGCGGGGGCTATTCCTAGCTTTTTTCTCAGTTCTTCATTTTTGATCTTATCTCTCAGACTGTTTCCTGTCATTCGTCTAACACATTTCATCTCTGTAAAGGTTATTTTTCTTATTGTTCTTGCATCTAGGGTCCAGGTCTGGCATTGGTAGCACAACGTTGGGGTGAAGATTGTATTGTATAGTGCTCGTTTTGCCTCCAGAGTTAGTTCCGTGTTGGACAATAATGGCGATAACTGTCCAATGATTTGACAAGCTTTGTTGCATCTTGATTCTATCTCTGCTGTTTGAGAATTATCGTTTGTCACTAAACTTCCTAAGCATTTGAATTCCTCTACTTGTTTTAGTTGTCTGCCTTCTATAGTTATGTTGATGTTCTGTTTATTTTTTGCGACATTCATGACTTCTCTTTAGTTGATGTTGATTTTCATGTTGTATTTTGTGCCTGAGATGTTGAGTTTGTTTAAGTGTTCTTGTAGGTCTTCTGTTGTTTCATGTATTAGTGCCTGATCGTCTGCAAATAAAAGCTCGTTGATCTCCAATCTCTGATGGGTTGGCTAGCTTGCATATATGGTTCATGTATGTAATAAACAGTAGGGGGGATAGTATGCACCCCTGTCTTACGCCTGATCTAACTTCGAAGTGGTCTGTGTAGCCTGCTGCTGTTCTGACCCTGCAGCTGCTGTTGATGTAGAGACTTTTAATAAGGTTGGTTAGATGTTGGCTTACTCCGTATGTTGTTAGTATCTCCCACAGTTGTTCTCTGTTTACTCTGTCGAATGCTTTTTCCTGGTCAATGAAGACTATGTATAAGTTTTGATTGTGGTCTGTCGTTTTTTCTGCAAACTGTTTTAATGTGAATAGTGCGTCAGTACATCCTCTGTTTTTTTCGGAACCCCATTTGAGAATCGCTTAACTGTAGTTCTATTATTGGTCTCAGCCTTTTTTTTCCAAGATTTTGTTGTATAGCTTTCCTACATGGCTGAGAAGAGATATACCTCTATATTGATTGCAGTCTCTTTTGCTACCTTTCTTTTTCCATATTGGTATGGTGATTGCCTGTTGCCAGTCTTCTGGGACTTGTTGTTGGTGCCATGCTGCATTAAATATTCTGTGCATTCCTGTTTCTCCTGCTGCTGTTATTATTTCTATTGGTATGTTATCTATCCCCGGTGCTTTATTTCTTGGTGCATATTTGATAACTTCTTCGATTTCCTCTTTCATGATGTTGGGTTCAGTATTTGTGAGTTCTAGCGTGGTTTTTGTTGTCTTATTGGTAGTTGGTATGTTTAACAGGTCTTCAAAATATTCTTTGCATCTCTGTTGCATACATTGATTATTTGATATTGGCTGTCCGTCTTTGTCATTTATCAGCTCAGTAGAATCATGGTTTTCTTTTCTCGCTCTTGTGGCTTTTACTGCTTTGTAGAAATATCTTGTGGCTGTCTTGAAGTCCCTGCTCATGTTTTGTCCGAATTCTGTCCAAATCTTTTGCTTAGCTTCTTTGATCAAAATTTTAACTCGTTTTCGAACTAAGGCATATTTTTCTTGTTCTCCCTCCAATGTTTAAACAGTTTCTTCTTTTCTTTAATTGCTTCTCTGATTGTTTCGTTCCACCACGGGGTGCTCTTTTTCCCTTCTCTTGTTCTTAGCTTCGTTCCACAAACTGTTTTAGAGAAGTTGGTTACTGTTTCCTTAAATTGTTTCCACTCTTCTTCTACTGTGCATACTTCGTTAGGGAATTTCGTGAATTCCTCTGTTAGTTTTTCTTGTAGGGTTTTCCTTGTTTCTTGATCTTTTAATTGTTTTATTTTTATTTTATGTTCTTTTCGTTCTTTTGTTTGTTTTCGTATATTCTCTTTATTTTTGGCTGTCTTAGTGTGATCATAGCCATCTTGTGATCCGTGCCATCTGTAATATTTATGATTGCTCTACGGTCGGTTACTCTTTTCTTGTTAGTATAAAATCTATCTGGCTTCTGCATGTTGTGTCATTCCATTTGTACCAGGTGTTTACTTACGACTCTCTGTGTTTGAAGAATGTGTTGGTGATAAATAAATCATTTTGATTGCATAGTCCAGCAGTCTGCTTCTATTTTCGTTTATTTCAGCTGTTTTATCGCCAAAGGGTCCTAAGATATCACTGTTCTCACTGTTGCGTTTCCCAAGCCTTCCATTAAAATCTCCCATCACTAACGTGTCGTCGCTTTCGTCAATCTTGTTAATGATTTCATTCAATGTGTCGTAGAATTCTTCGCTGTCTCTTTCATTGTTGTTGCATGGTGCGTAGATTTGAATGTAATTTGTTTTTCGATCGTCTTCTAGTAGTTTAATTGTAATAATTCTTTCTGAATGATATTTTATTTCTAGAATGTTCTTTGCGTGTTCTCGGTCGATTATAAAACCTACTCCATGTGTTGCTCTTTCTGTGTTGTCGACTCCGGAGAATAAAGGTAAAGGTAAAGTACGAGACTTGAACCGGCGTCTTAGCACGCGAGTATATACCCATATGTGCTCGGCCGCCTATCCAGAAATGTTCGGATATTTCTGTATAGTGTAGCCTCAAGCATCGAAACTCAGATTCCGGAGAATATTTTCGTGTAGTTCATGTGTGTTTTCTTTATCTGTTGTCCTTTTACTCTGTTGTCCGCTAATCCTAGTATTTTAATTTTCCTTTTTTGTCATTTCTTCTATAAGTTCGACTCCTTTGTTTTTTTATCCCGATCCAGCCTTAAATGGGTACCGGATTTTTTTGTGGGAAAGTAAACCATATTTCCCTATACGCCTCTTTGATGTTTCCCCCCACGTGTTTGATCGCTAAGGTCTCATTTGCGATCTTTTACGATCTAAATATAAAACTGTAGCTGTTTACATATACAAAAAAGTACTTATCAGTTCTTATCCTCCTCCTTGGTAGAAAACTTTACACAACTTTTCGAAAATTATAATCCGTTGGAAACACTATATTCAATCACTTTAATCACACTAACTACCCTCCGAAAATAAAACAATCGCCATCTTGCTCATCATCGATCTCATGATCAGTAATCATTACTTTAAAATCTGTTATTGTTTTATTAGTTACAGGATAAATAGGGTTTCTTGGTTTCTCAATAATTTTATATCCTGGAGATACATTTGGGAAAAAATTATAAATGACACGATTTTTTTGTCCGTTAACTATACTTTCGTTGATTATGTTAAGATGAATTAATATACTATTAACATCAAAATATTAACAATGCTTTCTGATTCATGAGTACCTGATGCCCATTTTTTGCATCAAACCCTAATAGTTTTGCAAGCGTATTTGTTTCCTTAAAACTAACTTTATAATTTTGTTTAATATCATCATCATCACGTGCCATACCGGTTGGCGTAGGCGATTATATCCTTTCACAATCTTCTATCTACAGTGCATCGTATCAGTTCTGTTGTTGACAGTTTTCCATGCTATGAAACCAAGCTATCCAGTATTTTCTCTCTTTGTCGTCCGCGATCTCTCTTTTCTTCTATTTTGCCAGTTGTAACCAAGTATTCTAATTTTCCTCTTCTCATGATGTGCCCAAAAAATGTTGATTGTTTCTTTCTGATGTTTTTTTAGGAGCTGCCTTTTTGTGTTGGCCTCTTTGAGAACTTTCTCATTGGGCTTTTTAGCTGGTCCAAAAAACTTTCAACATTCTTCTGAGAAATCCCATCTCTGTGGCCTCTAATCGTCTTTTCATTTGTTTGTCTACTGTCCGTGATTCGCTTCCATAGGTCAGAATTGGTTCTATATAGCACCGATGACCTCTCTTTCTCATTTCTATTGATATAGATTTGTTGCATAAGATATTTTTTTCTGAGTAAGCCAACATCTAACCAACCTTATTAAAAATCTCTACATCAACAGTAGCTGCAGGGTCAGAACAGCAGCAGGCTACACAGACCACTTCGAAGTTAGATCATGAGTAAGACAGGGGTGCATACTATCCCCCCTACTGTTTATTACATGCATGGACTATATATGCAAGCTAGCCAACCAATCAGAGACGGGAGATCAACGAGCTTTTATTTCCAGACGATCAGGCACTAATACATGAAACAATAGAAGACATACAAGGACACTTAAACAAACTCAACAGCTCAAGCACAAAATACAACATGAAAATCAACATCAACAAAACAGAAGTCATGAATGTCACTAAAAATAAACAGAACATCAACATAACTATAGCAGGCAGGCAACTAAAACAAGTAGAGGTATTCAAATACTTAGGAAGTTTAGTGACAAACGATAATTCACAAACATCAGAGATAGAATCAAGATGCAACAAAACTTGTCAAATCAATGGACAGTTTTCACCACTATTGTCCAACAAGGAATAACTCTAGAGGCAAAGCGAGCACTATACAATACAATCTTCATCCCAACGTTGTGCTACCAATGCCAGGCCTGATTACCCTAGATGCAAGAACAATAATAAAATAACTTCTACTGAGATGAAATGTGTTAGACGAATGACAGGGAACAGTTTGAGAGATAAGATCAGAAATGAAGAAATGAGAAAAAAGCTAGGAATAGCCCCCGCCATAGAGTATATAAGGAAACAACAGCTAAAATAGTTTTGCCACGTGACAAGGCATAAAGATCCAAATACAATACAACGAGCCTTCAGCAAACGTTGTGAGAACACCAGACCCAAGGGTCGACCACGAAAAAGATGGATCGATGGAATATTAGAAGCACTAGGAAACATAACAGCAGCAGAGGCGAACAGGAGAGCAAAAGACCGCAAATTATATATCCCCTCTACGCTGAAAGGCAGATGAGTGAAGGAAAGATGAAGATATTTTTCATTTTCTGAAATACTTCTGGTTTCCGGTGTCATGGCGGCTGCGTGTAGTCGTTTTTTTATAATTCGGCAATTCCTGATATATTTAAATGATTTACGCTACAGTCTAGTTGTGAAATTATGTGTTGCTATTCCCCGTTTGGTGTATGTTTTACTTCTGACGTGTGGGTGAACTGTGATTACCGATATTTAAGTGGAATATGATTTATTCTTCGTTGTGATCTTAAAATAAGTACTTGGAATGTTAGGACTCTATATCAAGAAGGGAAATTGGAAAATCTGATTCAAGAAGCAGAACGAATAAATATAGATATTTTAGGCATATCAGAGACAAGATGGAAAGAATGTGGGTACATAGAGGACGAAAAATATACATTTATATACTCAGGAAACACAACAGAACATGAAAGTGGGGTAGGAATACTGATAAAAAGAGAGCTACAAAAATATGTAAGTAACCACTGGACATACAGTGATAGGATTATACTACTCAAGTTGAAAGCAAAACCAACAAATCCACAAGATATAACAGCTTTAAATCAAAAATATCTTAAAGATACCTATACAATACAAGTAAAGAACACATACCAGAAGCTGCTAGAAGAAGGAATTGAACAATACAGAAGAGAAAATCCTGATGAAAAAGTAACAACCAAATGGCAATGCATAAAGAAAAGCATGCAAGAAACCTGCGACACCTTACCCAATAGAGAAATGAACAAAAAACAAAAATGGATAACTAACACCATCTTAGAAAAAAATGGAAGAAAGGAGACAAGCGAAGAACACTGTCCAATACAATACAATAAAATAGATAATGAGATACGCAAAATGTGCAAAAAGGCAAAAGAAGACTGGCTCAGCCAAAATGTATAGAAATAGAAACCATGGAAAGCAAACAATACTTAAGAGAAATGCACACAGAAATAAAGAGAATGACTAATAAAAATAAAAAAGCTACAGAAGGTGGATGCATTGCAGACAAAAAAGGAAAAATGCTAACAGACAATAAGGATACTATAGATAGTTGGCAGGAATATATAACAGAACTATTTCAGGATCAGGGTCAAGAAGCCAGTTATAAAATGTACATCAGGCTATACAATCTTAAAATCTGAGGTGGAAAAAGCTATAAAAACAATTAAAAAGGAAAAAGCAGCAGGACCTGACAGCATACAGATAGAGATGATACAGACACTACAAAATTTTGGTATTGAAGTGATTACAGACATATACCATACAGGATACATACCAAATGAACTAAAAACATCAACTTTCATTGCATTGCCTAAAAGGAATGGTGCAGTTGAATGCAGTGACTTTAGAACAATAAGCCTAATGAGCCATGTTACAAAAATCTTGCTAAAAGTTATACAAGGAAGGATTCAGAATAAAATCAATACTGAATTACATGAGCGACAATTTGAATTTAAGAAAAATAGCGGGACAAAAGAAGCCATATTCTGCATGTGAACATTAATCGAAAAGTACACAGAAGTAAACAAACCAATATATGCCTGCTTCATAGACTACATCAAAGCTTTTGATAGAGTACACCACAAACAACTTATAGAATGCGGAAAAGAGATACATCTAGATGACATGGACATACGACTAATATGTAATCTATACTGGGAGCAAACAGCAAAATAAAATATAGCAAAGAGAACTCTACACCCATTGATATAAAAAGAGGAGTATGACAGTGATGCATCCTATCACCAAGCTTGTTCAATCTATACACTGAGAAGTTTTTTTAAAACACCATAGAGATGCCAGGCCTACAAATTAATGGAAAGATAATCAATAACCTAAGATATGCTGACGATAATTGTTGCAGGAGCTACTGAGTTAGGTGCTCTGTGCACACCGTGAGCTGTGTATTTCATCCGTTTTGATCATGTTCCGATATTCCAATTGTTTACGATGAATGCTGATATCGTATGACAGGGAACAGCTGGCTGTGTTCACTTTCTGTGCGATTTCGCCTTATGTCTTTTGGCGTGTGCTGAGACTGCTATGATAGGGTCTATAGCTACCTTTATTTGTTTGGGAGATGAGTTAGTAATTCGGACGATTCCACTGGCACGGGCGGTTGAGCAATTATGAATTTTAATTCGTTTGCAGTGATACCGGGGTCTTTCATAACCAAATAACCAAATGCTGACGATACTGTACTGCTAGCAGAAAATCCTAAAGATCTACAACAATTACTTAATGAAATAATCATGACTAGCAAAAAATATGGACTAGATAATGAATATCAAAAAGACTAAAACTATGATGATAAACAAAGAATTGATACTCAAAACCCCCAAGTGGATATCAAAATAGAAGGAATAGACCTGGAAACAGTTCAGAACTACAACTACCTTGGACATACTATAACCAGTGATGGAAAATGTACAACTGAAATGTAAAAAAAAAGAATCATCATCAAGTACCGGGCCTGCTGGCGTAGGTGATCATGTCTCTCCACAACTCTCGATCTCGGCAGCCATTTATCATTGCTGTTGTTGACCTTCCGCCAAGTCACTCTCTTAAGCTGTATGTTATTTTTTCTCTTTGCTTCCCTCTATCTCTTCGTCCCTCAATTTTTCCAGTTGTTACAATATATTCCAGTTGTTCTCTTCTCATTACATGGCCAAAAAATGATGATTGTTTCTTCCTAATGTTGGAAATTACTTGTTTATTCTTACTAATAAATTAGGAAAGGAATATTATGTTTCTAAATTAATTTTCGCGATCTCAAAGTGTTTATCTTCATCTAATTCAAATGGCCGCTCCGACGAAACATGCACAGGTCGCGAGCGAGATGGACAGATACGATCTAGATATTTTAGGATTAAGCGAAATGCGCTGGCCTGGAACAGGTAGGAGATCTATTGATAATAAAATAGTAGTTTTTTCTGGAAGGGAAGATGGAAAACACCGTGAAGGAGTAGGCATAATGATGACAGACAAAGCTGCAAGAAGTTTATTAGAATGGGAACCGGTAAATAGCCGTCTGATACGAACACGATACAAAACAAAACATGGAAGACTTTCAATTATTCAATGTTATGCGCCTACTAACGAAGCTGATGATGAAGTTAAGGATGATTTTTATAACCAACTGCAACAACTTATAAACAAAATACCAAAACACGATCTTTTAATTGTAATGGGAGACTTCAACGCCAAAGTAGGACAAGATAACGCAGGAGTGGAACATGTGATGGGGAGAAAAGGCTGTAATACAACAAGTCAGAATGGAGAAAGATTAATAGAATTATGTTTAATAGAAAATTTAGTTATAGGTGGGACATTATTTCCACACAAAAATATCCACAAAACAACATGGATATCTCCTGATGATAGAACATCAAATCAAATTGTATTGGTTCCCTAAACCGGCCGTGCGCAAATCTTACGGTCTGCTGTTTGATGTGCAACAAGAATAATTTGACGATTGACTGTGTGTCTATATGTTCGGAATTGGAGTCATCAACGATGGCCTAACATCATCAAGTGCTACGATGATCATCATTTTCAAGAGGACGTGACTTACCGGTATATGGGGATAGGCGGCGGGAACAAATGAAGGCTATGCATGAAATGTGTTCCTTGTTGCAGTTTCCTCATATTACAAGTCGCATGTCTGTGTTAGTCACCTCTAGTGACTCGGGCAGATGGTGCTCGTAAACCTGGGAAGGCCGACCATCTAAGGGCAGAATCCCCCGACAGAAAAGATCAACTGCTGCCTTGCAGGAAGATTGGGGACAATCAAAGGCTAAGGAAAGCAAACCTGAAAAAATGCTGGCTGAAATCGGATGCACTGGGCCACTGGCGCAGAACACAGTGCAACGTATTAACGGGTGTTCAGTCAGAGTGGATCTGACAGACTATAATTGTGATGTTCTGTCTGTGGGGGCGATCAACACACTTAGCCTGACAGCTGACTTCATATGAGAGTCTGGAATCCTTACTCTGATTGAGTCCTGAACGCAGAGAGAGAGAGAGAAATCAAATTGACCACCTATGTATTAAACAACAATTCAGATCATCATTATTAGATGTAAGAGCATACAGAGGTGCTGATGTTAATAGTGACCACAACCTGTGCATTGGGAAAATAAGATTAAAATTTAGAAACCAACAGAAGAGGTCAATTACACATAAAATTGATAGTCATAAACTGAAAGATGAAGCCATAAAGGAAAAGTTTAACATAGAGTTAAGTAATTGTTATCCAGCACTTGGTGAAATGTCCGGTTAGCGCAATCGATAGGCGGTTGGCTTACCACGGCAACAGCCGGGGTTCGTTCCCTGGCGAGGACACCTGGGTTTTACTAATTCCCTAAAAATTAGTGGGAGCCGCGATAGCTCAGTGGTTAGTGAACTGGACTACTACAGACAAGGGGTAGGGTTCGATCCCAACCGACGGCTCCGGGTTCACCCAGCCTTAAATGGGTACCGGATTTTTTTATGGGTGTCCGGTTAGCGCAATCGATAGGCGGTTGGCTTACCACGGCAACAGCCGGGGTTCGTTCCCTGGCGAGGACACCTGGGTTTTACTAATTCCCTAAAAATTAGTGGGAGCCGCGATAGCTCAGTGGTTAGTGAACTGGACTACTACGGACAAGAGGTAGGGTTCGATCCCAACCGACGGCTCCGGGTTCACCCAGCCTTAAATGGGTACCGGATTTTTTCTGGGAAAGTAAAGCAGCACGGGCGTAATACCGACCACATTACCCCAAAAATCATGTGCTGAAGGTCTGTAAAATATAGGGTCACTAACACCATATTTCCCTATACGCCGCCACTTGGCGTGACGG
Source organism: Megaustenia siamemsis (assembly GCA_032433765.1). NCBI lineage: Eukaryota > Metazoa > Mollusca > Gastropoda > Stylommatophora > Ariophantidae > Megaustenia > Megaustenia siamemsis. The sequence goes on from JAVIAB010000139.1 coordinate 60,498,116, forward strand.
GGGGTACTTTACTTTACACTTTTTTACTTGGTGAAATAGACTAGATATCAATGAAATGTGGGACTCACAGAGCAAAATACTAATGACAGCAGCAGAAGCAAGTGCTGGACTGAAGAAAATGGAAAAACGAGCTTGGATCTCAGACACCACATGGAAATACATCAAAGAAAGAAGAGAAGCGAAGAGAGCCATGACTAATGTAAAGACAGATCTTGGAAAGGTTCTGGCAAAAGCAACATACAAAGAATTAGACAACAAAGTGAAAAGTTCGGCAAGAAGAGATACAAGAGCTTATATAGACAACTTGGCAGAGAAAGCAGAGACAGCTGCAATTACAGGAGACAGCAGAACTCTTTATACTGTACAAAAGATGCTGGCAAACACCTATACATCCAGTGGAACACCAATTCTAGACAAATCTGGATTAATGCTAACAACAAGCGCAGACATAAAGCCCGTTGGGCAGAACACTTCAAAGAAATTCTTAACCGTCCACTACCTCACAGTTTAATAGATTTTGAAGCTGAAACACCAGCAGCAGAATTATATGTAAATTTAGATGACTTCACCTTGAGTGAAATAGAAACCACCTTAAAGCTAATGACCAATAACAAGGCTGCTGGAGAGGATAAGTTAACAGCTGAGATCCTCAAGGCAATTGATAGCCATAATTTAATACATCTCCAAAAAATGTTCAACATCATTTGGAAAACAGAGAAGACGCCTCATAAATGGAAAAAAGGAATCATTGTTAAGATCCCAAAAAAGGGCAATCTTAGAGATTGTAACAACTGGAGAGGCGTGACACTTTTGTCAGTTGCCTCAAAGTTATTCTGTAAAATCATCCTAAATAGAATAAAGGATTCAATAGATACAGTAATGCGTGAAGAACAGGCTGGGTTTAGAAAAGGGAGAAGCTGTCTTGACCACATTTTCACTCTACGACTTATATTGGAGGAACACATTGAAAAGCAAAAACCTTTTGTACTTAACTTCATCGACTTCAAAAAAGCATTTGATAGTATTCATAGAGATTCTTTGTGGAAAATTCTGAAGCAATATGGCTTACCATCAAAAATCATAAATATTATCAAAGACATGTATGATGGTTACACATGTGCAGTTCGAACAGAGGAAGGACTGAGCGAATGTTTCCCAATAGAAACTGGGGTTAAACAAGGATGTATTTTATCGCCCTTGTTATTTGGAATTGTTATGGACTTCATAATGAAGAAATGCTGCACTGGTAATAAAGGCATCGAATGGATACAAGGAGACCATTTGGAGGACCTCGACTTTGCTGATGACATAGTTCTCATCAGCAGTCAGATAAAAACGATGCAGGAAAACACAAATGAACTATCATCAATAGCCAGCAAAATTGGGCTTGAGGTCAATCATGAAAAGACTAAAGTCATGAAAAGTTTAATTCCAACAAGTGACAAAATATACATGGAAAACAAACCAGTAGAAGAGATCGATCACTTTATCTATCTTGGAAGTCACATTGATCGAGAAGGGGATACGAGCAAAGAAATTAGAATCAGACTGGCTAAAGCAGCAATGTCTTTCAGAAGCCTTGAAAAGTTGTGGAAATCAAAACTCATTAGCACAAACACAAAACTTAGGCTATTCAAATCAAATGTACTATCAACCCTTACGTATGCGTGTGAAAGCTGGAAAACAACAAGAGATATAGAAAGAAAGTTGAACGCATTCGAAAATAAATGTCTAAGGAAAATACTTGGTATAGAATGGAACGAATTCAAAACAAACGAGGAAATTAGAGAAATCGCCAATCAACCACTAATATCTTCAGTAATAAAGAAAAGACGATGGTCATACGTTGGACATGTGATGAGAAGAGATAATAATCGAATAGCAAAGCAAGCCCTCATATGGGAAACAACAGGTAAAAGAAAAAGAGGAAGACCCAGGGAGACACTGAGAAGAACATTGATGAGAGAGGCAAGAGCAGCAGGAATCGGCTCCCTCAATGAGATAGAACTGCTTGCACAGAACAGAGACAGATGGCGAGATTTGATAAAATATCTTTAAAAGAAAACTGCTAGAACAAAAATTCATATAGGAGAAGGTGTATCTTGGTCTACGCCCTATGGGCCGGTTACGGCTCGAAAGGTCAATAGATAGATAGATAGAATTCAAATGGAGGGTTAAATGTTGTATTAAAGCTTGTTTTATTATCAGAGACGATAATTTGAGTTGACGATTTATGTCTTGTCTTTTTTTCTATTTGTTTTAAGATTTCATCCATTTTTATGGTATATAAAATGTGTCTAATTTATATCTATATTTTCCATTATATTTATTATTATTAGAATTATCTATGACAAGAAATCTATATGGTTTTGACCAACATGATTTACATAATGTTTTAAACTATTCTATTGGCATATTGAAGCAAAAGAAGCATGGCTAAAAGAGAGATGCAAAGAGATTGAAATGCAACAAAAAGGAGATGCTAAAGCTATATACAAACAAATTGAGGAATTAACAGGAAGAAAAACGCAATAACAAAATGGATGTTTAAGATCAAAGGAAGGAGAACTGTTGATTGATCAAGAAAACATAAGGGAACGATGCACAGAATACATTAAAGATCTTTATAATGATGAACGAACGGAAGTAAATATTAAGGATAATGGAGAAGGACCAGAAATACTCAGAGAAGAAGTGGAAGACGCCTTGCGCAATATGAAAGCAGGCAAAGCTCCTGGACCAGATAATATAACTAAAGAAGAGATTGAAGCCATTGGTGATTTTGGAATAGAATTAATAACAAAAATATTGAATGATATCTACAACAGCGGATATATACCAGACGACATGCTCAAATCAATAGTCAAAGCCCTACCAAAGAAATCGGGTGCGATTGAATGCGATGATCAGCGCACAATAAGCCTTATGAGTAATATGACTAAGATATTACTAAGAATCATCATGCGAAGAGTGCGAAACAAAATCAGTCCAGAAATTAGCGATGAACAGTGTGGTTTTGTTAGAGATAAAGGAACAAGCAATGCCATTTATATCATAAGATCTTTAGCAGAAAGAGCCATAGAGGTGAAAACAGATCTATACCTGTGTTTCATAGATTACACCAAGGCATTTGACAAAGTAAAGCATCAAGAAATAATCAAAATTTTAGAAGGCATAAACGTAGACAGCAAAGATCTAAGAATAATAAAGAACATGTACTGGCAACAAACAGCGGCCACAAGAACTGGAAACCAATTGGGAATGTTTCAACAAATAAAACAGGGTGTTAGACAAGGTTGTGTGCTGTCACCAGATTTGTTTAATATTTATAGTGAGATTATTTTAAGATCCATAAGGGACATGCCTGGAATAACAATTGGAGGTAATAATATAAATAATCTAAGGTATGCTGATGATACAGTCTTAATCGCTAAGCGTGAAAATGAGTTACAAGAAATGTTGGACATTATAGTGAAAGAAAGCAAAAATAAAGGACGCAGCCTTAATAGCAAAAATCAGAGGTAACAACAAAGAAAAAGACATCACCTCAGTACAAAATAAAGACAAGTGGAACAATATTAAAACAGGTAAATGAATTTAAATAGTTGGGAACTTTGTTAACCTCAGACGGAAGATGTACAAAAGAGGTGAGATGCAGAATGGTTCAGGCAAAGCAGCTTTCCAGAAAATGAGGAAGATACTATGCAATCCATTTTTGACAATAGAAACAAGAAAAAGAGTTCTTAAATGTTATGTAGAGCCAGTCTTAACATATGGATGTGAATCATGGACAATTGGACAACAAACAAGAAAATCACTGGAGTCTGTAGAAATGTGGTTTTACAGAAGAATGTTGAGAATACCATGGACAGCTAAGAAGAGTAATGAAAATGTTCTGAAAGTGGTCAAAGCAAAAAGAGAGCTAATTTCCAATATTAGGAAGAAACAATCATCGTTTTTTGAGCCGTGTAATGAGAAGAGAACAACTGGAATATATTGTAACAACTGGAAAAATTGAGGGACGAAGAGATAGAGGAAAGCAAAGAGAAAAAAGGTGTGTTACCTGTGTGTTACCGGGACCTCATTATGAGGGAAGTAAAGAATAGTGACACTGTGACCTTCCACGCATGTCGTAAGAGGCGACTAAGGAGGTTGATCGATGGCTTGACAAGCTGTCATTGTAAAAAGTATTGTTATGGAAACAGCACCATAGATTTTAGAGCAGTGATCTCTGCAATATGTGCCACTTTGGCACGCAAAGTTTCTGTTTTTGAGATTGTGGTTCTGCCCTATGTGCCGTCTTCGGCTCGAAAGGACAATAGATAGATAGATAGAAAGAGAAAAAATACCAGACAGCTTAAGAGAATGGCTTGGCAGAAGATCAACGACAGAAATGATAAAGAACTGTCTAGATCGAAAGTTGTGGGGAGACATGATCACCTACGCCAGTAACCCGGTACTTGTTGATGATGATGATGATTGGCATATCAATGCTTGCATGATCTTGATAAATATGATTAAGATTTTTTTTTTATATCTTGTTTGGAGAGGCAGATAAAATTACAATTTTCTATGATTGTCTGTCTCGGTAATTTGAAATAGTTTTGTGCTAAATAAAAACAATCAGCATCACTATGTCTACCTCTGACATAATAATTATTCACATTTGCTTTGTTTTTCTAATAATTGATCATAAAAAAAAATTATTATGTTTTTATTTGATGATTTAAGTTCTCTCGGGTCGGGAACATCATTAGCATGTTCATAAAAACAACATTTTATAGGTGATGTGGATGAATATAATTTCCCTGACAGACAAACAGACAGACTGACAGGACAGGACAGACAAACAGGACGGACAGACAAGAACGGACAGTCAAGATGGACAGACAGACAGGACGGGCGGACGGACAGGACAGACAGACAGGACAAACAGACAGACATACAGGACAGACAGGCAGGAAGACAGACAGACACAGACAGATAGATGGCCATCTGGGGACGCACCAAGATGGACGCTTGTTTGCGTTTGAACAAAACCCAACGGCCAAGATCTGAATTTGCAGAATTTCGTTCATTCTCAACGGCGGCCGTTCTAGTTTAGCTTTTACTGGCACAATGCCTGGAGTAAGTTGTGTGCATATCAGTGGAGAATTACATCACCATATGTCATCCAACAAGCTTTGTGGTTATGTGCACAAAGCGACGCGCCAGTATCGTGTTTATGTGCATTCTAGTCTTGTCGTTGTTGTTGTATATAACCACTGCTGTTGCTGCTGAGGTAACGCCAAACGAGATAGGTCTTGGGAAATGCTTGCCAAGTCCAAGGATGGTGTTCTTGTACATAATAACCTACATTGACTCGGAAGTAACGTTGCTACTACCGCTGATCGCCATTACTGTCATGCTCTTCACGATTGTTCTGTCCATCATACACAAGTCCCGGTGGAAGAAGCTCAGTGGCCTGCTGATGCTGGGGTTTCCGAGCTGAAACCGATCAACGATCCTAGGTGGAGCTCAGTGCGAGCTAGCGCCCAAGTTATCGTGGCTAGGATGCTCTTTGCCTTGTCTCTGTCTTACATCATCATGAACGCACCCAGCCACGTCGCCAGGCTGTACTATCTGATGCGGACTCAAAACTCAGGGGACATAAAATTGACATTCTCTGAAGGTCTTATCCGGCTGATCTTCCAGCACGTCAGCCACGCCCACCATAAATGTAAGTTTTTGATCTTCGTGGTTGTCAGTAGAAACTTTACCGGGAACCTCAGACAAACTTTGGTGGACGGTACCAAGTGTATATGGTAGTCGTGGCTTATATCTTGGTGGTTGTCTGTGCTAGCAGTGGCTACTATCTTTGTGTGTGTATGTGATAGCCATGGTTCCTATCTTGGTGGGTGTATGTACTGGCCATGGTTCATATCTTGATGTGTGTCTGGGCTGGCCCAGGATAGAACGGCCAGAGTACAAGTACAAGGTCGACTAAGTAAGAAGGTCACAATCGAACAAGGTGACCCACAAGGCGGAGTCTTGTCCCCAACAATCTTTTTAATTTTCATAAATGACATCGTAATGGGCATACTACCCAGAATACACTCAGCAATATACGCAGATGATCTGGCGTTATGGGTTCGCGAGGAAAGTATGTCAGTGGCTGGTTCCAGGATGCAAGATGCCCTAGACGAACTTCAAAAATGGACGAACAGCTGGTTTTTACCAATTAACGAAAAAAAACTACATATACAATTTTCAGCCTATCAAGAAATATACTCTCTGCAAACTTGAAGATAAAAGACCATACACTCCCTATTGACCAAAACCCAACATATCTTGGCGTCACCATGAAACGCAGAATGACTTGGAAAAATCAGATAAACAGAGCAAGAAAAAAGCCAGAAACCGAATTAATATTATGAAGAAATTGACAGGAACGAACTGGTGAGCAGATAACAATATCTTGAAAAGATTATACGTAGGAAGGGTCAGAGCAGTCCTAGAGTATGGAGTCACAGCCTGGGCTATGGCTTCCAAATCACACCGTAGCAAAATTAACAGAACACAGAACCAAGCTGCCCGTATCATCACTAGTGCTATGACATCTACATCTATCAAAACTCTAGAAACAGTAACAGATTTACAACCCTTAGATGACAGACGGGTCACTAAAGTATTGCAACAAGCGGAGAAATATAGAAGGCTCCTTAGCCACCCCATGCATCAAAGAATTACTGGTTTAGGAATTGTACGACTAAAGAGGAGCAACTTCGCTGCAATCGCCAATGAACTAACTACTGGAGACCCAGTACTTTCTCAAACAATACCGAAACCCTTGGGCCCATCTGATATGTCTCCTCATGGGGAACATAAAACACCAGAACTTAAGGAAAATATAACAGGAATCATGAAAAAAGGCACCCAATCAGACACAGAAAGAAAACATGTAGCAGAAAAACACATACACGATACCTACCCACATGACTCTTGGTCCCACATATACACAGATGGTTTTGCTACAAATGTCACCAGAAAGGGAGGGGATGATGTGTTCTTGACACTGGATAACCAGGACGAGATCACCAAGTCAATAGATACTGGGAAATTCTCAAACAACTTTAACGCAGAAACTGAGGCCCTCAGAGATGCTGCAACACTGGCTACTCAACACAAAAATAACATGCACAATAAATTGGTGATTCTGACTGATGCACTGTCAGTACTATCAGCTCTAAAAAGCCCCAAGAACAATGAACTAGATGACTTGAGAACAACCCTGGACCAACTATGCAATAACTTCCAGAGAGTAGTCATTCAGTGGATACCATCACATTGTAATATACACGGGAACGAACGCGCAGACAAATTAGCTAAAGAGGGAGGGAGATTACCACAAGAGAACCATCCGCTCACTTATGATGAAGCCAAATCCATCCTCAAAGGCCAGTACCATGTAAAATGGAAACGAGAACACCCAAAGCATAACGAGAGTGACGGATACCATCAACTATCAAGGAGGGATCAAGTCATCATACTTCGCCTACGCACTGGCCACAATAGAATGAGGAATCACATGTTCACCAAATTCAAAATAGGTACAACCAGCCTATGTCACTGTACACTTGACAATATGACTACAAAACATGTTCTACAGGATTGCCCCCAGCACACAGACCTGAGAAAAGCAATGTGGTCCACACACACCTTCCTGGAAGAAAAACTATATGGGGCAATCGAACCACTCAAACAGACAGCTGACTTCATGATAGAGTCTGGAATCCTACTCTGATTGAGTCTTGATTGCAGAGAGAGATAGAGATATATCTTAGTTTGTGTCTATGCTGGCTATGGTTCATATCTTAGTGTATATCCGTGCTAGCCATGGCTTATAAGGAAAAATTAAAAAATAAAAAAATGGTATGTAAGAAGCTTTACGTGACAAGTGGACGACACAGACTAAACAACGTTTCGGCTCAATAGGCCTTCATCAGGAACAAACAATAAAAACACACACACGAAACTGATAACGAAACAACCAAAACAAAAACAATCGAAATGTGTTAAAGAAAAACACAACAATAAATAAAACTATCCTGTGAAATCCAAAATAAAATCGTAACCAAGTGCGGCTGTCGTGAACGTCGAAAATCGTGCCAAAAAGTGCGTAAATGTAAACAGAACCAGAGGAGTTAACACAGGGGTCAGTGTGCAATCACAAAGGAGAAAGAATCGAATAGTAGACTGACAGGTGTAAAAAGACGTTAAGAGTGAGATGTCTGAGAGTGGGGTACAGTAAAAATAAATGAGGGGTAAGAAGCACAGACAAAAATTATAGAGGAGAAAACCGAAGTGTCTCATAAGGGACTAGAGGAGAAGAACTATAAAAAGCATGGCATAGTAAGTAGACCAAAGAACCCAAATATGTGTAGTAGAGAAAGCTATGCAAAAGGGAAAGAGCAAGCAAAAAGAAACTATGCGTATGAGTGTGATACATTCATACCTCTCGGGGTCAGCGAACCATACTGGACTATAAGGCGATTTTCCAAAGTATAGCGGCTGCGGTCGCCAGAGTGACAAAGGACAATACCAGTGACACGGATGTCGTCTTTGCCCTTGTGATCAGGGGAGTTGAAGTGGGAAGATACCGGAGTACCAGTATTTTGTTGGACATCACGCAGATGTTCACAAAATCTTTCCGCTAATCTTCTCCCAGACTCACCAATATAGGTCATGTGGCATCGTTGGCATATGATGGCATAAATGATGTTGCGGGACACACATGTGAAGCTATGCTTGATCTCGAACCGTCCATAAGGGAACAAAACCGAGTCAGCAGGGAGCACATAGGCACAGGTAATACAGTTTCGACCACAAGGGGCCGTACCGAAGTGTTGAGGGTGGGAGCAAGGGAGATGGCTCCTAACCAAAATATCTCTCAAATTCCTGTCGCGCTTAAAGGCGATCATCGGGGGATCACTAAAAAGTAGACGGGTAGTGGGATCAGAGAGGAGAATGGAACGGTAGCGGTTGAGTATCCTCACAGCAGCTAAGTTGTGAGGATGATATGTGAGGGTGAGTATAGTTCTCTCAGAAGGGGGGCGGTTGGAAGGGGTGAGTGCCTCGGGACGGGAGATAAGGAGGACCCGCTTGAGGGCAGACTGGAGGATCGAGTCTGGATAAAGCCGGCGGCTGAAGAAACCTAACATGAGGTGAGCCTGTAGGAGGAAATCTTGGTCATCCTGGCAGATGCGACGGAGACGCAATAACTGAGAGAACGGAATAGAATCACGACAAGAAGGTGAATGGGATGAAGTGTAGAGAAGATAGCAATGGGCGTCTGTGGGTTTATAGAAAACCGAAGTATGGAGGCCAGAAGTATCCAAAGAAACGATAAGATCTAGGAAGGTGACAGAGGAAGTGGATGTACAAGATGTGAACTTGATAGCTTTGTGATTGCCACTAATGTGGTCGATAAACCTGGAGAGGTCATCCTCAGGTAGATCGGTAAGTCCGAAGCAGTCATCAATGTACCGAAGGTATATGATGGGAAGGGGACCTTGATATGAATTGAGAAATTGGTACTCAAGGTAGCCCATAAACAGGCAAGCATAGCTAGGGCCCATCTTGGTGCCCATGGCTACTCCACTAACCTGATCATAGAAGTCACCATCGAACTCAAAGGTATTGAGGTTGAGTACAAGCTCAGTAAGGCGGAGAAGAGTGGCAGTATCCACAGAGGGGTGTTGTCTCTGGTCAAGAAAGAAACGTAGAGCTAAGAGGCCGTCGGAACCATGACTAGCACTGAAATACATTAAGATATAAGCCATGGCTTATATCTTGGTGGGTGTCTGTGCAGGCCATGGTTCATATCTTGGTGTATTTCCGTGCTAGCCATGGCTTATATCTTAATGTATTTCAGTGCTAGTCATGGTTCATATCTTGGTGTGTTTCCGTGAAGCCATGGCTCATATCTTAATGTGTTTCTGTGCTAGCCATGGCTCATATCTTAGTGTGTTTCTTTGCTAGCAATGGCTCATATCTTAGCTTGTGTGTGTGTGCTAGCCATGGCTCTTGGTGTGTGTCATTTTAGTCATATCCCATATCTTGGTGTGTGTCCGTGTTATTTATGTCTCATATCTTTGTGTGTGTTTGTGTTTAGTCATATCTCATATCTTTGTGTGCATGTCTATGTTAGTCACATCTCATACCTTTGTGTGTGCATGTCTATGTTAGTCATGTCTCATATATTTGTGTGTATGTCCATGCTAGTCACATCTCCTACCTTAATGTGTGTCTGTCTATGTTAGTCATGTCTCATATCTTTGTGTGTTTGTGTTTAGTCATATCTCATATCTTTGTGTGTGCATGTCTATGTTAGTCACATCTCCTATATTTGTGAGTGCATGTTTATGTTAGTCATGTCTCATATCTTTGTGTGTGCATGACTGTGTTTAGTCATATATGATATCTTAGTGTGTGTATCTGTGTTAGTCATATCTCATATTTTAAAGTGTGTCTGTGTTAGTCACATCTCATACCTTAGTGTGTGTGTGTGAGTCATATCTCATATCTTGGTGTGTGTGTCAGTATTAGTCATGCCTCATATCGTTGTGTGCATGTCTGTGTTAGTCACATCTCAAATCTTTGTGTGTGCATGTCTATGTTAGTCACCTGTAGTGACTCGGGCAGATGGTGCTCGTAAACCTGGGAGGGCCGACCATCTAAGGGCTGAATCCCCCGACAGAAAAGACAATCTGCTGCCTTGCAAGAAGATTGGGGACAATCAAAGGCTAAGGAAAGCAAACCTGAATAAAATGCTGGCTGAAATCGAATGCACTGGGCCACTGGCGCAGAACACAGTGCAACGTTTTAACAGGTACTCAATCAGAGTGAATCTAACAGACTCTAATTATGATGTTCTGTCTGTGGGGTCGATCAATTCACTTAAACAGACAGCTGTCTTCATGTGAGAGTCTGGAATCCTAGTCTGATTGAGTCTTGGTCGCAGAGAGAGAGAGAGATGACCATCTATATATATGTACAGAAAAATCATCATCATCATCGTGTGCCCTCTCAGCAACGAAGGTTGGCTACCATGGATCGCCATTCTACTCTGTTTCTTGCTTTGATGATGCAGGCTGACATAGATTGACTTGTCCATCTTTTGATGTTACTCGTCCATGTTAGTCTTGGTCTGCCTCTGCCTCTTTTGCCTTGTATTTTTCCTTCCAATATTACTTTTAGTAGGCTGTTGTGTCTTTTAACATGCCCCAAAAATTTCATTTGTCTTGTCTTAATTGTGTTCAGCAGTTCTCTTTTTATTTTCAGTTGTTTTAAAACTTCATCGTTTGTTATCTTTTGTTTCCATCTAATTCTACCTATTCTTCTATAAATCCACATTTCAAAGGCTTCAATTTTCTGTTCTGTTTTCTTGTCTAATGTCCATGTTTCTGCACCATACATCTATCTATCTTTCGTTCGCCTGAAGTATTGTCTATATCTGCAATGTCGTTTCCTGTATAAATTTTACTGTCTTTTGTAATTCTTGCAGTGGCCCATATAGTTTTGTCTGTAGTGTTGTATCTATGGGCCAATGGATTTTCCTCAGTCTACTATATTCAGTGCAGTCTTGAAGTATGTGTTCAGCAGTCTGGGGTGCCTGTCCACATGTACAAGTAGTTGATGTACCGATCTTGAATTTTGTATACATGTGACTATGGAGTCGATTGTGTCCTGTTCTTAGGCGTATAATGATAACTTGTTCATATCTATTCATATTGTGAAAGGCATCCTGATTTGGGGCTTGTGGTCCTCTGATTGATTTGATTATCTGTTTCTTATGATGGTATGTAACTGGTGTATCTAGTTGTGTGCCTGTTGAACCTTCCTTTGCCAACTGATCTGCTTTCTCATTTCCTGGTATTCCACAGTGAGACGGGATCCACTGCAGGGCAACCCTGTGGTGCTTGCAGAGTTCAGTCAATAAGGTCTGCAGATGTGGTAATTTTCTGGATTGTAGTGCCTGGAGTACTGATCTTGCATCTGTCAAAAACACTACAGGCTGTGGGCTAAGATTACTGTTCAGCAGTTTTTCTATTGCCAACTTTATTGCTTGTATTTCTGCATCATAATTGTGACAATATTTCCCTGTTGCTATTTTATTCATATCCCTAGTGTTATTTGGGTAACTCTATATATGCACATGCTCCCCCATTCTTTACTGCATTCTGTGCTGATCCATCTGTGTACACACGGATCCATAGGTCTTGTGGGTATTCTTCATCCAGGAAACTGAGAGTTATTGTTTTTCGCTGTAGACTATTTTGTTCCTCTTTGTCAACTATTCCTTTCACTTCTGTCCGTATTTGAACTGATAATCCTGATTCATCTGTCCAGGGAGTCTGTTCTGGTATGGGCAGAAGGGGTTTAACAACTCTTGGCATGTCTGGTGTTTGTCTACTAATACGCTTGGCTTGGTGGATAAAGCTGCTTCTCTTAAGTCGTCCCAATGCAAGATTTTGGAATCTGTCCTTCATTGGATGTCTCGGCATGCATACAAATTTTTCTGCCTGTATCAGCACCTTTGTGTCTCTCCGTTCTCTCAGTGCTGGTATCCTCCACAATTTCTCCATCTCCAATATTGGTGTTGATTTCATTGCATCTGATCGGGCAGATATACCCAACTCCATTTATTTCCTTACATCTCTACATCCCCGGCTACACACATAACATTGTTGTAGCTTAATACATTTTTATATTTCTGTCCAACAAAGTCACAGAACTCCTGGAGTCTTTCCACTCTGACAGTGTATGAAAATATCAAAATACCTTCACAACAGTTCAATCAATATAAATGGGGATTGAATTAATAGCTAAATGTGCACAATAGCGTATCATATGAGGTGTACATCCTAACCCAATAATTTTCTTTTGCAAATATTCCCTCACTTTAGTAATACATGTACAAACTGATTTTTCATTTTCTTTTCAAACCACCAAAGTTTGTGTTTGAATTATATCCCCTGAAACTGCTATAATTTTATTTTAAAGGCCAAACTGCTTTACTATTTCCATTGAAATCTGAGACAGAATTTCAACTGTTTCCCCTGTTATCTCAACAAAGTCAATTAATTTACTTTAAATAATAATTGTATTTTCTCTATTTTAACAAATATAAGAAGGATAGACAAGGTTTTCAATTTGCCAAGGTTTAAAATATCAAAAAGTATAGTTACAAAGAATCAGTTTGAATTTCTTCTGTCACTGAATCAAAAAGTCCATGGCGCTAAAACATACTTTACAATTGCCTCTAGAATTCGGTGTTGTGCTTCTTTCAACCCTATTAATGGCACTATGATTATCATATCCTTTCTTACTATGATTGAGTTTTGACTGAAGTTCAAGTAGTTAGCAATTATCCTCCTGTTGAATGAAATACAAGTAACGGAAATGCTTTTTAACTCGAATGAGTTAATATCGTAAGACCGTGAATTTATTTTGACCTAATCCTTTATAGTTCTTTTTTTTTCCTGATTACACTGATCAGTTTGTGTTTTTCAGTTTTTGTAGTCACATCCTGTAAAATTCAAATCACACTGAAATTTAAGAAAAAATAACTATTCCAATAAAATACTCTAAAACCCCCTAAAAATGTTTTGATTATTTCTGCTTTTGAAGCTTACCACCTACTGTACCTGCTTTATGTAATTAATAATAATAACTAAATAAACAATTACTTTATGATTGCAATCACATTTTCCGCATCGTACCCTACATATATCCAAAGCAAATATTCAATTGCATTTTAATGCTGTTTCATGTATGTCATGAGGTTCCAATTAATTTCATTTTTTCAAGTTGTAATCGAGGATTTTCTTAACAACTTACAGCAAAAACTAATAAACCTGGTTTTTTTCGTTTTAGAATACTAACATTGGCGGTAGGTCGCTTCTTTAGCTAGTTTTCTTCATCCAGTGATGGGCATGCAGATAAAATATGCGACTTGTCGATACATGTACTTTGTCTGCATTTCTCAGAGTATGATATTGAAACCGGAGTCGAAGGCGCGCCTCCCAGCACCAGAGCTGGAAGTTGTCAGCGACCCACAGCTGATGGCTTGCGCCAGGTTCGGTGAACCAAAACTTTCCAAACCCTGCTCCACCTCTCTGTGGTGCCTCCAGTAACAGACTAACCTGTCTAGTCTGGCCAAGCTTGCAGGGGTCGAAGAAGGACGACAACCGGGTACTAAAAAATGTCGTGCTGAAGTCGGATGTGTTGGGCCGAAAGGCGCAAATATAACAGTTATACTGCAAACCACAACACAACGCAGACACGTCCACTACGTCCTTGTAAGGGTGGATGATGAAGAGGAATATCCAAGACTCAATCAGAGTAGGATTCCAGACTCTCACAAGAAATCAGCTGTCAGGTTAAGTGTGTTGATCGCCCCCACAGACAGAACATCACAATTAGAGTCTGCCAGATCCAATCTGATTGAACACCCGTTAAAACGTTGCACTGTGTTCTGCGCCAGTGGCCCAGTGCATCCGATTTCAGCCAACATTTCATTCAGGTTTGCATTCCTTAGACTTTGATTGTCCCCAATCTTCCTGCAAGGCAGCAGATGATCTTTTCTGTAGGGGGATTCTGCCCTTAGATGGTCGACCCTCCCAGGCTTACGAGCACCATCTGCCCGAGTCACTAGAGGTGACTAACACAGACATGCACACACAGAGATATGAGATGTGACCAACACAGACATGCACACAGCGATACGAGGCATGAATAACACTGACATACATCAAGATATATGACACATAGCTAACATAAACATGCACATAAAAATATGAGATATGACTGACATAGACATGCACACACAAAGATATGGCACATGCCTAACATAGACATGCACACAAAGATATGAGATATGACTAACATAGCCATGCACACACAGGGATATGAGATGTGACATACACAGACATGCACACACAAAGATATGACTAACATAAACATGCACACAATGATATGAGATATCACTAACCCAAACATGCACACGCAAGTATATGACACATGACTAACACAGATACACACTAAGATATGAGATATGACTAAACACATACACATATAAAGATATGAGACATGATTAACACGGACACACCAAGAAATGAGATATGACTAACATGACACACACCAAGATATGAGCCATGGCCAGCACAGAAACACATCAAGATATGAGCCATGGCTAGCACAGAAACACATCAAGTTATGAGACATGGCTTCACGGAAAAACACCAAGAAATGAACCATGTCCAGCACAGAAACACATTAAGGTATCCATATTTTTGGGTTTGTTGTAGTCGGCAGACTCTTCTTAACGTGGGAATCATCGACATACGAGACGCAGGCCCCGATTAACTGTTCACAGGTTTCGTTCAAACAGTTGTCCGGACATTTGAGAGTGTAGTCTGACCCGTAGAACGTTTCCTTGCACGTACAGTCTGTACTTTCCGGGTCACGTATGATGTCACAGCCACCAGAACACGTCTGTTTGCACTGTAGCCCAAAATTACCATCGGGACAAGAGTCACTACAGGTGTAGCCAGGAAGTTTACATTGTAGGCATTTTCCGGATTTTTCCTCACATAAAAGACAGACACTAAGACCAAGACCCGGAGCAGTCGTGTCCATAGATCCCATGTGAACAGTTGCCGTGACACTACCGATGATGACGTTGTAGCCTTTGCAGCACCCACTACACACTGCACAAAACGACCAAGAATGCCCGTCCAGACAATAAGTGTCTGTAAATGCTTGCACCTCACTCACCGTCAGTGCACTGTCGGCCTGCGAAATGGTCGGTGAGAACTCAATCTTAATGTGTGCCATTGTCGCTTGTATGGTGACTACAATAGTGTTCACAGGAATGTTTGGGTACGATATATCATTATACTGGAACACTACACCGCCACTATCAGAGAATGCCTTTAGAGTGGCATTCTTTACCCGAATCATAGTGCTAGCTCAATGATAAATTCGAATGGTGTGAGTCTTCTGGGTCGTGGCAAAGTTCAGATGCCAGTAAACAGAATTGGTTCCACTTCTCAATTGTGTGTGTGTGTGTGTGCAGTCATTGTCATAGAGATTGGTCCTTGTTTTGCCATTTACTGCGGCCTCTGATCCACTTCCGTCTCCTGTATAGCAAGCATTAAATGTGTCGGTCTGGTTTGTGGTCTGTTTGAGAGCCACATTCCGACCCCCGCCAATGTAGATGGAGCAGATATTTGCAGCTATCGCCCCTTCAATCTGTAACTTGTTGATCAGACCAGCCCCAGAGCAAAAGACATCAATCTCGTGCGAACTAACTACAAATCGTGATTCATTGTTACATGAGTCAGAACCATTTAGTTTTACCGTGAAACTGTCAGGATAAGTGAAGTCATTCACATAAATCCTAAACCAGGAGAACGGCAAAGATTGATTGAGAGTTACCTCAACTGATGTAGAATTTGTGTTCGGATTATATGTGGTGTCGTTGTTATCAAACAGGAAAGTAGGTTCAGATTTTTGGGCGTATTTGTAAACGAGATCCAAGTACTGACACTGGGGTCCGAAATATTCGTGCTGACAACTGTCATTGTTTTGGGCATGTCCCTGTAGTTTTGTCACAAACTGAGTCATTATAGCAGTGACATTGTAACATACAATTCGCCCCAAACCAACCGGCTGCACAAATTAGGTCATTAACTTCCCAGGTCGCGAACGAAGCCAGCAGAATAATGACTTGTTCTACAGCGGTGGTTAACGAACTGTGTACAAACATTTTTTATCAAACCTGTGGTTACATTTCTAAAAATCCGCCAACTCGATGTGATAACAGATAGGGTGATGTTCAAAGTCAACATTGTTTACACCATGGCTTGGACGCGAACAAGCTTCCATCTTGGTGCGTCCCATGACGTCGAGCAACGTATTATTTTGAAAGCTACTTTGACAGTAGTGCCTTACCCGCAGCAACTGGTGCCACAAACTTTACGGCCAAACACATCCCTTTATCATGCATCTAACATACCCGAGTTTGAAGAACCCGTTTGTTTTATCACAACTGGTGATTCACAGGAAATAGTTAGTCGGATGATACGGCATTTGGATAGCATATCGGATGCAGCGTACACCATTTTGCGTGACTGGTTCGACGCAGTGTTTACAAAACTAAGTACCGTTAACGACGACTCCCTTATACCCCGACTATACTCGTATTTGAGGGAACTGTCTGTCTCGGGTTCAATAGCAGAAAGTACGACATAAACGTCATAAAACCTTACCTGGCAAGGCACTTAATATTCGCAGAGGGTAAAGAACCAATATATCGTGACCAAATTATGTAACATAAAAAATAGAACGAGAGGGTCGCCTTTAAATTTATGGTAAATTGAAACAACAATCATATGTCTATTGCTACGAGTAAATTGAAATTTTTAGACCTGGTAATATTTTAGCCCCTGGATTCTCGTATTTGAAAGCCTATAATATTAGCGAAACTAAAGGCATCTTTTGTTATTAAGTTAATGAATTATTAGCGAGTCATCATCATTGCACTCCGAACATATACATAGGTGCTCAGATCCCCTCCTCATCAAGTCTCGAAGTATACAACAACAGACGACTCCAGTTCCGTGTTGGTTGATTAATCTTCTTACACGCCCACTAAGTTACTCTTTTCTGGTTGTGCCCATCTTAACTCCCATCTCTTTCATCCGAAGGAGTGACGTGGACTCATGAATTATCGAAGTCTTGCGTCCTTCCAACTTCCCGGAGGGCATTGATGATGTCCACTCGATCCATTGGTTGACCGTCCTCAACAATAGCGCAGCTAGCCAACTTTTTCGCCCTTTCATTTCCCCGTACTCCAGCATGTCCTGGGACGCAGACAAAGGTGAACTTACGTATTTTTGACTTCTGCAATAACTCTACCCATTGCATACGTACAGATCCCGCCTCCACTTTTCTTATCATGCTCATCGAATCATTCAGCATACAGGCGTGGATGTAGTCTTGTGACTCTAACCAGATCTTGGTCACTGCCATCATCTCCATCGTCATGCTACTCGTGGTCATAGCGTATGCACCACTGTCTTCCTTGACTATTCTGCCTGCCGAGCGTGCTGTAAATGCCCATGCACTTCTTCGGTGTCGTATTACAGATCCGTCTGTATAGATGACTGCATCTTTCCCATTAGTGTTATTCCAGATGAGACCGTTTACTTCCGCATTGACAACGACTGAGTTATGTTCCCTACATTTCCTGTCGAGTGTGACAATACACGAGAATGTCCTCTTGAATGACATAGGCACCTGTATCGATTCCTCGCCAGCGTTGATGTTGGTAAGCCAACAGACCTGTTTGATGACATCTTCTGCTCGGCCCACCCATGATTTGCCTCTTTTTAGCCTGACACCCTTCCCTATGTTGAGCTCATGATGCAATGGATGCTCTTTATCTGCACTAATCTTCAGGTATGCTCGTGCCCTCTAGATCTTCATCCTGTCATCGCCTGCTGTTGCGAGGGTTCTTCACATGTTCCTGCCTTTAAAATAATATTTTTAGTCTCAAGACAGATGGCCAGTCTTTATGCAGAAATTCTTTGAAAACCCCAGTCTGAAGCATGGCTTATTTTTGTTCACAGTCAGGCATCCTCTTTCCACGAAGCAATGCAGAAATTAGAGGGACAGTTGGTCACTGTTTTTGAAGTAATTGACAACATCAATGTGTTGAGAACTATCTTGGAGTTCAAACTGAAAGATGGTTTCTTGCCATCAATAGTTAAGCTAATTCTTGACAAGCTGGAAATGGAAGGAATTCCACAGGATGATGTGAACAAGTTTAAAGCCAGTGTTTCTTCATTCTATGAAACAGCTTTAGTTATTTAAAAGAAATGGACTGCATATAATTTTCAAAACCTTGAGGCCTACAGCTGGGTAATTTGAACAGAACACCAACTTGGAAAGATATTCAGAAATCTTCGTCATTAGTGAGTTAAACAGTACCTTCAAGTCGACTTTCCAGAAAATGAAATGTATGACGAATATGTTTACATGAAACAGTTTTTTTTACTTCTCAGAAAATTAATGAGTGGAGTATTAATAAAACATTACCAGGGCAGCGTTGGATTGAAATGGCTTCCCACTTTAAAAACAGGCATGTGCCAATTTCACACATTCTGAAGCTGGCAGAGTTCTTTTTGTGTCTACCTGGAACAAATGCTGCAACGGAAAGATTGTTTTCACTTATGAACAGTTTGTGGACAAATGATAAAACACATCTATGTGTGGACACTTTAAAGGCCATGTTGATCACCAAAGTGAACAATGAGCAAACATGTGTTGAATTTTTTTTAGATGCTCCAAACAAAGAAAGATCTTTTAAAAAAAAATCCACTCAGTAGAAAAGTACAGCAGCGTTGCTTCACCTTCCATTTAAGTGAGTATAGCTAATGTTTTTTTTTTAATCTCCTGATAATATGTTGTAAGCCTATATTGTTAGGTGTTTTAATTAGTTTTAACATATATGTATTATTCACTTGAAAAAGACGGAAGAAATTGCATTTTATTGATGGAAAATTTAAGTCAAATTAATCCGTCGCGGATTAGGGGTTAAAAGAAATAGGGTAATCTTACTAGATATCTAATACTACTACCATATTGATTCGGTTGTAATCCTTATTATTTTTTGTATTCGTTGAAATTGATAATTGTTATTAAAGGTCACGTAAATAATCATTCTCTCTTATGTTTTCATTAATTGTTGTTATCGATGTTTAATTGTTGTCATCGTTGTTGTACTAACCACTAGATAGTTGGGACATACCCAATTCATATCTACTATCGATGAGTGGACATTGGGTGGTCATCTAACACCATGGACTAATACACTAACAAACAACCTACGTCAGCTAACAACACTTATGAGGTCAGCGAACAACCAGGACACTACCCTTGGACACTAGCCACCTCCTGAAACCAGATTAATTCCTATATTTCTTTGTTAAATTACCATGTTTCTATATATCTCTACTCCTGGATACGTATTATTGTAAACTTCTTATACTACTGATATCCGGAGACCCTTACAGGGAGTACAGGGGAGTCTATTTGCAGACGATCAGACACTTATGCATGGGAAAATACAAGACCTACAAGAACACTCATATAGACTTAATAGCGCAGGCAATCAATACAACATGAAAATACACAAAAGAGAAATCATGAATATCGCAAAAGAGAAACAGAACATCAACATAGCAATAGACGAAAGACAATTAAAATAAGTGGAGGAATTTAACTAACAGCAGAAATAGACTCAAGATGCAACCAAGCTTCTCAAACCATCGGGCAGCTATCACCAATATTTTCCAAGAAGGAAATAACTCTAGAGGCAAAACGGGCACTCTGCAATACAATCAACACTCTAATGTGCTACCAATGCCATGAGTATTTCTACAAGGTATAGTGACAGATTTACAAAAAAGGAACACAACAAAATACTGATGTTTCGACCTTCCTCAGAAAACGAGAACACAAACGAACAACGAAATAAAGCACCTAACGGAGGTGCAAATCAACGATCTAATGGAGGTTTCCAATGCCATCCATGTTTCTGCGTTCTAGTTAGTTGGACTCGTCACCATAGTTCTCTCACCTCCGTTCGGTACTTTATTTCGCTGTTCGTTCGTGTTGTTCTCGTTTTCTGAGGAAGACCGCATGTAGGCCGAAACGTCAGTATTTTGTTGTGTTCCTTTTTTGTAAAGCTATCACCATACCTTTTCGGAGTGAACGTTACACCCCACTTTTTGCTCCAGCTGCTAACTTTACCGCAGCACTGCAATTATTTGCCTGTTCCCTACCAATGCCAGACTTGGACCCCAGACTCAAGAGGAATAAGATAAATAACCACTAAATCGTTGAAATATGTTATACGAATGATAGGAAACAGCCTGAGAGATAAGATCAGAAATGAGGAACATAGAAGAAACAAAGGAACAATTCCCGTCATAGAATACATAAAGAAACAACATACAAAATGGTTTGGCCACATGATAATACAGAAATATCAAAACACAACACAACGAGCCTTTAATTAATAAACGTGGCGGGAGCAAGAGTCTCAAGGACCAACCACGTAAAAGATGGATTGATGGAACATTAGAGCCACTAGGAAACTGAACAAGCAAGGACCAACAGAAGAGCAAAGTACCTATACGCTGAAAAGCAAATAAGGAAGGAAAGAAGAGTACGAAAAATACTGAAGGCATTAGGAAACGATTTTCCGATTTTCAAGCGGAATATTTCCATAATATGATAATAATAATAATATCAATGGCGGACGGTGGGTTCCAAACTAAAGGAGGCCAGGACATGATGAGTGGTCGTATTATATGTGTAATAGAAAAAAAAATACAATACATAGTTTGCCAAGGAGCACGGGTTCGATCCTGCTTCGGACCATATATTGTTCTTTGATTTTTTTCCGTTGTTGATTATTTGTCATTTTTTCCGAGTGTTATATGCCATCTTGCCTGACGACTCCGATATGTCTAGGATACCAGCTTGGAGAGGATAAGAAGAACAAACAAGTTTTCTCTCACTCATTATTTTTCTAGATTTTTGGTCGAACCGACAAGACGTACCGAGGCAGATTCCAAAATTATTGATAGGAAAAGACTTAGAATAATGTTACAGTTGCTAGTCGAAAGGAGAGTGTTTCGGGTGCTTCAAATATAGTGTAGAGATAGTGCCGACACTTAGAAAGTTGCAGCAGCTGTATACGGAGTCACATCTAACACAATAAGGAAAGCACTAGCTACTATTGAGAGGAGAGAGGTTTTGATGACCGGTGTAGCCTAATGACCCTTTCCGAGTAAATTAAAATAGCTGACAAAAAGCAGACGCAGAAATACTTGAGACTACGAAAAGAATAATAAAAGTCTTTACCTTTTGTTATACAGCCTCGAGTCATGTGTTGTTTAATTTATTTATGTTTGACTGAAGAAGCCTGTCTGTTTGTGTTCAGTAAAAAAACACAGCGACAGAAGGAACAACAGAAACCCTGAGACAACATGTTCACATGCTCTGGCGAGTTGGCTGAGAAAGGTCGTAGGACCACGAGGTTAAATATTACTTCACACTGCCAAAATATACATATGTACAATTTATTCCCGAGTTGCTTTCGTATTGAGTTATTAGCGGGTCATCATCACTGTACTCCGAATATGTCCATAGATGCTCAGATCCCCTCCTCAGCAATTCCCTCAGTGTCCAGTGACTGACGACTCCAGTTCTGTGTTGGTTGATTAGTCTTCTTACACGCCCACTAAGTTACTCATTTCTGGTTGTGCCCATCTTAACTCCCATCTCTTTTATCTGAAAGGAGTGACATGGACTCATGATTATCGAAGTCCTGTGTCCTTCCAACTTCCCAGAGGGCATTGATGATGTCCACCTGATCCATTGGTTGACTATCCTCAACAATAGCGCAGCTAGCCAACCTGTCCACCCTTTCATTTCCCCGTACTCTAGCATGCCCTGGGACGCAGACAAAGGTGAACTTACGTATTTTTGACTTCTGCAATGACTCTACCCATTGCATACGGACAGAACCCGACTCCCTTTTCGTATTATCCTCATCGAATCACTCAGTATACAGGCGTGGGTGTAGTCTTGTGACTCTAACCAGATGAATGCCTTGGTTACTGCCATCACCTCCATTGTCATGCTACTCGTGGTCATAACGTATGCACCACTTGGTTGGAAAGTCAAGAAGATAACTTCATTGCTACAAAGGGAGTGTTCCTCGTACACCTCAAGATAATGCGCATAGCTTCATTCTGTATTTTCTCCAGCTTGTCAATTTGTGTCTTACTGACAGTAAGAACTGCCAGGGCATACTCGATTGGTGCGAGAACTAATCCCTGGAACAGAAGGGTAAATAGCCTCTGCTCGATGTTGGCAGCTGCCATGACCTTCAAAGCGGCTAATCCTTTGCAGGATTTTGTTATCACATGGTCGACGTGGTCCCAAAAACACAGGCTGCAGCCTGTCAAGCATAACTCCAAGGCATCACACTGTACTTGGTCACCTCATCAGCTCCCATTCGTCCCACAGGTGTTTCTGTGTTAACAATATGAT
This sequence comes from Megaustenia siamemsis, assembly GCA_032433765.1. Lineage (NCBI taxonomy): Eukaryota > Metazoa > Mollusca > Gastropoda > Stylommatophora > Ariophantidae > Megaustenia > Megaustenia siamemsis. The sequence continues at coordinate 60,521,291 of JAVIAB010000139.1, forward strand.
TGTTAAGCGAGAAACATGCAACTGATGCTTTATTAGGATTAACCAATGCACCTGATACTCCACACCAGATGTTCGTAACCCTTGCTGTAGTAATGAATACGCATGCGTAAAAGCCATCGCCAATGATAGCAACTTTTTCTGGTTGCTTAGTTGGCCGAGTGCTCTAGCGTTTGTTTCTCATAGTAAGGCGCTGTGTTGGGGAGTACGGTTTCGATCCTGCGTCTGGTCTTATCTTGTTCTTTGTTTTTTTTCTATTGTTGATTATTTGTCATTTTTTCCGAGTGCTGTTAACATACCTTTTACCCTGATATGATTTGCTGACCTTTCGCCTCGGAAGTTTAATTCCATAATAATATTCATCTAATATTATTTGTCTCCAGTCTAAATCACTAGCAACTACTATTCGTGCTGTTTCGTCATATAACTGTTTGTCTGTTACGCAAATATTCAACTCTACCCTATCCGGGAGATACTTGTCTTAATAGGAAAATATAGATATACAATTTATTCTCGGGTTGTGTTCGTAACATAATGCTATAGTGATGAGTACATATGCGTGAAAGACATAGACCAATGATAGTAACTTTTTTAGGTTGTTTAGTTTACCGTGTGCTCTAGCGTTTTTTTTTTCGTGGCAAGGCGCCATGTCGAGGAGTACGGGTTCGATTCAGCTTCTGCTGTCTATTGCTCTTTATTCTCTCTCTCTCTCTCTTTCTCTCTCACTCTCTCTCTCTCTCTGTCTGCGATCAAGACTCAATCAGAGTAGGATTCCAGACTCTCTCATGAAGTCAGCTGTCTGCTTAAGCGATTCGATTGCCCCACATATCTTTTCTTCCAGGGAGGTGCGCGTGGACCACATTGCTCTTCTCAGGTCTGTGTACTGGGGGCAATCCTGTAGAACATGTTTTGTAGTCATATTGTCCAGTGTACAATGGCTCGAGTAGTCTCGAAAGACTAAACTCCTAATATATCAAACATGTGTGCTTAGCACACTACTATATGGATCCGAAACCTGGACAACATACTCAAACCAGGAAAAAGACTAAATGTCTTCCACGTGCGATGTCTCCGCAAAATAATGCACATCAAATAGCAAGACAAAATAACCAACTTAACTGTCCTGCAACGTGCTAAGACCCTAACAATCATGTCGATGCTCAGAAGTAGAAGGCTAAGATGGCTGGGGCATGTCCAACGGATGGAAGAAAAACGCATTCCTAGGCAAATACTATATGGTGAGCTAAAACACGGAAAAAGACAAATCGGCAGACCTAAACTACGATATAGAGATATCTGCAAATCATCTCTGAAAGACTTCTCCATCTGTGAAAACGACTGGCAACATATGGCAAGTGATCGCACATCATGGAGAGCATGTATAAGGAACGGTATAACAACATTTGAGACTGTGCTAAGACAGGACTTAGAAGAGAAGAGACTCATGAAAAAGGATGGTAAACCCTGTGGACCAGCGAGCCTGACCTGTTCATTATGTGACCGCGTGTGTTTGTCAAACATTGGTAGAATTAGCCACGAGAGAAGCTGTTCGGCAAAAACAATACCTCAAAAAAATACGCAATAGCCTCCACTAGACCGTCTGACAAGACGAAAAGGGCCATATATATATATATATATATATATATATATATATATATATATATATATATATATATATATATATATACAGTGGCATAGGCTGGTTGTACCTATTTTGAATTTGGTGAACATATGATTTCTCATTATATTGTGGCCAGTGCGTAGGCGAAGTGTGGTAACTTGATGCCTACTTGATAGTTGGTGACGTCGGTCACTCTCGTTATGCTTTGAATGTTCTCGTTTCCATTTTTCATGGAACTGACCTTTGAGGATGGATTTGGCTTCATCATAACTGAGCGGATGGTTCTCTTGTGGTGATCTCCCTCCCTCTTTAGCTAATTTGTCCGCGCGTTCGTTCCCGTGTATATTACAGTGTGATGGTATCCACTGAATGACTACTCTCTGGAAGTTATTGCATAGTTGGTCCAGAGCTGTTCTCAAGTCATCTAGTTCATTGTTCTTGGGGCTTTTTAGAGCTGATAGTACCGACAGTGCATCAGTCAGAATCACCAATTTATTGTGCATGTTATTTTTGTGTTGAGTAGCCAGTGTTGCAGCATCTCTGATGGCCTCAGTTTCTGCTTTAAAGTTGTTTGAGAATTTTCCAGTAGCTATTGACTTGGTGATCTCTTCCTGATTATTCAGCGTCAAGAACACACCTCCCCCTCCATTTCTGGTGGCATTTGTAGCAGAGCCATCTGTGTATATGTGGGACCAAGAGTCATGTGGGTAGGTATCGTGTATGTGTTTTTCTGCTACATGTTTTCTTTCTGTGTCTGATTGGGTGCCTTTTTCATGATTCCTGTTATATTTTCCTTAAGTTCTGGTATTTTATGCTTTCCATGAGGAGACATATCAGATGGCCCAAGCGTTTCGGTATTGTTAGGGAAAGTACTGGGTCTCCAGTTCATTGGCAATTGCATCGAAGTTGCTCCTCTTTAGTCGTACAATTCCGGAACCAGTTATTCTTTGGTGCATGGGGTGGCTAAGGAGCCTTCTATATTTCTCCGCTTGTTGCAATACTTTAGTGACTCGTCTGTCATCTAAGGGTTGTAAACCTGTTACTGTTTCTAGAGTCTTGATAGGTGTAGATTTCATAGCACCAGTGATGATACGGGCAGCTTGGTTCTGTGTTCTGTTAATTTAGCTAAGGTGTGATTTGGAAGCCATAGCCCAGGCTGTGACTCCATACTCTAGAACTGGTCTGACTCCTACGTATAGTCTTTTCAAAATATTGCTGTCTGTCCCCTAGTCCGTTCCTGCCAATTTCTTCATAATATTTGTTCGTTTTCTGGCTTTTTTCCTTGCTCTGTCTATCTGATTTTTCCAAGTCATTCTGCGATTCATGGTGACGCCAAGATATGTTGGGCTTTGGTCAATAGGGAGTGTATGTGTATGGTCTTTTATCTTCAAGTTTGCAGAGAGTATGTTTCTTGATAGGCTGAAAATTGTATATGTAGTTTTATTTTTTCTGTTGTTGATTATTTGTGCATTTTTTTTAAAGTGTGCAAACATACATCTTTCCCTGAATTAATTCACTGATTTGCCGTCTTGGAAGTTTCCCTCCATAATAATATTCATTTTTTATTACTTGTCTCCTGACTTCAGATACCCACGAAGTAACCGAATGTAGAGTATAGTTATAGTCAATCTGCTATAGTTTCTTCGAGTATTAGAGTAAATGTTGAAGATTTTAAATAGCTTAGAAAGTAATTAAGAACTCTAAAATCTATTCAAAGGTTAGTGGATAGGAGCTATGATGAGAAGCATACCAACCAGATTCAGACGTAGACAAACGGTCCACAGAAGAATTGCGATCTTGACAGAAATGTCGTTTGATATTGATGATACCTGATGTTGTCTGACACTTAATTACATATGTATTGTATTCAAGAACTGTGTCATAACCGCTTCAGAGTTATGTAGCCTTATTACAAGTAAACCCACTTTCTCCTGCACTCTCACTCTCTTAGCTCAAGGAAGACCAGATCTCGTTTGTATCTCAAGACAATGTTGTAGTATTATTTATTGTGTAGGTCTATAATATAGTATACTTAAGTATTTTAAAGTATACGTTTACAACAACAAAAAACTTGTTTACTGTAATACATGTAATTAGTTTTTTGCTCTTCGGTTATTTGGTTATGGAAGGCCCCGGTATCACTGCAAACGAATTACAATCCATAATTGCTCAACCGCCCGTGCCAGCGTAATCATCCAAATTAATATCTCATCTCCCAAACAAAGGTAAATGTAGTCCCCATCGTTGCAGTCTCAGCACACGCCAAAAGACATAAGGCGAAACTGCACAGAAAGTGAACACAGCCAACTGTTCCCTGTCATACGATATCATCGTTCATCGTAAACAATTGGAATATCGAAACATTATCAAAACGGATGAGACACACAGCTCACGGTGTCCACAGAGCACTTAACTCAGTAGCTCCTGCAACAAGCCGGACTTGGAATATGAGGAAACTGCAACAAGGAACATTTTTCATGTTCCCGCCGCCTATTCAATGTGCCATACAAGTTAGCATAAGCAATCATGTCCTTCCACAATTTGCTATTCACGGTGCATCATATCAATTCTGTTGTTGACTGTTTTCCATGCCATGACACCAAGCTATCTAGTATCTTCTATCTTTGTTGCCTACGATCTCTATCCTTCTAACTTGCCAGTCGTAACCAAGTATTCCAACTTTCCTCTTCTCATGATGTGCCTGAAAATGTTGATTGTTTCTTTCTATTTTTTAGGAGCTCGCTTTTTGTGTTGGCCTCTTTGAGAATTTCCTCATTGGTCCTTTTAGCTGTCCAGGGAACTTTCAACATTCTTCTGAGAAATCCCATCTTCGTTCGCCTCAGCTGCTGTTATGTTTCTAACAATCCGTCAATCCATGTTTTTCGTGGTCGGCCCTTGAGTCTGGTATTCTCGCAACGTTTATTGAAGACTCGTTGTGTTTGATCTTTCTGCCTTGTCACGAGGTCAAACCATTTTATCTATTGTGTCTTTATATATTCTATGGCAGGGATTATTCCTACATTTTTTCTCAGTTCTTCATTTCTGATCTTATCTCTCAGGTTGTTTCCTGTCATTTGTCTAACACATTTCACCGCAGTAGATGTTATTTTTCTTATTGTTCTAGCAACTGGGGTCCAGAACTGGCATTGGTAGCACAACGTTGGAATAAAGATTGTATTGTAGTGCCCGTTTTGTCTCTAGAGTTATTTCCTTGGTGAACAGTAGTGGTGATAGCTGTCTAATAATTTGAAAAGCTTTGTTGCATCTTGAGTCTATTTCTGCTGTTTGTGAATTGTCGTTTGGCACTAGACTTCTATATATTTAAATTCATCTTCTTGTTTTAGTTGCCTACCATCTTTAGTTATATTCATGTTCTGCTTCTTATTTGCGATATTCATGACTTCTGTTTTGTTGATTTTGATTTTCATGTTGTATTTTGTGCCTGTGCTGTTGAGTATATTTGAGTCATGTTTTATAGTGTCTGATCGTCTGTAATTGGAGATTCAATTCTATACAAATATAGAGATACAATAATATAGAAAACGGCTAAAAGAATTATAATAATCTAAAAAAATTATTTACTAATGTTTTACTCAATTAAGACTGTTAAGAAATGTCTTTTTGTGCTAAAGTTGATGGGAAAGAAATGCACCACCCTTACCACCTATCACAATTGTAATGATGTTCATTTTTCTAAAATAGCCAAGAATCACTGACATAGAAATTTCGACATTTATGTTTAGTTTTGACTTTTTACAGGAAGAAGTTCTCATGTTATCCCTGAACTTTTAAGGGAGTCTTTTTCCAAATTAGTAGGAGTTTTCCCCCATACAACTTTAAATATGGCGGAGAGTACAAATTTTGCGAGGGCTAAAAATGAAATAACAATATATTGTAAACGGTTGCTGAAATCCTTAACTCCATTAATCCACGAGGTAACAGGTATGTATGTTTTATTTTAAGTAAACACTACTAACTTAACTAATTGTCTAATCTAGTTTCTAATCATTGATTGATTGATTGTGTCACTTGTCTTGTCTCTAAACTAATTGTAAAAAGATGACTCAGACTGTGCGTCGTAAAGCTCATCCGTGAAAATATGAAAATGGGATGGCCATGGCAATCAATTTATTTATTCAATCGTGGATTGAATCTATCAATGACCCTACTCATAGAATAAAAGAATGAAGAATGAACAATCTAAATAAATTTGAATATTCAAATTAAAAAATTGAATTCAATTAATTCAATCATCAATCAATGATGACACTCAACTGAACTAGACTTACAGTAGACACAGTATTATTACTACTCAACTACTCAGACTACTGTACGTACTCCCGTACTTGTATAACTGTATAGTATATTATATAGTATATACTATAAATACCATACTATAAATTTATACTCGTGTATTGTTGTGTCAAATTCGTGCCTTAAAATATAATATTATTCATAATGATTAAATTTAATAAAAATATAATGTCATATGATATTGATAATACTAATGTTAGTAATAGTAATATATTATCACAGATAATCATCATCAAGTACCGGGCCTACAAGTAGGCCCGTAGGTGATCATGTCTCTCCACTCCACTGTGTCCACAACTTTTGATCTCGCTCGGCAGCTATTTATCATTTCTTTTGTTGTATTACAGATAATATATATATATATATATATAATATTATATATAATATATATCACATATGCCATGTATTGATAAGATAATTAAAATATAATAAAAATAAAGGATATAATGATTATTACATTATTCATTATTATCTTGTCAATCTGCACTATCAAAGCAAGAGAGAGTGGAATGGCGCTCCATGGTAGCCAACCTTCAATGCGGAGAAGGCACCCAATGATGATCAGGGTTGCCAACTGCCGTCGGTGTCAATCCGCTAGACTGGAGCCAAAAATCCGCGATTTTCCGCCAGATTGTCAGAAAAATTACGCCAGAATTTCCACCAGATTTTCCAAAAATATTTCCAGAGTTTATTACTTAGGAAACTTACATTAAGTTATTATTTATCTACGTACTATTTTATTATTATTATTATTATTACTTATCTCCAAACCAAATGGGAGAGTAAATTTAAAGAAAAATAATTATTATTTCGATTTGTAACAGCACAACTACAACTATATTAATACATATAGAAACTAACTTAATTTGGCAACATAAAAATAATTTGAAAGACAAAGAAATTGCAAAGTGTCCAGTTTTTGTGAAGAGGAAAATGCAACTCTGGCCGACTGATACTTCTTTGATTTGCTGTGAGAAAGAAGATCACAATGTTTCGATGCCAATACACATTTACAAAACTTGCATCTAGCAATGTCAGCACTACCCAGGACTTCTAAGATCCAATCTTTAAGGTCCACTTCATTTAGCCCACTCTTTACGAAATCATTGCTGATATTGAAGTGTCATATCTTTATGTTGTAATGTGAATGTACGTTGCTGATAGTTAAAGCCACATGTATAATATGGAATTACCAAAAATTGTAACTCTCTTATAACTTATAGCGGTAGGGCGTTGAACCTACACAATTTGAAATAAATATGGACTTGATATTCACGTAGAAACAAACAGGTTGCTGAACACTCACACTGACTCTAAACAAATCCTCAGTTTGAAATATTAGACTTGCTAATTAATGATGACATACTTGACTTAACACTATGACTATAAATCCTCAGTTCTCCAACAATTTATTTCCAAAGTAGAAAAGTTTCAGTTTCAAACCGAAAGCTACAATACTCTACTAAATTTTCAATTGGTCAGAACGAAAGTGATATAATGACGTAGTACGTACATAATTTCACTTGTCACACAAGCGCTACAGACGCTCTTAGTTTGTGTTTTGACCACGATAAGACTAATTTTAGTCAATTATCGTGATAAAAAATCCGTGATTTGCCGTTGTCATTCAAAATAAATAGAAATTCCGCCAGGCGGATTCATTATTTTTTGGCCGCTGGACGCTGCTCCATTTCCGCTAGATCTAGCGGAAAATCCGCTACGTTGGCAACCCTGATGATGATGATGACAATGATTATTATCTTGTAATAGATAATGTTGAGGTTAAAAAAAGCCTAACTTATTATAGTAAAGTAATATTATTTTTTTAAAAACATACATATCACTAAATAATATTAATATCAGCTAGATATCCTCCTATCATATCATGGGTAACATAAATAATAAATTTAGTATTTTATATAGCCACTATAGTGGTATGATGTATACCTATAGGGTGACCATTTTTTTCCCATTGTTTTCGGGGACATTTGTTATATTTTTTACATTTCAGAGGATTTTTTTGCTTATTTCTGAGACTGTCCCACAAAATTTATATATATATATATAAATGGTATAAAATTAATATTATTTATAATTGTATAAAAATATATAATAAAACATGTGTGTGTGAGTGTGTGTGTTAACTGTTAACATGACTTGCACCGTGATTACATTAATCCGTAATTTCTTTTCGGACCAGACGTAGTTCATTTGAGAAAATAGTCTTTCTACAGATGCATTGCTGCCAGGTAAGCACATAAAAAGTTCAAGAATTCTCTTCACATTAGCATGTGGTACATTATTTTCTTTCAAGTACCTGAGTACTTCATTCCGTTTTCTACATGGGGGCTTGTTACTGAACCACTCACATTCTTTTTGCAACAGATGGCCTCGCAAATAAGTAAATTTATCAAAGAGCTCATCACGATTGACGTTTACAACTTCATGACACTTTGAAGATATCTGTTCTACTGCATTATCAAAATGTTTCCTTTCAGGCACATTATCCAAGATAAGGCAGCTCAGTTGTGACAAGTCCTCATTGTGCTTGTTCCAAGACTGCAAGTAATGTACAGCAGTATTATAGAATTTTTTACTTATTTGGAAATACCTTTCCATTTGGATGTCACCACTTTCTACTAAATCAGTTAGCAAACTCTTTACCATGTGTGGGATGAAATTTTCATCACGTTGAGTTTCTAATTTTATAATGAGTTTGTTCACAGCTAGTGCTGATTCTGTTGCGCTCTTGTCGTCACCTTCAATCGCCTTAATTGTTTCATGGAAGAGTGATGCGTGAGAATGAGCAAAGCTGAGTCAAAGCTCTGATTCACTGTTTTCAAAGAATTGTTTCAATATTGTAAAACAGTGTGTTTCTGACAAGAAGAAAGATCTCAGTGATTGATACAGTTTCAATATTCTTTCCAAGGCTGGAAGTAATGACAACCACCTTATATTCGAATAATCTAATAATTGCTTAAACTCCTGTCCAGCAAATTCACAGAAGTCTTTTAGGCGTTCTACATGAACCGTGTAAATGTGAAAGTATCCAAATATTTTTGTTACAATCACTTCCATATCCATAGGCATGGAATCAAACGCTGTTTTTGCACAATTGTGAATTATGTGTGTGTTGCAACCAAGACCCATTATGTGTCTGTTTAACTTGGACTTTATTTTAGTTATGACATTATCTCTCCCTTTCCTCAACAAGCCTCCAAAGTTTGTATGAGTATTGTCTGCTGAGAGTCCAACAATCTTTTTGTTTAAGTCAAAATTATCAATTGCTTTCAACAATTGTTCAGATATTATGTCAGACTATTTTCCTGGGATATCTATGAAAGCAATCAGTTTGGTCTTTACTGGAGTTTCCAGCTCATAAGCCTGAAAATAACGAACTAAAATAGGAAGTAGCTTAACATATTTATGATTAGATGTATCGCAAGACAATGTTACGAAACTGACATATTTGAGGTCATTTTTTAGTTCATTAATAGCCCAAAGAGCAAAAACATTGGTAATTATGGATTCACACTTTGTTCTTGCACAGGAAAATTGTTTCGTTGAAAATTTCTTTTGTAGAATTGTTGTACAATCCATACTGCGGAAACTATGATTATGAAGTAGAGTATGATATGCGAAGGTTCCTTCATGAACAGCTAGAGTGTATTCATTTTTTGAGGGTTCTGTTTTACAAAAATAATTTGTCATACACCCAGACTGAGACTTACAAAGCAGCTCATCCTTATGCTTTTTTGCCTGTAGATGATCAGTTATTGATGTCCTTCCACCACTTGCTCTAGAAAAATGTCTCTCTCTCTCTCTGTCTGCGATCAGGACTCAATCAGATTAGGATTCCAGATTCTCACATGAAATCAGCTGTCAGGTTAAGTGTGTTGGTCGCCCCCACAGACAGAACATCACAATTAGAGTCCGTCAGATCCACTCTGATTGAACACCCGTTAAAATGTTGCACTGTGTTCTGCGCCAGTAGCCCAGTGCATCCAGTTTCAGCCAGCATTTTATTCAGGTTTGCATTCCTTAGCCTTTGATTGTCCCCAATCTTCCTGCAAGGTAGCAGATGATCTTTTCTGTAGGGGGATTCTGCCCTTAGATGGTCGGCCCTCCCAGGTTTATGAGCACCATCTGCCCAAGTCACTAGAGGTGACTAACACAGACATGCACACACAAAGATATGAGATGTGACTAACACAGACATGTACACAGCGATACGAGGCATGACTAACACTAACACACATCAAGATATATGACACATGACTAACATAAACATGCACATAAGATATGAGATGACTGACATAGACATGCACACACAAAGATATGACACATGCACACAAAGATATGAGATATGACCAACATAGACATGCACACACAAAGATAAGAGATGTGACTAACATAACCATGCACACACAAGGATATGAGATGTGACAGACACAGACATGCACACACAAAGATATGAGATATGACTAACATAAACATGCACACAAAGATATGAGATAGCACTAACCCAAACATGCACACACAAAGATATGACACATGACTAACACAGATACACACAAAGATATGAGATATGACTAACATGACACACACCAAGATATGAGCCATGGCCAGCACACACACAAGCTAAGATATGAGCCATGGCTAGCCCAGAAACACGTCAAGATATGAGCCATGGCTAGCACAGAAACACATCAAGATATGAGCCATGGCTTCACGGAAAAACACCAAGAAATGAACCATGTCCAGCACAGAAACACATTAAGGTATCCATTTGCTTGGGTTTGTTGTAGTCGGCAGACTCTTCTTAACGTGGGAATCATCGACATACGAGACGCAGGCCCCGATTAACTGTTCACAGGTTTCGTTCAAACAGTTGTCCGGAGGTTTGAGAGTGCAGTCAGACCCGTAGAACGTTCCCTTGCATGTACAGTTCCCAGTTGACTGTTCACAGCTGTCAATGAAACAGTTGTCCGGACATTTGAGAGTGCCGTCTGACCCGTAGTACGTTTCCTTGCTCGAACAGTCTGTACTTTCCGGGTCACATATGATGACACAGCCCTCAGAACACGTCTGTTTGCACTGTAGCCCAAAATTACCATCGGGACAAGTGTCATTACAGGTGTAGCCAGGATGTTTACATTGTAGGCATTTTCCGGATTTTTCCTCATATAAATGACAGACACTAAGACAAGACCCAGAGCAGTCGTGTCCATAGATCCTATGTGAACAGTTGCTGTGACACGTACCGATGATGACGTTGCAGCCTTTGCAACACCCACTACACACTGCACAAAACGACCAAGAATGCCTGTCCAGACAATAAGTGTCTGTAAATGTTTGCACCTCACACACTGTCAGTGCACTGTCGTCCTGCGAAAAGGTCGGTGAGAACTCAATCTTAATGTGTGCCATTGACGCTTGTGTGGTGACTACAATAGTGTTCACAGAAATATTTGGTATGATATATCATTATACTGGAACACTACACCGCCACGGGTGTCCGGTTAGCGCAATCGATAGGCGGTTGGCTTACCACGGCAACAGCCGGGGTTCGTACCCTGGCGAGGACACCTGGGTTTTACTAATTCCCTAAAAATTAGTGGGAGCCGCGATAGCTCAGTGGTTAGTGAACTGAACTACTACGGACAAGGGGTAGGGTTCGATCCCAACCGACGGCTTCCGGGTTCACCCAGCCTTAAATGGGTACCGGATTTTTTCTGGGAAAGTAAAGCAGCACGGGCGTAATACTGACCACATTACCCCAAAAATCATGTGCTGAAGGTCTGTAAAATATAGGGTCACTAACACCATATTTCCCTATACGCCACTTGGCGTGACGGGGGTACTTTTTACTTTTACTACACCGCCACTGTCAGAGAAAGCCTTTAGAGTGGCATTCTTTACCCGAATCATAGTGCTAGCTCAATGATAAATTCGAATGGTGTGAGTTTTCTGGGGCGTGGCAAAGTTCAGATACCAGTAAACAGAATTGGTTCCACTTCTCAATTGTGTGTGTGTGCAGTCATTGTCATAGAGATTGGTCTTTGTTTTGCCATTAACTGTGGCCTCTGGTCCACATCCATCTCCTGTATAACAAGCATTAAATGTGTCGGTCTGGTTTGTGTTTTGTTTGAGAGCCACATTCTGACCCCCGCCAATGTAAATGGAGCAGATATTTGCAACTATCGCCCCTTTGATCCGTAACAGATAGATCAGACCAGCACCAGAGCAAAAGACATCAATCTCGTGCGAACTAACTACAAACCTTGATTCATTGTTACATGAGGCAGAACCATTTAGTTTTACCGTGAAACTGTCCGGTTCTGTTAAGTCATTCACATAAATCCTAAACCAGGAGAACGGCAAAGATTGATTGAGAGTTGCCTCAACTGATGTAGAATTTGTGTCCGGATTACATGTGGTGTCGTTGTTATCAAACAGGAAAGTAGGTTCAGATTTTTGGGCGTATTTGTAAACGAGATCCAAGTACTGACACTGGGAGAGAGAAAGAGAGAGAGTGTCTGCTTTTTAAAAAATTAAACCCATCCCAATTGAAGTTGGAATAGAAGTGACGTAGCACCGCGCTTCAAGAGTTCAAAGAGCTATCTCCGACACAACGCGTCCAAGTCTTCTCTTTTATCTTCCTGCTAATGCCACTTAGTCTGGGATAAAGAAACACAACTCAGTAACGTCCTGAGTCCTAGTGATTATTTTAAAAGAGGGTCGATTCCGTGTATGAACATTTATTTATTCACTGAAATCGGGGACAATTTCTACACTTCAGGGACTGTCCCCGAAAATCGGGGACGAATGGTCACCCTAACCTAATAACACCCTCACTAATATCTCATATATATCTTGACACCCTCATTGGTAAACCTGCTACTACCGTCACCCATCTTTCTAGGCGTGTTTGGCAAAACAACAAACTGACAATTAAAACAAAGGTCACAGTTTACAATGCCTGATACCTCATTAATATTCTCCTGTATGCCAGCAAATCTTGGACAACTTATGCAAAGCAGGAGAGAAGGCTAAATGCATTCCATATGCGATATCTGCACTGTATTCTTGGTATCAACTGGAAGGATAAAGTGACAAATGTGGAGGTCATGACTTGCACAGGCCTCCCACCCATCTACATGCTGCTCAAACAATGTAGGTTGCGCTGACTTGGTCACGTACACTGTATGAGAGATGGCCACATACCAAAAGATATGGTTGGTTGGTTTACGTTCACCGATGACTAAAGGATCACACCTCTTTGTCATCCATCCTAAAAGGATGTTAAGTGGGCATGTCTGCATTGTGTTGTGGTTTGCATTATAACTGTGATATTTACGCTTTTCGGCCCAACACATCTGACTTCAGCATGACATTTTTGAGTTCCAGGTTATCGTCCTTCTTTGATCCCTACTTGCTTGGCCAGACTAGAATGGTTAGTCTGTTTCTGGAGGCACCATGGAGAGCTAGGTCTGGATGGTTCTGGTTCATCAATCCAAGCGTAAGCCAACAGCTGTGGGTCTCTGACAACTTCCAGCTCTGCTGCTGGGGAGGCACCTTTGTCTCCATTTGAAAAGATATACTCTATGGAAAACTAGCAGATGGCAAAAGAACTAGGGGGCACCCAAAACTTCAATTTGAAGACGCGTTTAAAACGTGACATGAAGACTCTGAACATAAACCCTGCAGCCTGGAAAGAAATATCTGCAGACCGCAACCTTTGGAAACACACTCTAAAGCTCCAACTCAAACAAGAAGAAGACAGATTCATAAAAAAAGAGGATATACGGTGAAGAAAAGACAAAATAACATTTCTAGGGGCGCAGAAAAATCCATAGTTAACTATGACTGAAGCTACTGTAGGTAGAATGTATAAATAATAAATCTATCTATCTATCTATCTATCTATCTATCTATCTATCTATCTATCTATCTATCTATCTATCTATCTATCTATCTATCTATCTATCTATCTATCGACCTTTCGTTCTGTGGCCGGCCCATAGGGCATAGACCCAGATACTCTTTCTCTTATCTAAATTTTTATTCTAGCAGTTTTCAATCCTTCTAAAGATATTTTATCAAATCTTGCCGTTTGTCTCTGCTCTGTGCAAGCAACTCTATCTCACTGAGGGAACCGATTCCTGCTGCTCTTGCCTCTCTGATCAATGATCTTCTCAGTGTCTCTCTGGGTCAGCCTCTTTTCCTCTTACCTGTTGTTTCCCACATGAGGGCTTGCTTTGTTATTCGGTTATTATCTTTATTATTAAATAATAAATACTGAGTTATAATTTAAATAGATTTACTATATTGTCTAAGAATAGAGCCATTAGAATCTTTATAGATTTATAATTTAAATGTTAATATAGAAGATAAATTCAAGATCGGAAATATAAAATAGTAAGAAGACGGTATGTATATGTTTAGTAATATCAGATTATTTATTAGTAGATTCATATTTAATTGTCTTTAAGCTTTGGGTGCAATGGATGAATTGAATATTGATGAACTATGGGATATTCACAACACAGCAACATTGACATCAGGTGAACTAAGTGCTGGATATAAAGAAACTGAAAGAAAAACATGGATATCAGACATCACATGGAAGCATATCCAAAATAGGCATGAATCCTAGCTAGCCTTGTTAAAAGTCAAGACTGACTGACGTAAAATACTAGGCAAAGTAACATATAAAAACCTTGATAATAGGGTATAAAACTCAGCAAGACATAATAAATGAACTTTTATAGATAATCTGGCAGTTGAAGCTGAATTAGCTTCCAAAACTGGAAATTACAAGATATATAATATACGTTGAATGGCGCTCCATGGTAGTCAACCTTCGATGCGGAGATGGCACTCAATGATGATGATGATATAATATACAGGGAGCCACAATAGCTCAGTGGTTAGTGAATTTAACTACAAAGGACACCCATCCTTAAATGGGTACCAGATTTTTTATATGTGGAGGTAAAATGGCACGGGTGTAATACCGACCATATTACCCCAAAAATAATGTGCTTGTCTATAAAAATTATAGATACTAACACCATATTCCCTATATGCCACTTGGCGTGACTGGGCTCTTTACTTTTTTTTATATAATATACAGAAACAACTTATAGGTTCCTTTACATCAAATGGCGGACCTGTTCTGAGTAAAGATGGCACCTAACTTCTAGAGCTAATAAAAAAGCCAGATGGGCTGAATATTTCCAGGATTTTCTTAACCGCCTGCATCCCAGTCATCTGTTATAGTTTGAAACAGATGAAGCACCAACTCTGCATCTAGACATCAAAATATAAAAGAAATCACTATAACAGAAATTGAATTAGCAGTGAAACACATGGCTAATAATAAAGCCACTGGCATAGATAAAATAACTTGCAGAGATGCTGAAGGCATTTAATAATGAAAACATATTCCACCTAAGAAAGTTATTTAATAAAATTTGGGATGAAGAAAAAGTACCAACATTCTGGAAGAAAGGGATCATTGTCAAAGTACCTAAAAAAAAGGCAGTCTTAAAGATTGCAATAACTGGGGAGGATTTACGCTTTTATAAGTTGCCTCTAAGGTTTTCTGTTGAATCATGCTGAACAGAATGAAAGATACTGTATGTATCAACATATGTGCGAAAAGCAAGCAGGATTCAGAAAAGGGAGAAGCCGTCTTGACCAAATATTCATTCTAAAGAAAATGCTAGAAGAACATACAGAAAAACAACCATTAATCTGGAATTTCATTGATTTTTAAAAAGCGTTTAACAGCATACATAAATTGTCCTTGTGGAATATCTTGAAACATTACGGAACACCACCAAAAATTCATCATTGTTTTTGAGTGCTGTCTCCGCATTGAAGGATGGCTACCATGAAGCATCATTCCGCTCTGTCTCTTGCTTTGATGGTGCAAATTGTCATAGGTTGATTTGTTCATCTTTTGATGTTACTCATACATGTTAGTCTTGGTCTGCTTCTGCCTCTTTTACCTTGTATTTTCCCTTTCACGATTACTTTTAGTGGGCTCTTGTGTTTTTTAACATGCTCCTAAAATGTCATTTGTTTTGTTTTAATTGTGTTTAGTAGTTCTCTTTTCATTTTTAGTTGTTTTATGACTTCATTTGTTTGATTTTCTTTCCATCCAGTTCTTCCTATTCTTTTATAAATCCATATTTCAAAGGCTTCAATTTTCTGTTTTGTTTACTTGTATAATGTCCAAGTTTCTGCACCATACAGGAATGTTGAGAAGATATAACATTTTGCTGTTCTGAGTTTTAGCCCTGGTGTTATTTGTTTTGATGTTAGTATATTTCTCATGACATTAAAATTAATTTTTGCCATTCCTATTCTTTTGTTTATTTGAGTTTTCCATTTTCCATCACTGGTTATAGTATGTCCAAGGTAGTTGTAGCTCTGAACTGTCCACAGGTCTATCCCTTCAACTTTGATATCCATATGATATTGTAGGTTTTGAGTAATTTCTTTGTTTATGATCATAGCTTTAGTTTTGTTTTTATTTATATCTAATCCATATTTTTTGCTAGTCATGTTTATTTCATGAAGTAATTATTGTAGATCTTTATAATTTTCTGCTAGCAATACAGTATCCGAGAGACACTGAGAAAAACATTGATGAGAGAGGCAAGAGCAGCAGTGAAGAAGTATTTATATTTGAACAAACATTTATAATTCCATCAGAAAGAAATTGACGTAGTGGTGCGTTTTATACATCAGGGATGGCCAATTAGGTGCCCGCGGGAAGTCGGTCGCAGGATGATCAAAAGGAAAAAAAGGATGGGTCGGGAATGAGGGGAAGTCGACGTTAAACTAACTACTAGAGTGTTCCGAGTTTTAAACATAGGTCTAGTAGGGAATATTTGAGTTAGCTTTCTCCATGGTAGAAGCTAATGTAACAAATTTTAAATCAATTTTACCCAGGACATTTTGCTCAATGCAACCTGATTTTATTTTTTATCCGCTGCGGGCCACAAAAAGGACGTCGCGGGCCACAAGTGGCCCGCGGGCACCTAATTGGCCATCCCTGATCTAAGACATCTTAAGGATTTTTCTGTAGCGTTTTATTTCGAATTAATTTATTTTGTTCCGTGCTGTTTGTCATGATTCACAACTATATGTTGCTATCGGAAAGATACATCCTCTAAGTAATGTTAATTTTACAGCCCTGCAGATATTGTGCTACATTTTCTTCATGGAGTTTAATTTTTGTGTTGCTATCGCGTGTCTTCTTTTGATCTCTTTATGACAGTCTGCATTGTTAGCTACTGCTCTGATCCCAGATATTCATAGTTTGTTGCAATTTCATTTTATTTGTATTTACCCATTTCGGGTTCTCTCCACTTCCTCTCTTTCTACTTCGTATTTACCCATTTCGGGCTGTCTCCTCTCTTCTGTATTTCCTATTATTACTTCGTTGTACCCATTTCTATTCTCTCTTCTTCTTCTTCTCTCTTACTACTTTGTATTTACCCATTTTGGGTTCTGTCCTCTCTTCTTCTTCTTCTTCTCTCTTACTACTTTGTATTTACCATTTTGGGTTCTCTCATCTCTTCTTCTTCTTCGCTCTTCCTTTTTCTTTTCTGTTACTTTGTATTTGTCCATTTCGGGTTCTCTCCACTCTTCCTCTTCTTCTTCTTCTCTACTACTTACTGAGTTTGTATCTGTTTCTTGTTCTAACTGTTCTTGTTTTCTTATTCTTTCTTTCCTGTCTTTTAATCTTACCCATCTTTCTGGTAAGGGCATGTCCTCTTCTTCTGAGGATGTTACTCTTTCCCTTTGTACCCTTCGGTTTTGCCTCCATTTTGTCCAGCTTCTTGTGTTTTGATATGGTGCCCCCTCTTCCCTTTCTACACTTGTTTCGCTGTCATAGATCTGTCTATCTTGGGCTCCGCTTTGTTCTATCGCCTCTTCTTCTGTGGTACTCTTTTCTTCTATCATTCTGTTTATTCTGTGTTCTTCTTCGCCATCTGTTTCTTCTGTTGACTCTTTCATGCTCCATGTACATTTTCTTCGTGGTCTACCTGTTTGTGACTCCGCTTTCTCTGACCATAAGGTCTCGTCTTTTCTTATATTTCTCCTATGGGTCCTTATTTCCTTCCTTCCATATATG
Source organism: Megaustenia siamemsis (assembly GCA_032433765.1). Taxonomy (NCBI): domain Eukaryota; kingdom Metazoa; phylum Mollusca; class Gastropoda; order Stylommatophora; family Ariophantidae; genus Megaustenia; species Megaustenia siamemsis. The sequence goes on from JAVIAB010000139.1 coordinate 60,539,380, forward strand.
TGTTTAATCACATAATTTGTGTCTCCCGTTTTTCTTAATACAATATATCCTTCTTTCCATTTTGGGCTTATTTTTGACATAGCTGTATGGTTCTTGTAGAATACTTTGTCCCCTACCCTATATTGTATACTCTCTTTATTTCTATCCTTTTGCATATTTTTCCTTTCTGCTCTCTTTAAATTTTTCCAGACCATTCTCTGAGTATCATGCATCTGCTGGATGATGATCTCATGTATCTCCTCCCCTACATACCTTCTTGGTTGTAATAAATTGTCTATCGGTAACATCGGATGTCTTCCGTATAGTAAAAAAAATGGGGAGAAGTCTGTACTTTCATTCTTATTTACTCTTATCGCGAACAATGCCTGATTTAGCTTCACGTCCCATTCCTCATCTTGGCCCCTTGCCAATTTCGAGATTGAGTTATTGAGTTATTTGCGGGTCATCATCATTGCACTCCGAACTTGTCCATAGGTGCTCAGATCTCGTCCTCAGCAATTCCCACAGTGTCCAGCGACTGACGACTCCAGTTCTATGTTGGTTGATAAGCCTTCTTACACGGCCACTAAGTTTCTCATTTCTGGCAGTACCCACCTTAACTCCCATTTCCATCATCCGAAGAAGTGACGTGGATCTGTGTTTGTCGAAGTTCTGTGCTCTTCCCACATCTCGGAGGGCATTGATGATGTCCGCCCTATCCATTGGTTGCCCGTCCTCAATGACAGCGCAGCTAGCCAACCTGTCTACTCTTTCATTTCCCTGTACTCCCTCATGTCCAGGGACAAAGACAAAGGTGACCTTACGTATTTTGGATTTCTGCAACAACTCTACCCATTGCATGCATACAGAGCCCACCTCCACTTTTTTATCATGCTCATCGAATCACTCAGTATACATGCGTGTGTGTAGTCTTGTGACTCTAACCATTTGAATGCCTTGGTCACTGCCATCGCCTCCATTGTCATGCTACTCGTGGTCATGACGTATGCATCGCTATCTTCGTAGACTATTCTGCCTGCCGAGCGTTATGTCATTCAATGTTCTGTGCTGCCTTTCATTAATTGCATTCCCTTGTGGGTGGTATACTGACGTTTTAATGTGTTTGATGTTTAACCTGCGTAAAGTATCCCCAAACTTTTGACTGGTGAACTCTCCTCCATTATCTGTAAGTATGCATTGTGGACTGCTAAATCTCGGAATGAATTCGTTTAATAAAATGTCTATGACTGTGTCTGTTGATTTATTGGGTATGGGGCTGCTTTCTGGCCATCTACTGTAGCAGTCTGTTATGTGTAATATATATCTGTTTCCTGATATTGTGGTGGGATACGGGCCCGTTATGTCCAAACTAATCTTTTGCATGGCAAAGTATTGTTTATCCATGCTTTGCATGGGTCCTGCTTTTTCTTTTAGATTTCTTGTCTTTCATACTCTACAGTGTTCAGTGTATTGTTCGACTTCCTTATATATTCCTGGCCAGTAGTATTTTATCTTAATTGCGTCTATCATTTTATCTCTACCCATGTGTCCATTCTGTTCGTGATAAGCTTTTAGTACTTGGGGTCTGAGTTGTTCTGGTATATATACCTTCAGGTGTTTCTCTTCCTTTGGTTCTATATATGTTAACACTTCGTCCTTCTGATCTATGTGGAAATGTCCCCATTTGCCTTTCTTTCCTCTTTTTAATTCTTCTATGGTGTTCTTTAGTTCTTTGTCCTTCTGTTGTTCTTCTCTGGTTATGCCTATTTCGCATTCATGTTTTTCCTGATCTCTGCCATTTGTTTCTTCATCTTCCGTTATTCTTTCCTGTCTTATTAGGTTCGTATTTATTATGTTAAATTGAAACGTTCTATCGTCTATGTCTGTGCATGATTCTGTTTGTTCCTTTTCTACATTTTCTGTTCTCGGCAACCTGGACAACCAGTCCGCACATATATTCTATGTTGCTCCACTATTTTGTATTGATAACGACCGCATATCTAACTTCCTGTTGTTTATTGGACCGTCCAGTATTGCTTTTAATGGCTTATGGTCCGTTCTTATAACTACTGTATTTCCATACAACTAGAAATGTAACTTTTGTATTGCATTATGTATGGCATGGCTTCTTTCTCTATTGTGGCCCACTTTACCTGTGTTCTATTTATTTTATGTGATAGGAAATAGATTGGGGCTTCCTGTATAGTTGTTTCTCCAGTTGTATTGTTGATATTTGTGTTCTCATTTACTAAACATGCCCCTATAGCCGTATCCAAGGCATCTGTATATAGTATCATTCTTCCATCTTTGTTTGGGTGCGCTAGTATTGGTATCACCGTTAATCATTCTTTTAGTGTATTAAACGCCTGTTGACATTGTGGTGTCCATCTAAACTTATTAAACTTTCTTGTCAGTGTGGTTAGTGGCTCGGCAATCTCTGCGAATCTAGGTATAAATCTCCGGTAGTATCCACCGGCTATGGGCCGGTTACGGCTCGAAAGGTCAATAGATAGTTAGATAGATAGTATCCACACATTCCCAAGAAACTTCTCACCTCTCTTACTCTCGTAGGTGGCGTCATTTCTTTTATGGCTCTTATCCTTTCATTGTCTGGCATAATGCCCTTGTTGTTTACTCTGAATCCCAAATACTTTACTTCCTGTTTCAAAAATTGACATTTGTTTATTTTTAATTTTATGTTGTGTTGCCTAAGTCTATTAAACACTTGTTCTATATGATGCACATGATTTTGTTTGGTTCCTTTAGTGAAGATGATAATGTCGTCTATGTAGGCCTGTGCGAATTTATCACACCCTTGTAGTACCTGATTCATTAATCCCATGTATGTCGCTGGGGCTCCTATAAGTCCAAATGGCATGACGTTCCAGGTGAACGTCCCTACATGCGTATTAAATGCAAGTTTGTGTTTTATTGCCTCTTTTACTTCAATTGTCCAGTAGCCAGCCTTACAATCCAGAGTACTGTACCAATCTGTGCCCTGAAACAATGCTATAATGTCGTCTACTCTGGGCATCTGATAACTGATGTTTTTCGTAATTTTGTTTCATCATCATCATCGCGTGCCTTCTTCGCCATGATGGTTGGCTGCCATGGATCGCCATTCTACTCTGTTTCTTGCTTTGATGGTGCAGGCTGACATAGATTGACTTGTCCATCTTTTGATGTTACTCGTCCATGTTAGTCTTGGTCTGCCTCTGCCTCTTTTACCTTGTATTTTTCCTTCCAATATTACTTTTAGTAGGCTGTTGTGTCTTTTAACATGCCCCAAAAATTTCATTTGTCTTGTCTTAATTGTATTTAGTAGTTCTTTTTTTATTTTCAGTTATTTTAAAACGTCATCGTTTGTTATCTTTTGTTTCCATCCAATTCTACCTATTCTTCTATAAATCCACATTTCAAAGGCTTCAATTTTCTGTTCTGTTTTCTTGTCTAATGTCCATGTTTCTGCACCATACAGGAATATTGAGAAGATGTAAAATTTTGCCATTCTTAGTTTCAGCCCTGCTGATATTTGTTTTGTTGTTAGTATATTTTTCATGGCATTAAAATTACTTTTTGCCATACCTATTATTTTGTTTATTTCAGTTTTGCATTTTCCATCATTGGTTATAGTATGCCCCAGGTAGTTGTAGCTCTGGACTGTCTCCAGATGTGTTCCCTCAACTGTGATATTTAATTGTAGGTCTTGAGAATTTCCTTTGTTTATGATCATAGTTTTAGTCTTTTTGATATTCATTTCTAGTCCATATTTTTTGCTTGTTATGTTTATCACATAAAGCAATTGTTGTAGGTCTTTAGGATTTTCTGCTAGTAGAACAGTATCATCAGCATTTTTTAGGTTATTGATTATCTTTCCAGTAATGTTTAGGCCTGGTATCTCTGAGACGTTTAAAGATTTGCTCAGTGTATAGATTGAACAAGCTTGGTGATAGGATGCATCCTTGTCTTACTCCTCTTTTTATGTCCATGGGCGTAGAGTTCTCCTTGTTATATCTTATTATTGCTGTTTGCTCCCAGCACAAATTACATATTAGTCGTATGTCTGTGTCGTCTATATTTTTTATCCTTTAGGCAGTCTATGAGTTGGTTATGGTGTATTCCATCGAAAGCTTTGGTGTAGTCTATAAAGCAGGCATATATTGGTTTGTTTACTTCTGTGTACTTTTCAATCAATGTTCTCAAGCTGAATAGGGCTTCTTTTGTCCCACTGTTTTTCCTGAATCCAAATTGTTGCTCATCTAATTCAGTATTGATTTTATTCTGAATCCTTCCCAGTATAACTTTTAGTAAAATTTTTGTTACCTGGCTCATCAGGCTTATTGTTCTGAAATCACTGCATTCAACTGCACCATTTTGTTTTAGGCAATGCAATGAAAGTTGATGTTTTTAGATCGTTTGGTATGTATCCTGTATGGTATATGTCATTGCATATGCCTGTGATCACTTCGACGTCAAACTCTTCTAGAGCCTGTATCATCTCTATCTGTATATAGTCAGGCCCTGCTGCCTTTCCCTTTTTCATTGTTTTTATAGCTTTTTCTACTTCAGATTTCAGGATTTTATAGTTGTATGTACATTTTATGTCTGGCTTTTTGTCCCTTTCATCATGAAATAATTCTGTTATATATTCTTGCCATCTATCTATTATATCTTTGTTGTCTGTTAGCATTCTTCCCTCTTTGTTTGCAATACATCCGTTTCCTGCATTTTTTGTGTCTTTATTCATCATTCTCTTTATTTCTGTGTGCATCTCTCTTAAGTTTTGTTTACTTTCCATAGTTTCGACTTCTAGACATCTTTTGTTGAGCCAGTCTTCTTTTGCCTTTTTGCACATTCTCCATATTTCATTGTCTGTATCCTTGTATCTGGCAGTGTTTTTTGCTTGTCTTCTTTCTTCCATTTTTTTCTAATATTTTGTCAGTTATCCATTTTTGTTTTTTGTTACTTTCCTTTTTGGGCAATGTGTTGCAGGATTCTTGCATGCTGTTTTTTATGCATTGCCATTTTGTTGTGACTTTTTCCTCAGGATTTTATCTTCTGTACTGCACAATCCCCTCTTCTAGTAGCTTCTGATATGTGTTCTTTACTTGTACAGTATAAGTTTCTTTTACATCTTTCTGGTTTAACACTGTTATATCTATTGGTGTTGCTGCATTAGTTTTTTTTGGTTTGTTTCTCTTTAATTTGATATTCATTTTTATCATTACAGGATTGTGGTCTGAATTAATATCTGCTCCTGGGTAGGTTTTGGCTTTCTTGACGCTGTTCCTGAATCTGTCTTTTATCATTATGTAATCTATTTGATTTCTCTTCTTGTCTCCAGGATTTTTCCATGTGTGTAATTTCCTTTTCTCTTGCTCAAAGAAGGTGTTGCATATTATCAGTCTGTTTTCTTCACAAAATTGTATTAATCTTTCTCCTCTGTTATTCCTTTTTCCTAGACCATGATTTCCTATAATGATCTTATATTTACCTTTTCCCACTTTAGCGTTCATATCACCCATTATAATCAAGATGTCTGATGATTTCACTTGCTTCATAACTGTGTTTAGATCTTCATAGTATGCCTCTATTTGTTCATCTGTATAGTCTTGAGCAGGTGCGTCTGTTTGTATTATTGCTATGTCGAATGGTTTTGCCTTCATTTTTAATAGTATAACCCTATCATTGTATGTCAATTGAGTATTTATATATTTTTGTAGCTCTCGTTTTATTAGAATGCCTACTCCTCTTTGATGTTCTTTTGTGTTACCTGAATATATAAATGTATATTTATCGTCTTGTATATATCCACTTTCCTTCCATCTTGTTTCTGATATGCCTAAGATATCTATGTTTAATCGCTCTGCTTCTACCATTAGATTTTCTAATTTTCCTTGTTGGTATAAGGTCCTAACATTCCATGTAGCTATTTTTAATTCGTTCTTAATACAGAAGTTAGAATTTCTCTCCATGGCTTTCTTTGGAGTGTTACGTGATGATGCTCCAATCTCTTTCACGGTGGTCTGCCATATTCATCTTTCGTGTTCTGAATATGCCTCATGTGTACCACAAACTTTGCTGTTTTCGCCTTCTGGGCCGTTGATCATTTTCGATTCATCCGCCCCATCCACCGGCACAGACTTTTTATTTTTGGGTTGAACACACCTGCGGCGGCGCCATTTTTTGTCGAACCATGTGCTTGACTATTGAACCGCGAACACACGACACAAAGAAGAATAAATCATATTCCACTTAAATATCGGTAATCACAGTTTATCCAAACGTCCGAAATAAAAACACTCCAAACGGGGAATAGCAACACATAATTTCATAACTTGACTGTCACGCAAATCATTTAAATAAATATATCGGCAAGAGCCGAAATATAAAAACGACTGCACGTAGCCGCCATGACACCGGAAGTTTTGTTTAGTGCTCTGTAATCACAACAGAACCTTTATGATCCGTCTTTTTTTCTTTACTATCACTACTGGTGATGACTATTGTGAATTTATTCTTGAGATTATGCCTACCTTTAACATATCCTCCACTGCTTTCTCTACTATTTCTCTGTTTCTTAATGGTGTTCCATATGTTCTTATACTGGTTGGTTCTGCCTTTCCTGTGTCTATGTCCATTTGTACTGTGCGCGTTCTCCCTAATTCAAAATCGGTCAGCACAAAGACATCATGGTTGTTTAACACTATTTCTTGTATCATTTGTTTGTTTTCTTCATTTGTTTGTATTTGTTGGATTAATTCCCTCTCTCTTTCCTGTGACAGTTTTATTGTATTCTCATGTCTTTCCTCGTACTGTTTACTTTTTTCCTTTATTTTCCCTCGTCTTTGTGATGCTCTTCCTTTTTCCTCTTCTTTTGTGTTTTCTTCTTTCCTCTGTTGTGTTAGTTCAATCTGTGCTACCATTTTACCCCTCTTTATCTTTATTATCCTTCCCGATTGGTTTATTATCATCACTAGAAATGTCTGATTCCATGTAATTTTTACTTCCATCTATTACCTGTATATTCGGTTCTTCCATTATCTCCTGACTAGCTCTCGTTGTATTCACCACCTGGCCTGGTGTAACGCAGTCGTTTTTCTTTATCTTAGTTAATACTATATGTACTTCCTGGGGTCTCAACCTTATATCCTTCTTTGCTCTGGCCAGTGTTACTATCTGTATGTCATCCTCCATTTGCACTTCCGTATTTCCCAATTATAATTTTTGTGTCCTATAATTGACTATTACTTTGTTTTTATTCATCCAATCTCTTCCTACTATCATGGCCCTGTTCATTCTTTCTACCACCATAAAGACTTGTCTCATGGAGTGTCTGTCTATTTTTATCTCCAATACTGTCTTTCCTATCACCTTTAATATTTGTCCATTTATAGCTTCTAAATTATTTCTTGTTTTATATATTTTTCTATTTCCCCCTAGTGATCTAAATGTACTTCCTTTTATCACGCTAACGCTTGCTCCTGTATCTATTATAGCTCTAATCTTTTTTTTCCTAATAGTACTATACAGGAACACGGGTCTTTTCTCCTCTCATTCATACTGAATTTATCAGTTATTCTTTTGGTGCTCCAAAGTTGCCTGCCTCCCAGAGCACTTCTGGCGTTTTCCGCCATTTGATATCTTCCTCCTCTCCCTTGTCCAAATTCTCTTACTGGACACTGTCTGGCTGTATGTCCTGTTCGACCACACCTATAGCACCTCCTTGTTTCCTGGATGCTATTTACTGCTTGTCTATGGTTCTGTTCTCTATCTCTTCTCCTTATATGATCTGTCTCTCTGAGTCTGTCTTGTCAAATTTGTCTATTTCCTTCTACTCTTTCTTGTTGTTGGTTGTCTTCAAACCTTTTTAATATACTCTCTTCCTCTATCGCTGCATTTATTACCCATTATTAATGTAGTAGTTGCCTTCCTCGCCAACTGCAACTTCAACCCTCTATTTCTGAGTCCCGATATAAATGTTGCCACCAACATTTTGTTTACTTGGTCATTATCCACTCCCTGTCCAAACCCTTGTTCCACCATTGCTACCATTCTATCTCCATATTCTTGTATGGATTCGTTTCTTTGTTGCTGTATTGTTCGCATTGTGATGATGGCGTGTTGCTCATCCTTATATTATGCATATCTTTTTGCCAAATGGGTCCTGAATTCTGGCCATGTCTCTTCTCTCATTTCTTCTATTCTTCGCCTGATGCAGTTGGTTACTCCCCCATTGCTCGTTGCTAATGACATGTCCTTCCATTCTGCTTGTGACAGGCCTTTGTTTTTGCACCAATATTCTATCGCATTAGCCCATGTATCAAATCTTTCAGTCTCTCCGGAAAAAATTGGTATTCTACTTGTTATCTCTTGTATTTGTGAATTATTTCTCAGCTTTTCTATCGCCGTGCCCATCATGTGTAGTATCTGTCGCATATTTTCTAGAAAGAGCCATAGAGGTGAAAACAGATCTATACCTATGTTTCATAGATTACACCAAGGCATTTGACAAAGTAAAGCACCAAGAAATAATCAAAATTTTAGATAGCATAAACATAGACAGCAAAGATCTAAGAATAATAAAGAACAAGTACTGGCAACAAACAGCGGCCATAAGAACTAGAAACCAATTGGGAATGTTTCAACAAATAAAACAGGGTGTTAGACAAGGTTGTGTGCTGTCACCAGATTTGTTTAATATTTATAGTGAGATTATTTTAAGATCCATAAGGGGCATGCCTGGAATAACAATTAGAGGTAATAATATAAATAATCTAAGGTATGCTGATGATTTCAAATCAAATGTACTATCAACCCTTACGTATGCGTGTGAAAGCTGGAAAACAACAAGAGATATAGAAACAAAGTTGAACGCATTCGAAAATAAATGTCTAAGGAAAATACTTGGTATAGAATGGAACGAATTCAAAACAAACGAGGAAATTAGAGAAATCGCCAATCAACCACTAATATCTTCAGTAATAAAGAAAAGACGATGGTCATACGTTGGACATGTGATGAGAAGAGATAATAATCGAATAGCAAAGCAAGCCCTCATATGGGAAACAACAGGTAAAAGAAAAAGAGGAAGACCCAGGGAGACACTGAGAAGAACATTGATGAGAGAGGCAAGAGCAGCAGGAATCGGCTCCCTCAATGAGATAGAACTGCTTGCACAGAACAGAGACAGATGGCGAGATTTGATAAAATATCTTTAAAAGAAAACTGCTAGAACAAAAATTCATATAGGAGAAGGTGTATCTTGGTCTACGCCCTATGGGCCGGTTACGGCTCGAAAGGTCAATAGATAGATAGATAGATGCTGATGATACAGCCTTAATCGCTAAGAGTGAAAATGAGTTACAAGAAATGTTGGACATTATAGTGAAAGAAAGCAAAAATAAAGGACTCAGCCTTAATAGCAAAAAGACAGAGGTAACAACAAAGAAAAAGACATCACCTCAGTGCAAAATAAAGACAAGTGGAACAATATTAAAACAGGTAAATGAATTTAAATATTTGGGAACTTTGTTAACCTCAGACGGAAGATGTACAAAAGACGTGAGATGCAGAATGGTTCAGGCAAAAGCAGCTTTCCAGAAAATGAGGAAGATACTATACAATCCATTTTTAACAATAGAAACAAGAAAAAGAGTTCTTAAATGTTATGTAGAGCCAGTCTTAACATATGGATGTGAATCATGGACAATTGGACAACAAACAAGAAAATCACTGGAGTCTGTAGAAATGTGGTTTTACAGAAGAATGTTGAGAATACCATGGACAGCTAAGAAGAGTAATGAAAATGTTCTGAAAGAGGTCAAAGCAAAAAGAGAGCTAATTTCCAATATTAGGAAGAAACAATCATCATTTTTTTGGCCGTGTAATGAGAAGAGAACAACTGGAATATATTGTAACAACTGGAAAAATTAAGGGACGAAGAGATAGAGGGAAGCAAAGAGAAAAAATGTGTGTTACCTGGACCTCATTATGAGGGAAGTAAAGAATAGTGACACTGTGACCTTCCACGCATGTCGTAAGAGGCGACTAAGGAGGTTGATCGATGGCTTGACAAGCTGTCATTGTAAAAAGTATTGTTATGGAAACAGCGCCATAGATTTTAGAGCAGTGATCTCTGCAATATGTGCCACTTTGACACGCAAAGTTTCTGTTTTTGAGATTGTGGTTCTGCCCTATGTGCCGTCTTTGGCTCGAAAGGACAATAGATAGATAGATAGAAAGAGAAAAAAATACCATACAGCTTAAGAGAATGGCTTGGCAGAAGATCAACGAACGACAGAAATGATAAAGAACTGTCTAGATCGAAAGTTGTGGGGAGACATGATAACCTACGCCAGTAGCCCGGTACTTGATGATGATGATGATTGGCATATCAATGCTTGCATGATCTTGATAAATATGATTAAGATTTTTTTTTTATATCTTGTTTGGAGAGGCAGATAAAATTACAATTTTCTCTGATTGTCTGTCTCGGTAATTTGAAATAGTTTTGTGCTAAATAAAAACAATCAGCATCACTATGTCTACCTCTGACATAATAATTATTCACATTTGCTTTGTTTTTCTAATAATTGATCATAAAAAAAAATTATTATGTTTTTATTTGATGATTTAAGTTCTCTCGGGTCGGGAACATCATTAGCATGTTCATAAAAACAACATTTTATAGGTGATGTGGATGAATATAATTTCCCTGACAGACAAACAGACAGACAGGACAGGACAGACAAGAACAGACAGTCAAGATGGACAGACAGACAGGCAGGCAGGCAGGCAGAAAGACAGACAGACACAGACAGAAAGATGACCATCTGGGGACGCACCAAGATGGACGCTTGTTTGCATTTGAACAAAGCCCAACGGCCAAGATCTGAATTTGCAGAATTTCGTTCATTCTCAACGGCGGCCGTTCTAGTTTAGCTTTTACTGGCACAATGCCTGGAGTAAGTTGTGTGCATATCAGTGGAGAATTACATCACCATATGTCATCCAACAAGCTTTGTGGTTATGTGCACAAAGCAACGCGCCAGTATCGTGTTTATGTGCATTCTAGTCTTGTCTTTGTTGCTGTATATGACCACTGCTGTTGCTGCTGAGGTAACGCCAAACGAGATAGGTCTTGAGAAATGCTTGCCAAGTCCAAGGATGATGTTCTTGCACATAATAACCTACATTGACTCGGAAGTAACGTTGCTACTACCGCTGATCACCATTACTGTCATGCTCTTCACGATTGTTCTGTTCATCATACACAAGTCTCAGTGGAAGAAGCTCAGTGGCCTGCTGATGCTGGAAGTTTCCGAGCTGAAACCGATCAACGATCCTAGGTGGAGCTCAGTGCAAGCTAGCGCCCAAGTTCGTGTGGCTAGGATGCTCTTTGCCTTGTCTCTGTCTTACATCATCATGAACGCACCCAGCCACGTTGCCAGGCTGTACTATCTGATGCGGACTCAAAACTCAGGGGACATAAAATTGACATTCTCTGATGGTCTTATCCAGCTGATCTTCCAGCACGTCAGCCACGCCCACCATGAATCCAAGTTTTTTATCTTCATGGTCGTCAGTAGAAACTTTACCGGGAACCTCAGACAAACTTTGGTGGACGTTACCAAGTGTATATGGTAGTCGTGGCTTATATCATGGTGGTTGTCTGTGCTAGCAGTGGCTCCTATCTTTGTGTGTGTATGTGATAGCCATGGTTCCTATCTTGGTGGGTGTATGTACTGGCCATGGTTCATATCTTGGTGTGTGTCTGGGCTCGCCCAGGATAGAACGGCCAGAGTACAAGTACAAGGTCAACTAAGTAAGAAGGTCACAATCGAACAAGGTGACCCACAAGGCGGAGTCTTGTCCCCAACACTCTTTTTAATTTTCATAAATGACATCGTAATGGGCATACCACCCAGAATACACTCAGCAATATACGCAGAAATACTCAGAGAAGAAGTGGAAGATGCCTTTCGCAATATGAAAGCAGGCAAAGCTCCTGGACCAGATAATATAACTAAAGAAAAGATTGAAGCCATGGGTGATTTTGGAATAGAAATAATAACAAAAATATTGAGTGATATCTACAACAGCGGATATATACCAGACGGCATGCTCAAATCAATATTCATAGCCCTACCAAAGAAATCGGGTGCGATTGAATGCGATGATCATCGCACAATAAGCCTTATGAGTCATATGACTAAGATATTACTAAGAATCATCATGCGAAGAGTGCGAAACAAAATCAGTCCAGAAATTAGCGATGAACAGTGTGGTTTTGTTAGAGATAAAGGAACAAGCAATGCCATTTATATCATAAGATCTTTAGTAGAAAGAACCATAGAGGTGAAAACAGATCTATACCTGTGTTTCATAGATTACACCTAGGCATTTGATAAAGTAAAACACCAAGAAATAATCAAAATTTTAGAAAGCATAAACGTAGACAGCAAAGATCTAAGAATAATAAAGAACATGTACTGGCAACAAACAGCGGCCATAAGAACTGGAGTTCGCTACGAGTGAAAATGAGTTACAAGAAATGTTGGACATTATAGTGAAAGAAAGCAAAAATAAAGGACTCAGCCTTAATAGCAAAAAGACAGAAGTAATGATAACAACAAAGAAAAAGACATCACCTCAGTGCAAAATAAAGACAAGTGGAACAATATTAAAACAGGTAAATGAATTTAAACATTTGGGAACTTTGTTAACCTCAGGCGGAAGATGTACAAAAGAGGTGAGATGTAGAATAGCTCAGGCAAAAGTAGCTTTCCAAAAAATGAGGAAGATACTATGCAATCCATTTTGGAGAGACATGATCACCAACACCAGCAGGCCCGGTACTTGATGATGATTGTTGTCAAAAATGGATTGCATAGTATCTTCCTCATTTTTTGGAAAGCTGCTTTTGCCTGAGCCATTCTGCATCTCACCTCTGTTGTACATCTCTTGTGTGAGGTTAAAAAGTTCCCAAACACACGCACACACACACACACACAAGTAAGTAAAGTACCCCCCCCCCCCACTCCAAGTGGCGTATAGGGAATATGGTGTTAAAAAAAAAAAAAAAACTATCTTTACGACACATAGTACCATTGCTGGTGTATGTCGAGGGGCAACGATGGAACCTGAGGGATAAACCGCTTGGTCAAGCAGTCACCACGATGTGTGAGACTCAGGATTTTTATTTCACCCCCGATTGAAAAAATCCTTTTTGTCTACCGCGGGCTTCGAACACCATACGCCGGCTTTTCAGCTAGCGGAACAGTGGTTTTAGCCGCACGGCCACGCGCACCTCAATATGGTGTTAGTGACCATAAATTTTACAGACCTTCGGCACATGATTTTTGGGGTTTTGTGGTCGGTATTACTTTCCCAGAAAAAAATCCAGTACCCATTAAAGGCTGGGTGAACCGGAAGTCGTCGGTTGGGATCGTACCCTACCTCTTGTCCTTTGTATTCCAGTTCACCAACCACTGAGCTATCGCGGCACCCGTATATCAGAGACAAATGGCGAGATTTGATCAAATATCTTTACAAGTATTGAAAACTGCTAGAATAAAAAATTTAGATAAGAGAAAGAGTATCTGGGTCTATGCCCTATGGGCCGGCTAAGGCTCAAAAGGTCGATAGATAGATAGATATATATACATATATATATATATGTGTAGTTATTGAGTTATTTGCAGGTCATCATCATTGCACTCGGAACATGCCCATAGTTGCTCTTATCCCCTCCTCAGCAAGTCCTGCAGTGTCCAGTGACTGACGACTCCAGTTCTGTGTTAGTTCATAAGAATTCTTATATGTCCACTAAGTTTCTAATTTCTGGCTGTGCCAATATCTCTCTCTCTCTGCGGTCAAGACTCAATCAGAGTAGGATTCCAGACTCTCTCATGAAGGCAGCTGTCTGTTTAAGCAAATCGATTGCCCCATATAGTTTTTCTTCCAGGGAGGTGGGCATGGACCACAATGCTCTTCTCAGGTCTGTGTACTGGGGGCAATCCTGTAGAACATGTTTTGTAGTCATATTGTCCAGTGTACAGTGGCATAGGCTGGTTGTACCTATTTTGAATTTGGTGAACATGTGATTTCTCATTCTATTGTGGCCAGTGCGTAGGCGAAGTATGATGACTTGATCCCTGCTCGATAGTTGGCGGTATCCATCACTCTCGTTATGCTTTGGGTGTTCTCGTTTTCATTTTTCATGGAACTGACCCTTGAGGATGGATTTGGCTTCATCATAACTGAGTGGATGGTTCTCTTGTAGTAATCTCCCTCCCTCTTTAGCTAATTTGTCTGCGCGTTCGTTTCCGTGTATATTACAGTGTGATGGTGTCCACTGAGTGACTACTCTCTGGAAGTTATTGCATAGTTGGTCCAGGGTTATTCTCAAGTCATATAGTTCATTGTTCTTGTGGCTTTTTATATCTGATAATACTGACAGTGCATTAATCAGAATCACCAATTTATTGTGCATGTTATTTTTGTGTTGAGTAGCCAGTGTTGCAGCATCTCTGATGGCCTCAGTTTCTGCTTTAAAGTTGTTTGAGAATTTTCCAGTAGCTATTGACTTGGTGATCTCGTCCTGATTATTTCTGGTGGCATTTGTAGCAGAGCCATCTGTGTATATGTGGGACCAAGAGTCCTGTGGGTGTATCGTGTATGTGTTTTTCTGCTACATGTTTTCTTTCTGTGTCTGATTGGGTGCCTTTTTTCATGATTCCTGTTAAATTTTCCTTAAGTTCTGGTATTTTATATTTTCCATGAGGAGACATATCAGATGGGCCCAAGGGTTTCGGTATTGTTTGGGAAAGTACTGGGTCTCCAGTTCATTGGCAATTGCAACGAAGTTGCTCCTCTTTAGTCGTACAATTCCGGAACCGGTTATTCTTTGGTGCATGGGGTGGCTAAGGAGCCTTCTATATTTCTCCGCTTGTTGCAATACTTTAGTGACCCGCCTGTCATCTAAGGGTTGTAAACCTGTTACTGTTTCTAGAGTCTTGATAGGTGTAGATTTCATAGCACCAGTGATGATGCGGGCAGCTTGGTTCTGTGTTTAGTTAATTTAGCTAAGGTGTGATTTGGAAGCCATAGCCCAGGCTGTGACTCCATACTCTAGAACTGGTCTGACTCCTACGTATAGTCTTTTCAAAATATTGCTGTCTGCCCCCTAGTCTGTTCCTGCCAATTTCTTCATAATATTTGTTCGTTTTCTGGCTTTTTTCCTTGCTCTGTCTATCTGATTTTTCCATGTCATTCTGCGATTCATGGTGACGCCAAGATATGTTGGGTTTTGGTCAATAGGGAGTGTATGGTCTTTTTTCTTCAAGTTTGCAGAGAGTGTGTTTCTTGATATCCTGAAAATTGTATATGTAGTTTTTTTTTCGTTGATTGGCAAGAACCAGGTGTTCGTCCATTTTTCAAGTTCACCTAGGGCATCTTGCATCCTGGGTCCAGCCACCGACATACTTTCCTCGCGAGCCCATAACGCCAGATCATCTGTGTATATTGCTGAGTGCATTCTGGGTGGAATGTCCATTATGATGTCATTTATGAAAATTAAAAAGAGTATTGGGGACAAGACTCCGCCTTGTGGGACACCTTGTTTGATAGAGACCTTCTTACTTAGTTGACCTTGAACTTGTATTCTGGCCGTTCTATCATGAAGGTATTGAGAGACCCAATTGAATAAACGACCCTGGATGCCAAGTCTAAAAAGCTTGTTCTTTAAACCCTCTTGCCAAACCCTATCAAAAGCCTTCTCCATGTCGACCCACACTGCCAGTGTGTGTTTCTTTTCTTGTAGAGCATCCTCTTTTTCCTGTGCAATGTAGGTAACCAGGTCTTCAGTTGATCTGTTCTGACGGAAGCCACTTTTAACCAATCTTAACTCCCATCTCTTTCATTCAAAGGAGTGATGTGAACTCATGGTTGTCGAAGTCCTGTGCCCTACCCACATTTCAGAGGCCATTGATGATGTCTGTCTGATCCATTGGTTGACCATTTCAACGACAGCGCAGCTAGCCAAACTGTTCACTCGTTCATTTCTCCATTCTCCCCATTCTCCTGGGACTTTAGACAAAGGTGACCCAACATGTTTTTCACTTCTGCAAAGACTATCCATTGCATTGCATGGGTACAGAGCCCGCCTCTACTTTTTTTATCATGGTCATCAAATCACTTAGTATGCAGGCATGGGTGTAGTCTTGTAACTCTAACCAGATGAATGTCCTGGTGACTGCCATCACCTCCATTGTCATGCTACTCATGGTCATAATTATTGCACCACTGTCTTGTTTGACTTTTTAGCCTGCCGAGCATGCTGTAAATGCCCCTGCACTCCTTTGGTGTTGTATTATTTATCCGTCTGTATAGATGACTGCAAATTTCTCATCGGAGTTATCCCAGATGAGACTGTTTACCTCCGCATTGACCACGAATGAATTCTGTTCCTTACATTTCCTGTTGAGTGTAACAATAAACGAGAATGTGCCCCTGAAAGATGGAGGCACTGGTATCCACTCCTCACCCATGTTGATATTGGTAATCCCACAGACCTGTTTGTTGAAATCTTCTGCTCCGCCCACCCATGACTTCCCACTTTTTAGCCAGTCAAGAGGATACCTCATTGCTACACAGGAAGTGTCCTTTTTACATCCCAAGATAATGCTCATAGCTTTATTCTGTATTTTCTCCAGCTGTCAATTTACTTCTTACTGACAGTAAGAATTGCTAGGGCATACTTAATTGATGCGAGGACTAGTCCCTGGAACAGAAGGGTAAGTAGCCTCTGCTTGATGTTGGCAGTTGCCATGACCTTCAAGTCGGCTAATCCTTTGCGGGATTTTGTTATCACATGGTCAACATGGTCCCGAAAACACAGGTTGTGATCAAACTTAACTCCGATGTCATTTTAACCCTTGTAGCCTGAGGATTTGATGATGATGATGATGATGATGCGTTCGTCCGATGATTTGAGGTATTCTAACGGATACGAACCGTAGACTTCCTCCTCGTCATCCGCCCTTAAAAGGACGTTAAGTGGACGTAGTTACGTTGTGTTGCAGTTTGCAGTGTAACACTGTGATATCTGCGCCTTTCGGCCCAACACATCCGATTTCAGCCGACGCTTTTTTGTGTACCGGGTTCGTCTTCCCACTTCGATCCCTGCTCGCTTGGCCAGACTAGACAGGTTAGTCTGTTTCTAGAGGCACCACGAAGAGGTGTAGCAGGGTCTGGATGGTTCTGGTTTACCGATCCTGGCGCAAGCCATCAGTTATGAGTCACTGACGACTTCCAGCTCTGGTGCTGGGGGGGCGCGCCTTCGCCTCCTCCTGAGGATTTGAAATGGGACTCCACTGGAGTGCCAGTATTCATTGAACATCCCAAAGGCTTTTACAAATTTTCTTTCAGAGACCTTTAACAGAAAGATTTTGTGAACACCGTCAGGATTTTCAGCAAAATACTGGCACTACAGTGGCGTCCCATCAATTCCTCATACCGCGAGGGCAAAAACGACATCCGTATCACTGGTATTGTTCTTTGCCACACTAGCGACCGCAGCTGAATCGCCTTATAGTCCAGTTTGGGGCTGACCCCGCGAGGCATAAATATATCACATTCATATACATAGTTTCACTGTAGCTACTCCTTCCCTTTTGCATATTCTACTCTTTTGCTGATGTATGAGCACATTAGTATATGCACATGTTATGCTATTCACAGCTCTCCTCTATTAGACTACACTGCGACACTTCACTTGTCCCCTTTATCTCTTATGTTTGGGCTGCTTCCTTTTTGTGCAAGGCAATACCCTTTTCACCTGCACTAAATGGTACCCTGGGTATATATGCACACTTTTTCACATGCATGCGTACACACACGTATGGGCGTAGCCGTATATATATTTATATATATATAAAAATAAATCTATCTATTGTCCTATCGAGCCGAAGACGGCACATAGGGCAGAACCACAATCTCAAAAACAGAAACCTTGCGTGCCAAAGTGGCACATATTGCAGAGATCGCTGCTTCTAAAATCTATGGCTTTGTTTCCATAACAATACTTTTTATAATGACAGCTTGTCAAGCCATCGATCAACCTCCTTAGTCTTAGTCGCCTCTTATGACATGCCTGGAAGGTCACAGTGTCACTGTTCTTTACTTCCCTCATAATACATATATATAAATATATCTATCTATCTATCGTCCTTTCGAGCCAAAGACGGCGCATAGGGCAGAACCACAATCTCAAAAACAGAAATCTTGCGTGCCAAAATGGCACATATTGCAGAGATCACTACTTCTAAACTCTATGGTCTGTTTCCATAACAATACTTTTTACAATGACAGCTTTTTAATATAAATATATATGTGTGTGTATATATATATATATATATATATATATATATATATATATATATATATATATATATATATACATGTATATATATATATATATATCATCAAGTATTGTGCCTGCTGGCATAGGTGGACATGTCTCTCCACAACTTTTGATCTCTACAGTTATTTATCATTTCTGTTGTTAACCTTCTGCCAAGGCATTTTTTTAAGCTGTCTGGTATATTTTCTCTTTGCTTCCCTCTATCTCTTCGTCCCTCAATTTTCCCAGTTGTTATAATATATTCCAGCTGTTCCCTTCTCATTACACAGCCAAAAAATGATTGTTTCTTCCTAATATTGGAAATTAGCTATCTGTTTGCTTTGGCCTTTTTCAGAACGTTTTCATTACTCTTCTTAGCTGTCCATGGTATTCTCATCATTATTCTATAAAACCACATTTCTACAGACCCCAGTGATTTTCTTGCCTGTTGTCATATTGTCCATCTCTGTCATCTACATTTTTTGTACATAATGATGTACATAATGACAATGTACTTTGTCATTGGTCATCTACACTGGATATCCTGTGCAGATCAGTCCTCGTTCATTTTTCTTCTGGCCATAGCACTATACACAGGGAAGACATTTTTATTTTTATTTTTCATTCTAGTATGAAATAATTTTTTTTTTTTTTAATAGATATTTCATTAATACAAAATTGAGCTTTTTCTTCTGTAAAGCTATTGTTGAAGGTGCCTGAATTAGTGTTGTTGTTTGAACACTGCGTTTCATTAATTCTGTCTAATGTATAATATTTGTAAAACATGCTTGATATTATCCCATTATCTTAGAACACACATAAACACTGCCATCTATTTGTTGTTCATGGATCCCAAATATTTTTATCATATATAAATATGGTGATTATTAATTTCTACATTCATTTGTAAAGATGGCACTATACGACTATTGATAATTTGACATGGTAACAGACTAATGATGGTATTGTGTGTTTGTGTGCTTGCGAATGTGCATGTGATTTTTTTTTTTTTAAAGTATCAGACCTTTAGGTGGGGAAAAAAAAGTTTCTCAAAGTACAGTTCTTGGGACTGCACATACTTCTCACAGCAGCCCAACCACTTTTGGAAGCATTTCTTAAAGGCTTCTTTCATATGGAGATGGGACCTTCTGCATAATGTCTTCTTGTGATGCAAAATGGTACCCTTTCAGCAACATTTTCAGCTTTCAGCTACAGTTAAATATTGCAAGAATCCATGTCAGGACAGTAGGGAGGCTGACAAATTAAATGAATGTTGTGTTTGGCCAAGAAGGTCTGAATCATATGTGATTTATTCTCATAATGGAGCTGCCAAGTTCCCCTTTCCCACAGATTCAGTCGTTTGCATCTAATGCTTATCCCTGCTTGGTCTGCAAGTTCTTGAATAGTGACATGGCGGTTTTGCTTGACCAAAGTTGCCACTTGGTCAATGACCTCTTTGTTTCAGCTTGCCTATCAGAATGTTATTCGCTCTCCAGTAATATATGCTTCCATCTTTAGATCACTTGTTAATTTGTGTAATACTCATGGTATCATTGGTAAAGTTCAAGTTAATCTTCTGAATGGTTCTGGCGTTCACTATGCATACTCACTCACAGGTTGACTGCCAGCGGCAAGTGACACTTTCTGTGAGCGGAAAAACTTTCATGCATGTGCATAAAGGTACAATACACCTCCACGCCGGAAGCAACTTACGTAGCCTGATTTTTATTCTGCTAATTATTTGCAATAACTTTTAAGAGTATCTAAAAACATAAAGGTTCCCACCTTGCCTTGATAGGCATATGGAGAATATCATGTTAATAACCATATTTTTCCATGACCAAAGGCATATTTTTAGGTGATGTGGTCGGTATCACACCAGGTCAACTCTACTTCCCAGATAAATTTCTGGTACCCATTTTTAGAGGCTGGGCTTTTAGAACCTCATCAGTAAAAAAAAAAATCTGCCATTTCTTGGAATTGCACCTAGACTCATTTGGTCAGTAGCAAGCACACTAATGAACCAGTCGTTGAGACTCCCTTTTAAGAATATATAACAACAAAAATTAAGTTTTCTAACAATAATTGTTTAGTTTTTGCTATTCTTTTTTTTCTATTTAATAGTCACATATATTTTATCTAGTGTACTTTTGAGCCAAAGACAGCATATATGCAGAAATTCTCTCTGTGTCTGAGCATCTTTGTTAAATCTATCTATCTATTGACCTTTCGAGCCCATAGGGCGTAGACCCAGATACTCCTTCTCTTATCTAAATTTTTATTCTAGCAGTTTTCTATCCTTGTAAAGATCTTTTATCAAATCTCGCCATTTGTCTCTGTTCTGTGCAAGCAGCTCTATCTCATTGAGGGAACTGATTCCTGCTGCTCTTGCCTCTCTCATCAATGTTCTTTGGTAAATACAACTACTAAAATACTTTTTTTCCAACCACATATTTATTTTTTAAAATTTTATTATAGGAATAAAATGTTCTTTAATCTTGTTTGTCTCAGGTGATGGTGAAAGAGGAAGAACTTTAGCAGTATACCAGGAAAAATTCATGAAGATTTATGAAGATTTCAAAGATCAGAATTCAGCAATTGTGTCTGAGGCAGCTTTGTTTAAATGTTTGCAGACAATCGCTCAGGTATTAGTTGTAAATGATCATATACATACATATGTCTTAAATACTCTTTTTGTGATATTCATTTACTATTTCCACAATTATATGTATTGAGCACTTCATTATTTCTATAGCCTTTGTTTTAGCAATTACTTTGTCATTTCATGCACACTTCAGATCTATCTATTGTCATCCACAGCTTTACTTGCCCTTAAGTCTTTCCTATCGTCCCTTGGTGTTCTAGATATTCTTTCTATTTCAATGTATTTAGCTTGTGCTCTTTTTATTCAGGATATTATTATTATTATTATGCTCTTTTTCTTTCCACAATTTTTTTTTTCCATGCTGCTCTTGCAGAACATTTTCAGAAACTTTTTTTTCAAACTGCAAGTGATGTTTTGGGTTGTTTGTACAATTTTTGTGATTCACATTAATGAATCGATATTGATTCTATTTCGAATGGCTATATTGGTTCTATATATACATAATCATGACATTTTATTCATGGTTTTGCCCATCATATTCTTTTAGGAACATCCAGTTGTCTGCCTTATTTATTTGGTCTATCGCATTAAATAAGACATCTCTTAAAGCAGTGAAGTAAAATTATTGTATGCAGGTTATTACTTCTGTATACAATGGTGCAGCATATTTCAAACAACCTTAACTTTGAACATTCCAGACTTCTAATGTTAATATCGAGATAACTTTTATCTAGAGTTTGAATGATGCTTTCACATTTCAACTTCTCATGCACAGGCACAGTGAAAAATGTCTTCCAGGAAATTCAGCCAGAAAGCTCTGAAACATGTTTGTGTAAACTGTCAGGACTGTAGATATGTTTCTCATAAGTAATTGAAAACTATGGTTGTCTGAATCATTACCAACTACCCATTGTATTTAAAAACAATAATTGGTAATGGCGCCAAATTTGTAATAAATTTTAAGTTACTGTGCTCAGGGGTTGACACTCCCTGATGAAGGCAGCGATTTTAAGAAGTAACTACCATCCATTTGCCATCCCCAAAACATCCCAGAACCAAATGGAGCAATTTTTCTCTTTGATCTTGGATTGCTGTCATATCAGTTTCTCATCCAAAAAAACACAAAAAAACAAAAATCAAATAACAAGTGATCATCACATGCTGTTCTGGTTTGGAAGATGAAAATGAAGTGTGCATGAGTCACATGGCACATCACCATTCCTCACTAAGCTACAGTAAATGCTATTTTCATTTTATTATAAAGCATCTGTATATTTTATTTAATGTTTTTGTATTTTTAATATAATATTTAGGGCATTTGATTGTGTTACTTCTTCTATTAGTTATATTATTTTCTGTTTAAGTGTCTCAAAATGGGAATTGTTTGTGATGTGATTTGGGACAGTTTCATTAATCATCATCATTGAGTGCTGTCTCCGCATCGAAGGTTGGCTACCATGGAGTGCCATTCCACTCTGTCTCTTGCTTTGATGGTGCAGCTTTGATGGTGCAGCTTTGATGGTGCAGATTGTCATAGGTTGACTTGTCCATCTTTTGATGTTACTCATCCATGTTCATCATCATCATCGTGTGCCCTCTCCGCAACGAAGGTTGGCTACCATGGATCGCCATTCTACTCTGTTTCTTGCTTTGATGGTGCAGGCTGACATAGATTGACTTGTCCATCTTTTGATGTTACTCGTCCATGTTAGTCTTGGTCTGCCTCTGCCTCTTTTGCCTTGTATTTTTCCTTCCAATATTACTTTTAGTAGGCTGTTGTGTCTTTTAACATGCCCCAAAAATTTCATTTGTCTTGTCTTAATTGTGTTCAGCAGTTCTCTTTTTATTTTCAGTTGTTTTAAAACTTCATCGTTTGTTGTCTTTTGTTTCCATCCAATTCTACCTATTCTTCTATAAATCCACATTTCAAAGGCTTCAATTTTCTGTTCTGTTTTCTTGTCTAATGTCCATGTTTCTGCACCATACAGGAATATTGAGAAGATGTAACATTTTGCCATTCTTAGTTTCAGCCCTGCTGATATTTGTTTTGCTGTTAGTATATTTTTCATGGCATTAAAATTACTTTTTGCCATACCTATTCTTTTGTTTATTTCAGTTTTGCATTTTCCATCATTGGTTATAGTATGTCCTAGGTAGTTGTAACTCTGGACTGTCTCCAGATGTATTCCCTCAACTGTGATATTTAATTGTAGGTCTTGAGAATTTTCTTTGTTTATGATCATAGTTTTAGTCCTTTTGATATTCATTTCTAGTCCATATTTTTTGCTTGTTGTGTTTATCACATTAAGTAATTGTTGTAGGTCTTTAGGATTTTCTGTTAGTAGAACAGTATTATCAGCATATCTCAGGTTGTTGATTATCTTTCCATTAATGTTTAGGCCTGGTATCTCTGAGATGTTTTTAAAGATTTGCTCAGTGTATAGATTGAACAAGCTTGGTGATAGGATGCATCCTTGTCTTACTCCTCTTTTTATGTCCATGGGTGTAGAGTTCTCCTTGTTATATCTTATTATTGCTGTTTGCTCCCAGTACAAATTACATATTAGTCGTATGTCTGCGTCGTCTAGGTTTATATCCTTTAGGCAGTCTATAAGTTGGTTATGGTGTATTCTATCGAAAGCTTTGATGTAGTCTATAAAGCAGGCATATATTGGTTTGTTTACTTCTGTGTACTTTTCAATCAATGTTCTCATCCATGTTAGTCTTGGGTTTAATTCACTTTCCATTATTTCTAATGGGGAAATCTGATTCAGATTTGAACAATTCAAAGTTTAAAGGATTTCTGGAAGGAATTAAGATCAAATTATGTGGCCTAGCTACATATTAAAATATGGAATAAAACAATTCATTTATAAAGTAGTTTGTAAAAGCATCAAATCTTTTAAAACTGGCATAATTTTTTTCCTGGACTGATATAAATAATACATATGTTTTGTTCAGTTCCAGTCTTTTTGTTTTAGACACAAGGGAGCCATGGTAGAGCCACAATTTTTGAACTTGTATGATGAGGGCAAGAGGTCGGTTTTAGTTACAATCATCAAGTCATAAATGGGTACCAGAGATATATGCTGACCACATTTCCCAAAAGTGTGCAAATATGGGCCTTTTCTTCTCTCCCTTTTATACCAATTTGGGTGTTGAGAGAGATACAGAGTTCTGGTTCTCACTCTTTTGGTGGTTTCACTCACTGCCAATTGATGTAGCATTTCTTTGATGTTGTCTGTCCATCTTACTCTTGGTCTGTCTCTTGCTCTTCTCCCTTCTCCTCTTTTAATATATGCCTTGTATGGTAAAGAATCATCTACAATTAGGAAAAGATGGAACTATGGATACAGAAAAAGAGGAAGACCTAGAGAGACACTAAAAAGAACACTTAAAAGAGAAGCAAAGTTAGACTGTGTGTTACCGGGACCTCATTATGAGGGAGGTAAAGAATAGTGACACTGTGACCTTCCAGGCATGTCATAAGAGGCGACTAAGGAGGTTGATTGATGGCTTAACAAGCTGTCATTGTAAAAAGTATTGTTATGGAAACAGCGCCATAGATTTTAGAGCAGTGATCTCTGCAATATGTGCCAGTTTGGCACGCAAGGTTTCTGTTTTTGAGATTGTGGTTCCGCCCTATGTGCCATCTTCGGCTCGAAAGGACAATAGATAGATAGAGAAAGTTAGAAGTCATAGACTCATTAGATAAGATTGAACATTTCGCCAGAATAGAGATGGGTGGCGGAAAACACTACTAGCCCTGTGTGATGTCTAGTGAAACTGGAATTATCAAGAAGATGGTAAGGAATCGCATGACATTTGTTCTTGATGGGCAAACAATTTTGTTGCAGTTCTGTAAGCAGCTTAGTTAAGGTGATGGATCATCCTCATTGCACACCAGACATGTCCACCCCTATAGTTGCCCTTATCCCCTTTATTTTTTGTATAATGTTACAATTTTGGCATCTTTCATGTCCTAGGGTATACCTCTACTTCTCCAGCATTGGACAAGGAGTTTGTAGAGGTTGGGCATGATAGTTTCAAGATTTTCCTTGAGTACGTCGGCTGGGATGTTGTCGTTACAAGAAGCTTTTACCGGTTCATTGTTCAGTTCAGTCATCACTGAATATTTTAGGATGAAAGGTGGGAAGGGCACATGACTTTGACAACCATGAGTCCATGTCCCTTCTTTGGATGAAAGAGATGGGATTTAAGATGGGCAAAACAAGAAACTTAGTGGCCTATAAGAAGACTTATCAACCAACACAGAACTGGATTTGTCAGTCGCAGGACACTGCGGGACTTGCTAAGTGGGGGATCTGAGCAACTATGGACATGTTCGGAGTGGAATGATGATGACCCACAAATAATTCAATAACAATAACTCAATCCGAGAATAATAAAAAACATGTACTGACAACAAACAGCAGCCATATAAATTAGCAACCAAACAGGTCAGTTCCAATATATAAAACAAGGAGTCAGACATGGCTGTGTTTTGTCACCGGATCTGTTTTCACTTTACAACAAAAATATTATGAGATCAGTAGTAGACAAAAAGGAATTGAAGTCAATGGTCACAACATAAACAATTTGCTATATGCGGATGGCACAATCTTAATATCAGACAGAATGAACTGCAAGAAATAATAATAGGCATAATAGTAAAAGAAAGCAACAAGAAAGGTCTAAGTCTCAATAGTAAGGAAACAGAAGTAATTGTCATATCAAAGAAACAATCACCATCATCATGCAGCATAAAAATAAACAGGACTAATCTGAAACAAGTGCAATGTGCCAAATACTTGGGCACAATAATAACATCAGATGGAAGATGCACCACATAAATAAAAAGCAGAATAGCACAACCAAAATAGCATTTCAGAAAATTAAAAACGTTTTATGCAACAATAGAAGTGAGAGTGTTCATCGGTGCTACATAGAGCCAATTATGACTTATGGAAGCGAATCATGGACAGTATACAAACAAATGAAAAATCGATTAGAGGCCACAGAGATGGGATTTATCAGAAGAATGTTGAAGGTTCCCTGGACAGCTAAAAATACCAATGAGGACATTCTCTAAGAGACCAACACAAAAAAGGAGCTCCTAAAAACATCAGAAAGAACCAATCAAGATTTTTTGGGCTCATCATGAGAAGAAGAAAGTTAGAATACTTGGTTACAACTGGCAAAATATAAGAAAAGAGACATCGCAGACGACAAAGAGAGAAGATACTAGATAACTTGGTGTCATGGCATGAATGATCACTTAGACCAACTAGTATGGCACATGATGATGAGGATAGGAGGAATGTGTGACTTGAAAATTGTCTGCAACACATAGTTGACGGCCGGTATCAGGATCGGGGGGTACTGAGTGGTCTAGAGATAAGATGTTGGCCTCTGGACAGGAAGGTCAGGGTTCGAATCCCACCACAGTCAGGGAATTTTTCATTTAGAATCAGTGGTTTCTTTGTGGCTTTACAATCTCTGATCTCTGTGTAGTGAAATTTGATGTCTAGCTCGCATAGAAAATGGTGAAAAATAAGAGGTCCTGTGTTCACTTGCGCATGTTAAAGAACCTTTTGCTATTTAAAAATCTAAATGAGTCGATTAAAAACATCTGCTGCTTGGAGAAAAATTACTGGTTATGGAAGGCCTCGGTATCACTGCAAACGAATCAAAATCCATAATTACTCAACCGCCCGTGCCAGTGGAATCATCCGAATTACTAACTCATCTCCCAAACAAAGAAAGGTAACTGTAGTCCCCATCGTAGCAGTCTCAGCACACGCCAAACAACATAAGGTGAAACCGCGCAGAAAGTGAACACAGTCAACTGTTTCCTGTCATATGATATCATCCTTCATCATAAACAATTGGGACATCGAAACATGATCAAAATGGAAGAAACACACAGCTAACAGTGTGCACAGAGCACTTAACTCAGTAGCTCCTGCAACAAGCCAGACTTGGAATATGAGGAAACTGCAACAAGGAACACCCTTCACACATAGCCTTCAATGGTTCCTGCCAACTATCCACCATATACCATGGAAGTTCACGTCCTCCCGAAAATGATGATCGTCATATTGAGAACAAAAAGTGTATAGCACTTGATGATGTTAGGACATTGTTCTTGACACCAACCGAACATAGAAACACACAGGTAGTCGTCGAATTATCCCCATCACACATCAAACAACAGACCCTGCAGTTAGTGTACAACGAACGAAACACATTGCAAATTCCCAAAGAGGAAAATCTTCGATCAACTTTACGGAGCAATCCATTAATGCGTTGCAGCATGTAAATAGCTTGCGCCAAAAATCCCAATATCGGCCATTGAACAGCACTCACTGTGACGTAAACCGCATGTCAACACTAGACAGTGAAGGTCGCCGTTATAATACTTGGCTTGTCAAAAAGAGACATTGCTGTATGTACTCGCCGGTGCAGATTTGTCCACTTCGTTGCGCAGATTTGCTAAGTAGAACATCATTTTGATTTCAACACAGAAAATTGCAATCAGAGAGCCGAAATTAATCAAACCCCAGATGCGTTGTCTGCAGCGATCGAGAGCAAAAAATTATTAAGCCATGCCAAAGATGGATGTGTTGTAAACTAGCAACACAATGCTTCCATGACCACTTAACAGGCGAACACTAAGAAAAGAAGTTTCAAAATCAATAGATTAGAGCTGATCAAAATTTTGTTCTCCTTTTGTAGAAGCTCTGATCTAACTAGTCTTGCCAAGAAAGTAGAGGTAAAAAAATTAAAGACAAACCAAGTACCAAAAAATTGCTGAACTTAATCAAATGTGTCAGAAACAAAAGGCACAAATTTTGCAATTTGTTCTAACCATGGTACAATGCCACCTATTATTAAAAATGCCCTTTTTTTTGGATGAACAGTGAAGGGAAGTAATTATTTGGCAAAAGCAGAAAAAAATATATTGTTGGATAATCAATACAGTATAAATGCAAATCTTCTTAAAGTAAAAAGATAAACATCATTTACTTTTTATGCATTTTATTACATGTTGCGACTGAAATGCCTTGTACTGAATTAGCTGAAAGCACTCAGCAAATCTAGCTGTCTATTAGAATCATTGAACCAGAACTGAAAAAGATTCTACTCCATCTGCCATCATGACAAGACTAACTGGTCTAACTGAATTATTGGAATCAAAGATTAAAAGCAAACCATGTACCCAAGAAATGCTAAAATTATCTTTTCTTCTACCTTTCAGTTCCCTGTGGAGCATATGTCTTCAACAAACAGTTTCCAAGCTGTTCTGTTTCTTGCCATTCTTTTAAGATCATTCCATGTCTTCCCCATCATCTTCAGCTCTGCTTCCATCTGTCTTCTCCAAGAATTCCTTGGTCTTTCTCTTTTGTCTTTTTCCCTGGGGATTCCAAAAAAGGGCCTGTTGTGTAATACTCTCATTTGGATTCCGCATTGTGTGTCCTATCCAGCACCATCGTCTTCGCTGTAGCTCTTTATCCAGTGGTATTTGACTGGTACATTTCCATAATTCTATGATAGTGATTTTTGTCCTGCCATTTCCATAATTTTATCCTGTGTAAGGCATCCATTAATCTTCATGATTGCTATTTTTGTTCTCCATGTTTCACAGCCATATAATAAGATTGACTTAATATTGGAGTTGAACATTTTTTATTTTAGTTTTTAACCTAATTTCTTTTGACTTCCATATGTTTCCCAGCGCAATAAATGCTCCTCTTGCTTTTCATATCCTTATTTTATTATCATTTTCTGTTCTACCCTCTTTGTCAATATTGCTGCTCAGATATATGTAAGATTGTACCTCATTTTATCTTGCATCTGTTGATGGTTGTATGATAGGAGAAATATGCCATCAGCAAAATCTAAATCATCAAGTTGCTTGGTCAGTGACCACTGGATTCCATTTCTGTTGTTTTGAGTTATTTTCATAATCCAATATATGGCCAGTAGAAAGAGAAATGGAGATAGAAGGCATCCCTGCCTTACTCCTGTTTTTTTTTCAAATGCTCCTGTAAGCTGTCCTTCATGCACCACACTACATTTCATTCCTTCATACATTGTTCTTATCAGGTTAATAAACTTTGTGGGAAGTTTTGTAGTGACTCGGCAACTTCCAAAGCATTGTTCCGTCTAAACTATCAAATGCCTTTTTGTAATCTATGAATCCAATATAAAGTGGGGACTGTAGTTCTAAACTTTGTTCAACTATTATACTTAGGGTAGTTATTTGATCAGCACATGGTCTGTTCTTCCTAAAACCTACTTGTTCATCTCAAATGTTTCTCTATGGCCTCTTTTAGTCTCTTCAGAAAGATTCTGCTTAATATTTTTCCTGGCACTGATAGTAGCATAATTTCCCTCTAATTTGTGCACTCCTTTGTAAACTTCCTTTCTTGGGTAGTTTGATCATATAACCTTCTTTCCAGTCTTTAGATATTTCTTCCTTCTCCTAAATGTTATCTAATAGATTCTATAACATCTTGGTGGAGATGTTAATATCTGCTTTGATGGGTTATGAAGGAATTTCATCTGGTCCTGTGGATTTACCATTTTTTAATAGCTTAATGGCTTTCATTATTTCTTCCTTGTTTGCTTGGTTTTCCACAGTTAACGTGTAAACTCTTCTTCTGCTGGTGAAGCAGTGATTATAAGGTGGAAGACAAATGGGTGTGTGTGGGAGAAGTCGAGGGGAAAGTGAGAGGGGTTAACTAAAATAGAATCACCAAGTCCACGGGGAAAAGTAATAAGTAGTAAGGAGAATAGAAACATCAAGTCTCATGGGGAAAGTAAGACACAATTAGGAGTGAGGCAGAAATGTAAGACGGGATATGATTGGTTGGAAAGGGGGGAAGTGAGGAGAAACGATAAGTTAGAAAGTCAGTCAAGATGAAACAAGGGCTTAAAGCGAACGGGGGTTTGTTGGCAACCGGTACCGTGAGCATAATTAAGTTTAGCACCTAATTGTGTAGTAGAGTTAGTCAGTTAGTGTGTGGCAGTTGAGTGAAACGCACCGTGTTCCTGGATAAAGGCCAAGTAGATTTGTGTACCAGTGTAGATTCAAACAGAGGAGCTATGAAACTCAGAAACAACGAACAGTGTAGGTGATAGTGAGCGAGACAGCTCTCGCAGATTCATGTGCAATACTGATTGTGCTATTCTAAAGAGTTATGAAACTTAGAAACAACGAACAGTGTAGGAGATAGTGAGCTAGACAGCTCTCGCAGATTCATGTGCAATACTGATTGTGCTATTCTAAAGAGTTATGAAACTTAGAAACAACGAACAATGTAGGCGATAGTGAGCTAGACAGCTCTCGCAGATTCATGTGCAAAGAGGATTGTGATATTATAAGGAGTTATGAAACTCAGAAGCAATGAACAATTTAGGTGACAGGGAGATGACAGCTTTCGCAGATTCAGACTCAATGAGGAGCATGATATTATAATGTAGTTGTGAATTTCAGTAGCAACGAACAAATTAGGTGACAGGGAGCTAGACAGCTTTCGTAGATTTCATGCTCAAGGAGGAGTATGATATTATAACGTAGTTGTGAAAATCAGAAGCAACGAACAATTTAGGTGACGGGGCGAGACAGCCTCCGCAGATGTCATGCTCAATGATGAGTTTGATATTGTAATGTAGTTGTGAAGTTTAGAAGCAACGAACAGTTAGGTGACAGTGAGCAAAACAGCTATCACAGTTAATGTGCAACAATGATTGCGCTAGAAGGAGTTATGAAACTTAGAAACAACGAACAGTGTAAGTGATAGTGAGCGAGACAGCTCTCACTGAGCTACTGCTCAGCAATGAGTATGATATGATAGGAGAGTTGTGAATTCAAAGCAACGACTCATTCAGGTGAAAGTCAGTGAGACAGCGATCGCAGACTAATGCTAAAAAACGTGGGTGCTTTTAGAGGCATGAACAGACAACCTTGGGAGATTCCTCAGCATAGATCAGGGGCAGATAGTTGGCGGGAAGATTCCTGCGCAGTGTCTTCAAGAGAGTCCAACTGAGTGGAGTCGGCTCCAACGGGAGGTCACCAAGGTGCAGGGTGGCTTGAAGGGCATGGGATACGCCTCGTGGCTACCATGTAATATGAGAAGTGCCGCTGACAAACATGCTGTTGTGGTGATTGTGTAAATTGTTGTGCGAGGTTGACTGTCCATCAATAAACCTAGAGTGTGTATTTTACATGGTGTTCTTTGACTACTTCATAGAATGCAATCTGTATATCTCTGTGCCTAGCAAACAATGAAAACTGGGAAGGGGCCATCAAGCACAGGCCCATTGACGCAGAGTCGGTCGCAACCACGAAACAGCGCGAAGTACCTTATTACACGATCATGACAGACGGACAAGTGTGTGTCCGGGCTATGGATGAGTCCAACATCAAGCAAGCAGGTGGCAGATAAGCGGCTACAGAATCCTGAGTCCAATCCAGCACACTCGGTCCAGGGCTGATACGGGGTCAGAACGAGCTGTCCAGTGCAAGACGCCTCCAGGCACTCTACGTGCCTGCAACGCAACACAAGGCGTTGAGGTCAAACGCCAAATCGTTCCAATAAGCGTGTTCTCTCTCTCTAATCAAGACTCAGAGTAGGATTCCAGACTCTCTCATGAAGGCAGCTGTCTGTTTAAGCAAATCGATTGCCCCATATAGTTTTTCTTCCAGGGAGGTGGGCATGGACCACAATGTTCTTCTCAGGTCTGTGTACTGGGGGCAATCCTGTAGAGCATGTTTTGTAGTCATATTGTCCAGTGTACAGTGGCATAGGCTGGTTGTACTTATTTTGAATTTGGTGAACATGTGATTTCTCATTCTATTGTGGCCAGTGCGCAGGCGAAGTATGATGACTTGGTCCCTCCTTGATATTTGGTGGTATCCGTCACTCTTGTTATGCTTTGGGTGTTCTCATTTCTATTTTTAATGGAACTGACATTTGAGGATGGATTTGGCTTCATCATAACTGAGCGGTTGGTTTTCTTGTGGTAATCTCCCTCCCTCTTTAGCTAATTTGTCTGCCCGTTCATTCCCGTGTATATTACAGTGTGATGGTATCCACTGAATGACTACTACAACAGAGTTGTTCTAAAGTCATCTAGTTCATTCTTCTTGGAGCTTTTTAGAGCTAATAGTTCTGACAGTGCATCAGTCAGAATCACCAAATTATTGTGCATGTTATTTTTGTGTTGAGTAGCCAGTGCTGCAGCATCTCTGACGGCCTCAGTTTCTGCTTTAAAGTTGTTTGAGAATTTTCCAGTAGCTATTGACTTGGTGATCTTGTCCTGATTATTCAGTGTCAAGAACACACCTCCTCCCTCCATTTCTGGTGGCATTTGTAGCAGAGCCATCTGCGTATATGTGGGACCAAGAGTCCTGCAGTATCATGTATGTGTTTTTCTGTTACGTGTTTTCTTTCTGTGTCTGATTGGGTGCCTTTTTTCATGATTCCTGTTATATTTTCCTTTAGTTCTGGTATTTTATGTTTTCCATGAGGAGACATATCAGATGGGCTCAAGGGTTTCGATATTGTTTGGGAAGGTACTGGGTCTCCAGTAGTTAGTTCATTGTCAATTGCAGCAAAGTTGCTCCACTTTAGTCGTACAATTCCGGAACCAGTTATTCTTTGGTGCATGGGGTGGCTAAGGAGCCTTCTATATTTCTCCGCTTGTTGCAATACTTTAGTGACCCATCTGTCATCTAAGGGTTGTAAACCTGTTACTGTTTCTAGAGTCTTGATAGGTGTAGATTTCATAGCACCAGTGATGATATGGGCAGCTTGGTTCTGTGTTCTGTTAATTTTGCTACGGTATGATTTGGAAGCCATAGCCCAGGCTGTGACTCCATACTCTAGAACTGATCTGACTCTTCCTACGTATAGTCTTTTCAAAATATTGCTGTCTGCCCCCCAGTCTGTTCCTGCCAATTTCTTCATAATATCTGTTCGTTTTCTGGCTTTTTTTCTTGCTCTGTCTATCTGATTTTTCCAAGTCATTCTGCAATTCATGGTGACGCCAAGATATGTTAGGTTTTGGTCAATAGGGAGTGTATGTTCTTTTATCTTCAAGTTTGCAGAGAGTGTGTTTCTTAATAGGCTGAAAATTGTATATGTAGTTTTTTTTAGTTGATTCGTAAGAACATGTGTTCGTCCATTTTTTAAGTTCACCTAGGGCATCTTGCATCCTGGGTCCAGCCACCGACATACTTTCCTTGTGAGCCCATAACGCCAGATCATCTGTGTATATTGCTGAGTGTATTCTGGGTGGAATATCCATTATGATGTCATTTATGAAAATTGAAAAAATTGTTGGGGACAAGCCGCCGCCTTGTGGGACACCTTGTTCGATAGAGACCTTCTTACTTAGTTGACCTTGAACTTGTACTCTGGCCGTTCTATCATGAAGGTATTGAGAGACCCAATTGAATAAACTACCCTGGATGCCAAGTCTAAAAAGCTTTATCTTTAAACCCTCTCGTCAAACCATATCAAGAGCTTTCTCCATGTCGACCCACACTGCCAGTGTGTGTTTCTTTTCTTGTAGAGCATCCTCTATTTCCTGTGCAATGTAGGTGACCAGGTCTTCAGTTGATCTGTGCTGACTGAAGCCACTTTGTTGTGGTACGATTTGTTGTTTTGTCTCCAAATGCCACCACATGACCTCTCTTCCAGCTAGCATTTATTATCCTTAGAAGCTGGCTCTTGGCTTTCTGTCCCAGATTTATGAGTATTTCATTGGAGATTCCATCTATACCAGGGAAACTTATGAGCTTCAATCCTTTGAGGGCAACATCTAATTCAGTTGGGGTAAATATGGTCATCTGATGCTCTTCTGGTGCTAAAGGCATGTGTTTTGCATCTTGGTTTTCCGGTCTTGCAGCTTTCTGTTTGTCTTTTGAAATGTTTATTCTGCTAATGTTTTTGTAAGTCTCTATCAGTAGATTTGCTGCCCTTTTGCCTGTGAGGATGTTCTGATTGTGTGCTAATGATATTGGAGGTCGGCAGTTGTTTTCGTCACTCAGAGCTTTCGCAAGTTTCAATAGTTTATGACCATTTTTGTCTAGATTAAGGCCCTCTGTTTTGTCTATCCAGCTCTGTCTTGCTGATATCATGACCCCACGTCTGTATTTGTTGATTAGCTACTAGCCAGGGAGCAGCACGGGTGTAAAACTGACCACATTACCCCAAAAATCATTTATGGTCACTAACACCATATTCCCTATAAGCCACTTGGTGTGACATGGGGTAAATACTTAAATATACTAGCCAGGGAGGAGTAGCAAATTGTGTTAGGAGGAGGAAAGAGGAAATGAAAGAAGAACCATGGTACGAATTTAAAGCGTACCTAGCAAAAAGGTATGCAAAATTTAGAGATGAGCAACATGCGATTATGAAACTGACAGGGGCGCAGCAGGGGAGGAACGAGACAATACAAGAGTATGGAGAAAGGATAAAGGAAATGGCGGAGCAGGGTTTTGGACAAGGGGCAGAGACAGAACAACTCTTAATAGCAACATTCATAACATGAATAAGAAACTAAGGGTTAAGAGTAATGTTAGCAAGAAAGAAGGTGACAACAATACCGCAATTGATAAGTGCAGCGATAGAAGAGGAGGGTATTACGAAGAGATTTGAGGAAGAGCAGGGGCAAGATAGAGAAGCGAATACAGGTAGTAGACAAGAAAGCCCCATGGAAAGAGATCACACAAGGCAAAGAAATGCGGAACAGAGAGATAGACAAGTAGTAAATGTCATTCAAGAGACAAGGAGATGTTATTGGTATGGTAGGAGAGGGCATATTGTGACGCAATGTCGAGAAGGATTAATTAGGCAAGAACCAAGAAGAAGGTATCAGAGAGAGGGAAACAGAGACAGTACTCAAAGAGGCAGGCGGTTTTGTTTACAAAAGAAAGGCCTGATCAATTTGGGAGATACGGGAGAAGGGAGGACCCGTGTTCCTGTATAGTACAGATAGACAAGCAGAAGTTTAGAGCTATTGTGGACACAGGAGCAAGTGTAAGCGTAATAAAAGAAAGTGCATATAGGTCCATAAAGGCGAAGGATAAACTGTATAGAACAAAGAATAGCCTGGAATCCATAAGTGGGCAAGTTTTAGAGGTAATAGGAGAGTCATTGATACAGATAGGGAAATTTAGAATGGAACAAAGGTTCATGGTAGTTAGAGAGGGATGAATAGTCATAGTATTAGGCAGAGATTGGATGAAAAGAATTGAGGTAATATTAAACTACAAAATGCAAACATTGCAGATAGGAGAAATAGAAATACAAATGGAAGATGATATCCATACCACAACACTAGCCAGAGCAAAGGAAGATGTAATTCTAAAACGACATAGGATGCATATTACATTAGCAAAAATAAGACAAAATAATTACGTTAAACCTGGGATGACAGTAGAAATGACAAGGGCAAAACCAGAAATAATGGAGGAACCGAATATAAGAGTAATCGATGGGATTGTCACAATAAATAGGGATAATAATTTTCCAGTAATGTTGATTAACTACTCAGGCAAAACGTAAAGATAAACAGAGGGAAGGTGATAGCGAGGATACAACAAAAACAACGAAATATGATAGCTACATGTGGGAAAGAGCAAAGAGGATGGGTGGAGCAGAAAAATAGCCAAAGAGCGATGAGGAATAAAGAATGACAGGAGTATGGGAGATGGGGAAGACAGAGATTTAAGGAGAAAGAAAGACTGACCCAAGGAGATAGAAGAACTAACAGGGAATGGGGGAAAAATACAAAGGAAACACCGGTCAAACTAACGAAGGAAAGAAAAGAGCAACTAGTGACACAAATACAGACAAATGAAGGTGATTAGAATCAGATACAAAGGCTAGTGTTAAGCAATCATGATATGTTTGCATTAACAGATTGTGAGCTAGGAAGAACACAAACTGTAGAATCTCTCTCTCTCTCTCTCTCTCTGCGATCAGGACTCAATCAGAGTAGGATCCCAGACTCTCACATGAAGTCTGCTGTCAGGTTAAGTGTGTTGATCGCCCCCACAGGCAGAACATCACAATTAGAGTCTGCCAGATCCACTCTGATTGAACACCCGTTAAAACGTTGCACTGTGTTCTGCACCAGTGGCCCAGTGCATCCGATTTCAGCCAGCATTTTATTCAGGTTTGCATTCCTTAGCCTTTGATTGTCCCCAATCTTCCTGCAAGGCAGCAGATGATCTTTTCTGTAGGGGGATTCTGCCCTTAGGTGGTCGGCCCTCCCAGGTTTATGAGCACCATCTGCCCGAGTCACTAGAGGTGACTAACACAGACATGCACACACAAAGATGTGAGATGTGAATAACACAGACATGTACACAGCGATACGAGGCATGACTAACACTGACACACATCAAGATATATGACACATGACTAACATAAACATGCACATAAAGATATGAGATATGACTGACATAGACATGCACACACAAAGATATGACACGTGCCTAACATAGACATGCACACAAAGATATGAGATATGATCAACATAGACATGCACACAGAAGGATATAAGATGTGACATACACAGATATGCACACACAAAGATATGAGATATGACTAACATAAACATGCACACAAAGATATGAGATATCTAACCCAAACGTGCACACACAAAGATATGACACATGACTAACACAGATACACACTAAGATATGAGATATGACTAAACACATACACACATAAAGATATGAGACATGATTAACAAGGACACACCAAGATATGAGATATGACTAACATGACACACACCAAGATATGAGCCATGGCCAGCACACACACACACACACACACACAAGCTAAGATATGAGCCATGGCTAGCACAGAAACACATCAAGATATGAGCCATGGCTTCACGGAAAAAGACCAAGAAATGAACCATGTCCAGCACAGAAACACATTAAGGTATCCATATGCTTGGGTTTGTTGTAGTACTCTTCTTAACGTGGGAATCATCGACATACGAGATGCAGGCCCCGATTAACTGTTCACAGGTTTCATTCAAACAGTTGTCCGGAGATTTGAGAGTGCAGTCTGACCCGTAGAATGTTCCCTTGTATGTACAGTTCTCGGTTGACTGTTCACAGGTGTCGTTGAAACAGTTGTCCGGACATTTGAGAGTGCAGTCTGATCCGTATTACGTTTCCTTGCACGTACAGTCTGTACTTTCCGGGTCACATATGATGTCACAGCCAACAGAACACATCTGTTTGCACTGTAGCCCAAAATTACCATCGGGACAAGTGTCACTACAGATGTAGCCAGGACGTTTACATTGTAGGCATTTTCCGGATTTTTCCTCACATAAAGGACAGACCTTAGACACGACCCGGAGCAGTCGTGTCCATAGATCCCATGTGAACAGTTGCCATGACACGTACCGATGATGACGTTGTATCCTTTGCAGCACCCACTACACACTGCACAAAACGACCAAGAATGCCCGTCCAGACAATAGGTGTCTGTAAATGTTTGCACCTCACTCACCGTCAGTGCACTGTCGGCCTGCGAAATGGTCGATGAGAACTCAATCTTAATGTGTGCCATTGTCGCTTGTGTGGTGACTACAATAGTGTTCACAGAAATGTTTGGGTATGATATATCATTATACTGGAGCACTACACCGCCACTGTCAGAGAAAGCCTGTAGAGTGGCATTCTTTACTCGAATCATAGTGCTAGCTCGATGATAAATTCAAATGGTGTGAATCTTCCGGGACGTGGCATAGACTGTAGAATTAGAAATAGATACGGGGACGGCAGAACCAACGAATATAAGAACATATAGAACACCATTAAAAGATAGGGAGGTAGTAGAGAAGACTATAGAAGAGATGTTAAAAGCAGGAATAATTTCCCGAACAACATCACAGTGGTCGTCACCAGTAGTAATAGTACAAAAGAAGGATGGAACCAAACGATTTTGCTGTGATTATAGGGTTTTGAATAAAGTGACTAAGGATATCAGTTACCAGATGCCAAGAGTGGATGATATCGTGGCATTGTTCCAGGGCACAGATCACTATTCTACGGTGGATTACAAGTCCGAGTATTGGGCCATTCAAGTAAATCGAAACACAAGAGATAAGCTAGCGTTCAACACACACCTAGGAGCGTTTACATGGAATGTAATGCCGTTTGGGTTAAAGGGTTCACCATCAACATATATGAACTTGATGAACCAAGTACTGCAAGGGCTAGGTACATTCGCACAAGCATTTGTGGACGACATAATCATTTTCACCAAAGGCACAAAGGAACAACACTTACAACACATTAGGTTAGTATTCGAGAGAGTACGACAACATGATATAAAGTTAAAGCTAAACAAATGTCAATTTTTAAGAAAAGAAGTAAAATATTTAGGTTTTGTAGTGAATAGGGAAGAAATATTACCAGATAAAGAAAAAATACAAGCGATCAGAGAAATGGAACCACCAACAAGAGTGAGGGAAGTGCGCAGTTTTCTAGGGATGTGTGGGTATTACAGAAGATTTATACCAAAGTTTGCAGAAGTGACAGAACCCTTAACAACATTAACAAAGAAATTCATGACGTTTAAGTGGTCGGCAGGGTGTCCGAAAGCGTTCGACACATTAAAGGAGAGTTTGACGAAAGTACCGTTATTAGCACACCCGAACACAAGGAGGGAAAAATGATTGTATATACGGATGCGTCAGACGTCGCAATAGGAGCATGTCTAGTAGGCGAAAGGGTAGAAGTGGATAAAGTAACAGGTAGAAGTAAAATACAGGAGTGGCCGATATATTTTCTATCACACAAATTAAGCAGAACACAAACGAGATGGCCAACTATAGAGAAAGAGGCATATGCGATCCATTATGCAATTCAGAAGCTGCATTTTTATACATTTCTGGACAAAAGGTAGTAATTAGGACAGATCATAAACCGCTCAAAGTGATACTTGAAGCACGAATTAATAACAGGAAAATAGATATGTGGTCTCTAACATTACAAAACAGTGGGGCAGAAGTAGAATACATAGAAGGAACTAAAAATATAAGTGCAGATTGGTTATCCAAAATGCCAAGGAAAGAAGATGAAGAGATAGTACAAAACAACTCGGGTACGGATGTAGATGACAGAACATTTCAAATTAATATAATAGATACCAACAAAGTAAGACAAAGTGGGAGAATGGCAGAAGAAGAGGGAAGTGAACAAGAAGAGAATGAACAAGAGAGGGAGATAGGGATAACAAAGGAAATACAAAGTAGAGATGAAGAGTTGGCAGAAATAATGAAAGATATATAAAGTCCAGCATGAAGACATTGATCGAAAAGTACATAGAAGTAAACAAACCAATATATGCCTGCTTCATAGACTACACCAAAGCATTTGATAGAACACATCATAATCAACTTCATCAGAGTGGAATGGCGCTCCTTGGTAGCCAACCTTCGATGCGGAGAAGGCACCCAATGATGATGATGATGATACAAAGTGGAAGAACAAAGAAATGGAAGAAATTTATTATAGATGAAAAGGATGGAGCGCTATTATATATAAGATATAAGGACGAGATACAACCAAGAGTCTGCATCCCACAAGTGTACAGGGAGCAGGTGTTAACAATGTACCATGAGCAAAATGGACATATGGGAAGAGACAAGATGTTAGATGCGTTAAAAATAAAATATTATTGGTCAGGTTTATATGAAATAGTAGATGAACATACAAAAAGGTGCAGGGTATATAAGACGAGAAATTTGATGGAGAAAGCAGGACCATTGATGACTATGGAAAAACAATATTTTGCGATGCAAAAGATCAGCATGGACATCACAGGTCCATACCCCACGATGATATCGTGGAATAGATAAATACTACATATAACAGATTGTTACAGTAGGTGGCAGGAAAGTATACCGATACCTAATAAGACCACAGATACGATAATAGATATATTGTTGAATGAGTTTATTCCAAGGTATAGCTGCCCGCAGAGTGTATTAACAGACAATGGGGGGGAATTCACAAGTAAAAAATTTGTACAAACGTTAAAGAAATTGAATATTAAGCATATTAGAAAGTCTGTATACAATCCCCAAGCCAACGGGGTCAACGAAAGACAGCATAGAACACTGAATGATATTATATCAAAATTAACGAGAGGGCAAGAAATGGAATGGGATATAAAACTAAATCATGCGTTGGCAGCAATCAGGATTAATAAGAATGACAGCACAAAATTTTCACCATTTTTGTTGTATGGGAGGCACCCAATGTTGCCATTAGATAATATGCTACAGCCAAGGAGAAGGTATATGGGAGAAGAAGTACTTGAAGTAATCATTCAACAGATGCACGAGACACAAAGAATGGTGTGGAAGAATTTAAAACGGGCAGAGAAGAGGAATCAGCAGAAAAATAAAGATAAAGAAGTAGTAGAGTATAGTATTGGGGACAAGGTATATTATAAAAATTAAACGGCCACGTCAAAAATTAGTCCTAAGTGGAAAGAAGGATATATAATAATAAAGAAAACGGGAAGCAAATTACGTAATTAAACACATATATGGCAGGAGGCAGATACGAACGCATAGAAGAAACACAAGAAAAGATGATTCATTGTGGTCAGAAAACGAACAGGAACAGTAGTAGGCCAAGGAGGAAGTGTACTATATATGGTACCATATATGTACAGTCGAACCTGTCTAAGGCGACCATTCACGGGACTTTCAAAAACTGGTCCCATAGGACAGGTGGTCCTGCCTCACAGGTTTCACATAATAAATAGAGCGATAAAAAAAATTTTATCCTAAGCACTATGAAAACTAACCTGCAAATCAGCGTAATCCATGAGTAGAACATAGTGCACATGTCGGTCTACAATAGCCACTGGTTGGACACTTTTCATAAAACACGATAGTTAAACACACAAAAATAAAACACACATACACAGATTCCAATACACAAAGTGTATTTATGTCTTCATTTCCCGTTTTCCTGCTATTCCTTCTTATCATACTTGGTGCATTATTTTCAAAGTCATTCATATACTCGGCTTTTCTCTTTAACGTACGTAAAATATGTGTCTTTCCCACTCCAAACTGTTCTGCCAATAATCGCGAACTTTTTCCTTGCTGATTTTGTCGAATCACTGATATTCGTTCTTCCAGCGTTAATGCTTTTGGTTTTACACTTTTGACACTGGCCATTTCCTATATTGTGTGTAACACTTTTAAAATCCACAAAAATAATTCACTGAGATACTGTACATGTACGTGAATACACTCTAAGCGGGCAATGACTAATTCTTTAGTTAATTCCTGTAATTTATACAGGCCACGCAATGGTCTACTCTGGTCTAGACGGAACCGTGAAGTGATGTCACTTCACGAATCATAGATCTGTGTCTGCCGTGTTTCTCACACCAGTATTGACTGATAAACGTAACACGTCCCACTGTAATCTGGGACTCACTAAATACGGGAAAACTTCGACACCTGTAGACACCTGTGTCGATCGTTTATGGCTCCCAGCGAGACGGAGAAGGACTGGCTGGTCAGTGTATCGTTATCTCGGATTACCCGCGTGTCGTAAACGGGATAAATAACATTGGCGGCGGTTAATTAGCCTGGTCTCTGGTCGCGTCATACGGTGAGCGCCGTAATCAGTGTTAGCATATAGTAAAAAACTCGGGGAAATTGTAGACCCAGTCCTATAACCAGGGAAACGCTTTAAACAGGTGGTCCTAAGACCAGGTTTGACTGTACTATGTATATTAAGGAAGAGTCAACAGAGAAGACAGTAAATGAAGAAGACCAGGCAGTCATTACAGACACAAGGAAACAAGATGCGGAAAGGGAGAAGGCACAAGAGAGGAGTAACAAATGTAACGAAGAACAAGGGGAAAGTAGTAGCGGCAAAGTAAACAATACGGAAGAGGATGGACCATATAGAAATATGAGAAGCCAAGGTAGAAGAAGGCAAGAACGAAAGGTACAGAGAGAGAGGGAAACATCATCAGAAGAAGAAGATATGCCAATACTGGAAAGACAGATTAGGTTAGAGCGCAGAGAACATAATGCAAGGCAACCGGAGAGAGCAGAGGAGTTGGAAACGGGAGAAAATACAGATATGGAAACACAAGAAAATGATAGGAGCATTGTCAGGAAAAGACAGGGGAAATTGTCCTCAGGAGAGTCACCAGAGGAGAAGAAAAATAAGGAGCAGGATAGTGAACAATGGGAGAGTGAGGAGAGTCACGAAACATCAGAACACGGAGAAGAAGAGAAAAGTCAAGAAATAGGGGAGGTAGAGTAGGAGAAATAATAAATAAAATAGAGGAACAGCCTCGAGGAGTTATGTAGGGGCCATATCAGAAACCGTGGAGGAGGTTCCAGATAGAAGTTAGGAGAAGGGATAGATAAAATTGATGTAATAGGACACAAAGGGTAGAGAAAGTGAATGAGAGAGTAGAATGAAGGTGGTACGGGTTAGTTATTAGGGTAGGTGAATAACTAAGAGGAGATAGAAGGCAATGAAGCAGTGATTGTAAGGTGGAGGACAAATGGGAGTGTGTGGGAGAAGTCGAGGGGAAAGTGAGAGGGGTTAACTAAAATAGAATCACTGAGTCCACGGAGAAAAGTGATAAGTAGTAAGGAGAATAGAAACATCAAGTCTCACGGGAAAAATAAGATGCAATTAGGAGTGAGGCAGAAATGTAAGACGGGATATGATTGGTTGGAAAGGGGGGAAAGTGAGGAGAAACGATAAGTTAGAAAGTCATTCGAGATGAAACGAGTGCTCAATGCTGAAGGGGTTTGTTGGCAACCAGTACCATGAGCATAGTTAGTTTAGCACCTAATAGTGTAGTAGAGCTAGTTAGTTCGTGTGTGGCAGTTGAGTGAAACGTACCGTGCACCTGGATCAAGGCCAAGTAGATTTGTGTACCAGTGTAGATTCAAACAGAGGAGTTATGAAACTTAGAAACAACGAACAGTGTAGGTGATAGTGAGCGAAACAGCTCTCGCAGATTCATGTGCAATACTGATTGTGCTATTCTAAAGAGTTAGGAAACTTAGAAACAACGAACAGTGTAGGAGATAGTGAGCTAGACAGCTCTCGCAGGTTCATGTGCAATACTGATTGTGCTATTCTAAAGAGTTATGAAACTTAGAAACAACGAACAATGTAGGCGATAGTGAGCTAGACAGCTCTCGCAGATTCATGTGCAAAGATGATTGTGATATTATAAGGAGTTATGAAACTTAGAAACAACGAACAGTGTAGGAGATAGTGAGCTAGACAGCTCTCGCAGGTTCATGTGCAATACTGATTGTGCTATTCTAAAGAGTTATGAAATAGAAACAACGAACAGTGTAGGAGATAGTGAGCTAGACAGTTCTCGCAGATTCATGTGCAAAGATGATTGTGATATTATAAGGAGTTATGAAACTCAAAAGCAAAGAACAATTTAGGTGACAGAGAGAAAGACAGCTTTCGTAGATTTCATGCTCAAGGAGGAGTATGTTATTATAATGTAGTTGTGAAATTCAGAAGCAACGAACAATTTAGGTGACAGGGGGCGAGACAGCCTCTGCAGGTGTCATGCTCAATGATGAGTTTGATATTGTAATGTAGTTGTGAAGTTTAGAAGCAACGAACAGTTAGGTGACAGTGAGCGAAACAGCTATGGCAGTTAATGTGCAACAATGATTGCGCTAGAAGGAGTTATGAAACTTAGAAACAACGAACAGTGTAAGTGATAGTGAGAGAGACATCTCTCGCCGAGTTACTGCTCAGCAATGAGTATGATATGATAGGAGAGTTGTGAATTCAAAGCAATGACTCATTCAGGTGAAAGTCAGTGAGACAGCGATCGCCAACTAATGCTCAAAAGCATGGGTGCTATTAGAGGCACGAACAGACAACCTTGGGAGATTCCTCAGCATAGATCAGGGGCAGATAGTTGGCGGGAAGATTCCTGCGCAGTGTCTTCAAGAGAGTCCAACTGAGTGGAGTTGGCTCCAATGGTAGGTCACCATGGTGCATGGTGGCTTGCAGGGCGTGAGTTACGCCTCGAGGCTACCATGTAATATGAGATGTGCCACTGACAAACATGCTGTTGTGGTGATTGTGTAAATTGTTGTGCGAGGTTGACTGTCCATCAATAAACCTAAAGTGTGTATTTTACATGGTGTTCCTTGACTACTTCATAGAATGCAATCTGTATATGTCTGTGCCTAGCGAAGAACGAAAACTGGGAGGGGGCCATCAAGCACAGGCCCATTGACGC
This sequence comes from Megaustenia siamemsis, assembly GCA_032433765.1. Lineage (NCBI taxonomy): Eukaryota > Metazoa > Mollusca > Gastropoda > Stylommatophora > Ariophantidae > Megaustenia > Megaustenia siamemsis. The sequence continues at coordinate 60,583,703 of JAVIAB010000139.1, forward strand.
AGAGTCGGTCGCAACCACGAAACAGCGCGAAGTACCTTATTACACGATCACGGCAGACGGACAAGAGTGTGTCCGGGCTCTGGATGAGTACAACATCAAGCAAGCAGATGGCAGATAAGCGGCTACAGAATCCTGAGTCCAATCCAGCACACTCAGTCCAGGGCTGATATGGGGTCAGGACGAGCTGTCCAGTGCAAGACGCCTCCAGGCACTCTACGTGCCTGCAACGCAACACAAGGCATTGAGGTCAAATCATTTCAATAAGCATGTTCAGGTTATTTGAGCCGGGTCTATTCAAAAGTTCTTCAAAGTGCTCTTTCCAACTCTTCACTTGTTCCCTTATATTACTAAGCAGTTTTTTATTTCTTATCTTTAATAAAGGCATTGATCTGTTTGTATTTTCCCCTTAATTTCATTGTGCTGTTGTTCAGTTCTTTCATATACCCTTTATTTGCTGCTTCCTCTTCTCTTTAGCTAGTTCTTCTATATATTTTCTCTTATCCCTTTTAATGCATCTTCTCACTTCTTTGTTCACCTCTGTGTAAGCTTCCTGTATCTTGGCTTTATTACTTCTTGTTTTGCTTTTATTTATATCTGCTTTCTTATTCTTTCTTTCTTTAATTTTATCCAGGGTCTCTCATCCATGTCTTAATCTGGCATTCTCTTTTCCCCAGCGTTTCTTCGCATGTCTCTTTCCATATATCCTTTACCTGTTTCCAATCATCTTCTGTATTTATTGTATTTTCTAGTTGTTGGAGGACTTGGTTTTTGTTTGATATTGTGACTGCAGGCAAACGAAAGATAAGATATTGTGACTGCAAATTTATCTTTAATTCCTTGTTCCATAAGAAACCCTACATTGAAATAGTTTCTACCTTTATTCATTGTAGTATATCTTTTAAGTTTAAGTTTGGCTAGCAGAAGATGATGGTCTGAAGCCACATCTTCTCTATAAACTTTTATATCATGTAAGGATGACTTAAACTTATTATTAATACATATGTGGTCAATTTGATTCTCCGTTCTATGATCAGGTGACATCCATGTAGCTTTATGTATTCTTTTTATGTTGGAATATTGTTCCTCCTAGGCTCATAAATCCAAAAAGTGCTGAAGTCAAATATGTTAAACTTTAAAGGCACACGTCATGCAAATTGCTGTAAACAAGGCTTAGAACAACAAAGGGTTAAGGCATAAAAATGCGAAGCTGCAGTAAAGCTGAATATGAGGAAAAATTAAAAAATAAAAAAAGGTATGTAAGAAGCTTTACGTGACAAGTGGACGACACAGACTAAACAACGTTTCGGCTCAATAGGCCTTCATCAGGAACAAACAATAAAAACACACACACACAAATTAATAACGAAACAACCAAAACAAAAACAATCGAAATGTGTTAAAGAAAACAACAACAAAAAGTAAAACTATCCTGTCAAATCCAAAATAAAATCGTAACCAAGTGCGGCTGTCGTGAACGTCGAAAATCGTGCGAAAAAGTGCGTAAATGTAAACAGAACCAGATGAGTAAACACAGGGGTCAGTGTGCAAACACAAAGGAGAAAGAATCGAATAGTAGTCTGACAGGTGTAAAAAGACGCTAAGAGTGAGATAAATCTCACTCTTAGCGTCTTTTTACACCTATCTCACTCTTAGCGTCTTTTTACACCTATCTCACTCTTAGCGTCTTTTTACACCTATCTCACTCTTAGCGTCTTTTTACACCTCTCCTCTATAAAAATTTTTTTTTTCTGTGCTTCTTACCCCTCATTTATTTTTACTGTACCCCACTCTCAGACATCTCACTCTTAGCGTCTTTTTACACCTGTCAGACTACTATTCGATTCTTTCTCCTTTGTGTTTGCACACTGACCCCTGTGTTTACTCATCTGGTTCTGTTTACATTTACGCACTTTTTCGCACGATTTTCGACGTTCACGACAGCCGCACTTGGTTACGATTTTATTTTGGATTTGACAGGATAGTTTTACTTTTTGTTGTTGTTTTCTTTAACACATTTCGATTGTTTTTGTTTTGGTTGTTTCGTTATTAATTTGTGTGTGTGTGTTTTTATTGTTTGTTCCTGATGAAGGCCTATTGAGCCGAAACGTTGTTTAGTCTGTGTCGTCCACTTGTCACGTAAAGCTTCTTACATACCTTTTTTTATTTTTTAATTTTTCCTTAGAACAACAATCTCTTTAATGTCCTATTAAGGGTATACAACAACTACTGACTTCAACTTTGTCAGAACTTGCAGTCATCTGCAACATTGGAGATATGAGCAAGAGGAAACACAAAAATTGTCCATAATGCCAGTGAAATCAACGAGAAAGCATCCTCGACAAAAACAAACAAAGAAAGAGCTAGGTTGACAATTCTCCAACTTAAATTTATGCCAAAAACATGTTTGCTAACACTTCCATCAAGGAAATTGAAGAGCAAGAAAAAATGATTGAGCTTGAAAAAATTCAACTTAGACTAACTAAAAAAAAACTATTAATATCCTATCTTTAAGGGAGAAAAAGGAATGGTATTTTTAGTATTAATCATCAAATGTACCACTAGTAAAAGGAAACTCTTTATGCAGAGCTTCACAGCAGGAGGCAGATCTATTCATCAGATGCAGACTCCTTTGAGCAAGTGTTTCAGTCCGTTAGCATCTTGACACTCTTGGGGAGGTGGACCTGCCTGTGTCATGACTCTGGTGTCATCCTGCTCCAGCAATGAATTTGACTAGCACTATATTTGGTATATAAACATCAGCATCATGTGCCATACCGGTTGGTAAGGGCGATCATATCCTTCCACAATCTTCTATCTACAGTGCATCGTATCAGTTCTGTTGTTGACTGTTTTCCATGCCATGACACCAAGCTATCCATCATTTTCTCTCTTTGTCATCCACGATCTCTCTTTCCTTTTATTTTACCAGTTGTAACCAAGTATTCCAACTTTCCTCTTCTCATGATGTGCCCAAAAAATGTTGATTGTTTCTTTCTGATATTTTTTTAGGAGATCCCTTTTTGTGTTGGCCTCTTTGAGAATTTCCTCATAGGTCTTTTTAGCTGTCCAGGGAACTTTCAATATTCTTCTGAGAAATCCCATCTCTGTGGCCTCTAACCGTCTTTTCATTTGTTTGTCTACTGTCTATGATTTGCTTCCATAGGTTAGGTTTGGTTCTATATAGCACCGATGAACTCTGTTTCTTGGTGCTTTACTTTGTCAAATGCTTTGGTATAACCTGTGAAGCATAGGTATAGATCTGTTTTCACCTCTATAGCTCTTTCAGCATAACTCAGATTATTTATATTATGACTTCCAATTGATATTCCAATCTCTTATGGATCTTAAAATAATCTCACTATACATATTAAATAAATTTTTGTGACAGCACACAACCTTGCCTAACACCCTGTTTTATTTGTTGAAACATTCCCAATTGATTTCCAGTTCTTATGGCCACTGTTTTGTTGCCAGTACATGTTCTTTATTATTCTTAGATCTTACGTTTATGCCTTCAAAAATTTTGATTATTTCTTGGTGCCTTACTTTGTCAAATGCCTTGGTATAATCTATGAAACATAGATTTTCACCTCTATACTTCACCGCTCTTTCTACTAAGGATCTTATGATGTATATGGCATTGTTTGGTCCTTTACCTGAACAAAACCACACTGTTCATCACTAATTTCTGGACTGATTTTGTTTCACACTCTCCGCATGATGATTGTTAGTAATATCTTAGTCATGTGACTCATAAGGCTTATTGTGTGATAATCATCGCATTTAATCGCACCCGATTTCTTTGGTAGGGCTATGAAAATTGATTTGAGCAGGTCATCTGGTATATGTCCGCTGTTGTAGATATCATTCAATATTTTTGTTATTATTTCTATTCCAAAATCCCCCATGGCTTCAATCTCTTCTTTAGTTATTTTATCTGTTCCAGGAGCTTTCCCTGCTTTCATATTGCGCAAGGTATCTTTTTCACTTCTTCTTTGAGTATTTCTGGTCCTTCCCTGTTATCCTTAATATGTTTGTAATAATTCTGTTTGTTTATCATTATAAAGATCTTTAATGTATTCTGTCCATCTTTTTGTGGCGATTCATGATTGTACAGTTACATGGGTTCTGTTGCCTTGTGTCGGTTTGTTTATGGTTGTCACCGCTAGCCTTTGACTAAAAAGTCTCATCCACAAGGCAGTGGAGTTGTTTTATTTCAGGGTACCCTCCCTTAGCCTTTTACTTTCCTGAGCATACCTGCAAGGCAGCAGGACAGCCATAGGTTGTACTGTCTACTGCTTACAGTAGCAGTTGAGATTACAAGTGTAAGTATTCTAATAGCTTAATTGTCTAATCCTTGGATTTTTCTGGTATTGCTATGTACTATCTTTGCTAGAGCCATGATGCTCTTTGAGCTGACTCAGCAATAGCCTTTATTGCTTTTATTCACATTCCCCCCTTAATTCGTAGCCTCTTTAATAGGTCCTAGAGGGATGTAGCCATGAGGCCTCTTGCACCGACCTCCATAACTGCTATCCTGACTTGGGATCCCTGCTGTTTTAGCTCAGTATTGAGATCTTTGTTCTTGGCTAGTTTAATTATTTATACTTTTCTTGTACCTTAGATTTGAAAGGCACTGTGAGCGTTATTAGGATGACTTGGGTTGTGGCTGGTGTGTACTGTGCAACGACTGGGCTCATCTTAGATCTCTTGATGCACTCTTGATACTTCCCTCGTCCTGCGAGGTCAACAGCCATCTCACAGTCGCATGCTATGTCCATGATCGTTCAGTTATTCTAGTTCTTTTGTTTGGGTAGTGTGACCTGTCCAGCTCTCAAGAAATAGGTATTTGTTATAGCTGGTCAAACTTTACTGTTAGCCGTCATTCGAGCCTAGTCTACAGCAGCAGCCAGCTCATGCAGCACTTTGTTGTAACACCATGAGTAATGCCCTTGACCTTGTGCTGCCTTGCATGAGGTAAGAACATGTTCATCATCTGACTTCCCCCCCCCCCCCCCATTAAACAAGGTTCCAGACTAATGGTAGAAGGTCGTACATAGACCTGATTATGTAGCTGAGTCACAGCAATGCCATGTGTCATATATCTTTCCATGTTAGCGTTCTCTGCAAGGCCTCATCTCATGTGGTCCATTGACCTTGCATGCTGCAATCTTTTGTAACGTGGATCACGTTTATTCTCATCTTCAATGATTTCCTGAACAATGTTCTTTTGGATGGTATTGCCCACCATTGGATGTTACCATGACCAAATCCATGCCTATTGGTCTGCATATAGCCTATCACCTTCTTTGGTTTGAGGCTTTTACATGCTTTGTTTATTACTGCTTGCCATTTTCGGCCGGTCTTCAAAGTGGGTTTTACTGTCCATATTGCTTCATCTGATGAGCTTTGTAGCGTAACTGCTAGTATTCCTCCAGGACTGACTTGAACTGGAGAAACAGCTTAGAATTCTTGCATACTTCTTTCTTCTTTCTTTCTTCACTTCCTCTTGTACCCATAAGGGTGTTGAGGGAGATACAAAGTTCAGGTTTTCACCCGTTTGGTGGCTTCACTTATTGTCAATTGATACTGTTGTAACATTTCTTTGATGTAGTCTGTCCATCTTACTCTGGGTCTGCTTCTTGCTCTGCTCCCTTCTCATCTTTTAATGTATGCTTTGTGGTTAGTGGAGTAGAGTTCTCCCCTACTAAAGTAGGAACAACACATCTCCTCCGCTAGTCTTTGGGACATCATTGGGCAAGGTGGAGCTCCCGTTTAGATTTAGTTTTTTTTTCTGTTGTTGATTATTTGTAATTTTTTCCAAGTGCTGTAAACATACCTCCTCCTCAGAATTGATTCTGCCTCGGAAGTTTCCCTCTGTAATAATATTAATTTATTATTTGTCTCCTGAAAGGATTTTGGCCAGTATCAGAAACAATCAACATTTTTCGAGCACATCATAAGAAGAGGAAAGTTTGAAAACTTGGTTAAAAACTGGCATAAATACAGGGAAAGAGAGAATGCGTATGACAAAGAGAGAAATTACTAGATAGTTTGATGTCATGGCATGGAAAACAGTCAACAGAATTGATACGATGCATGGTGGATAGAAGATTGGGGAAGGACATGATCACCTATGCCAACCAGTATGGCACATGATGATGATGATGGTAAGGAATCACACAGCATTATTTCTAGATAGACAAACCAGTTTATTTGTTGTTTCTGTATGTTGCTTAGGATTGGCTCAATGCCTACTCTTGCTCTTATAATGTCATATCTGATTTAGTCTTTTCTGGGTACTCCAAGCGCTTTTCTCTGACATCGTATCTTTGTGGTGACATGCTTTCTTTTGTGCTTAGGTGTAAGTGACCATGTTTGGCATTGGTAGCACAATGTTGAAATGAATATACTCTGTATAATATGTTTCTTAGTGGTAATAGGTATTGCTTTGTGTTGAGGTATAAGGATAGCTGTCCCACTATTTGGTTTGCTTTATTGCATCGTATATCTATTTCTTTGTTGATTTTACCATTTTCAGAGACTGTTGTTCCAAGGTATTTAAAGGATTTAAAGATCAAGCGTTCTTGCATTACAGCACTACATCTGTCTGTCCTGGTGGTACTCGCAGCTATTTCCATGTGTACTTGCTAATTCTACTCTCAATTGCTTCCAGTGTTAGTAAAAAAAAAGTAAAGAGCCACGCCAAGTGGCGTACAGGGAATATAGTGTTAGTGACCATAAATTTAACAGACCTTCAGCACATGTTTTTTGGGGTAATGTGGTCGGTATTACGCCCGTGCCGCTTTACTATCCCAGAAAAAATCCGGTACCCATTTAAGGCTGGGTGAACCCGGAAGCCGTCGGTTGGGATCGAACCCTACCTCTTGTTCTTTGTAGTCCAGTTCACTAACCACTGAGCTATTGCGGCTCCCGCTTCCAGTGTACTTGAGCTAATTTTGTATATCAGAAGAGGCCATAACAGTTTAGTTATCAGCATGAACTGGAGGCACCAAATTTAGAAATTTATTAAAATTTACTCTGTGATGATCTGTAGCCTTGGTCTGCCATCTCTCTTACTCTCTGAATGGCCTTCTTGTCCTTAAGTATCATCATACACCCTGCCAGGACTATTTAGTGGCTTCTCGCAGACAGTTGGTATCTTTTAGTTCATTTCGCTAAACAGGATTTCTTTGGTATTCCCTCATTTGATGGAGAGGCTCCATTATATCTTTGGTTGGAAGCTCATTCAGCACCACTTAAAGAGCTTATCTATGTGTTTGAGATCCTCCTTGCATAGCTCACTTGTAATGCTAAAACTATGGAGTCATCTACAAATGCTTTCAATGTTGGCATGTAGCATCCATCTTCAAGGTCTGGTCCTTTCACAACATTCTCTGCTACTTTCAGAATTACTTGCATCACCATAACAAAGAGTATGGGCAAAATTGTACATTCCCTAGCAGTGCCAATTTGCACTTTATCCAGTTGGTTGTATATTCCCTTGTGGAGAAAAGCACTGTGAAGTCAGAGAAATACAATTTGAGCATAGCTATGCACACCCTGGAGCACATGATACAATCCTAGAGCTTGCCAAATCATCTGATGTGGAACTGATCCATCTGCGTTGGCAAGATCCAACCATATTAAATAAAGGAAGTAACATATCCTTCACAGAACTTTGCTTTTATCCCAGCATTTTTTTCACAGTGAAATTGTCTAGGCATTATACGTCAATGGTTTGCCATTGCCTTCTAATGGTAGGAGCGGTCCATTGGACCCTAATCCTATATCATATCTAGATTTAGCTTTTTGATCTTTATTGTACTATATTGCCTTCCATATCATTGTTGCATGTTCATAGTATCCAGGGGCACCTCCCTTCTGTATGATAGTATCTATGTATCCATTTTCCGTGAGGTACGAGGTGAGTCTCTATGTTATTATGGAGAAGAATATTTTCTCTTCCACATTGACTAGGCAGATTGGTATGAACTGTGTAATCTTTTGGGTTCTGCACCTTCAGGATGTGGTATAAACATGGAGAGCAAGATATTGGACATAGTTGCAGACATCAGGGTCAAGACCATACGACGGCATGAAAACTTAATTTGGGAATTGCTTCAGACAATGGTAGTCAGAAGGTCAACAAATAAAAATATGTGTGGGTAGATAGACACTAACAGAAACTGGAAATGACGAGGATATAAATAGAAAATCTTACTTTCAGACGGGACACACTGCGAAATGGACGCTCAGAAAAAGCTCACACACTTAAGAGACTGATGCTCAGAAGCAGGCACTTAGAGACAGATGCTCAAAAGAAGTGGACACACTTGGAGACTGACACTCGGAAGAAGCAGACACAATCAGAGATTGATACTCACAGAGAGAGTTACCCTGGCAAAGATGCAGAAAGCTAAGGACAGAGACACTTACACTAAGAGAAGTAATTAGTTTAGCTAGACAAGACTTTTGAATGAGATGAATAGTAGATCAAGTGAATAGATCATCTGTTATAGTGAGTCCACACGGGACTTGAGTATAGATAGCGAAAAGCATAACCTGGGGTTCAATGATTCTTGGAGTGGGTGATTCAGCAGTCATCCAAACTGCCAAGTAATCTTGAAACTGATGCAGGCCTAGAATGAAGATGTAAGAATCATTAATGAAATGTGTAATGTACTTGTAACCATCAAAATGTACTTAGTGTATAAGTAATTATGTCATAGTGTTATTGTACACCTCAAGCTCAAGATTGTCAAGGTCGAGAGGATAAGTGATTTGACGAATGTGATAAGGCAAAGAAAGAGGCGGCTAAGAATAACAGTAGTACGAACAAACACAATGCAAAAGAATTATAATAATAACAGCATAAAGTATGAATAAACCTCAACCTACAAGTTTACAAAGAAAACCTTCAAATCTCGAGGTGGAATGAAAAGGCCCATATTTATAGTGGGAACCACGATAACTCAGTGTGGTTAGTGAACTGGACTACAAAGGACAAGGGGTCGGGTTTGATCCTTATCGACGGTTTCCAGGTTCACCCAGCCTTAAATGGGTACCGGATTTTTTCTGGGAAAGTAAAGCTGCTCAGGCATAATACCGACCACATTTCCCCAAAAATTATGTTCCAAAGGTCTATAAAAATTATAGTTACTAATACCATATTCCCTAGACGCCACATGGCATGACGGGGCTCTTTTTTCTTTTTTTTTTCTTTTTTTTTTTTACCCCAGGATGTACATTCCATCGACCTGCTTCTGTGCCAGGCTTACATGCTGCCTTTTCCATGCACTCCTGAGCAGCCAGTGTAGTCATTTTTGTATTTCTGAGGATCTTTTGTTGTTAAGTTGCAAAATGCCATTTGGATCTGAGACTGAGTTGTTACGGTCTCTGTGGAATACATTTGTCACTTCTTGTAGTGTCTGAGGCCTATCATTAAATGGAATGCCAGGTTTGCTTGACCACATCAGACCTGTCACAGCTTTTAGTGGTTCGTATTTTTTGGCTGTTTGAGTAGGTCTCTCTCAGATGTTTCTCTAGCTCCTGCTTGTTGGCTCTGTGTTCCAGATCTTGGGGTTCAAACAGCTCCTTCATAAGCTTGAACAGCTCCTTGAAGACTAATTCTCTGGCCCTCTTTGTTGCTTTCCTTTTCCTGTATAGTTTTTCTGCTCTACAAAGTTCATTACATCTGGATTTTAGGTGCTGCCACACCTGATGTGATGCTTCCATAGCTTTCTTGAACTGCTTCCTGGCATGGTTTTTCTGTTTTTTGTTTTGATTTCTTAAATTTGTTTTTGTCTTCTGCTTTTCTGCAGTTTTGTGCTGTCCTTACTTCCTTCGTCCCCAGTTTCTTGATGCAATAATAGTAAATTATTTTACCCATGCTTTCCAGCTTCTGAGATAAATTCAACCATTTCTGGTGCTGGTCTGTGGCTTTTGCTAATGACTTGTCTAACTTCTCTCAGATTAGTGTGTCGCCGGCAGGTGGAAACTTGATTTTCTTTCACTTCCCATCCATGAGGTGAACTAATTCATCACCAAACAGCTCAACTTGAATATTCTCTGTGGATTGACTTGTGACTGAGTTATTCTGATGTCATATCTGTCAGTACAGTGCACTGTTGAGCTACTGATAGAAGGTCAAGACACAGAGATGCATATAAATGCATCAAAATGTGAAGCTGCAGTAAAATTGATTATAAAGATGAAATAAAAAATAAAATAGAAAAAATGGTGTGGGTACAGCTTTACGTAAATAATAGAAAACACAATATCGAATGATATTGCGACTCATTAGGCCTTCAGCAGGAACAACACATACACAGATATATCATCATCATCATTGGGTGCCTTCTCCGCATCGAAGGTTGGCTACCATGGAGCGCCATTCCACTCTGTCTCTTGCTTTGATGGTGCAGATTGTCATAGGCTGACTTGTCCATCTTTTGATGTTACTCGTCCATGTTAGTCTTGGTCTGCCTCTGCCTCTTTTACCTTGTATTTTCCCCTCTAATATTACTTTTATTAGACTGTTGTGTCTTTTAACATGACCCAAAAATTTCATTTGTCTTGCTCTAATTGTGTTTAGTAGTTCTTTTTTCACCCTTAGTCGTCCTAAAACTTCCTTGTTTGTTTTCTTTTCTTTCCATCCAATTCTACCTATTCTTCTGTAAATCCACATTTCAAAGGCCTCAATTTTCTGTTCTGTTTTCTGGTCTAATGTCCATGTTTCTGCACCATACAGGAATATTGAGAAGATGTAACATTTTGCTATTCTTAGTTTTAGCCCTGTCGTTATTTGTTTTGATGTTAGTATATTTTTCATGGCATTGAAATTACTTTTTGCTATACCTATTCTTTTATTTATTTCAGTTGTACATTTTCCATCACTGGTTATAGTATGTCCCAGGTAGTTGTAGTTCTGAACTGTCTCTTGATGTATTCCTTCAACTTTGATATTTAATTGTAGGTCTTGAGAATTTCCTTTGTTTATGATCATAGTTTTAGACTTTTTGATATTCATATCTAGTCCATATTTCTTGCTTGTCATGTTTATCACATTAAGCAATTGTTGTAGATCTTTAGGATTTTCCGCTAGTAGTACAGTATCATCAGCATATCTTAGGTTATTGATTATCTTCCCATTAATGTTTAGGCCTGGCATCTCAGTGATGTTTTTAAAGATTTCTATCTATCTATTGACCTTTCGAGCCGTAACCGGCCCATAGGGCGTAGACCAAGATACACCTTCTCCTATATGGATTTTTTGTTCTAGCAGTTTTCTTTTAAAGATATTTTATCAAATCTCGCCATCTGTCTCTGTTCTGTGCAAGCAGTTCTATCTCATTGAGGGAGCCGACTCCTGCTGCTCTTGCCTCTCTCATCAATGTTCTTCTCAGTGTCTCCCTGGGTCTTCCTCTTTTTCTTTTACCTGTTGTTTCCCATATGAGGGCTTGCTTTGCTATTCGGTTATTATCTCTTCTCATCACATGTCCAACGTATGACCATCGTCTTTTCTTTATTACTGAAGATATTAGTGGTTGATTGGCGATTTCTCTAATTTCCTCATTTGTTTTGAATTCGTTCCATGCTATACCAAGTATTTTCCTTAGACATTTATTTTCGAATGCGTTCAACTTTGTTTCTATATCTCTTGTTGTTTTCCAGCTTTCACACGCATACGTAAGGGTTGATAGTACATTTGATTTGAATAGCCTAAGTTTTGTGTTTGTGCTGATAAGTTTTGATTTCCACAACTTTTCAAGGCTTCTGAAAGACATTGCTGCTTTAGCTATTCTGCTTTTAATTTCTTTGCTCGTATCCCCTTCTCGATCAATGTGACTTCCAAGATAGATAAAGTGATCGATCTCTTCAACTGGTTTGTTTTCCATGTATATTTTGTCACCTGTTGGAATTAAACTAGTCATGACTTTAGTCTTTTCATGATTGATCTCAAGCCCAATTTTGCTGGCTATTGATGATAGTTCATTTGTGTTTTCCTGCATCGTTTTTATCTGACTGCTGATGAGAACTATGTCATCAGCAAAGTCGAGGTCTTCCAAATGGTCTCCTTGTATCCATTCGATGCCTTTATTACCAGTGCAGCATTTCTTCATTATGAAGTCCATAACAATTCCAAATAACAAGGGCGATAAAATACATCCTTGTTTAACCCCAGTTTCTATTGGGAAACATTCGCTCAGTCCTTCCTCTGTTCGAACTGCACATGTGTAACCATCATACATGTCTTTGATAATATTTATGATTTTTGATGGTAAACCATATTGCTTCAGAATTTTCCACAAAGAATCTCTATGAATACTATCAAATGCTTTTTTGAAGTCGATGAAGTTAAGTACAAACGGTTTTTGCTTTTCAATGTGTTCCTCCAATATAAGTCGTAGAGTGAAAATGTGGTCAAGACAGCTTCTCCCTTTTCTAAACCCAGCCTGTTCTTCACGCATTACTGTATCTATTGAATCCTGTATTCTATTTAGGATGATTTTGCAGAATAACTTTGAGGCAACTGACAAAAGTGTCACGCCTCTCCAGTTGTTACAATCTCTAAGATTGCCCTTTTTTGGGATCTTAACAATGATTCCTTTTTTCCATTTATGAGGCGTCTTCTCTGTTTTCCAAATGATGTTGAACATTTTTTGGAGATGTATTAGATTATGGCTATCAATTGCCTTGAGGATCTCAGCTGTTAACTTATCCTCTCCAGCAGCCTTGTTATTGGTCATAAGCTTTAAGGTGGTTTCTATTTCACTCAAGGTGAAGTCATCTAAATTTACATTTAATTCTGCTGCTGGTGTTTCAGTTTCAAAATCTATTAAACTGTGGGGTAGTGGACGGTTAAGAATTTCTTTGAAGTGTTCCGCCCAACGGGCTTTTATGTCTGCGCTTGTTGTTAGCATTGATCCAGATTTGTCTAGAATTGGTGTTCCACTGGATGTATAGGTGTTTGTCAGCATCTTTTGCACAGTATAAAGAGTTCTGCTGTCTCCTGTAATTGCAGCTGTCTCTGCTTTCTCTGCCAAATTGTCTATATAAGCTCTTGTATCTCTTCTTGCTGAACTTTTCACTTTGTTGTCTAATTCTTTGTATGTTGCTTTTGCCAGAACCTTTCCAAGATCTGTCTTTATTTAAAGATTTGCTCAGTGTATAAATTGAACAAGCTTGGTGATAGGATGCATCCTTGTCTTACTCCTCTTTTTATATCAATGGGTGTAGAGTTCTCCTTGTTATATTTTATTATTGCTGTTTGCTCCCAGTACAAATTACATATCAGTCGTATGTCTGTGTCATCCAGATTTATATCTTTTAGGCAGTCTATAAGTTGATTATGATGTATTCTATCAAATGCTTTGGTGTAGTCTATGAAGCAGGCATATATTGGTTTGTTTACTTCTATGTGCTTTTCGATCAATGTCCTCATGCTGAATATGGCTTCTTTTGTCCCACTGTTTTTCTTGAATCCGAATTGCTGTTCATCTAATTCATTATTAATTTTATTCTGAATCCTTCCTTGTATAACTTTTAGTAAAATTTTGGTTACCTGGCTCATTAGGCTTATTGTTCTAAAATCGCTGCATTCAACTGCACCATTCTTTTTAGGCAATGCAATAAAAGTTGATGTTTTTAGTTCATTTGGTATGTACCCTGTATGGTATATGTCATTGCATATGTCTGTGATCACTTCAATTCCAAAATCTTCTAGTGTTTGTATCATCTCTATCTGTACATTGTCAGGTCCTGCTGCTTTTCCCTTTTTCATTGTTTTTATAGCTTTTTCTACTTCAGATTTCAGGATTTTATAGCTGGATGTACATTTTATAAATGGTTTTTTGTCCCTTTCATCATGAAATAATTCTGTTATGTATTCCTACCATCTATCGATTATATCTTTGTTGTCTGTTAGCATTCTTCCCTCTTTGTTTGCTATACACCCGTTTCCTGCAGCTTTTTTGTCTTTATTAGTCACTCTTTTTATTTCTGTGTGCATTCCTTTTAAATTTTGTTTACTTTCCATAGTTTCGACTTCTAGACATCTTTGGTTGAGCCAATCTTCTTTTGCCTTTTTGCACATTTTTTGTATTTCATTATCAATTTCCTTGTATCTGGCAGTGTTCTTCGCTTGTCTTCTCTCTTCCATTTTTTCTAAAATGTTGTCAGTTATCCATTTTTGTTTTTTGTTACTTTCATTTTTGGGTAAGGTGATGCAGGATTCTTGTATGCTGTTTTTTATGCATTGCCATTTGGTTGTGACTTTTTCTTCAGGATTTTCTCTTCTGTACTGCTCAATCCCTTCTTCTAGCGGCTTCTGATATGTGTTCTTTACTTGTACAGTATAAGTTTCTTTTACATCTTTCTGATTTAACGCTGTTATATCTATTGGTGTTGCTGAAGTAGTATTTTGTTTCTTTTTCTTTAATTTGATTTTCATTTTAATCATTATAGGATTGTGATCTGAATTAATATCTGCTCCTGGATAGATTTTGGCTTTCTTGATGCTGTTCCGGAATATGTCTTTTATCATCATATAATCTATTTGATTCCTCTTTCCATCTCCAGGGCTTTTCCATGTGTATAATTTCCTTTTCTCTTGCTCAAAGTAGGTGTTACATATTATTAGCCTGTTTTCTTCACAAAATTGAATGAATCTTTCGCCTGTTATTTCTTTTTCCTATACCATGATTTCCTATAATAGTCTTATATCTGCCTTTTCCTACTTTTGCGTTCATATCACCCATTACAATCAAGATGTCTGTAGATTTCACTTGCTTCATAACTGTATTTAGATTTTCATAGTATGCTTCTATTTGTTCATCTGTATAGTCTTGAGTAATTGTTTATGTCTATATTATTGTAGATAATACAAATATATACAGATATATAAGTAAATAAAATTAACACTACATAGCTAAATAATAATAAGATATCAAAACAAAATAATATTATGAAATAAGAATGAAAGAACTCAACTTTCAGCCTCTGCGACCAGATCCTGGGTCAAATGGCCTAGCTGGGGTGACAAGCGTGAGGAAGTCACAAGCACAGGAGATGGGAACTTACTGGAAGGGTTCTAAAGTTATGCAGAGAGGGGACATATATGGATAAACGTCTGCATACAAGCCTACATACACACCCAAAAATGTCCACACATAGGTCAGTGTGCATGCTCAAAGAAGAGGCTAGAAAGAAAATAAGGGGTACCCAACAAGGGGAAAAAGTGAAATGTCTTAAAACAGGGTTCCCTGAGAACATATAAAAAGTAAGGTACCATGTAGTGGCAGGTGGAAATGGTGTTGTCAGGCCTAAAAGTAAAAAGCACAACAGACAAGAAATATAAGCGACCACCAGAGGGTCACAGTATAGGTTAGCAGCTGGTGAGGTACTGGCCCGGTCAGCCATTTATCACTACTATTCAGTACATTAACAATAACAAATGAGCTGTGTCCAAAACATGAAAGATACAAAATTATTCACTCTCAACTAGAATAAGGATGATAGTGGGGACTGCAACAACAACTCCAGGGAAATTTGTTTGGAGTATTTTAGCAAGTATATGCACATATTATTCTGGAAAGACTTTAAAAACAGGCTGTCAATTTACCCTCGATCACTGCATGGTTTTTAAACTATCTATCTATTGACTTTTTGAGCCATAGCTAGGCATACACCCAGATACTCTTTCTTTTATCTAAAGTTTTATTCCAGCAGTTTTCAATCCTTGTATAAAAATCTTTTATCAAATCTCGCCATTTGTCTCTGTTCTGTGCAAGCAACTCCATTTCATTGAGGGAGCAGATTCCTGCTGCTCTTGTCTCTCTAATCAATGTTCTTCTCAATGTCTCTCTGGGTCGGCCTCTTTTCCTCTTACCTGTTATTTACCACATGAGGGCTTGCTTTGTTATTCGATTACTATCTCTTCTCATCCATGAACTACTAGACCATATATTATTCATTTCATGAGACAGTTGCAAGAAAAATACAGAGAACAAAACAAATCATTCTTCAATGCTTTCATCGATCTAACAAAGACTTTTGCCTCTAGTTACTCACCAAAGCTACTTAGCATGTTTTGATTTTTTCATGCCAGCATGAGAGGGACAGTACAAAATTTATCTGTTGTGGAGTTAAACAAGGCTGCATACTCGTTCCACTGTCGTTGATATCTTCTTTGTCATCATCTTCTTCAAAACATCAGCTGAAGGTATCTATTCACTCTAGGTCTGAAGGGAAATGTTTAACTTAGCCTAAGGTTAAAAAATGAATTAAAAAAGATGTGAGATACTAATTGGGGATAATATTAAGTAATGTTAAGTACAGATGATGAAGCTTTGATTATCAACACACAAAGTGAAATACAAACTCTGTTGGGCAGTTTTGCTGCATCCATTGAGATTTTTGAACTAACCAGCACATGAAAAAAAAAAAAGGTGGTGACCCTGTATGCAGAAACTTCAAACATTATCATAAACTATTGTAATAGTATTGTGACATCATTGTTGGTGACGCTGGACTTAATACTCTTGTCGGACATTATATGATCTAAACATTTCCCGTCGTGGATTTAAAAAATAAAATATTTTCTATTGATACGAGTTACTGATAACGCAGGAAACGAAAGACAAGTAAATAGATAAGATAATCTCTCAATGGTGAGATTAGATATAATTATGTAACTCGTAAGTGACCCACCCAAATTTGGTTTAAACTTGCCTTTGAAGGTAAATGTTTGAGTTATTTGTGGGTCATCATCCTTGCACTCCGAACATGTCCATAGGTGCTCAGATTCACTCTGCAGCAATTCTCGCAGTGTCGAGCGACTGACGACTCCAGTTCTGTGTTGGTTGATTAGTCTTCTTACACGCCCTCTAAGTTTCTTGTTTCTAGCTGTACCCATCGTAACTCCCATCTCTTTCATCCAAAGGAGTGGCGTGAACTCATGGTTGTCAAGGTCCCGTGTCCTTCCTACATCTCTGAGGGCATTGATGATGTCCGTCTGATCCATTGGTTGACCATCCTCAACAATAGTGCAGCTAGCCATCCTGTCCCCTCTTTCATTTTCCCGTACTCCAGCATGTCCTGGGACGTAGACAAAGGTGACCTTACATATTTTTGACTTCTGCAATGACTCTACCCATTGCATACGTACAGAGCTCGCCTCCACTTTTCTTATCATGCTCATCAAATCTCTCAGTATACAGGCATAGGTGTAGTCTTGTGACTCTAACCAGATGAATGCCGTGGTCATTGCCATCACCTCCATCGTCATGCTACTTCTGGTCATAACGTATGCACCACTGTCCTCCTTAACTATTCTGCCTGCCGAGTGTGCTGTAATTGCCCATGCACTCCTTTTGTGTCGTATTACAGATCCGTCTGTATAGATAACTTCATCTTTCTCATCAGTGTTATCCCAGATGAGACCATTAAACCTCCGCATTGACTACGACTGAGTTCTGTTCCCTACATTTCCTTTCGAGTTTGATAATACATAAGAATGTCCCCCTGAATAACGTAGGCACCGGTATCCACTCCTCGCCAACGTTGATATTGGTAAGCCCACAGACCTGTTTGATGACATCTTGTGCTCGTCCCACCCATGATTTGCCTCTTTTTAGCCTGACACCCTTCTCTGTGTTGAGCTCATGATGCAATGGATGTTCTTTATCTGCACTTATCTTCAGGTATGCTCGTGCCCTCCAGATCTTGATCCTGTCATCCATGGTTGGAAAGTCAAGAAGATACCTCATTGCTACACAGGGAGTGTTACCAGTACACCCCAAGATAATGCGCATAGCTTCATTCTGTATTTTCTCCACCTTGTCAATTTTCATGGTAAATGTTTCCATGCAATTAAGGAAATAGGGCGGAAGCCAATAATGGTTAGCTTTTTTCCGAGGCAGCTAAGATGAATTAGACAAGAAATATGGCAAGAGCCAAGATTGGTTGGCTAGACTAGTTTGCTTTTGCGGCGAGTACAATAAAATGGGACGAGATGATTAGATCAGAAGAGAAGAAAACAATACGAGTTAAAAGAATATTACAGTTGAGGACTTCACTTGGTATTCGAAACTTACAGAAATATTCAGAGCTTATTAAGGAAATCAAGGTTAGGAATATTAAGATTTCATAGGAGTATTTGTTGATGCAGTTTATGCACAGAAGTTATATTATCATGTGTGTGATTTTATGAAGTGCAAGAAATTATGTGGATGTAATTACAAAACCTGGGAGAGTGTCATTTAACAACGGTGGTAGCCAAGACATGAATACCGAACTCCTACTAATAATATAGATGTTTAAACGGCCATAGCAAACATTATGTGTAATGATTGACTTTTATATGCAACTAAGATATTTATATGAGATCTAAACGGTGTCTTGTGACATATGAAGTGTCAAACACAAGTGTTGTTCAGAACATTTGGAGTTTTTATGTTTATATAACATTATGTTATGAATTAATTATGTTGTGTTGAGCATGTGGTCGACAGTGAATTGTTGCACCTGACCAGAATTGTTTAGACTTACATATTCTTTATCCTTTGTGTATAATTAATCACGTTGTACGGTCACTGTTACACAATAAATGCTTACTCTTGGGTTCACCCAAACTATAAAAATTGAAACTAGAGATTTCTCTTGGAATTAAAGGTGGCCTGGCGTGATACCAACCATATCACCCAAATATGTGCTATTAGTCATGAAAATGCCTGTAGTAAAAGAAATTCAAGCATTCTTGTGTTATTTCGAACGGATTTATTTGTGATTTATTCTTACAGTTTGTGCGAATAAGTAGAATTACCATCCATTGTGATATTACGATCACAAAAATGTCAGAAACTGGGAAAACTAATCACAGAAGATGGAAAACTAGACAGAGAAATTGACATGAGAATACAAAAAGCAAATGCTGTCACATACCAGCTTTCACCATTGCTAAGACATCCAAACATTTCTATGCCAGCTAAACAACAAATGATAAATAGCATTTTCATACCAACTTTGTGCTATGAAAGTCAAACATGAACCCTTTCTCTCTCTCTCTCTCTCTCTGCGTTCAGGACTCAATCAGAGTAAGGATTCCAGACTCCCACATGAAGTCAGCTGTCAGGCTAAGTGTGTTGATCGCCCCCACAGACAGAACATCACAATTAGAGTCTGTCAGATCCACTCTGACTGAACACCCGTTAATACGTTGCACTGTGTTCTGCGCCAGTGGCCCAATGCATCCGATTTCAGCCAGCATTTTATTCGGGTTTGCTTTCCCTAGCCTTTGATTGTCCCCAATCTTCCTGCAAGGCAGCAGATTGTCTTTTCTGTAGGGGGATTCTGCCCTTAGATGGTAGGCCCTCCCAGGTTTATGAGCACCATCTGCCCGAGTCACTAGAGGTGACTAACACAGACATGCACACACAAAGATGTGAGATGTGACTAACACAGACACGGACACACAAAGATGTGAGATGTGACTAACACAGACATACACACACAAAGATGTGAGATATGACTAACACAGACATGCACACACAAAGATATGAGATGTGACTAATACAGACATGCACACAGCGATACGAGGCATGACTAACACTGACACACATCAAGATATATGACACATGACTAACATGCACATAAAGATATGAGATATAACTGACATTGACATGCACACACAAAGATATGACACATGCCTAACATAGATATGCACACAAAGATAAGAGATATGACTAACATAGATATGCACACAAAAAGATATGAGATGGGACTAACATAGCCATGCACACACAAGGATATGAGATGTGACAAACACAGACAGGCACACACAAAGATATGAGATATGACTAACATAAACATGCACACAAAGATATGAGATATCACTAACCCAGACATGCACACACAAAGATATGACATATGACTAACACTGGTACACACTGAGATATGACTAAACACAGACACACATAAAGATATGAGACATGATTAACACG
The DNA here is from genome assembly GCA_032433765.1 of Megaustenia siamemsis. Lineage (NCBI taxonomy): Eukaryota > Metazoa > Mollusca > Gastropoda > Stylommatophora > Ariophantidae > Megaustenia > Megaustenia siamemsis. The sequence goes on from JAVIAB010000139.1 coordinate 60,603,706, forward strand.
GACACACCGAGATATGAGATATGACTAACATGACACACACCAAGATATGAGCCATGGCCAGCACACACAAGCTAAGATATGAGCCATGGCTAGGACAGAAACACAGCAAGATAATAGCCATGGCTTCACTAAAAAACACCAAAAAATGAACCATGTCTAGCACAGAAACACATTAAAGTGCCCATATGCTTGGGTTTGTTGTAGTCGGCAGACTCTTCTGAACGTGGGAATCACAAGTTTCGTTAAACAGTTGTCCGGAGATTTGAGAGTGCAGCCTGACCCATAGAACGTTCTCTTGCATGTACAGATTCCCGATCGACTGTTGACAGGTGTCGTTGAAACAGTTGTCCAGACATTTGAGAGTACATATGATGTCACAGCCATCAGAACACATCTGTTCGCACTGTAGCCCAAAATTACCATCGGGACAAGTGTCATTACAGGTATAGCCAAGATGTTTACATTGTAGGCATTTTCCAGATTTTTCCTCAAATAAAGGACAGACACTGAGACAAGACCCGGAACAGTCGTGTCCATAGATCCCATGTGAACAGTAGCCGTGACAAGTACCGATGATGACATTGCAGCCTTTACTACACCCACTACACACTGCACAAAACGACCAAGAATGCTCGTCCAGACAATAGGTGTCTGTAAATGTTTGCACCTCACATACCGTCAGTGCACTGTCGGCCTGCGAACTCAATCTTAATGTGTGCCATTGACGTTTGTTGTTTTGACTACAATAGTGTTCACAGTTAAATTAGGGTATGATATATCATTATACTGGAACACTACTCCGCCACTGTCAGAGAAAGCCCTTAGAGTGCCATTCTTTACCCGAATCATAATGCTAGCTCGATGATAGATTCGAATGATGTGAATCTTCTGGGGCGTTGCAAAGTTCAGATACCAGTAAACAGAATTGGTTCCACTTCTCTATTGTGTGTGTGTGCAGTTATTGTCATAGAGATTGGTCTTTGTTTTGCTATTAACTGCGGCCTCTGGTCCACATCCGTCTCCTGTATAACAATCATCAAATTTGTCGGTCTGGTTTGTGATCTGTTTGAGAGCCACTTTCCGACCCCCGCCAATGTAGATGGAGCAGATATTTGCAACTATCGCCCTTTCAATCTGTAACTTGTTGATCAGACCAACCCCAGAGCAGAAGGCATCAATCTCGTGCGGACTAACTACAAACCTTGATACATTGTTACATGAGGCAGAACCATTCAGTTTTACCGTGAAACTGTCCGGATATTTTAATTCATTCGCATAAATCCTAAACCAGGAGCACGGCAAAGATTGATTGAGAGTTGCCTCAACTGATGTAGAATCTGTGTCCGGATTACATGACGTGTCGTTGTTATCAAACAGGAAAGTAGGTTCAGATTTTTGGGCATATTTGCAAATAAAATCCAAGTACTGAAACTGGGGTCCGAAAATTTTGTGCTGACAACTGTCATTGTTTGAGCATGTCCCTGTAGTTTTGTCACAAACTAAGCCATTATAGCAGTTACATTGTAACGTACAATTTGCCCCAAACCAACCGTCGGCACAAGTAAGGTCATTAGCTTCCATTGTTGCTAACGAAGCCAGCAAATAAAGACTTGATCTACAGCGATGGTTAACGAACTGTGTACACACATTTATTATCAAACCCGTGATTACATTTTTTAAAAATCAGCCAACTTACTGTGGTAACAGATAGCGTGAAATTCTCTAATAGAATGAGATAAACCGTTGGAGACAAGGAAAGTCAATATTGTTTACATGGCTTGGACGCAAGAAGCGTCCATTTTGGTGCGTCCCATCCCTTTCTAAATCACATTTAAGAAAGATCAATACATGTGAGATGCGAAGCTTGAGAAAAGTAACAAACAACACAAGAAGAGATAGAATACCAAATGAAACCATAAGAAAAATAGTAGGAACAAAACCCTGCCAAGAATATATAGAACAACAACAAATTAAATGGTTTGGTCACCTGGTCAAAATGAATCCTTATCAATCACCATCTAGGGCGTTCTTCTCGAGAATGCATGGAAAAAGACCAAGAGGAAGGCCCAGAAGAAGATGGATAGATGCAGTGACAGAGACATGTAACAACAAAGGAAAATCACTAATTCAGACAAGTTCGAACAGCTCAAGAACGACAAATGATATAACCACAACATCTTTTAGGTATCAGTGAGAAGAGAAAAGAAGAAGTCATGAAAAAATATGGCCACTAACACCATATTCCACATACACCTAGCAAGGCATGGTGAGAGCCTTTATATTTAAAAAAAATATTCTTGACAGTGATTTCTGATAATTAGCAGAATCAAAATCATGCTACATAAGTTGCAGGATAGTTAAATACCCCTTAATCTGTTCTAATTTGTCACTTTTTAATTGTGTCACACACATGGAGTGCCATTATTTATGTCTCTTGCCTTGATTGTGCAGGCTGTAATAGGTTCACCTGTCCATCGGTTGATGTTATTAGACCACTTTAGTTTTGGTCTGGCTCTGCTTCTTCTACCCTGTACTTTCTCCTTCAAGATGACTTTTAGTAGGTTATTGTGTCTCCTCGCGTGTCCTAATAAATTGCAGTGTCTTGACATTAAACAACCTACTACTACAACTACTACTACTACCGCCGCCACCGCCACATTATTTTCCCAGTTTCTTTCACTTATAGAAAATTTCCTCAATATCTCTGCACTGGTCTGCCCTTTGGTCTCTTTCCATCCTAAAGTTCGCCATACAATATTTGTTTGGGAATATGATTGTTTGCCATTCTTCTTACATGGCCCAGCCACCTTTGAGAGATTGTGTCTTCGTTCTGCTGTGTCCTAACAAGGATGGAACTGACATTTCAGCTTGCTTGAGTTATTGAGTTATTTGCGGGTCATCATCATTGCACTCCGAACATGTCCATAGGTGCTCAGATCCCCTCCTCAGCAATTCCCTCAATGTCCAGCGACTGACGACTCCAGTTCTATGTTGGTTGATAAGTCTTCTTACACGGCCACTAAGTTTCTCATTTCTGGCTGTGCCCATCTTAACTCCCATTTCTATCATCCGAAGATGTGACATGGATCTGTGTTTGTCGAAGTCATGTGCTCTTCCCACATCTCGGAGGGCATTGATGATGTCCACCCGATCCATTGGTTGCCCGTCCTCAACGACAGCGCAGCTAGCCAACCTGTCTGCTCTTTCATTTCCCCGCACTCTCGCATGTCCAGGGACATAGACAAAGGTGACCTTACATATTTTGGATTTCTGCAATGACTCTACCCATTGCATGCGTACAGAGCCCGCCTCCACTTTTTTTTAATCATGCTCATCGAATCACTCAGTATACATGTGCGGGTGTAGTCTTGTGACTCTAACCATTTGAATGCCTTGGTCACTGCCATCGCCTCCATTGTCATGCTACTCGTGGTCATGACGTATGCACCACTATCTTCCTTGACCATTCTGCCTACTATGCCTGGGCCAATAATATGGAGATAATGCTTTGCCCAAAACGCGCGCGCACACACACACACACACCTTTTGAAACGTTTTGATGGACCTAAACACTGAAAAAAAAAACCCCGGCTGTAAACAATATCTTGCAGAGGAGATGAAAGAACTTCACACTCATCGAAAGCCACAGTGGGCTGAAGAGAACAATAATGGAAGGCATGGTTCCAGGAAGGTGAAACAGAGACCAAGAAGTTGGTTTCATAACATTATAGAGACCTATATGGCAACAGAAGAAGTGGCTAGAGGTAGAGATTCTTTCATGTGGGCTTTGATGAAAGCAACATTCTACAAAAGGCACAACCCAATGATGATGGTGAGATATAGAAAATACAAAGCATAGATGAATAGGGAGAGATCTTAAAAGAATCAGTAGAACTTATTTCAAGGATCATTAATAAGGAATTATGGAAGAAAGGGTAAGTCCAATAATAGAACTACAGTTAAGCAATTCTGAAATGGGGTTTTTAAAAAGTATGGTATGTACTGATGCACTGTTCAAAGAACAACTACATACTAACACCGTATGGAGTAAGCCAACATCTAATCAACCTAATTAAAAGTCTCTACAACAACAGCAGTTTCACAGTAAGAACGGTAGCAGGCTACACAGGCCACTTCAAAGTTGGAGCAGGAGTAAGATGGGTGTTTTCTGTCTCCCCTATTGATTATTGCCTACGTGAACTGCATATGTAAGTTAGCCAACCCTTCGGAGACAGAGGTGATTAATGAGCTTCTATTTGCAGATGATCAGGCACTAATAAATAGAAAAATAGAAGACCTACAAGAATACTTAAATAGTCATAACGGCATAGGCACTCAATACAACTTGAAAATCAACAAAACAGAAGTCTTGAATATCGTAAAAGAGAAACAGAACATCAACATAATGAAGGAAGGCAGACAACTAAAACAAGTGGAGACATTTAAATATTTAGGAAGTCTAGTGATAAATGACAATTCTCAAGCTGCAGAAATAGACTTAATATGCAACAAAGCTTGTCAAATCAGACAACTATCACCACTATTGTCCAACAAGGAAATCACTCTATAGAGGCAAAATGGGCACTCTACAATACAATCTTCATTCTAACGTTGTGTTACCATTTTACTCTAGTTGCAAGAACAATGTGAAAAATAACTACTGTGGAGATTAAACGTGTTAGTCGAATGACAGGAAACAGCTTGAGATCAGAAATAAAATTAGAGAAAAAAGCTATGAATAATTATTACTATAGAATACATAAAGAAACAACAGATAGAATGGTTTGACCATGTTGTAAGGCAGAATGATCAAAATACAACACAATGAGCCTTCAATAAACTTTGAGAGAGCACCAAACCCAAGGGCCAATCATGAAAAAAGATGGATTGATGCAATATTAGAAACAATAGGAAACATAACAGCAGCAGAGGTCAACAGAAGAGCAAAAGACCACAAATTATATCTCCCCTCAACGCTGAAAAGTAAATGAGAAAGGAAGGAAGAAAAACATTTAATAAGAAAAATTTCAGGGAAGCAGTAGATGACATTTTGCAGTTGATGGACACAAAATAAAGAATAAACAAGACAAATATGATATAAAAGATTTAATTAAGAACAAGCTATTTAACCCTTTCTGGACTTTTAACCGACACAACGGCTCCACTTATGGAGGCATACCTAACCAAAAATCGACACATTGGCCAAGTACGATTGAGTATTTTAAAGTAAAGTAACGACAATGTATAAATATTTACAAATACTTGTATTCATTTATCTGGAAGAAGCTTCATAATTACTTATTTCCATTACCATGTGGTATTTTTCTTTATTTTTGTAGATACAGTGATTGCATTTTCGAAATAAATGTGTGTTTTTTTCTGACAAATATTGGCCACGAGGCCACACTATTTCTTGTGCCTAATTTCATTATTTGGAGATATAAATGCATCAAGAAAAATGTGTATTTTGAAGAACTTTGGATTAGTTTGTGTATAATTTTGAGAAGAATGGATAGCAACACGCTTCTAGTCAGGGAAAAAAATTGGTACGTGAAATATGATATTTTGATTTGAAAATTTTCTGCCTTTGAATATTTTTATACTATTTATAATAAATAATGTATATTTTTCCTTCAGATATCATTAATATAATGCTATTTTTAATATTCTTCAATCAATTTCTTTTCTGGTGATTGGTTATGGTTATGGAAGGCCCCAGTATCACTGCAAGCAAATTAAAATCCATAATTGCTCATCCGCCCATGCCAGTGGAATCATCAGAATTAATACCTCATCTCCTTCTCCTAAACAAAGAAAGGTAGCTGCAGTCCCCATCATAGCAGTCTCAGCACATGCCAAAAGACATAAGGCGAAACTGCAGAGAAAGTGAACACAGACATCTGTTCCCCATCACACGATATCATCACTCTCGTGATGATCGTCCGTAAGCACTGAGATCTCCCCTGCAACCTGAATCTGTGAAAAGATAAACCAATCCACAAGTCCCCCTTGATCTCATAGTCCTGAATCTAGACAACATCCCTCCTGACCAACATAAAACTCAGTGAGACACACTGGGCTGCAAAATCCTGAACAAAACTCCGTCATTTTGCCCTTCATTATAAGTGTACGGCCGGTTTAGGGATAAAAGATCAGCCATCATGATAATGTACCAAACACAACAATGGATGTGCCACAAACAATCGATTAATATAGTGAATGCAGCCAACAACGCACGAAACATGGTAAAACGATGGTGCAAAATCCCTAAAGTGAAACTTTTGACTGACTTGGCAGAGCAGTCCGTATTAATGAGTTGTGACTTGTAAATAATTGACGTCAAACAATTCCAGTGACGGCCTTTGAACAGCACTCATTATGATGACGTAAGCTACATATCAACTCCAAACCGGGAGAAGGTCGCATTCACACTCGTCCTGCCAAAGAGGAATATTGCCATGTGTACACGGCTCCACACCATCAGCGCAAATTCTGTTAAGTGGAGCATCAGGTTGACTTTAACAGAGAAATCCACAATGGAGAGCTGAAATTAATCAGTCCTCAAAATGCAAATCCTGCAGCAGTCGAGAGAACATGAATCCCCATTCTACCATTTCCGGTGATGTATAACATGTACCACATTTAATTATATTATTGCCTGAAATTGTAAAAAGAAAAAGACAAGTGATGGGATTTTTCTAAATTTAAAACTGATCTGGTCCAAACCTAAAGAAAACCTAAAGTCCGCCAATGTCTGGAAAGAGTTGAAGCAATATAGCAAAAGTGATGCTAATATACTCAAAAGCAACCAACTATTCTGATGCAAATGTTAAAGACAAGCAAGCAATTAACAATTTAAAAAAAATATGTGTGTTTAACGAGCATTGTATAACAACCTTCTCATTTTATATTATAATACCCATTTCATTGTGATGCTTACATGATCAAGCTGAAATAGATTAATTGAACTAATGTTGCACAACTCTCCTCAACTGAAATACAAATTGTATGTGCATCATTCTATTTAATGAAAAGTTTCAAGAACATGCTAAAGATTGGAAGGTTGTTGTTTCTAATCCTTTGGTTTTTTGCTGTTTTATGCTGTGCAAGTCAAATTCAAATATATCATCCTCCTTGACTGATCAGCTACCATCATATCCCTGTTCTTACCTTAAGTAGACACTTCAGACTACATTGTTCTTATAGTCATATTAAACTTACTGTAACAAAGAATGATGACCATATTGCTATCACCAGATCAACATCAATGAATAAACAACAATAATCTATTCAACAATAATTAACCTTTTACTGCCTTCTAAAAGATACTGAACACATATTGGCTTGCTAAGTAAATTACTGTAACTGATGATGAAATTTTTAGTATTAAAATATACAGCTTCCTTCCTATCTTGAAATTGTCAGGGTCATTGAAGCAACATTAGTGACTTGTAACCAACTGCCTCCATTCTTTCACTCTGCAGCTTCTTGTTTGGCTGCTCAGGAGTTGACAAGTCCATATTTATCCATTGGTATTGTCTTTTATGAATAGAAGTGAGAAACAGAGTTCATCGGTGCTATATAGAACCAATTTTGACCTATGGAAGCGAATCATAGACAGTAGACAAACAAATGAAAAGACGGTTAGAGGCCACAGAGATGGGATTTCTCAGAAGAATATTGAAAGTTCCCTGGACAGCTAAAAAGACCTATGAGGAAATTCTCAAAGACGCCAACACAAAAAGGGATCTCCTAAAAAAATATAAGAAAGAAACAATCAACATTTTTGGGCACATCATGAGAAAAGGAAAGTTGGAATACTTGGTTACAACTGGCAAAATAAAGGAAAGAGAGATTGTGGATGACAAAGAGAGAAAATACTGAATAGCTTGGTGTCATGGCATGGAAAACATTCAACAACAGAACTGATATGATGCACTGATAGAAGATTGTGGAAGGACATGATCGCCTACACCAACCGGTATAGCACATGATGATGATGATTGTCTTCTTATGTTGCCTTCCCATCTTTTCTTCTGTCTTTCACATTTTCTTTCATCAATCACTCACTATTCCTAACAAGATGGTTATACCAGCCAGAAAAGTGGAATATAAAGCCACACGCCGCTTGGTTGGTTTAACTAACTGCAATCATGTTGTATCTTCGGCCAGGATTAGCCCGGTGGAGTTCACACCACTCTAGGTTCTTTACTAGTTATCAATAGAATGCATAATTTTTTCTGTGGCTCTGGTATTAATATGCATCTATGCAAATTCAAATACTTTTCGTTAATGTATGTTTTTCACAAATTTGATACATTAGTTTCATTTCATCATTTATTTTGCATTTCATATTTGCACTAAGCTTGTCTTGGATTTTACATATGTGGAAGAAAACAGTCTAATAGATCAGGAGTTTCCCACAGAATCATCATTATGCAGTATTAGGAACATCATAGGTAAGAATATGTTAATTTCTTTATGTGGAAGATGATTATAATCTATTGGTCAAATGGATTTCTTTTATCATATCTAGAAATATCAACCCTTACATATGCGTGTGAAAGCTGGAAAACAACAAGAGATATAGAAACAAAGTTGAACGCATTCGAAAATAAATGTCTAAGGAAAATACTTGGTATAGAATGGAACGAATTCAAAACAAACGAGGAAATTAGAGAAATCGCCAATCAACCACTAATATCTTCAGTAATAAAGAAAAGACGATGGTCATACGTTGGACATGTGATGAGAAGAGATAATAATCGAATAGCAAAGCAAGCCCTCATATGGGAAACAACAGGTAAAAGAAAAAGAGGAAGACCCAGGGAGACACTGAGAAGAACATTGATGAGAGAGGCAAGAGCAGCAGGAATCGGCTCCCTCAATGAGATAGAACTGCTTGCACAGAACAGAGACAGATGGCGAGATTTGATAAAATATCTTTAAAAGAAAACTGCTAGAACAAAAATTCATATAGGAGAAGGTGTATCTTGGTCTACGCCCTATGGGCCGGTTACGGCTCGAAAGGTCAATAGATAGATAGATAGATAGAATTAAGATAATTAAAATGTAGCTTCATTGATTACCTTTCTTTTGAGGCAAAATTGGATAAATGTAATATTCTGACAAAAGAATCTGAAAGTAAGCCTTCAAACAAACTGAATCTACTTGCATAAATTGTTCACTTGTCATATGAGAAACTCAACTATCATTTACAAACAGTACACCAGCTCTTAGAAGAATTATATTAATGCGAAGAGCAGTTATTATTCAGTAAAACCACTTTTTTTGCACGAACATATTTTTTTCTGATAACTGAAATTTTTTTTAAATTTTAGCCTATAATATTTAATACAATTTAATTTCCTTAGTAATTATTATCATTATCAGAAATGGAGGCAGCCAACAACATGCAGTCATTGAAAGAAAGAAGTCAGATCCTCATCCAGTATGTGAAATTTAAATGACTTAAAAAAACGTACAAAATGAAGTTGAGACATGTGATTAACACTTCTTCAACCAAAGAAAAACTAGGTCTTTACTTAAAAAAAGTTTCTGACAGAAAAAGAAAAATTGGTGTCTTAATAAAATGACATCATTATAATTATTATTGAAAAATACAACTTGCAACAGGAAATAAAAGATGATTGAAGCGAGAGTACATATGTAGTAAAAAATTCATTAAAATAATATAATAATTGTAATAATTATAAATGTATATATGTTACGTATATAATATTCTGTAGAATATTTTTTTATGTTCCCACTTACCGGTTTAATCCCGTGTTATAAAACCTTTCTGTAATACAAATTTTGGACACACAAATCATTTTTCTTCAAAATTATTGTCATAATATCTCCAATAAACTTATATTAAAAATATTTTATGTTCATTTTTATATTTTTACACATGACATAATCCTGTGCTTATGAAATCATAGTAATTTGATCATCGAAGGCCTGATGTTTTCAACGATTTTGTAAAGCTTTATGATATCCATAATGAATATTATGAAAACTTCATACTATTATTAGTTACAAACATTATAATCAATTCCAAAATTGTTTGAAATAAATAGTTTGATGTAAATCATATTGTGAAATAATATGAACTTTGTGGTGTGGTCAATAAATTATTTTTAAAATGTATATCTCAAATCTTCAATTTCTACAATAAAGTATTCAAATATTGTTGTGTAATGACAAATACTTTATAAATTAAACTTCTAAAGCTAGAGATTTCAACTTGTAGATGCTCAAAAATATGAATTTGGCGAGTAACAAAGCAAATTAATTTAATAACCCTGGCGCATCAATCATCTGGCAGTCCAAGAAGAGTTAGTTCTTCACTGCTAATGACGTACATATCCATTTGTACCCTTGCTGCTAACGACTTATATACCCATTTACTTGTTGCTAATGATGTGTTAAGATGTCTCATGTTGTACTACTGGATTAATTTTGCCCCCAACAATTCAAAATAGCTGTAGCTATTTATTGAAGTGTTGAACCATTTCACATGTTAGGACTAACTAAGCCTTTTGAATTCTTTTTTTTTTTTAATGGCAAAAGGAGATGTAAAGAAATTTGTGTACTATAAATACTGGTAACTTTGGCAATGAACTCAATGTGTACCCACATTTTTACCACAATGCTTGTCTTATATTTGGCATTGTGTAAATACAATTTTATTTTTACCATACCTTGAAAACATATTCATATTAATAAAGAACTGAGTTTATTTTGAAGAGGGATATTGAAAATGAACTTGAAATGTGTAGCTCTGAGAGCAAACAATGTGATTTGAGGGTGTCTACTCAGTCATCAATATTGACTGGAAAGACAGGTGCAGCTAAGTGTCATCTTCATCAGGATCAAAGTTAAACAGTGTAATACAACTAACATGACAAAAATTGAACCAATTTCATGGTCTTCCAATGATTTGAAACCAGTTGCCCATTCTTTTAACAATTTAAACTCAGGTTGACATGTTGATGTTAATGAAAATAGTTCAGTTCTTGATTTTTTTCTTCTGGTTTTTACAGAATCATTGATGATCATTTATATCGGACGACAGATTCTACAAAGGCATTGATCATTGGACAGACACTAATTTTGATTAATTATTTTGATTCCTTGTCACGTGTCTGCTAATGACAAGAGTAAAATAGCTGAAGATAAATGGAAAATACTGGCCACTAGAGATTCTAATGAGAACAGTCATGTTTAATGAAATAATGTCTCGGAACAGAATTTTAATACTTTTTTCAGAAAGTTGCACTTTTCAAACAACAGTGTTGTGCTTTTCGAAGTTAGAAGTGTGATTGAAAGACTGCATTTTTAATTTTGCACTGCTGTTCATAGCGTGCTCCTTAGTTGGGATTTAAAATAAACTATCCATTGGCACATCTACCATGTACATCTGATGATGTATATCGGGAGTGGGTCTCTTGCCGGGACCAGAAAAATAAAGGCCGCTTAGTCAAAGCAGTTGATATGTGAGACTCGGGATTTTTATTTCACCCTTAGTTGAGATGGCCTTGCAAATGAGACACTTTCATTGTCAGCCTTAAGTGGTCACTAGGCTAGAAAATTCAGTGTTTCTAACTTACATTCAGGAGTTCTGTCTACATGAGCTATCATTAACTTTTCCCTCTTTTGCAAGTTGTTGGCTATCAAAACAGTTATTGTTTCCAAGATGGTGGAACAAAGTTCATGTTCTCTCGGTCACTGCAGAAATTGCATTTGGGGACTGATTAATTTCAGCTCTCCAGTGCAATTTTCTGCGTTAAAGTCAAAATGATGTTCTACTTAACAAATCTGCACCCATGAAGTGGAGTCGTACACACGGCAATATTCCTTTTTGACAAGTCAAGTGTTGTGAATGCGACCTTCCACCGTCTAGATTTTATCTGCAGTTTACGTCAACACATAGAGTTCTGTTCAATGGCCGTCCTTGGAATTGTTTGACGCAAGTTATTTAGATGTTATTTACTGTCCACTCATTAATGTGGACTGCTCCGTCAAGTCAACCGAAGTTTTCACTTTAGAGAATTTGCACTGTGTTTCGTTCATTGTAGGCTGCATTCACTAGAGTAATTGGGAATCTATGGGCATTGTTGTGTGTACTATGTCATCATCATAAAGGCTCATTGTATATCCCTAGACCGACCATACGCTAATGTTGAAAAGTTAAATGACAGATCTTCATTCATGACTTTCCAGCACCGGGGTGGCTCTAGGAGTTTCATGTTAGTCAGGAAGGATGTTGTCTACATTCAAGAGGGCTACTGTGAGATCTAGGGTAGACATGCTTGCTTACTTGCTGCGTTCGCCTGATGACTAAAGGAGTACACCTCTTCATTATCCGCCCTTGAAAGGACGTTAGGCTGGCGTGTCTGCGTTGTGTTGTGGCTTGCAGTATAATTGTGATATTTGCACCTTTAGGCACAACACACAGCATGACATTTTTGAGAACCAGGTTGTCTTCCCTCTTTGATCCCTACTCGCTTGGCCAGACTAGACAGGGTAGTCTGGTAATAGAGGCACCATGGAGCAGGGTCTGGATGGTTCTGATTCACCAATTCTGGCGCAAGCCATCAGCTGTGGGTCGCTGACAACTTTCAGCTCTGGTGCTGTGAGGTGCGCCTTCGTCTGCGGATAGACATGTGATTTAAAAATTTCAATACGTGGTTTATAATTTCACAAATTCACATTGCAGGAAGATCTTACGGTCTGTTGTTGATGTGCGACGGGGATAATTCGACGACTAACTCGGAATTGGAGTCAAAAGCAATGTCCTAACATCATCAAGCACTATACATTTTAAAAAATATGACGATCGTCATTTTCAGGAGGATGTGAACTTCCTGTCAATATGGTGGATAGGCGGCAGGAACCATTGAAGACTATGTATGAAAAGTGTTCCTTGTTGCAGTTTCCACATATTCCAAGTCCGGCTTGTTGCAGGAGCTACTGAGTTAAGTGCTCTGTACACACCGTGAGCTGTTAGTTTCATCCGTTTTGATCGTGTTTCGATATTCCAATTGTTTACGATGAATGATGATATCGTATGACAAGGAACAGTTGGCTGTGTTCACTTTCTGTGTGGTTCCACCTTATGTCTTTTGGCGTGTTTTGAGACTGCTATGATGGGGACTACAGCTACCTTTCTTTGTTTTGGAGATGAGTTAGTAATTTGGATGATTCCACTGGCACGGGCGGTTGAGCAATTATGGATTTTAAATGTTTGCAGTGATACCGGGGCCTTCCATAACCATCACCATGACAGTTATTGTTTTATATATAAAAATGACGTCATGGGACGCACCAAGATGGAAGTTCGTCCGAGTTCTAGCAGTGGTGTATACAATGCTGATCTTGAACATCGCGCTGTCTGTTGTCACAGCGAGTTGGCGGATTGTTAGAATTGTAACCACGGGTTTGAAATAATTGTTTGGGCACATTTCGTTAACCACCACTGTAGATCAAGTCTTTATTCTGCTGGCTTTGTTTGCGACATTGGAAGCTAATGACCTAACTGCCTAGCTTGTGTAGACGGTTGGTTTGGGGCAAATTGTGCGTTGCAGTGTCACTGCTAAAATCGCTCAGTTTATGACAGGGCTACAGGGACATGCACTAACGGTGACAGTTGTCGGCGAGAGCGTTTCGGACCCCAGTGTCAGTACTTTGATCTAGTTTGCAAATACGCCTAGGGATCTGGACCTACAGATCCGGACAGTTTCATGGTCTAATCAACATCTGTTACAGATTGAAGGGGCGATAGTTGCAAATATCTGCTCCATCTACATATCTGCTCCATCTACATTGGCGGGGGTCGGAATGTGGCTCTCAAACAGAACGCAAACCAGACCGACACATTTAATGCTTGATATACAGTGGACAGATGTGGACCAGAGGCCGCAGTTAATGGTAAAACAAAGACCAATCTTTATGACAATGACTGCACACACACACAATTGAGAAGTGGAACCAATTCTGTTTACTGGTATCTGAACCTTGACACGTCCCAGAAGACTCACACCATTCGAATTTATCATTGAGCTAGCACTATGATTCGGGTAAAGAATGACACTCCAAAGGCTTTCTCTGACAATGGCGGTGTAGTGTTCCAGTATAATGATATATCATACCCAAATATTTCTGTGAACACTATTGTAGTCACCATACAAGCGGCAATGGCACACAGTAAGTTTGAGTTCTCACCGACCTTTTCGCAGGACGAGAGTGCACTGACGGTGTGTGAGGTGCAAACATTTACAGACACCTATTGTCTGAACGGGCATTCTTGGTCGTTTTGTACAGTGTGTGGTGGGAGTAGCAAAGGCTGCACCGTCATCATCGGTACGTGTCACGGCAACTGTTCACATGGGATCTATGGCCACGACTGCTCCGGGTCTTGTCTTAGTGTCAGTTCTTTATGTGAGGAAAATCCGGAAAATGCCAACATTGCAAACATCCTGGCTATACCTGTGATGACACTTGTCCTGATGGTAATTTTGGGCTACAGTGCGAACAGATGTGTTCTGATGGCTGGGACATCATATGTGACACAGAAAGAGCAGACTGTACGCGCAAGGAAGTGTACTACGGGCCAGACTGCACTCTCAAATGACCTGACCACTGTTTCAACGACACCTGTGAACAGTCAACCAGGATCTGTTCATGCAAGGGAATGTTCTACGGGTCAGACTGCACTCTCAAATCTCCGTACAACTGTTTGGACGATATCTGTTAACAGTTCATGGGGGCCGGCGTCTCGTATGTCGATGATTCCCACGTTAAGAAGAGTCTGCCGACTACAACAAACCCAAGCATATGGATACCTTAATGTGTACTGGATATTTTCTTTCTGTGCAATTCATTTCTTGGTGTGTTTCATTGGGCTCATATCTTGGCTCATATCTTGGCTTGTGTGTGTGTGTGTGCTGGCCATGGCTCATATCTTGGTGTGTGTCATGTTAGTCATATCTCATATCTTGGAGTGTCCGTGTTAATCATGTCTCATATCTTTAAGTGTGTATGTGTTTAGTCATATCTCATATCTTAGTGTGTATCTGTGTTAGTCATGTGTAATATCTTTGTGTGTGTATGTTTGGGCTAGTGATATCTCATATCTCTGTGTGTATGTTTATGTTAGTCATATCTCATATCTTTGTGTGTGCATGTCTGTGTATGTCACATCTCATATCCTTGTGTTTGCATGGCTATGCTAGTCACATCTCATATCATTGTGTGTGCCTATCTATGTTGGTCATATCTCATATCTTTGTGTGCATGTCCATGTTAGACATGTGTAATTTCTTTGTGGTTGCATGTCTATGTCAGTCATATCTCATATCTTTATGTGCATGTTTATGTTAGTTATGTGTCATATATCTTGATGTATGTCAGTGTTAGTCATGCCTCGTATCGCTTTGTGCATGTCTGTGTTTGTCACATCTCATATCTTTGTGTGTGCATGTCTGTGTTAGTCACCTCTAGTGACTCGGGCAGATGGTGCTCGTAAACCTGGGAGGGCCGACCACCTAAGGGCAGAATCCGCCTACAGAAAAGATCACCTGCTGCCTTGCAGGAAGATTGGGGACAATCAAAGGCTAGGGAAAGCAAACCTGAATAAAATGCCGGCTGAAATCGGATGCACTGGGCCACTGGCGCAGAACACAGTGCAACGTTTTTAACGGGTGTTCAATCAGAGGGGATCTGGCAGACTCTAATTGTGATGTTCTGTTTGTAACACACCTAACCTGACAGCTGAGTTCATGTGAGGAGCTGGAATCCTACTCTGATTGGGTCCTGATCGCAGAGAGAGAGAGAGATATATATAAAAAAAGTAAGTAAAGCACTCCCGTCACGCCAAGTGACGTATGGTGTTAAATTTAACAGACCTTTATTTAGCACATGATTTTTGTGGTATTGTGGTCTGTATTATGCCCATGCCGCTTTACTTTCCCAGAAGAAAATCTGGTACCCATTGAAGGCTGGGTGAACCCGGAAGCCGGGGGTTGGGATCAAACCCTTCCTCTTGTCCTTTGTAGTCCAGTTCACTAACCACTGAGCTATCGCGGCTCCCATGGTTTTATATATGGTGCCCGGTAATCTTACCTAGTCATTTATTTGACTCCAATGAAATGTTTGTTTTTCCCCCTGTTGTTTTAGGCCACTGTTGCTAATTTGCTAAAATAACAGTGAATAACATGCTTATCCTCCTAGCCCATTGTTGTATATTTAATCACCGCGAGCATAAAAATATATGCCTACTTCAAATACAAATATCTTTACAGACGATTCCATGAAATATATTCAAACTTTCGCTTTTTCCTCACATAATTCATCATCATCAAGTACCATGCCTGCTAGCATAGGTGATTATGTCTCTTCACAACTTTCGATCTCGACAGTTATTTATCATTTCTGTTATTGACCTTCTGCCAAGCCATTCTCTTAAGCTGTCTGGTATCTTTTCTCTTTGCTTCCCTCTATCTCTTCGTCCCTCAATTTTCCCAGTTGGTACAGTATATTCCAGCTGTTCTCTTCTCATTACATGGCCAAAAAATGATGATTCCTAATATTGGAAATTAGCTCTCTTTTTGCTTTGGCCTCTTTCAGAACGTTTTCATTACTCTTCTTAGCCGTCCATAGTATTCTCAACATTCTTCTGTAAAACCACATTTCTACAGACTCCAGTGATTTTCTTATCTGTTGACCTATTGTCCATGATTCACATCCATATGTTAAAACTGGCTCTACATAACATTTAAGAATCTTTTTTCAGGTTTCTATTGTCAAAAACGGATTTCATAGTATCTTCCTCATTTTTTGGAAAGCTGCTTTTGCTTTAGCCATTCTGCATCTCACCTCTGTTGTATATCTTCTGTCTGAGGTTATTAAAGTTCCCAAATATTTAAATTCATTTACCTGTTTTAATGGGAGCCGCGATAGCTCAGTGGTTAGTGAACTGGACTACAAAGGACAAGAGGTAGGGTTCGATCCCAACCGACGGCTTCACCAAGCCTTATATGGGTA
Source organism: Megaustenia siamemsis (assembly GCA_032433765.1). Lineage (NCBI taxonomy): Eukaryota > Metazoa > Mollusca > Gastropoda > Stylommatophora > Ariophantidae > Megaustenia > Megaustenia siamemsis. Next base: position 60,620,755 of record JAVIAB010000139.1, read on the forward strand.
CCGGATTTATTTTCTGGGAAAGTAAAGCGGCACGGGTGTAATACCGACCACATTACCCCAAAAATCATGTGCTGAAGGTCTGTAAAATTTATGGTCACAAACACCTTATTTAAAAAATAGTGACCTTCCAGGCATGTTGTAAGAGGCGACTAAGGAGGTTGATCGATGGCTTGACAAACTGTCATTGTAAAAGGTATTGTTATGGAAACAGCACCATATATTTTAGAGCAGTGATCTCTGCAATATGTGCCACTTTGTCACGCAAGATTTCTGTTTTTGAGATTGTGGTTCTGCCCTATGTGCAGTCTTCAGCTCGAAAGGACAATAGATAGATAGATAGAACACCATATTACCTATATGCCACTAGGCGTGACTAGGTTCATCATCACTGAGTGCCGTCTCCACATCGAAGGTTGGCTACCATGGAGCGCCATTCCACTCTGTCTCTTGCTTTGATGGTGCAGATTGTCTTAGGCTTGTCCATCTTTTGATGTTACTCGTCCATGTTAGTCTTGGTCTGCCTCTGCCTCTTTTACCTTGTATTTTCCCTTCCAATATGACTTTTATTAGGCTGTTGTGTCTTTTAACATGACCCAAAAATTTCATTTGTCTTGCTCTAATTGTGTTTAGTAGTTCTCTTTTCTTTTTTAGTTGTTTTAAAACTTCCTTGTTTGTTTTCTTTTCTTTCCATCCAATTCTACCTATTCTTCTATAAATCCACATATCAAAGGCTTCAATTTTCTGTTCTGTTTTCTGGTCTAATGTCCATGTTTCTGCACCATACAGGAATATTGAGAAGATGTAATATTTTGCTATTCTTAGTTTTAGCCCTGTCGTTATTTGTTTTGATGTTAGTATATTTTTCATGGCATTGAAATTACTTTTTGCCATACCTATTCTTTTATTTATTTCAGTTGTACATTTTCCATCACTGGTTATAGTATGTCCCAGGTAGTTGTAGTTCTGGACTGTCTCTAGATGTATTCCTTCCACTTTGATATTTAATTGTAGGTCTTGAGAATTTTCTTTGTTTATGATTATAGTTTTAGTCTTTTTGATATTCATATCTAGTCCATATTTTTTGCTTGTCATGTTTATTACATTAAGTATTTGTTGTAGATCTTTAGGATTTTCTGCTAGTGGTACAGTATCATCAGCATATCTTAGGTTATTGATTATCTTCCCATTAATGTTTAGACCTGGCATCTCAGTGATGTTTTTAAAGATTTGCTCAGTGTATAAATTGAACAAGCTTGGTGATAGAATGCATCCTTGTCTTACTCCTCTTTTTATATCAATGGGTGTAGAGTTCTCCTGGTTATATTTTATTATTGCTGTGTGACTAGGTTAAAGATGAGTATAAGAGATTAAATATAGAAATTGTAGTAAAATGCAATGAAGCAAAAGAAGCATGGCTAAAAGAGAGATGCAAAGAGATCGAATTGCAACAAAAAGGAGATGCTAAAGCTATATACAAACAAATTGAGGAATTAACAGGAAGAAAAACGCAATAAAAAACTGGATGTTTAAGATCAAAGAAAGGAGAACTGTTGATTGATCAAGAAAACACAAGGGAACGATGGACAGAATATATTAAGGATCTTTATAATGATGAACAAACGGAAGTAAATATTAAGGATAATGGAGAAGGACCAGAAATACTCAGAGAAGAAGTGGAAGACGCCTTGCGCAATATGAAAGCAGGCAAAGCTCCTGGACCAGATAATATAACTAAAGAAGATATTGAAGCCATTGGTGATTTTGGAATAGAAATAATAACAAAAATATTGAATGATATCTACAACAGCGGATATATACCAGACGACATGCTCAAATCAATATTCATATCCTTACCAAAGGAATCGGGTGCGATTGAATGCGATGATCATCGCACAATAAGCCTTATGAGTCATGTGACTAAGATATTACTAAGAATCATCATGCGAAGAGTGCGAAACAAAATCAGTCCAGAAATTAGCGATGAACAGTGTAGTTTTGTTAGAGATAAAGGAACAAGCAATGCCATTTATATCATAAGATCTTTAGTAGAAAGAGCCATAGAGGTAAAAACAGATCTATGCCTATGTTTCATAGATTACACCTAGGCATTTCACAAAGTAAAGCACCAAGAAATAATCAACATTTTAGAAAGCATAAACATAGACAGCAAAGATCTAAGAATAATAAAGAACATGTACTGGCAACAAACAGTGGCCATAAGAACTGGAAACCAATTGGGAATGTTTCAACAAATAAAACAGGGTGTTAGACAAGGTTGTGTGCTGTCACCAGATTTGTTTAATATTTATAGTGAGATTATTTTAAAATCCATAAGGGGCATGCCTGGAATAACAATTGGAGGTCATAATATAAATAATCTAAGGTATGCTGATGTTACAGTATTAATCGCTAAGAGTGAAAATGAGTTACAAGAAATGTTGGACATTATAGTGAAAGAAAGCCAAAATAAAGGACTCAGCCTTAATAGCAAAAAGACAGAGGTAATGGTAACAACAAAGAAAAAGACATCACCTCAGTGCAAAATAAAGACAAGTGGAACGATATTAAAACAGGTAAATGAATTTAAATATTTGGGAACTTTGTTAACCTCAGGCGGAAGATGTACAAAAGAGATGCAGAAGATGCAGCAATGATGCATCAAAAGATGCAGAATGGCTCAGGCAAAAGCAGCTTTCCAAAAAATGAGGAAAATACTTTGCAATCCATTTTTAACAATAGAAACAAGAAAAAGAGTTCTTAGATGTTATGTAGAGTCAGTCTTAACATATGGATGCAAGCCATGGACAATAGGACAACAGACAAGAAAATCATTGGAGTCTGTAGAAATGTGGTTTTACAGAAGAATGTTGAGATTACCAAGGACAGCTAAGAAGAGGTTCTGAGAGAGGTCAAAACAAAAAGAGAGCTAATTTCCAATGTTAGGAAAAGACAATCATTTTTTGGCCATGTAACGAGAAGAGAACAACTGGAATATATTGTAACAACTGGAAAAATTGAGGGATGCAAAGAGAAAAAATAACAGACAACTTAAGAGAATGGCTTGGCAGAAGGTCAACAATAGAAATGATAAATAGCTGCCGAGATCGAAAGTTGTGGAGAGACATGATCACCTATGCCACTAGGCCCGGTACTTGATGATGATGATGACAATGACTAGGTTAAATAAAAAAATAAACATTTTAAACTCAAATGTTAAGTCTACTACAAAATTGACAATCATGAGGATACAGACTTTCATTAACGGATGCTTACGCAGAATAAAAGGATGGAAATGGTAGGACAAAATCACTAACATAGAATTATGGAAATGTACTAGTCAAATACCAGTGGATAAAGAGATACAGCAAAGACGATGGCGCTGGATAGAACACACACTGCGGAAGCCAACTGAGAGTATTACACAACAGGGCCTTTTTTGGAATCCCCATGGGAAAAGACAAAGAGGAAGACCATGGAATTCTTGGAGAAGACAGATAGAAGCAGAGATGAAGATGATGGGGAAGACATGGAATGATCTCAAAAGAATGGCAGAAAACAGAACGACTTGGAAAGTGTTTGTTGAAGACCTATGCTCCATTGGGAGCTAAAAAAGGTAGAAGAAGAAGAAGACTGGGTGTGACGGGGGTACTTTACTTTTTTTTTTACCTGTTTTAATATTGTTCCACTTCTCTTTATTTTGCACACAGGTGATGTCTTTTTCTTTGTTGTTACCATTACTTCTGTCTCTTTGCTATTAAGGCTGAGTCCTTTATTTTTGCTTTCTTTCACTATAATGTATAACATTTCTTGTAACTCATTATCACTCTTAGTGATTAAGACTATCATCAACATACCTTAGATTATTTATATCATGACCTCCGATTGTTATTCCAGGCATGCCCCTTATGGATCTTAAAATAATCTTGTTATACATATTAAACAAATCTGGTGACAGCACACAACCTTGCCTAACACCCTGTTTTACTTGTTGAAACATTCCCAATTGGTTTCCAGTTCTTATGGCCGCTGTTTGTTGCCATTCTATCTATTGACCTTTCGAGCCGTAACCGGCCCATAGGGCGTAGACCAAGATACACCTTCTCCTATATGAATTTTTGTTCTAGCAGTTTTCTTTTAAAGATATTTTATCAAATCTCGCCATCTGTCTCTGTTCTGTGCAAGCAGTTCTATCTCATTGAGGGAGCCGATTCCTGCTGCTCTTGCCTCTCTCATCAATGTTCTTCTCAGTGTCTCCCTGGGTCTTCCTCTTTTTCTTTTACCTGTTGTTTCCCATATGAGGGCTTGCTTTGCTATTCGATTATTATCTCTTCTCATCACATGTCCAACGTATGACCATCGTCTTTTCTTTATTACTGAAGATATTAGTGGTTGATTGGCGATTTCTCTAATTTCCTCGTTTGTTTTGAATTCGTTCCATTCTATACCAAGTATTTTCCTTAGACATTTATTTTCGAATGCGTTCAACTTTGTTTCTATATCTCTTGTTGTTTTCCAGCTTTCACACGCATACGTAAGGGTTGATAGTACATTTGATTTGAATAGCCTAAGTTTTGTGTTTGTGCTAATGAGTTTTGATTTCCACAACTTTTCAAGGCTTCTGAAAGACATTGCTGCTTTAGCCAGTCTGATTCTAATTTCTTTGCTCGTATCCCCTTCTCGATCAATGTGACTTCCAAGATAGATAAAGTGATCGATCTCTTCTACTGGTTTGTTTTCCATGTATATTTTGTCACTTGTTGGAATTAAACTTTTCATGACTTTAGTCTTTTCATGATTGACCTCAAGCCCAATTTTGCTGGCTATTGATAATAGTTCATTTGTGTTTTCCTGCATCGTTTTTATCTGACTGCTGATGAGAACTATGTCATCAGCAAAGTCGAGGTCCTCCAAATGGTCTCCTTGTATCCATTCGATGCCTTTATTACCAGTGCAGCATTTCTTCATTATGAAGTCCATAACAATTCCAAATAACAAGGGCGATAAAATACATCCTTGTTTAACCCCAGTTTCTATTGGGAAACATTCGCTCAGTCCTTCCTCTGTTCGAACTGCACATGTGTAACCATCATACATGTCTTTGATAATATTTATGATTTTTGATGGTAAACCATATTGCTTCAGAATTTTCCACAAAGAATCTCTATGAATACTATCAAATGCTTTTTTGAAGTCGATGAAGTTGCCATTACATGTTGCCATTACATGTTTTTTATTATTCTTAGATTTTGCTTGTCAACATTTATGCTTTCTAAAATTTTGATTATTTCTAGGTGCTTTACTTTGTCAAATGTTTTGGTATAATTAGAATTAGTGAAGAATAGATAGATAGAAATGAAGTAGAAAGTTAGGTGCAACTGAATAGCAGTTATAGGTTTATATATTTCACTTTGGAGTGTGTGAGTATGCTGTGAAGTGTGGTTACTGGTTTTTTTTTTCAGGGCTTTGTTGCGGGGGGGGGGGGGGGGGGAATACATAAATAATATAAAAATATTATATCTATCTATCTATTGTCCTTTCGAGCTGAAGACGGCACATAGGGCAGAACCACAATCTCAAAAACAGAAACCTTATGTGCCAAAATGGCGCATATTGCAGAGATCACTGCTTCTAAAATCTATGGCTCTGTTTCCATAACAATACTTTTTACAATGACAGTTTTTCAAGCCATCGATAATATTATAGGAGGACTTTTTTCGTAGCGAAATTATGGGACTATTTCATTTCGACCAGTCTTGAGACAGAGAGCTTGTGAGTTCAAATCTTGGCAGCACCAGATGGGATTTTTATTTGTGATTTCTCTCTGCGACACCCAACCTTGGTCTCAGCAGCAAGGCCCGGCTTGAAAAGTTAATTACTCATAGACAGAAAAAAAATATGAGTACCTCCGAAGACAGAGTTATCTGCCTGTGCTGCGAGGGACCCCTGTTCATATGGTTGCCAGGGAAAAATGGATTAACACACAGAATACAGTTCCTAGTCTCTAAGGACTTTACCAGAAGCAATCATCATTGTAAAGAATATATATATAAGCCCTTTCCAGCTCATAACCCTGGTTGATATGGTTCCCTTGTTCCCAATGAGTAGAAGAATCCTATATAGTATAAATAAAATGTCTGTGATGTCTTGGGCATAACTCACTAGAGCTTAAATTTGCCAGTTTTAATAAAAATCAAATAGCTAATTTTGGAGGTCTTCTTTGTCTGGAACATGTATGTATCAAATAGAATGCAGTCTAAACACATTTAGAGATTGAAAAATATATCCTCGTGATCTTGACTGAAAATTATGGATGCACAGAGAATATGAAATGATGTACTAGCTGCAGTCTGCTCATCTAACATTAAATTTTAGCAGAAGAAAATTTAACAACAGACAAGAAAATCATTGAAGACCACAGCAATATGACTTTTCAGATGAATGTTTGTGAACACCATGAACAGCTAAAAAGGGTAATGTAGATTTTCTAAAAGAGGCCCCAAAGAAAATGCTAACTTATTTCCATTGTCTTGAAGGAACAAGTGGAATATATTGTGGAAACAGGAAAAAGAGAGAGGAGATACAAGATAGTTTAAGAGTGTGATTTGATAAAGAGGTCAGTAACATAATTGATAAACAAAATTAGAGATACAAGACAGTTTAAGAGAGTGGTTTTATGGAAAGTCTAAAAACAGCCTAATTGATAAAAAAATTTTAAAGATCAAAAGTTGTGGAGAGACACTGGCAAGTATAGTACTTGATGGAGATAATTCCATTCAATTTTTTTTTTGGACCAATTAGATTTTTATTTTTTTTTGGATTGAACATATCAATATTTAAGCAAGGAATTACCAAATAGGAGGCTTATGAACTTGTGACATCTTTCTGTACAGAAAGATGTTTTACTAAGGTTTTAAGATTCCCAGTCCTTTGACCAAAAACGCACAAACTTGCTTATTCTTGATCTTGATCCTTCCTACGCCTTCAGACGTTGCATAGGAGTGTTTTTCGCCACTCATCTCTCTTCTTGGTGAGATATTTGATCTTATCTAATGAGTCTATGCCCGCCAAATTTACTTCTTCTCTCTCTCTCTCTCTCTCTCTCTCTCTCTCTCTCTCTCTCCTCTCTCCCCCTCCCTCCCTCCCTCTCCCTCCTTCCTTCCTTCCTCAATCAGAGTAGGATTCCGGACTCTCTCGAAGTCAGCTGTCTGTTTAAGTGATTCGATCGCCCCATATAGTTTCTCTTCCAGGGAGGTGGGTGTGGACCACATTGCTCTTCTCAGGTCTGTGTACTGGGGGCAATCCTGTAGAACATGATTTGTAGTCATATTGTACAGTGGCATAGGCTGGTTGTACCTATTTTGAATTTGGTGAACATGTGATTTCTCATTCTATTGTGGCCAGTGCGTAGGCGAAGTATGATGACTTGATACCTCCTTGATAGTTGGTGGTATCCGTCCCTCTCGTTATGCTTTGGGTTTCTCATTTCCATTTTAATGGAACTGACCTTTGAGGATGGATTTGGCTTCATCATAACTGAGTGGATGGTTTTCTTGTGGTAATCTCCCTCCCTCTTTAGTTAATTTGTCTGCGCGTTCGTTCCTGTGTATATTACAGTATGATGGTATCCACTGAATGACTACTCTCTGGAGGTTATTGCATAGTTGGTCCAGGGTTGTTCTCAAGTCATCTAATTCATTGTTCCCGGGGCTTTTTAGAGCTGATAGTACTGACAGTGCATCAGTCAGAATCACCAATTTATTGTGCATGTTATTTTTGTGTTGAGTAGCCAGTGTTCCAGTAGAAAAGATCGATCACTTTATCTATCTTGGAAGTCACATTGATCGAGAAGGGGATACGAGTAAAGAAATTAGAATCAGAATGGCTAAAGCAGCAATGTCTTTCAGAAGCCTTGAAAAGTTGTGGAAATCAAAACTCATCAGCACAAACACAAAACTTTGGCTATTCAAATCAAATGTACTATCAACCCTTACGTATGCGTGTGAAAGCTGGAAAACAACAAGAGATATAGAAACAAAGTTGAACGCATTCGAAAATAAATGTCTAAGGAAAATACTTGGTATAGCATGGAACGAATTCAAAACAAACGAGGAAATTAGAGAAATCGCCAATCAACCACTAATATCTTCAGTAATAAAGAAAAGACGATGGTCATACGTTGGACATGTGATGAGAAGAGATAATAACCGAATAGCAAAGCAAGCCCTCATATGGGAAACAACAGGTAAAAGAAAAAGAGGAAGACCCAGGGAGACACTGAGAAGAACATTGATGAGAGAGGCAAGAGCAGCAGGAATCGGCTCCCTCAATGAGATAGAACTGCTTGCACAGAACAGAGACAGATGGCGAGATTTGATAAAATATCTTTAAAAGAAAACTGCTGGAACAAAAAAATTCATATAGGAGAAGGTGTATCTTGGTCTACGCCCTATGGGCCGGTTACGGCTCGAAAGGTCAATAGATAGATAGATAGCCAGTGTTGCAGCATCTCTGATGGCCTCAGTTTCTGCTTTAAAGTTGTTTGAGAATTTCCCAGTAGCTATTGGCTTGGTGATCTCGTCCTGGTTATTCAGCGTCAAGAACACATCTCCCCCTCCATTTCTGGTGGCATTTGTAGCAGAGCCATCTGTGTATATGTGGGACCAAGATTCCTGTGGATAGGTATCCTGTATGTGTTTTTCTGCTACGTGTTTTCTTTCTGTGTCTTATTGGGTGCATTTTTTCATGATTCCTTTTTATATTTTCCTTAAGTTCTGGTATTTTATGTTTCCCATGAGGAGACATATCAGATGGGCCCAAGGGTTTCGGTATTGTTTGAGAAAGTACTGGATCTCCAGTAGTTAGTTCATTGGCAATTGCAGCGAAGTTGCTCCTCTTTAGTCGTACAATTCCGAAACCAGTTATTCTTTGGTGCATGGGGTGACTAAGGAGCCTTCTATATTTCTCCGCTTGTTGCAATACTTTAGTGACCCGTCTGTCATTTAAGGGTTGTAAACCTGTTACTGTTTCTAGAGTCTTGATAGGTGTAGATTTCATAGCACCAGTGATGATACGGGTAGCTTGGTTCTGTGTTCAGTTAATTTTGCTAAGGTGTGATTTGGAAACCATAGCCCAGGCTGTGACTCCATACTCTAGGACTGGTCTGACTCTTCCTACGTATAACCGTTTCAAGATATTGCTGTGTGCTCCCCATTCCGTTCCTGCCAATTTCTTCATAATATTAGTTCGTTTTCTGGCTTTTTTTCTTGCTCTGTATATCTGATTTTCCAAGTCATTCTGCAATTCATGGTGATGCCAAGATATGTTGGGTTTTGGTCAATAGGGAGTGTATGGTCTTTTATCTTGCAGAGAAGTTTGCAGAGAATGTGTTTCTTGATAGGCTGAAATTTGTATACGTAGTTTTTTTTTTGTTAATTGGTGAGAATCAGGTATTCGTCCATTTTTCAAGTTCACCTAGGGCATCGTGCATCCTGGATCCAGCCATCGACATACTTTCCTTGCGAGCCCATAACGCCAGATCATCTGCGTATATTGCTGTGTGTATTCTGGGTGAAATGTTCATTACGATGTCATTTATGAAAATTAAAAAGAGTGATGGGGACAAGACTCCGCCTTGTGGGACACCTTATTCAATTGTGACCTTCTTACTTAGTTGACCTTGTACTATCCTGAAGGTATTGGGAGACCCAATTAAATAAACAACCCTGGATGCCAAGTCTAAAAAGCTTGTTCTTTAAACCCTCTTGCCATACCCTATCAAAAGCCTTCTCCATGTCGACCCACACTGCCAGTGTGTGTGTCTTTTCTTGTAGAGCATCCTCTATTTCCTGTGCGATGTAGGTGACCAGGTCTTCAGTTGATTTGTGCTGACGGAAACCACTTTGTTGTGGTGCGATTTGTTGTTTTGTCTCCAAATGCCACATAAGTCTTCTGTTAACCAGCCTTTCCGTGAGTTTACTCAGGCAGCTCAGTAGGCTAATTGGTCTATAGCTACTTGGGTCTAGTGGGTCTCTTCCACGCTTGAGGATGGGTACCATAATAGCTTCTTTCCAGATTGCCAGCACATGACCTCTCTTCCAGTTAGCATTTATTATCCTTAGAAGCTGGCCCTTGGCTTTCTGTTCCAGATTTATAAGCATTTCGTTGGTGATTCCATCTTTATCAGGGGAACTTTTGAGCTTAAATCCTTTGAGGACAACATCTAATTTAGTTGGGGTAAAGATGGTCGTCTGATGCTCTTCTGGTGCTAAAGGCATGTGTTTTGCTTCTTGGTTTTCCCGTCTTGCAGCTTTCTGTTTATCTATTGGAATGTTTATTCTACTAATGTTTTTGTAAGTCTCTATCAGTAGATTTGCTGCCTTTTTGCCTGTGAGGATGTTCTGATTGTGTGTTAATGATGTTGAAGGTCGGGAAGTGTTTTCGTCACTCAGAGCTTTCGCAAGTTTCCATAGCTTATGACCATTTTTGTCTAGATTAAGGCTCTCTGTTTTGTCTATCCAGCTCTGTCTTGCTGATATCATGACCTCATGTCTGTATTTGTCAGAGGCTGCTTTGTAGGCAATGTTGGTCTCTGTGCTGTGTGATGTTTCAGCTAGTTCTCTGGCAGAGTCCAGTTCCTCTTCTAGTCTTTGTATTTCCTTGCTCCAGTATGGCTTGTAGTTTGTTCTTGCTCCTCTAGGAATGGATTCTTTAGCAGCTCTCAGGATTCCATTTGTTAACCGCTCTATCATATTATTGACCTTCTTTTCGTAGGTGTTGATAGGCGCAGTATATGCATCAGCGAGCCTGGCAAACTCTGCCCAATCTGCTCTCTTATAGTTCCAGCGGGGAAGAGGTATTTGTAACTCCTGTTTGTGAGCAAGATCCATTGAAAGTTTGACTGGTCTGTGGTCACTATCTCTAAGTTGGTTCAGCACTTTTCTGGTTATTTTGATGGATATGTCTCCAGTTGCAAATGCTGGGAGTGGAAGTTGTTTTCCATCTTCTTGAGTAGAAGATCTGGAGGGGAAGGGGGGGGGGGGGGGGGTTGTTGTCCTCTCTAGAGTTTATGAGGAATAGGTTGTTGTCTATTTCCCATTCTTCAACTTCTTCACCTCGAGCATTGGACTCCTTATATCCCCATCTTTCAGAATGGCTGTTAAAGTCTCCTACTACCAGACAATTTGATGGTGTCATTTCCATTGACTCCAGCTTCAGTAATTTGTCATTTGGACAGTATATGTTAAATATCCTTATACTAGCGGAGTTAATGTATAGGTCTGTACCAATGATCTCTGCCTCTCTGTTTGTGACTACCTCTATCAGTTTTGCTGGGATGGAATTTTTAATAAGTATAAGAATTCCATCCTTGTGGCCTTCCCTGTTCTGTCTAAATGTTTGGTATCCCCTGATCGTAAATCTGTGCTAAGGATTAAGATGAGTTTCCTGGATGCAGGCAACGTCTATCTCCTCCTCTGCTAGTCTGATTGTTAGGGCTTGTTTTTTGTGGTATATGCCCTCCGCATTCCAGTGTATTATATTGAGCTGTTTCTTGAAGCCTTTCCAGGCAGCGGTAGTTTCTCTCTGGTCCCATTTCCTAGCTCTCCAAAATGGGTCAGGGTGACCACCAATAACTTGGGGTGGACCCCTTCATGGCACGTGGCCCAACATTCCACCTGCCTGGGGGGACTCCACAGACAGAACATGATAATTAGAGTCTGTTAGATCCATTCTGATTGAATACCTGTTAAAATGTTGCACTGTGTTTTGTGCCAGTGGCCCAGTGCATACGAATTCAGCCAGCATTTTATTCAGGCTTGCTTTCCTTAGCCTTTGATTGTCCCCAATCTTCCTGCAAGGCAACAGATTGTCTTTTCTGTAGGGGGATTCTGCCCTTAGATGGTCGGCCATCCCAGGTTTACGAGCACCATCTGCCCAAGCTTGATGTAGTTATTAGTTAGTCATTAGACCATCACAATCACACATCAAACAACAGACTATAAGTCCCTCCTAACTAACACGAACCTCCGGGAGTCTCACCGATGCTGGCAAGTCATGTACGAAACCCCACTCCGTCTTTCATTGATTAGAGTACGACCGTCCTACGGCTATGCAACTAACGTGATGACGGAGCTCCCACAACAATGGTTGCACTCACAATATCCCAGTTACTATAGTAAAAGCAGCCAACAGCACGCAAAAAGCTGATACACAATCTCCAAAGTGAAAACTGCTACTGACTAGACAGAGCAGAGCTTAGCAAGGAGTTGTGCCATGCAAGAACTTGGTGTCAAACAATTACAACGACGGTTTTAAAACAGCACACGATGTGTTGACATAATTCACATATAATGCTAAGCAGGGGAAGGTCGCATTCACAAACGTTTGACTTGGCAATGAGGAACATTGAGGTGAGTACAACCAGTCATCATCAGCGAACTTTGCTAACTGGATCAGTTGATTAGCTCAGACGCAGAAAATTACACCATAGAGCCAAAGCTAATCAGTTCCCTAATGTAACTTCTGCAGTGGTCCAGCGAACGTGACCTCATTCTTCTTTTATAAGTGATCTTTTCAGTGTCTCTTTGCCTTCCTCTTTTTCTGTAATCTGATATTTCCCATAGAACTGTTTGGAATTCTCTTGTTGTCTCATCTCAGCACATGTCCAACATATGCCCATCTTTTCTTCCTAATTGTAGATGAGATCATTGATTGCGTGGCTATTTCTGTTATCTCTACATTACTCTTGAATTCATTCCATTGTTACTTTTGTACACAGAGTATTCTTCTTAGTCTTCAAAAGCATTTAGTTTTCTGTCAATCTCATTTGTTTGTTTTCTAGCTTTCACATGCGTAGGTAAAGGTTGATAATACATTTGAGTTGAATATTCTAAGTTTGATTTTCTTGCTTAGTATTTTTTAATTTCCATATTTTGTCCAGATTTTTAAAATTTGCAGCTATCATTCTTGGGTGTAGTAAAATCATATTTTATATAGGAAAATTGAATTTTCTATGAAAATAGGTAGCAATAATAAAATTAGGCATTTTTAAAAAGTCAAATAAAAGAAACAAAATTTTTTAATACACCAGTTTACATTTTTCAATAGCACATTTTCCTTTGACACTGAAAAAATGTGTTTTTTCGTATATCTTGTTTTTGTTTGTTTTGTACTGGTTAGTTAGATCTTCAAACTTTTAGGTTGTCTGTGATTTAATTTTTTACATCACTGTAGTAAATTAATTTTTTATACATCTTTATGCCTGTTTCAAGTGTCCTTTTGTATCCAATCCGTAAAATGTAAATTATTCTAGATTTGCTATCTTCAGTTGGCCAATTATAAATTCTATGTTATGTTTCAGAAACTTTGCAAAGTGTGGAGGACTTATCTAATCATATTGTACAAGATCAATCAGTAAGTAAGATACAAATGCTCTAATAGTTATAAAACAGATGATCTGCTGAAGCATAACATAAAATCAAAGAAATTATCGGATCAAGTGAGGACACAGAAATATAATGTGACAGTTGAAAAATCGAGGGAAGTTTAATAGTGGGAAACCAAGAAGGAAGATCCAAGATAGTTTTAGTTTGGGGTTTGGTAGAAAATCAACAACAGAATTGATAAAATCTATAGAGATAGAAAGAGGTGGAGAGATATGCACCAATGCCTGCAGGCATAAGGTACATGTTGATGATGATATGTTCCTTATTATTCTTAGATCTTTGGTGTCAACATTTATATTCTCTAAAATTGTTATTATTTCTTCATGCTTTACTTTGTCATATGCTTTGGTGTAGTCTACAAAACATAAATGTAAATCTTTTTTTTTTTCAAAACTTTTTACAAATCACTTTCAGCAAATGTGCACTGTTCCTCACAAATTTTTGGTCTGATTTTCTCTCTTTCTTGTGTTCATCCGATAACTAAAGGAATAGGTAGTCTTCATCATCTGCCTTTAAAATTGCTTTAGGGAGGTGTAAATGTGCTTTGTTGTGGTTTGCAGTAGAACTATGATATTTGAGCTTTTTGACCCAAAACATCAGATTTAAGCATGGTGTATTTAGTATTTCGTTGCCTTCATCCTTGATTCCTACTCGCTTGGCCAGACTAGACTGGTTAATCTGTTATGAGAGGCACTGCTAAGAGGTGGAGAAGGGTGTGATAGCTCTAGTTGACCAATCCTGGCACAAGCCATCATCCATAAGTTGCTAACAGCTTTCATCTTTGTTGATATTATGTGCCCTTGCACCCTGGTTTGGTTTTGTATCTCGCTTTTCTCATCCCCCCCCCCCCAACCCCGGGTGGAGACAATAAAGGGGAGATTTGAGTGTTCAAATTGTCTCAAGGTCCATGCTGGTGGTAGCATAGCTACCAATCAAGTCTTAAAGGAACAAGCAAGGACTCATGCAGATATACTGTCCATGATGGACAGAAATGGAAGTCCCTGTCTGACAAAGTCCTTGATCACCCCCAAGTAACTAATAAGAATTGCAACATGGAATGTGAAAACAATGTATGAAACAGGCAATACAGCTTAGGTGATTAAAGAGATACAACTTTGATATTTTAGGTCTAAGCGGAGTGAGATGGACAGGAAATGGAAGATACAGAACAGGAACTGGAGAAACCATATGTTATTCTGAGAGAAGTGAAGATCAACATCTTGAAGGAGTTGCTGTAGCTGTTAATAAACTGTCAGAGAAAAGCCTCTTAGATTGGGAACCTATAAATCCATGCATAATATAAGCTAGATTCTTCTCAAGGCTCACAAAGATAACCATCCTACGGTTATGGAAGGCCCCGGTATCACTGCAAATGAATTAAAATCCATAATTGCTCAACCGCCTGTCCCAATGGAATCATCCGAATTACTATCTCATCTCCCAAACAAAGAAAGGTATCTGTAGTCCCCATCATAGCAGTCTCAGCACACGCCAAAAGACATAAGGTGAAACCGCACAGAAAGTGAATACAACCGTCTGTTCCACGTCATCCGATAATATCACCATTCATTGTAAACAATTGGAATACTGAAAAACAATGAAAACCATCCTTCAGTGTTATGCCGCAACTGAACAGGCAGAAGAGGATCAAAAGAAGGACTTTTATGGGTGTTACAGGACCAGATCAAGACACCATCACATGACATCTTACCTGTAATTGGAGATTTCAACTTTAGATAAGAATAGTGTGAAACGAAAGCTCAGAGAAGAGCAGGCAGGCTTTAGAAGTGGGAGATCGTGTACTGACCATATTTTTCTCTTGCGAACCATTGTAGAACAGTCACTGGAATGGATTTCATCCGTATATATAAACTTTTTAGACTTTGAGAAGACATTCGATAGCATCCATCACCCATCACTTTGGAAAATCCTACATGCATACAAATTCCCGGATAAAATTGTTGATATTCTAAAGGACATGTACGACGGTAACCAGTGCTGTGTAAGACATGAAGGACAGCAGACAGCTTGGTTCAGAGTCATAACGGGAGTTAGGCAAGGATGTATTTTGTCATCACTCCTTTTTCTTGTGGTTATGGACTGGACCATGCAAATGATTGTTGGTGACAGACCAAGAGGAATTACATGAGGTTTCACTAGATGTCTTGAAGATACTAATGTCATTTAACGGCTTTGTTCTTATTTCTATTTAAAATTCTCCACTAGCTTCCGATCCTAAATAGAATAAAGGATTCAATAGATACAGTAATGCGTGAAGAACAGGCTGGGTTTAGAAAAGGGAGAAGCTGTCTTGACCACATTTTCACTCTACGACTTATATTGGAGGAACACATTGAAAAGCAAAAACCTGTTGTACTTAACTTCATCGACTTCAAAAAAGCATTTGATAGTATTCATAGAGATTCTTTGTGGAAAATTCTGAAGCAATATGGTTTACCATCAAAAATCATAAATATTATCAAAGACATGTATGATGGTTACACATGTGCAGTTCGAACAGAGGAAGGACTGAGCGAATGTTTCCCAATAGAAACTGGGGTTAAACAAGGATGTATTTTATCGCCCTTGTTATTTGGAATTGTTATGGACTTCATAATGAAGAAATGCTGCACTGGTAATAAAGGCATCGAATGGATACAAGGAGACCATTTGGAGGACCTCGACTTTGCTGATGACATAGTTCTCATCAGCAGTCAGATAAAAACGATGCAGGAAAACACAAATGAACTATTATCAATAGCCAGCAAAATTGGGCTTGAGGTCAATCATGAAAAGACTAAAGTCATGAAAAGTTTAATTCCAACAAGTGACAAAATATACATGGAAAACAAACCAGTAGAAGAGATCGATCACTTTATCTATCTTGGAAGTCACATTGATCGAGAAGGGGATACGAGCAAAGAAATTAGAATCAGACTGGCTAAAGCAGCAATGTCTTTCAGAAGCCTTGAAAAGTTGTGGAAATCAAAACTCATTAGCACAAACACAAAACTTAGGCTATTCAAATCAAATGTACTATCAACCCTTACGTATGCGTGTGAAAGCTGGAAAACAACAAGAGATATAGAAACAAAGTTGAACGCATTCGAAAATAAATGTCTAAGGAAAATACTTGGTATAGAATGGAACGAATTCAAAACAAACGAGGAAATTAGAGAAATCGCCAATCAACCACTAATATCTTCAGTAATAAAGAAAAGACGATGGTCATACGTTGGACATGTGATGAGAAGAGATAACAATCGAATAGCAAAGCAAGCCCTCATATGGGAAACAACAGGTAAAAGAAAAAGAGGAAGACCCAGGGAGACACTGAGAAGAACATTGATGAGAGAGGCAAGAGCAGCAGGAATCGGCTCCCTCAATGAGATAGAACTGCTTGCACAGAACAGAGACAGATGGCGAGATTTGATAAAATATCTTTAAAAGAAAACTGCTAGAACAAAAATTCATATAGGAGAAGGTGTATCTTGGTCTACGCCCTATGGGCCGGTTACGGCTCGAAAGGTCAATAGACTAGCTTCCACCTGCACTGATCTAGGTAACTTTACTATTTTCATGTTGTGCAAGACATTCTCCACTTCTTCTGTGAGGATTAGTGGCTCTTCCCTATTATCTTGAATGTTAACTTCTGGTCTTTTTTATCATCATATTGTGTAATCTGTCCATCTTTCTCTTGTTTCATCTTCTTCTTCAGTGATCAGTTTATGCTATGCATGTTATGTTATGTTATATAGGATCATCATTACAGCATTCCAGACACATCAATAGGTGCTCCGATGTTATCAAAATGTTCATTATTACACAGCGACTAATTGTGCCACTTTAGTATTGGTTGTCAAATCTTCTCATTCATCCAGAATATTACTTTGTTCTGGCAACACCTGCCTTCACTCCAATACACTAGTCTAGGTAGCCATGATTTGTACTTCTGTCAAAGTCCTTTAGTCTACCCATCTATAGTAGATTGTTAATAATATCTGCCCAATCCATTGACTGTTCATCAGCTAATATTGCTGACCTGGCCTTTCTGTCTGCTGCCCTTAACACTAGCATGAGCCGGAACATACATGAAGGTGAAGCTATTGCAAATCTTGGATCAAAGTATTGGCCCCAGCCATTGTCAACAAATTAAACCTAACTTTACTTTGAAGATCGTGTTCATTGAGTCACTCAGCATACGCACATGAGTACACTCTTGAGTCTCAAACCAATCAAAAGCCTTCATCTCTGTCATTATTTCCATCTTCAAACTGCTGGTTGTCATTATCTAGGTGCAACTATCCTCATGGATAGTTCTCCCATTGGATCAGGCAGTGAATGACCAAGCACTTTGTTGGTGTTGTACCACAGAACCATCTGTATGGACAATAACTGCAGTTTTTACAACTGAGGACATTCACTTCTCCTTTAATTACAATAGAGTTCTGTTTTCTGCATCCCCTGTCTAATGTGACAATCCAGATACCTTAACTTTATCCTGAATAATGGAACACAGCTCAGAAGTTTTTCAGCAGCCCTACTCTACCCAATCAATGCTTCTCTTAATAAGCAAGTGCAATTATATCATTTATTCCTGTGTTGTGTTCGCAACCCTATCTATAGCCATGAGTACACATGCATGACAGACATCGCAAGTGATAGCAACTGTTTTAGGTTGCTTAGCTGGCAGTGTGCTGTAACACAAGTCTCCCATGTCAAGGAACTGTGTCGAGGAGTATGGGTTCAACCCTGCTTCAGACTGTCTGTTGTTCAATGTTTTCTGTTATTGATTATTTGTGCATTTTTCTGAGTGTTATCAAAATATTGGTCCACCCAGGAATAAGAAATATCTACATATGTGCTTCATATACTACACAAAAGCATTTGACAAAGTAAAGCATGTGGAAAAAACCAATATACTAGATCAGTGTGGTCCAATCTTTTGTTTACCCAAGGGCCAAACATAATAACCTGCAAGGAGTCATGGTCATCATATGTATGAATGCATGCACGTGCATGTGTGCGCACGCATGCAGTTAAAGTTAAGATACTTGTATTGATAGGTAATAGCAAATATTCAGATGAGAAGGATGCAGTCATATATACAGACGGATCTGTAAGACGACACCAAAGAAGTGCATGGGCATTTACAGCACGCTCAGCAGGCAGAATAGTCAAGGAAGACAGTGGTGCATACGTAATGACCACAAGTAGCATGACAATGGAGGCGATGGCAGTGACCAAGGCATTCAAATGGTTAGAGTCACAAGACTACATCCACGCATGTATACTGAGTGATTCGATGAGCATGATAAGAAAAGTAGAGGCGGGCTCTGTACGCATGCAATGGGTAGAGTCATTGCAGAAATCCAAAATATGTAAGGTCACCTTTCTCTATGTCCCTGGACATGCGGGAGTGTGGGGAAATGAAAGAGCGGACAGGTTAGCTAGCTGTGCTGTCGTTGAAGACGGGCAACCAATGGATCGGGCGGACATCATCAATGCCCTCCGAGATGTGGGAAGAGCACGGGACTTCGACAAACACAGATCCACGTCACTTCTTCGGATGATGGAAATGGGAGTTAAGATGGGCACAGCCAGAAATGAGAAACTTAGTGGCCGTATAAGAAGACTTATCAACCAACATAGAACTGGAGTCATCAGCCGCTGGACACTGCGGAAATTGCTGAGGAGGGGATCTGAGCACCTATGGACATGTTCGGAGTGCAATGATGATGACCCGCAAATAACTCAATAACCTCATGGAGACAGCGAACCAAACTGGACTACTCTTGAGGATGAACCGGCTGTGATTGCTGCTGTGACATGAAACAATACTAGTAGCTTGGATGTTACTCTTGTGGCATAGGGAATTGAAATGGGAGCCAACTGTGGAGTGCCAATATCACAACTAACATGAGGGAAAAACTAACTTCAAGAAAAAAAAGGTCAACTAATCTTTATCAAGATTCAACCTGTATAAGTTTGCTTGAAGCGTCAATTACTCATCGATGTAAAAAATATGTGTACCTCTGAAGACAGAGTTTTCTGCCTGTGTGGCAAGGGACCCCTGTGCACATGGCTGCCAGTGAAAAATGGATTAACACTCAAAATTCAGTCTCTAGTCTCTAGAGACTTCACCAGAGGTGAAAGCTAGCAAACACAATATATATATATATATAAGCCATCTGACTGACATCGCTAAAGTGTAGTGAAATGAAAGTAGTAGAAAATATACCTTAGACCAGTATCAAGTTACAAAGTTATATAGTAGGAGGATAGGAGCAAGTGTGCCAGGCTGGGTAACAAAGGTTATAGAGGAACTGCTCCATTTTGGACTGGCTCCAGACTGGTGCAAAGGTATATATATATATATATATATATATATATATATATATATATATATATATATTTTTAGGAGTTTGCCTAGAAGGTCATGTTGAATTATAGTAAGTAAAGTACCCCCGTCACGCCAAGTGGCGTATAGGGAATATGGTGTTAGTGACCATAAATTTTATAGACCTTCGGCACATGATTTTTGGGGTAATGTGGTCGGTATTACGCCCGTGCCGCTTTACTTTCCCAGAAAAAAATCCGGTAACGATTAAGGCTGGGTGAACCCGGAAGCTGTCAGTTGGGATCGAACCCTTACCTCTTGTCCTTTGTAGTCCAGTTCACTAACCACTGAGCTATCGCGGCTCCCGTGTTGAAGTATGGTGAACAGTTTTTAAAAAAATAAAACTTAAAAGTGGGTGGGTTTAATAATGATTAGATCGGCTAATGAGTAATATAAACTAGCATGGAGGTCTGTCTCCCACCAGATTTGAAATTACTTATAGGCACAGCCTTTTTCTGCCTATGTGATAATATAGCCCTGCCCACAACCGGAAATGATTTGCGTAAAATTACTCACCTGATTTGCTACCTTACACTGTAAACTTTCAGGCATATATATATATATATATATATAGGTGTGTGTGTATAAGTGTGTATATATGTATATATATATATATATATATATATATATATATATATATATATATATATATATATATATATGTCTATACTCTAGATAAATACTGTACCTTCAGTTTTATTTAACTATGAAGAAAGCAGCAACACTCTCGTGTTAAGAAATTCTCCTACCTACCATGAAATGATCAATGATCATCCCACATGTGAGTAATAATCTCTAAGTAGGATCTATAATCAATAGAATTTTCTCCACTATTAAATTATACAGATATTCCATGCGCATGTCAGTTGCCTACCATCACACAGCGGGGTTAACAGTACGTTAATAATGGTCTGCCAGAACATCTCACCTATCCATCTTCTTATTCTCTCTTTTGACTATATCCTCTGTTTCTCTCTTTATTTTCTTTGACAGTTCTCTCCACTGACCCTCTTCTATCTCTCACTATTTCTCTTTGGGCTTGCTCACACTTCTCATTTAGCTGTATCATGTGTATCCATCCTTCCATCCATCCATCCATCCATCTTTATTTGAGTTTATCTCCGCTGCTTTTTACTTCTATTATGAATTTTTTTTTGGTTTTACTCTTTCTCTCTTTTGGCTCTAGCACGTTCCAACTCTAATATTCTGACAAATACACTCTCTCTCTTCTGAATCTCTTCCTTGGCTTGCCCTCCTCTGGATCTATTTCTCACGCTCTCTTCTGATACGTCTACAATTGGTTCTATCTACTATGGCACACTTTCTTCTGACATCTTTTTTTCGTCCTCCCTCTCATTTTTTTATTTTTTTCTTTGGTCATGTGTTTCTCTCTCTCTCTCTTTTTTCTTTCCTTTAATTCCACTACAAGAACACAACAGCAGCAGTTTTCTTATTGTTCTTGCCTCTAAAAGCATGGTATTTGGTACTGACAACTCAAAGATCGGATGAAGAATGTGTTGTAGAGTGCCCAAGAGACAGTAGTGATGATAGGTGTTCGCTGCTGTCTCAAATGATGCTGCATCATGAGTCTATGTATTTCAGCTACTGGTGAGATCTCATGTCTTACTAGGCATCCTAGGTAATTAATTTTTGTCTGAGGTGAGTTATGAAATAAAAAAAAAAATATATATATATATATATACCCCATGATGTTTTGACAGACGGATGGTAGCAAACAATCATGATTAGTCAGTAGTGTGGTAAAATAGTAGTGTCTTATACTGAATGCTGTTTTACTGAACAGCTTCTCATGGCTGAATGTACCAATAATAGATAAACAAATTTGACCACAGAATAAACAAGATATATTTCTAGTGTCTGATCTCATCTCCATTCTCCTGCACCTGTTGTTTTCTGATTGTGACATCACCGCCTCTTTGAATGTTGTGGTGCTGTAGTATAATTTTTTTTTTTCTCCTTGGTCTACAATCTACAGCCAGCCAGATTTTCCCTGTTTCTTTTGCTGATAGAGAATTCACCCAAGGAAGTTTTGGAAACCTTCTTTATATCTCAGCACTGGTCTACCCACCTAGGTCTCTTTCATCACTAAATTCTACATACAGTATTTGTTTGGGAATACAATTGTTTACATTTTTCTTGAATGACCCAGGTACTGTAGTATCCAATTTCTATGTGTTAACAAGATGGATGTGAGTTTGGCTCACTGCAAGACGTTAGAGTTGATTACTTTGTACTGCCATAGGATGTTCATTAGCTGGTGAAGGCAACGCACATAAAAGCTGTTTAACCTGTTATCATTCTTGACATAGGTAGTCCAAGTTTCTGATGCATATAAAAGTGTGCAATGCACACAGTTTTGATAAATTGAACCTTTGTTCAGATTGTTAGTTTTGTGTTGGCCCATGCTCCATGTTTAAGTTTACCAAATGTCGAAGCTGCTTTTCAGAGTCAAGAATATATCTCTTCCTCAAGTGAGATGGCAGTTGTGACCATGGAAAAAATATGACAGTGATGATATGTTGCTATTAAAAATACAACGTTCTCTTCCTAAATATTTGCAGTTACAAAACACTAGCTGACTGCTGACAACATGTATGCTTGATATACTAATTCTTCTTAAATAGTACCACCATTGAGAAAACTGTATAACTAGTAACACTGCATGTTAGTTATTATGTTGTGGTTTCTTGGTAAGTGATGTTGCATATGTGAAATAAACCGACATTACTGATGTTATGTGTTTAATTTGGGATCGCATTATGTTGTTTTTCAATTATAATTGTTTTAAAAAAACAAGCACACACACAGGCAATATAAATACGAATATGACCAAATACATTAGATATCAACAACATCTACAATTTGTGGCTCGTTTGCAGAACGATGCAGTTCACCACAATCAATTCCTTCTAATAACGTTCTTTCCAACCAGCTAAGGCATGTGCTGTGCCATAGTATTTTAATCTCCACTCTAAGATACTGTTAAAATATCAGAACTTTTTAGTATTTAAATCTTTAACAAGTCAATTCCAAACCAAGCGTAAACCAGGTTCAACACTTATATAAGCTATACAAGGGTGACGCCAATTTAGCAGCAAACAACCATCCTCACTAATCTGAAATACCAATAACATTGGGGTGATTCCATTCTAACCAGGGCCTTACTACTATAGATAGTAACATATAAATATATGAAATGTTTAGTGAATGATCCACATTCTGTGATATTTCGTAGATAACAACATATTTTAGTGTATCAAACCATTTGACGCACATAATTTTACTCAAAATGTTGTGTCGAAAGTACTAATGTCTCACTTTGAATGTAGGTGCTCTCCTAATTCTGTGACACAGTCTTATTTCTCTCTCAGATGGCAAGAACATGTTGGAGTTTCACCTACTCAAATATTTATCAAGAAAATTTTAGTTGCATTGCACATAAACACGTGGTAAAAAAGATAACTTGTAATGGAATCTTCTTTTGTAAACTCAAATGTACTAGAAGAAATTATAGATCTTTAAAAATTTTTTAATATAATCAAGGTTCATAATAAAGGCAACATGTCTATTTCAACTATTTAAATATGGCATACATTTATATGGGAGCAGCGATAGCTCGGTGGTTAGTGAACTGGACTACAAAGGACAAGAGGTAGGGTTCGATCGTAACTGACAGCTTCTGGTTCACCCAGCCTTTAATGGGTACCGGATTTTTTTCTTGGAAAGTAAAGCGGCATGGGCGTAATACTGGCCACATTACCCACAAAAAAAAATCATGCGCCAAAGGTCTGTAAAATGTATGGTCACTAACACCATATTCCCTATACGCCACTTGGCGTGACGGGGATACGTTTCTTTACTTTTTATACATTTATATATATGACCTTTGGTGTCTTCTTGACAGACGGTTGGTAGCAAGCAATCATGATAAGTCAGTAGTTTGGTAAAGCGTAGTGTCTCATACTGGGTGCTGCTTTACTGAACATAGCAATACTATAAAAAAAGAAGAAAAAAAGTGGTATGGTGACAGCTTTATATGGTAATGGACAAAACAAAAGACGACATTTCGGCCAAGTAAGCCTTCAGCTGGAACAACAACAAATAACAAACACAAAAAATATATATAAGGATATGTAAACAAATCTAACTACATGGCGATAATATGCTAGATACTCAAGAAAGGAAATAAAAAAGGGTCACTTCCCTGTGTTCCAGGGCGTGGTCAGCCTCCGAATGGAATAAAATGAGAAGGCAGGATGACCAACTATAAATCTCACTGACCAGACTGTCAAGTGAGAAGACGGAACGGAAGGGTTCTAAAAATATGGGGAGGTGGGTAGAAGATATGTATAAACTATGCAAATCTAAATCTGTGTGGGCACCCCGAACCGATGTGTAAAAAGAAACGTGTATATAACAATACATGCGTACAAGCATAAATCCGCATATATTGCCACAAAAGAAAACCCAAAGGATGCCAAATGTGCCAGTACATATGCAGACAAATATATATACATGTATAAGTTCGGTAGCGCATGGGGGTAAGAAATGTGTAGGTGTCCTATGTGTATAAGAGGGATATGTTCATACATTGGGAGGACAGCGAACCCAACTGGGCAATAAGGCGATTCTCAAGGGCGAACCGGCTGTGATTGCTGGAGTGACAAGTGACATTGGCAGTAACTTGCATGTCAGGTTTACCACTATGGCCAGGGGAGTTGAAATGGGCAGACACCGGGCTGCCAGTCTTTTGCTCAATATCACGAAGATGCTCACAAAATCTGCCACTTAAGCGTCGTCCACTTTCGGCCACAAACTTCATCTGGCAATGCCTACATATTATGGCGTAGATGATATTCTGTGACACGCAAGTAAACCCCTCATTGATGTCGATCGCTTATTATGGAACAAGACCGAATCGGTGCATAGCACGTAGTCACAAGTTCTGCAAACTCAACGTCCACAACGAACAGTACCAAGCTGTTTGTGGTTTGAGCAGGGGAGGCGGCTCGTGACAAGAATGTCTCTCAGACTCCTATCGCGTTTGAAGGCTGTCAAAGGAGGATCACTGACAAGTAGGCGGGTAGTGGGATCTGAGTGGAGAATGGAACAATACCGGTTAAGGAACCTCACCGCAGACAAGTTGTGGGGGTGGTAGGTGAGGGTGAATATGGTCCTATCAGAGGAACGGCAGGTGGATGGGTTGAGTGCCACAGGACGGGAAATATCGAGAGCTCGCTTGAAGGCAGATTGGAGAACCGAATCAGGATAGAGACGACGCCTAAAGAAACTTAACATCCGGTGGGCCTGCTGGAGAAAATCTTGATCATTCTGGCAGATACGACAAAGTCGTAATAATTGAGAACATGGAATTTAATCTCTGCAGTGAGATGGATGGGACGAGGTGTAGAGAAGATAACAGTGGGCGTCTGTGGGTTTATAGAAGACGGAAGTGTGGAGGCTGGAGGTACCAAGGGAGACGACCAGATCAAGAAAAGTGACTGACGAGGTAGAGATATGAGATGTAATCTTGATGGATTTATGAAAGTTGCCAATGTAGTCGATGAACCTGGAGATGTCATCTGACGGCAAGTTAGTCAGTCCAAAACCGTCATCAATGTACCGGAGGTATTTAAGGGGAAGGGGACCACTGTATGAATTCGGTATTTGATGTTCAAGGTAACCTATGAACAGGCAAGCATAACTAGGACCCATCTTGGTTCCTATAGCTACACCACTCACCTGGTCATGGAACTGACCATTGAATTCGAAAGTATTAAGGTTGAGAACAAGTTCAGTGAGGCGGAGGAGGGTAGAAATATCCACAGATGGATGTTTTTTTTTGGTCAAGAAAGAATTGAAGAGCTATTAGGCCATCGGCATGATGGATAGGGGTATACAGAGAGCATACGTCGAGGACCAAAAGTCGGTACGAGTGTTCAGGGGTAAGGGAAAGAAAAGAGAAGATAGTGATGGCATGATTCGTGTCCTTGACATAGGTGGGAAGAGATGTCATATGGGTTGGAAAATGCTGTCTAGATAGTCAGATATATGTTCCATGGGACAACTACGTGCTGAAACAATGGGACAACCAGGATTATTGGGCTTGTTGATTCTAGGAAGCATGTAGAAGGAAGGTTTGCCTAGAGCACTGCCTGGGATGATGAGACGGGACGCGCTAGGTGGAAGGGATAAGCTGTTTGATGGTTGAGCGAACCCTCTCATTGTTGCTAGTAGTTGAATCACAGGGGCATGGTTTATATAACGTGGTGTCAGATAATTGTTTGGCACCTTCTTGGATGTGTAGGTCCTTACGCCAGACCACCACAGCCCCTCCCTTATCAGCTTGTTTAATGATGATATTTTCCTGACTTCGGAGGTTGAAGAGGGCTCGAAATTCAGCGGGAGTTAAGTTGGAACAAGGTACCCGGCGAATGGGGAGTTGCTCGATCTCCCGAAGAGTAATCTGTATGTATAAGTCGAGAGCCCTTTAGGCACCAGAAGATGGTGTCCAATTCGATTTACAGGAGTGAAAGCGAGAAAATTCATCAACATCAGAGGAAGATGAGGTGTCCGATTTCCCGCAGTGATAGTATTCTAAACGCACGCGTCTGTGGAGATCATGGACATCCCTTAGGAGACTATGAAGGTCACTTATTGGGCGCAAAGGGACAAATTGTAACCCTTTAGAGAGAACTGCGCGTTCGTTATCCGATAATGTGAGGTCCGTTGGAATGCAGATAACTCAGGAATGGTGGTCAAGAGGGGGTTGAGAGGGTGGTTTAGGTTGAAGGTCGGATATCTTCTTTTTGTGCTGAGAGGACATGAAGGTGTAAAGTTTCCTGTTTAAGTTGTGATTAATTTCGCGAATCGGGTGGTCGAAACTGATCGCTGAAGAACGAAGTTGGGATAACAAAAATCTGCATCTGTCACGGAAGCTGTTAAGAAGTGTAGAGTGGTTCGTTAGAAGGGGCCCTGATGTGTTGGAAACCAAAGGGTTTGAATTTCAAGAGAAAAACCGCGTGGGATAAGTCTAAGTTGTAGGCAGTTGTGGAGGAAATTGACGTGACAGGTGAATCTAGTCAGTTTATAGGTAGTGAAGGTGAGGTCTTTAGAGAGGGCCGCGTTGTTTTGTGGTAAATGTAGGTGGACATATAAAGTGGACCGGCGGAGATAGTTACAGAATTTTCTGAGGGAAGGAATGTTAACTGATAAGAATGTTTGAGTGAAAAAAGACAGGATTCCCGGTGGTAATATGTGTGATGGTGGAAATAACTATCGTGTAATAATAGTAAATATAATAATATTAGTACTGGTAGTATAAAAACAATGTGAATGATAATGGTCTACAATTGCTAGTGTAAACACATAGGACGATGTACAAACATAAAGTAGCACCCGTATAGTACTAGTAAAAGTAAAGGCACCAAGATGCGAAATCATATCTCTACGCATCTTGGTGCATCTTGATGCCTTTACTTTTACTGAACATCTTCTCTCGTGGCTGAATTTGTCAATCCTGGACAGACAGATCCATCCACAGAATGACCATGGTGTATTTGTGGTACCTGGCCTTGTCTCTTTTCTCTTGCGCCTTTTGTCTTCTGAATTTTATATCAGCACTGTCTCGAATGTTACTATGCCTTTTTTATGTTTGCTCTCCATGTGCTACGATCCACAGCACATTTTCCCAGTTTCTTTCATTTATAGAAAATTCCCTCAAGGAAGCACTGCAAGCATCCATATATCTCAGCACGGTTCTGCACTCTGGTCTCTTTCCATCCTTAAGTTCACCATACAATATTTGTTTGGGAATACGATTTTTGTTATTCTTCTTACATGGCCCAGCCACCTTAGTCTACGAATTCTAAGTGTTGCCTTGATCGATGGGAGTTTGGCTCGTTGTAAGACATTAGAGTTAGTTACTTTATCCTGCCATTTGATGTTCATAATCTTGCAACCGCAACGTACATGAAAGCTGTTCAACCTTTTCTCCTGCCCTGCATAGGTAGTCCAAGTTTCTGATCCGTATAGAAAAAGTTATTTAATCTAGGATACATGGTATTAATGTTCCATGTGCCGAGTATGAGAGATTGTGTCTTCCTTCTGCTTTGTCCTAACGAGGATGGAACTGACATTTCAGCTTGCTTGCTATTCCTGGGCCAATAATATGGAAATAATGCTT
Source organism: Megaustenia siamemsis (assembly GCA_032433765.1). Lineage (NCBI taxonomy): Eukaryota > Metazoa > Mollusca > Gastropoda > Stylommatophora > Ariophantidae > Megaustenia > Megaustenia siamemsis. The sequence continues at coordinate 60,648,803 of JAVIAB010000139.1, forward strand.
TGCCCAAAACGCACTATTCCCCCTCTCATCTCCTCTTTGAAGCGTTTCAAAGGAGGCATACATTTATCGTGGTAGAAACCAATCGATCCGCAATTCATGTTCTTTTACTCATTTCACAGTTACAAGATCAACAATTCCATCGAGTGACCATCATCATCATCATGTGCCATACCGGTTGGCGTAGGCGATCATGTCCTACATCATCATCATTAAGTGCCTTCTCCGCAATGAAGGTTGGCTACCATGGATCGCCATTCTACTCTATTTCTTGCAATAAGATGGTGCAGGCTGTCATAGATTGACTTGTCCATCTTTTGATGTTACTCGTCCATGTTAGTCTTGGTCTGCCTCTGCTTCTTTTACCTTGTATTTTCCCTTCCAATATTACTTTTAGTAGGCTGTTGTGTCTTTTCTATCTATCTATTGACCTTTCGAGCCGTAACCGGCCCATAGGGCGTAGACCAAGATACACCTTCTCCTATATGAATTTTTGTTCTAGCAGTTTTCTTTTAAAGATATTTTATCAAATCTCGCCATCTGTCTCTGTTCTGTGCAAGCAGTTCTATCTCATTGAGGGAGCCGATTCCTGCTGCTCTTGCCTCTCTCATCAATGTTCTTCTCAGTGTCTCCCTGGGTCTTCCTCTTTTTCTTTTACCTGTTGTTTCCCATATGAGGGCTTGCTTTGCTATTCGATTATTATCTCTTCTCATCACATGTCCAACGTATGACCATCGTCTTTTCTTTATTACTGAAGATATTAGTGGTTGATTGGCGATTTCTCTAATTTCCTCGTTTGTTTTGAATTCGTTCCATTCTATACCAAGTATTTTCCTTAGACATTTATTTTCGAATGCGTTCAACTTTGTTTCTATATCTCTTGTTGTTTTCCAGCTTTCACACGCATACGTAAGGGTTGATAGTACATTTGATTTGAATAGCCTAAGTTTTGTGTTTGTGCTAATGAGTTTTGATTTCCACAACTTTTCAAGGCTTCTGAAAGACATTGCTGCTTTAGCCAGTCTGATTCTAATTTCTTTGCTCGTATCCCCTTCTCGATCAATGTGACTTCCAAGATAGATGAAGTGATCGATCTCTTCTACTGGTTTGTTTTCCATGTATATTTTGTCACTTGTTGGAATTAAACTTTTCATGACTTTAGTCTTTTCATGATTGACCTCAAGCCCAATTTTGCTGGCTATTGATGATAGTTCATTTGTGTTTTCCTGCATCGTTTTTATCTGATTGCTGATGAGAACTATGTCATCAGCAAAGTCCAGGTCCTCCAAATGGTCTCCTTGTATCCATTCGATGCCTTTATTACCAGTGTGTCTTTTAACATGCCCCAAAAATTTCATTTGTCTTGTCTTAATTGTATTTAGTAGTTCTCTTTTTATTTTCAGTTATTTTAAAACTTCATCGTTTGTTTTCTTTTCTTTCCATCCAATTCTACCTATTCTTCTATAAATCCACATTTCAAAGGCTTAAATTTTCTGTTCTGTTTTCTTGTCTAATATCCATGTTTCTGCACCATACAGGAATATTGAGAAGATGTTACATTTTGCCATTCTTAGTTTCAGCCCTGCTGATATTTGTTTTGTTGTTAGTATATTTTTCATGGCATTAAAATTACTTTTTGACATACCTATTCTTTTGTTTATTTCAATTTTACATTTTCCATCATTGGTTATAGTATGTCCCAGGTAGTTGTTGCTCTGGACTGTCTCAAGATGTATTCCCTCAACTGTGATATTTAATTGTAGGTCTTGAGAATTTTCTTTGTTTATGATCATAATTTTAGTCTTTTTGATATTCATATCTAGTCCATATTTTTTGCTTGTTATGTTTATTACATTAAGCAATTGTTGTAGGTCTTTAGGATTTAGCATGTCCTACAACAATCTTCTATCTACAGTGCATCGCATCAGTTCTGCTGTTGACTGTTTTCCATGCCATGACACTAAGCTATCTAGTATTTTCTCTCTTTGTCATCCGCGATCTCTCTTTCCTTGTATTTTGCCAGTTGTAACCAAGTATTCTAACTTTCCTCTTCTCATGAAATGTCTGAAAATGTTGATTGTTTCTTTTTGATGTTTTTTAGGAGCTCCCTTTTTGTGTTGGCCTATTTGAGAATTTCCACATTGGTCTTTTTAGCTGTCCAGGAAACTTTCAACATTCTTCTGAAAAATCCCATCTCAGTGGCCTCTAATCGTCTTTTCATTTGTTTGTCTACTGTCCATGATTCGCTTCGATAGGTCAGAATTGGCTCTGTATAGCACCGATGAACTCTCTTTCTCACTTCTATTGACATAGATTTGTTGCATAAGATATTTTTCATTTTCTGAAATGCTATTTTAACCTGAGCTATTCTGCTTTTTGTTTAATATACCCTACATTACATCTATAAATTATCTATTTCTTCAGTCAATCTTCTAAATTGTTCACCTTGTTTGGTCCTGTTGTCTCTTGCTTTCTTTTACTATTATGAAACTATATTTTACTATCATTTCTTGTAGTTCATTCTCTGTCTCTGCTATTGTGACTGTGTCATCAATATATCGCAAATTTTTTATGTTGTGACAGTTGATTTCAATTCCTTTTTTGTCTACTATTGATCTCATAATATGTTCGCTGTAAAGTAAAAATAAATCCGGTGACAGAACACAGCCTTGTCTGACTTGTTTTATATATTGGAATTGTCCTGTTTGGTTGCCAATTTGTATAGCAGCTGTTTGTTGCCAGTACATGTTTTTTATGATTCCATCATCAGTACATGTTTTTTATGACTCCTTGATATCAATATTTAATTTATTCAGCATATTGATTATTTCCACATGCGCTACTTTGTCAAATGCTTTTGTGTAGTCTATAAAGCCCGTGTGTTACCAGGGCCCCATTATGTGGGATGTAAAGAATAGTGACACTGTGACCTTCCAGGCATGTCGTATGAGGCGACTAAGGAGGTTGATCGATGGCTTGACAAGCTGTCATTGTAAAAAGCATTGTTATGGAAACAGACCATAGATTTTAGAAGCAGTGATCTCTGCAATATGTGCCATTTTGGCACGCAAGGTTTCTATTTTTGAGATTGTGGTTCTGCCCTATGTGCCTTCTTCGGCTCGAAAGGACAATAGATAGATAGATAAAGCACATATATAGATCTTTTTGTACCTCTATATATCAATGTTCATAAGATGTATATTGCATTATTGGTACCCTTTCCTTCCATAAATCCACATTGTTCTTCACTTATTTCTGGTTTTATTTTGTTCTTTACACATCTCATGATGCATCTTAGTAATATTTTCGCCATGTGGCTCATGAGACCAATAGAGCGATGGTCCTCACAATCAGTGGTGCCTGACTTCTTTGGTATGGCTACAAAGATAGATTTTAGTAGATCTTCGGGTATGTGTCCAATGTTATTTATGTCATTGAGTAGTTTTGTTATGACTTGTACTACCAGCTCTCCTAATGCATTTATCTCTTCGATTGTTATATTGTTGGGACCTGGAGCTTTGCCTCTTGTCATGTGGTGAATTGCATCCTCCACTTCACTCTGTATTATTGATGGTCCTGTGTCTTTGTTGGAATTGTTTACCTCTGGTTTTTCATCATCATAGAGTTGACTGACATATTCTGTCCATCATTATCTTCTCCTGTCCCATTATTATATTTCCTTCCTTTGATTTCACACATCCTGAAACTTTGACTTCTTTTCTTCCTGTTAATTCATTTAATTGATTGTGCATACATTTTGAGTCTTTCTTTTGTTGTTTTTCCATTTCTTCACATTTCCGCTTTAACCATCCTTCCTTTGCTTCTCTGCTGCATTTGTTTTGGATCTCTTTGTGCAATATTTTGTATGTTCATTCTTCTTTCTTATGCTTTTGTCTTTCATCCATTAATTCCAGTATTTCTTTCCATCCATTTCTTTTTGTTGATTCTTTTAGTCACTGGTATTACTTCTTTTGATGTTTGTTGAATTGATTATTTGAGCATATCCCATTGCTCCTCGATGTCCTGTATTTTCTCAATAGCATTATATCTATTTTGTACTTTCGTACTGTACTTATCGCTCATCCGTCTATCTACTCTAAGCATATCTAATTCTAATTTTATATTTCTTGGGGATTTCTGTGTCTTCCACAGTTTTATTCTTATCTTTCCAACTACTGGTACATGGTCACTATTGCAATCTACTCCTGGCCTTGTTTTAACAAATGTTAGCCCATTCCTGAATCTTCATTATACCAGTATAACATCAATTTGTTTGTGTACTTTTTTATCTTGACGTTGCCATGTCCTTAGTCACCTAGGGTGTTTGAACCAAGTGTTACCTATAATCATTTCATGTGTCTTTGCTCAATATATCCCCTCTGTCATTCATCTCTCCATGGCCATGTCTTCCAGTCACATTTTTCACTTTAGCTGTTCCTGTAACCGTATCTTCTACATGTATTTTTATAACCGTCTTTGTAACCGTCTTTAAATATGATCCTTTATAACCGTCTGGTCTTCCTCGACTTCGCGTTGTGACTTGTTTCCCCACGACTTCCAGCGTCCGTTCTTCACTAAGCACACAAAACACAGCTGCACAGCATAACTGACACCATTGATGACAAAGTTGACTGATTTATTCCAGTACACTCACTGACAAGTGTCCCTTCACAGGACTCACATTAACAGCTTCATAACCAAATCTAATTGCATGGTATACCAACATGGATGACTTTTTCTTCACCAAACTACTTCGATACATAGTCTAATAAGATCTCAGTTCAGGCTTATACTAAGCCTATGATACTGTGGCATCACCACCTGATGAATAGCTCTTCACCAGACAACTCAAATAACTGCAGACAAATGTCTTTAACATGATGAATGTTTCTTCATACGACGATACTAATAACTTGCATAACAATATATCTACTGAGGCTTACAACCAGCCTATGATATTGTGTCATCACCACCTGGTGAATATTTCTTCACCATAGGACTCAAATAACTGCAGACAAATGTCTTTAACATAATGAATGTCTCTTCACACGACGATACTAAATAACTTACATAATAATGTCTCTACTGAGGCTTACAATCAGCCTATGGTATTGTGTCATCACCACCTGATGAATATTTCTTCACCATAGGACTCAAATAACTGCAGACAAATGTCTTTAACATAATGAATGTCTCTTCACACGACGATACTAAATAACTTACATAATAATGTCTCTACTGAGGCTTACAATCAGCCTATGATATTGTAGCTTACCACCTGATGAATATTTCTTCACCATAGGACTCAAATAACTGCAGACAAATGTATTTGACATTATGAATGTCTTTTCACATGACGATACTAATAAACTTGCTTAATAATGTCCATACTGAGGCTTACAATCAGCCTATGACATAACGATAATCCTGATCTCTAACCAAGTCTCCTTCCAAAACTGATTCGTTGCTAACTACTAACTTTTGTCATCATCTCACATCTAGCTGTCCATTTCTCTTTTCTCTAACTTCTAACTGTCTTTTCTACTACGTCACTCCCCTGTCTACCCCCCTGTTCCATTTGGTGCACTGTTTCTTCCGCTTTTCTCTTAATCTCTTGTTCGCTGCGCAACTATTTTTCGCTCTGACTTCTACAACTATTTGGTCCACTGTTATACTACACATCCTCCTCTATGCTCCCTGCTACCTCGCTGCTTCACTCCTACCTTTGCATTGAAATCCCCTAATATAATAGTTATTTCTTGGGATTTACACTGTTGCATGGTCGTCTCTAGCTCGTTAAAAGTGTCAATGTCTTCTTCTTCGCTATTACTTTTTGGTGGATAAGTTTAAATTATGTTGATATCCATTGATCTACCTCTCAATTTTACTAGCAGAATTCTATCTGATACTGGCCAAAATCCTTTCACTGTTTTGCTTCTTTCTCTATTTAACATGATGCCTACTCCTCTTTCGTGTGTAGTTCCCCCAGAGTAATTACATTTCCACTGTCGCGTTCTAATAATCCTGCTTCTTTTCATCTCATTTCACATAGTCCCAAGATGTTCAATTTCATTCTTTTCATTTCTTGGCTGATGTTTTCTAGTTTGCCAACCTGGAATGCTGATCTAATGTTTCAAGTTCCTATTGCTAGCGAATCTTTATTTTTGATCTTGCATTCAGTAGCTTTTTAAAGCGCCTTTGTTAATGAAATGTAGACCTGATACAGCATAAATATTATCAAAGAGATGTATGATTGATACACAAGTACAGTTCGTACAGAGGATGGACTGAGCGAATGTTTTCCAATAGAAATGGGTTAAACGAGGATGTATTTTATCGCCCTTGTTATTTGTAATTGCTATGGACTTCACAATGAAGAAATGCTGCACTGGTAACAAAGGCATCGAATGAATACAAGGAGACCATTTGGAGGACCTCGACTTTGCTAATGACATAGTCCTCATCAACAGTCACATAAAAACGATGCAGGAAAACACAAATGAACTATCATCAATAGCTAGCAAAATAGGGCTTGAAATCAGTTATGAAAAGTCATGAAAAGCTTAATTCCAACAGATGATAGAATATACATGGAAAATAAACCAGTGGAAGAGATCGACCACTTTATCTATCTTGGAAGTCACATTGATCAGGAAGGGGATACAAGTAAAGAAATCAGAATAGCTAAAGCAGCAATGTCTTTCAGAAGCCTTGAAAAGTTGTGGAAATCAAAACTCATCAGCACAAACAAAAAACTTAGACTATTCAAATCGAACATACTATCTACCCTTATGTATGCATGTGAGAGCTGGAAAACAACAAGAGACGTAGAAACAAAGTTGAATGCATTCGAAAATAAATGTCTAAGGAAAATACTTGGTATAGCGTGGAACAAATTCAAACAAATGAAGAAATCAGAGAGATCGCCAATCAACCACTAATATCATCAGTAATCAAGAAAAGATGATGGTCATATGTTGGGCACGTGATGAGGAGAGATAATAACCGAATAACAAAGCAAGCCCTCATGTGGGGAAACAACAGGTAAGAGGAAAAGAGGTCGACCCAGAGAGAGAAAGTGAGAAGAACATTGATCAGAGAGGCAAGAGCAGCAGGAATCAGCTCCTACAATAACATAGAGTTGTTTGCACAGAACAGAGACAAATGACAAGATCTGATTAAAATATCTTTAGAAGGATTGAAAACTGCTAGAATAAAATTTAGATAAGAGAAAGAGTATCTGGGTCTATGCCCTATGGGCCGGCTACGGCTCGAAAAGTCAATAGACAGACAGATAGATAAAGTATCTTCATGACGATCTGGTGTCACCTGTAGCACATGATGCGACAGATAGATAAAGTATCTTCATGACGATCTGGTGTCACCTGTAGCACATGATGCTTCCTACCGGACGAAGTGGCTGTGGAGTCCCCATTAACATTGTTAGCTATAGAATTAAGTTGTGTTTTGGCATAATTATATTAGGCAACATAAGAAGGTAGTTTGCCATTCCTTTCCTTCTTGGCAGTGACTGTACTAGTGGGAGATCACAGCCTTTGTCACTCTTAATACATGAGATCCTCTGCCTGCCATCACGAAGTGGGGACCATAACCGGCACTACTTGCCGGCTGCTCCCACAACACCATCCACCACCTGCTCCAATGGCTTCACCTAACCCTGATAGGTGGCCTAAACAGGATCTCCACCTTACCAAAGGGTGTCCAGAAGACTAGCGGAGGAAAGGAGACACCTTACTCCTTCTTTGGTAGGGAAGAACTCTACCCCGCTATCCAATGACCAGTGAGCTAAATTCTCATAATTCCCACCAGTTATCACACATTAACAACAAAGAGTTGTTTTTATTTTTATACAAACATTCGGTATCACGAATCGTTTCTTCGTGTTCCAGATAAACCTTTTATTCTTCATCTTCTCCAGAGGTTTTTCTACACAACGGTGGAGGATCTGTAGAGACCGAGACCCTGTAAATCTTGGGAGCCTTTTTGTCATTTTCTGGGTCAAGATGTATGTAGAGATATCCTTCCTGGTAGATGATACCTGTTTTAGGTATCAAAATTGGTTAATGATCCTAAAAAAAAGACATGACAGCGGAATCCTAGGGGTATTAGGAATTCAGTGATAAGACCAAGTTCATCATGTACCATACCAATTGGCATTGGCAATCATCATGCCCTGCCACATTTGTCTGTCCATATTGCAACTTATCATTTCAGATGTTGGGTGTTTTCCGGGCCATGACACCAAGCTATCTAGCATCTTCTCTCTTTGTTGTTCACGAACTCACCGTCCCTATATATATATATATATATATATATATATATTGCATTCGCTAGCATTCACCTCTCGTGAAATCCCTAGAGACTAGGAGACTAGAAAATAAATTTTGCGTGTTAATCCATTTTTCCCTGGCAGCCATGTGCACAGGGTCCCTCGCCACACAAGCAGATAACTCCTTCAGATGTACTCATAATTTTTACGTCGACGAGTAATTAATGTTTCAAGCCAACTTATCCAGGTGAATCCTGATAAACATTAGTTAACCGTTTTTTTCTGAACACTTCCCTGACGTTAGTCATGATATTGGCACTCCACAGTTGGCTCCCATTTCAATTCTCTGGGCCACAAGAGTAAACATGACATCCAAGTTACTGGTATTGTTTCATGTTGCTCCAGGACTCCCAGTAGTTTAGCCCTCGAGAGTAGTTCAGTTTGGTTCGCTGTCCCCACGAGGTATGGATATTGAATATATCTATCTATAGACCTTTTGAGCGGTAGCCAAAAGCAAGGGCATAGACCGAGATACTCTTTCTCTTATCTAAATTTGTATTCTAGCAGTTTTTGATCCTTCTAAAGATATTTTATCAAATCTCAGGAGGGAGCCGATTCCAGCTGCTCTTGCCTCTTTGATCAATGTTCTTTTCAGTGTCTCACAGGGTCGACCTCTTTTCCTCTTACCTGTTGTTTCCCACATGAGGGCTTGCTTTGTTATTCGGTTATTATCTCTCCTTATCACATGTCCAACATATACCATCGTCTTTTCTTGATTACTGAAGATATTAGTGGTTGATTGGCGATTTCTGATTTCTTCGTTTGTTTTGAATTCATTCCACGCTATACCAAGTATTTTCCTTAGACATTTATTTTTTAAATACGTTCAACTTTGTTTCTGCCTCTTGTTGTTTTCCGGCTCTCACATGCAACGTAAGGGTAGATAATATGTTTGATTTGAATAGTCTAAGTTTTGTGTTTGTGCTGATGAGTTTTGATTTCCACAACTTTTCAAGGCTTCTGAAAGACATTGCTGCTTTAGCTATTCTGATTCTAAAATCTTTACTTGTATCCCCTTCCTGATCAATGTGACTTCCAAGATAAAGTGGTCGATCTCTTCCACTGGTTTATTTTCCATGTATATTCTTTCATCTGTTGGAATTAAGCTTTCCATGACTTTAGTCTTTTCATGATTGATCTCAAGCCCAATTTTGCTGGCTATTAATGATAGTTCGTTCATTTGTGTTTTCCTGCATCGTTTTTATGTGACTGCTGATGAGGACTATGTCGTAATGACTATGTAATATATATATTTCCAACATTGTGCTACCAATGCCAGGAACCCTAGATGCAAGAACGATAAGAAAAATATAAATATATATATATATATTTATAACTCACCTCTGATAAAAATTAATTACCTATAGTCTTGTTAGACATGAGATCTTACCAGTAACTGAAATAGATTCATGATGCAGCATAATTTGCCGCAGACACCTATTACCACTACAGTCCACTGGGCACTCTACAATACATTCTTCATCCCATGTTTGAGTTGCCAGTATTAATGCCATACTTCTAGAGGCAAGAAGAATAAGAAAACTTACCACCACCTAACTGAAATGTGTTAGACGAGTTGTATGTATATGAAACAATATGATAGATATGTTCAGAGGTGATGCATGAGGGAAAAAAAATTCATTTACGATATATTGATATTCCTGTGTGTTACCAGGGCCCCATTATGAGGGAAGTAAAGAATAGTAACACTGTGACCTTCCAGTCATGTCGTAAGAGGCGACTAAGGAGGTTGATCGATGGCTTGACAAGCTGTCATTGTAAAAAGTATTGTATATGGAAACAGCGCCATATATTTTAGAGCAGTGATCTCTGCAATATGTGCCACTTTGGCATGCAAGGTTTCTGTTTTTGAGATTATGGTTCTGCCCTATGTGCCGTCTTCGGCTCGAAAGGACAATAGATAGATAGATATTGATATAATTGTGTGGTCACGTGATAATTCACAATGACCAGGTCTCACCTGTAACTACCCTACTTTACTGGAGTTTTGGTTATGGTGTGCTAATATCTATAGACATTTTATAATTGTTACTAATGTGTGTGAAAATATTTATTGGGTGATGCTGCTGCCTTAGGTGAGTTTCGCTGTTGTTAGGTTCTTGTAGTGGAATAAAGGGATGGAGAGAGAGAAAGAGAGAGACAGGGACAAAGAAAAAATGAATGTTGTAAGAGAGACATGAAAAGTAGTATAACAGTAGAGGAGGAAGAAAAGGAGATGTCAGAAGAAAGTGAGCCATAGTAGGTAGAACCAGTGGAAGATGCATCTGAAGAAAGTGTGAGAGATAGATCCAGAGGAGGGAAAGCCATTGAAGAGATTAGAATGTGCTAGAGCCAAACGAGAGAACGATTAAAATAAATGAAAAACTCATAGAAGTGAAAGAAATTGTAGATAAAACTCAAATAAAGATAGAGAGAGATTGATACACATGATACAGGTAGGTAAGAAGTGTGAGTGAGCCCGAAGAGAGAGAAGAGGGTCAGTGGAGAGAAATGTCAAAGAAAAAAAAATTACAGCGAAACAGTGGACATGGTCAAAAGAGAGAATAAGAAGGCGGATAGGTGAGATTCTTCTGGATTACCATTATTAACGTACTGTTAACCTCACTTAGTGATGGTAGGCAATTGACCTGCGCATGGAATATCGGTATAATTTAATAGTGGAGAAAATTCTATTGATATTTAGGTCCTGCTTAAATATCATTACTCTCACCTAGGATGATCATTGATCATCGTGTAGTAGTTAGGAGAATTTCTTAACATGAGAGCTTCGCTGAATTCCTCATAGTTAAATAACACTCAAGGTACAGTATTGTATAGAGTACAGACGTTTTACAAGCATATATATATATATATATATATATACGCTATCGTTGAAGATGGTCGACCAATGGATCGGGCGGATATCATCAATGCCCTCCGAGATGTGGGAAGGGCACAGGACTTTGACAACCATGAGTCCACGTCACTCCTTCAGATGAAAGAGATAGGAGTTAAGATGGGCACAGCCAGAAATGAGAAACTTAGTGGGCATGTAAGAAGACTGATCAATCAACACAGAACTGGAGTTGTCAGTTGCTGGACACTGTGAGACTTGCTAAGGAGGGGATCTGAGCACCTATGGACATGTTCAGAGTGCAATGATGATGACCCGCAAATAACTATATATATATATATATATATATACCTGACTGTTTATGGTGAAATGTACTCAATGGGTATTTTATGCAAATCATTTCCGGTTGTGGGCGGGGCTATATTATTACATAAACGGAAAAAACCAGTGCCTATAAGTAATTTCAAATCTGGTGGGAGACAGACCTTCGTGCTAGCCTACATAGTTCATTAGCCGATCTAATTATTATTCCCTCACCCTCTTCAAGTTTTATTTTAAAAACTGTACACAATGCTTCAACACAACCCTCCTAGGCAAACTTATATATATATATATATATATATATATATATATATATATATATATATATATATATATATATATATATATATATATGGGATGCTCCAGTCTAGGGCCAGTCCAGGGTGGAGCAGTTCCTCTATAACCTTTGTTATCCCAGCCTGTAGCACTTGCTCCTATCCTCCTACTATATAACTTTGTAATTTGATTAAGTTCAAAGGAACATTTACTACTATATGAGAAACCATCCTCTACTTCTAACTGCTTTTTAGGGAATGTGATAGAGTGAGAAGCATTTTAGGGCTGGTCTGAGCTAGTGAGATGGCTTCTGACAATACTATCTCTCAAGCTCCTGTTACGTTTGAAGGCGACCATTGAAGATTACGAAAAAGTAGATGAGTGGTGAGATTAGAGTGTAGAATAAAATTATAATGGTTAAGAATTCTTTCTCACAACTGCTGGGGGAGGGAGGTGTAATGATTGCGTAAATGAAGCTTTCATAGCTTCTCATTCCCCAGGTGCTGTGGTTACTGAAGTACAGGATCATCTCTGTGATTCTGGTAGGACTTAATTTGATACTACTGTGACCAAGATCACACCTACTCGTGGTCCCCCTGTTATTGCAAAGTTGGTCTTTGGTAAGACCGAGTTCCCATCGGATTACTAGCTAGGCACCCAAAGTAAATGCTGCAATATTTGAAGAAGACTTTCCTTCATGAGAATTAGAACAGACAATACAAAAATTTTAATCTAAAAAATCTCCTGGGCCAGACATGGTACATAATAAGATGATCAAATACCTTGACAAGTCAGGAAAGGAAACACTACATAGACTTATCAACAAGATAGCAGAATCCTCAAAGTATAGAGGAATGCCTATGTGGTACCATTGCTCAAGAACAAACCACCAGATGACCCAAGAAGCTACCGGCCCCTATCCTTAACATCATTTGTAGGAAAAATAGATGAGAATATGATTAACAGCAGACAATACTGGTATTTAGAAAGCTGTAATAACCTGTAAAAAAGAAGAGAAGCGAAGAGAGCCATGACTAATGTAAAGACAGATCTTGGAAAGGTCCTGGCAAAAGCAACATACAAAGAATTAGACAACAAAGTGAAAAGTTCAGCAAGAAGAGATACAAGAGCTTACATAGACAATTTGGCAGAGAAAGCAGAGACAGCTGCAATTACAGGAGACAGCAGAACTCTTTATACTGTACAAAAGATGCTGACAAACACCTATACATCTAGTGGAAAACCAATTCTAGACAAATCTGGATTAATGCTAACAACAAGCACAGACATAAAAGCCCGTTGGGCGGAACACTTCAAAGAAATTCTTAACCGTCCACTACCCCACAGTTTAATAGATTTTGAAGCTGAAACACCAGCAGTAGAATTAGATGTAAATTTAGATGACTTCACCTTCAGTGAAATAGAGACCACCTTAAAGAATATGACCAATAACAAGGCTGCTGGAGAGGATAAGTTAACAGCTGAGATCCTCAAGGCAATTGATAGCCATAATTTAATACATCTCCAGAAAATGTTCAACATCATTTGGAAAGCAGAGAAGACACCTCATAGATGGAAAAAAGGGATCATTGTTAAGATTCAAAAAAAGGGCAATCTTAGAGATTGTAACAACTGGAGAGGCGTGACACTTTTGTCAGTTGCCTCAAAGTTATTCTGCAAAATCATCCTAAATAGAATAAAGGATTCAATAGATACAGTAATGCGTGAAGAAGAGGCAGGGTTTAGAAAAGGGAGAAGCTGCCTTGACCACATTTTCACTCTACGACTTATATTGGAGGAACACATTGAAAAGCAAAAATCTTTTGTACTTAACTTCATCGACTTCAAAAAAGCATTTGACAGAATTCATAGAGATTCTTTGTGGAAAATTCTTAAGCAATATGGCTTACCATCAAAAATCATAAATATTATTAAAGACATGTATGATGGTTACACATGTGCAGTTCAAACAGAGGAAGGACTGAGCGAATGTTTCCAAATAGAAACTGGGGTTAAACAAGGATGTATTTTATCGCCCTTGTTATTTGGAATTGTTATGGACTTCATAATGAAGAAATGCTGCACTGGTAATAAAGGCATCGAATGGATACAAGGAGACCATTTGGAGGACCTCGACTTTGCTGATGACATAGTTCTCATTAGCAGCCAGATAAAAACGATGCAGAAAACACAAATGAACTATCATCAATAGCCAGCAAAATTGGGCTTGAGATCAATCATGAAAAGACTAAAGTCATGAAAAGTTTAATTCGAACAGACGACAAAATATACGTGGAAAACAAACCAGTAGAAGAGATCGATCACTTTATCTATCTTTGAAGTCACATTGATCGAGAAGGGGATACAAGCAAAGAAATTAGAATCAGAATAGCAAAAGCAGCAATGTCTTTCAGAAGCCTTGAAAAGTTGTGGAAATCAAAACTCACCAGCACAAACACAAAACTTAGACTATTCAAATCAAATGTACTATCAACCCTTACGTATGAGTGTGAAAGCTGGAAAACAAGAAGAGATATAGAAACAAAGTTGAACGCATTTGAAAATTAATGTCTAAGGAAAATACTTGGTATAGCGTGGAACGAATTCAAAACAAACGCGGAAATTAGAGAAATCGCCAATGAACCACTAATATCTTTAGTAATAAAGAAAAGACGATGGTCATATGTTGGACATGTGATGAGAAGAGATAATAACCGAATAGCAAAGCAAGCCCTCATATGGGAAACAACAGGTAAGAGGAAAAGAGGAAGACCCAGAGAGACACTGAGAAAAACATTGATGAGAGAGGCAAGAGCAGCAGGATTCGGCTACCCACAATGAGATAGAGCTGCTTGCACAGAACAGAGACAAATGGCGAGATTTGATAAAATATCTTTAAAAGAATTGAAAACTGCTAGAACAAAAATTCAGATAAGAGAAGGAGTATCTTGGTCTATGCCCTATGGGCTGGCTACGGCTCGAAAGGTCAATAGAAAGAATAACCTGTGCCATGAACAAACTGGATTTAGAGCAGGTAATAATATATACTAATATTAATAGCACGTAATAATATATAGTCATGGCGACTGCTTTGACCAAGCAGCCTTTATCCTTCTGGTTCTATCGTTGCCCCCCGACATACACCAGCAATGGTACTATGTGTCATAAAGATAGTTTTTTTTTTTTTTTTTTTTTTTTTTTTTTTTTTTTTGTAATAATATATACTATGGCTATTTTGAATTGCCAATGATTATATAATGAGTAAATGTTGCAAAGACAATAAGGGCACTAAATTGTTCTTCTCTCCTTCCTCATCTGCCTTTCAGCGTCAAGGGGGAAACAAAACTAAATAAAGACCTCAGATGCCTGGAAGAATACAGTAATACCAGGAAACTAAAGATCAATGTTCAAAAGACAGTATATGCAATTTTTACCAGAAATAACAAAACAACTATGGCAATCATCAAACCTAATCTCCCAACAGAGAGGTCTTAAAATAAAAAAAAGGAGCATCCCCACATACTTAGGTGAAGGCAGCACGAAGACTACAACACAAACTTTTGAAAACACTTCTAGTATTCATGGGGAGCTAATAAAGAAACTCTTAGAAACCTCTATCTGGCTTATATTAGCTATGTTTTCTATCTATCTATTGACCTTTCGAGCCGTAGCTGGCCCATAGGGCGTAGACCAAGATTCTTCTCTTATCTGAATTTTTGTTCTAGCAGTTTTCAATTCTTTTAAAGATATTTTATCAAATCTCACCATTTGTCTCTGTTCTGTGCAAGCAGCTCTATCTCATTGAGGGAGCCGAATAGCTATGTTTTGGAGCATGGTAAATCTTTGCTAGTGTCATGCAGCAAAACAACCAACATAACAGAATACAAAACAATGCACTACGGCTCATCAGTGGCGCAATGAGGTCAACACCGAATGCAGCATGCAAAAAACACTGCAATGTAAAACCTTTAGAGATTAGAAGAGATAAGGCCAATATGGTGCTATATGAAAGACAAAAAATAATGGAGAAAGAAACGGAAAGTTAGTGGATACACAGATTCATAAACAAAGAATCAAGCAGATCTCAACTTTGCGGCATGTCAGGTTGGACCATGAAAAAAACAGGAACAGGACTTTTTAATTAACATAACAGAGGTATTTGATGGGAAGGGGTTCCTGGTATGAGTTGAGTATTTTGTGCTCAAGGCAACTTATAAAGTAGCAAGCGTATCTAGGGCCCATCTTGTTTCCCATACCTTCACCACTGACTTGGTCAAAGAAGTCACCATTGAACTATTGAAGTACTAAGAGTGAGGACTTGTTCAGTGGGAAGTGTGGAAGTTACAACCAAAGGATGTTGTCATTGGTTCAGAAAGCACTGAAGAGCTTGGAGACCATCAGTAAGAGGGATAGAGGTGTAAAGAGAACACATGTCGAGAATGAAAAGTTGGTATGAACAATGTATGTGAAGGAAGAGATGATACTAAATACATGGTTTGTATCTTTGACGTAGGAAGGAAGACGTGCAACAATAGGTTGGAAAACACTGTCCAGATAATTGGATATGTGTTCCATGGAACAAGAGCAGGTAGATACTATGTGTTTCCCAATAGAGTTGGGTTTATGGATCTTCGGGAGCTTATAAAAGGATGGCTTGCCTTAACCACTGTCAGGGATAATGATACAAGATGCGCTGGGGAGGAGTTTGGGGGGAAACGGTCCTGGACGGTGAAGTGAACTCGCTCATAGTTGTGGACAGTGACATCTTTAGGGCAAGGTTTATAGAAATAAGTATCAGATAATTGCTTTGCGCCCTCCATAGGTATTGGTATTTACGCCACATTACCTCTGCACCTCCCATATCAGTAGGTTTGATCACAATGTCCTCCTTACAGCGAAGATAGGAGGGAGCTTGAAATTCAGCAGGAGTTAAATTAAGATGATGGAGTTGGAGAGGGGGAGTTGCTGGATCTCATGTGAATTGACCTGTATACAGATTGAGAGCCCTTGAGGCCCCAGATGTGGGGGCCAATCTGTTTCCCAGGAGCCGAAATGAGAAAATTCATCCTCAGGAGAAGGTGAGGAAGAGGTGTCAAGATTTGTCAGAGAAATATTTTTGCAAATGTGAGTCTATGAAAATCATGTACATTCCTAAGTAGATTGTAGTGGTCACTAGTAGAACATTATGGGATGGAACGTCTTTTGTGGAGGACAGACCGTTCGTTGTCTAAGAGATGAAGGTCAGAAAGGATACAAACTACAGCTGAAGGAGAGTGAGACAGAATGAAGGTTAGAGATCTTTTTGTGCTGAGATGTGAGAAAAATGTAGAGTTTGGGTGTGGTTTGTTAATAACAATCTCATGTGCTGGAAACTATGCTGTCTTTCTATATTTTTTACTTTCCGTATCTCACATTCGATAATGAATTTTGAGCGTAAACTACATGTGGAAATTTTCTATTTATCTATCTATTGTCCTTTCGAGCCGAAGATGGCACATAAGGCAGAACCACAATCCCAAAAACAAAAACCTTGCGTGCCAAAGGGGCACATATTGCAGAGATCACTGCTTCTAAAATTTATGGCTCTTTTTTTCATAACAATACGTTTTACAGTGACAGCTTGTCAAGCCATCGATCAACCTCCTTAGTCGCCTCTTATGACATGCCTGGAAGGTCACAGTGTCACTATTCTCTACTACCCTTATAATGAGGTCCCGGTAACACACAGGAAATTTTCAGACATAAGAAATTTTTTTAAGGAAATTAACGTGGCAAGTGAATCTGTTTTTCTTTTAAATTGATGAATGTAATTGTAGTTGAGATGCAGGTGATATCAGATGGTAGACTGTGGGCAGCAGTTAATATGAAATGGGGAATAGAGCTAGAAACTTTTTGAGGGACGACATACTAAGGAATAAGGTGTGTAAACAGAGGAACAGGATAGGGAAAATAAGAAAAAGGATCTCAGTGATGAAATAAATGCTAATGGTAAAAATTGTAGAATTGTAGTGTTAATAAGAATGAAGATAATGGTGGTATTAATGGTGAAACTTATAAAAACTGTTACAGTTTTAATAATGCTTACAATAATAATGGATATAATGCTAAAAGAAAATAGTAAAGTTAGCCATAGGAACAGTATCAACAGTGTTAATAGTCTAAAAACTAATATTATGCTGTAAACACAAAGAACTATATACAAACATTTAGTAACAGCGGTATGGTACTTGTAAAGGGAGTCAAGGCATTAAAAATACAAAACTGCTGATAATAAGGATGTCAATTAAAAAAAATTTAATGATATTGTTACAGCTTTACAGGGGTGAGTAACAACACAAAATCAAAATGAAGCTGCTGCTCTGTATGGATTCAGTTGGAAGAAAGGACAAAAAGTGCAAAAATATTTATAAGATGAACAAAACAACGTAGGGACTAAATTTTATATATATATATAAATATACACACACACACATATTGTCCTTTCAAGCCGAAGACGGCACAAGGGCAGAAATTCTATACTCTTGTGTCCGGTGATCTTTCAACTGTCAGACCTTGCACAGGATCTGCATTATGTCTCGCCACTCAGCTCTGTTCTTGGTGAGTTGCTCATTACAGACAAGATAGCTCTTGCCTGCTGTTGTTATCATTCGCTTTAATGTTATTTTTAGTGTTTATCTAGGTTGCCCTCTTTTTCTAGTTCCCATGTGAGAGGTCTTTGAGATTCTTTTGTTGTCTCTTTTCATAACGTGGCCAACCCTTCTTGCTGCAAAATATATTAAATGCATTGGTACTGGACGATTAAGGATTTCCTTAAAGTGTTCAGCCCATTGTGAGTTTTTCTTCACTTGATGTTAATATGGTTCCACTTTTGTTTGTAACAGATGCCCCACCAGATATAAACATGTTTGTTAGCATCTTCTGCCTAATATATAAAATATGTAAAAAGAAAAGTATTATAAGATTATGTAAGGGTCAACAGGAGAGAGCCTATAATGGGTCTAAAAATAATGTGAAGATGTGTACTAGTTCCCTCAGCTATCTCAACAGACCATGCTAATCTGCACACATAAATACACCTGTTCGAATATATTCGTATCCACAGATAGACTTACAAACACACATATGCATATGCCCACATACAAAAGCATGTAATCAAACACATACATGTATCTAAATACCTATCAATACACATACATATATCCACATCTATTGGCCTTTCGAGCCGTAGCCGGCCCATAGGGCGTAGACCAAGATACTCCTTCATCTGAATTTTTGTTCAAGCAGTTTTCAATTCTTTTAAAGATATTTTATCAAATCTTGCCATTTGTCTCTGTTCTGTGCAAGCAGCTCTATCTCATTGAGGGAGCCGAGTCCTGCTGCTCTTGCCTCTCTCATCAATGTTCTTCTCAGTGTCTCTCTGGGTCTTCCTCTTTTTCTCTTACCTGTTGTTTCCCACATGAGGGCTTGCTTTGCTATTCGGTTATTATCTCTTCTCATCACATGTCTACGTTTCATTAACAAAATCGTTTTTACGATAGCGGCTTGTTAAACCTCTGATCAACGGTTCTATACCAAGCCGAAGAAAAATAATTCCCCCATCTTGGATACAACCGGAAAACATATATGTATATATATATATATACACACACAAACACACACATATGCATATATACACTGCATTACATATGGGTCGAACTCTTAAGTTCAATTTATAAATACAAATCTAATGATACAATCACACTATACTGAAATGCAAATGCATGATGTAAGCATGGGTTGTTTGTCCAAACTTAGGGCAAGCCAGAAAAATATCTTATTTACCAAAATGTTAGGAAGAGATCGTCCGTCCTAAGGGTAGATGTGGTAATAAGCAATTGATTGCACCTGATCACCTCCCAGCACACAGTGGAACTGCTACGTAAGTGAAGCGTGGGTACATAAACTTGGGTAGTCCCAAAACTAGCAACTCAGATTTCAGAGGGAGAGTGATCATACCAGATCCTTACTCATGGAAATTTGTATCAAATCAAGATAGAATTGATAGAGTTTGATGTTAAAATAGTTAAGGAAGACTTAGAATCCAACAACGCAATGTTAATCATCTAGAGGACTTATTGCATAGCTATATGATTTCAAAGGGAGCCGTGATAGCTCAGTGGTTAGTGAACTGGACTACAAAGGAAAGAGGTAGGGTTCGATCCCAACCAATGGCTTCCGGGTTCACCCAGCCTTAAATGGGTACCAGATTTTTTCTGGGAAAGTAAAGCTGCACGGGCGTAATACCCACATTACCTCAACAATCATGTGCCGAAGGTCTGTAAAAATCATGGTCACTAACACCATATTCCCTATACGCCACTTGACGTGACGGGGGTACTTTACTTTTTTTACTTTTATATGATTTCAAAGCAATTATCTACAGTGATTATAAAATGATTGACAGAGACACCATGGTTTACTAAGACAAATATAAATAACTCGTGTCAGAGTTACCAGTAATGACTAGGCTAAGGCCACTGCTGAAGATATTGCAAGAATGTGTAAAGTTATCAGTCAGTCCCAGTTACGATAAGGCAATCTACCACAGATGAAAAAAAACATTGCTAGCTGATGGGGTGATGAAAGTCACAAGGTTTTGACATTTCTACGGTAGATTTCACCTTGGATAGATTATTCTTGTTATCATCATTGAGATTGATATGTCTGTGAGCAACAGTGGTAAAGTGCTTGCTATCAGAGTGCACTAATCTGAGTCATCCAGCCTAATGAAGATCATTGTTAGATTAATGTTATAAATTATATGAGTTATGATGGGATGATCCTGTGTTAGATAAATGTACAAAATTATAACACTAGATCACGAGAGTTTCAATAGTCAGTGCGTGGTTACCTCTGAATCTCAATTACCTATGAGACATAAACAAAGCGTTTGGGTGTTGACTTAAAAACGACGCGGTTTTGGAATATCTAAGGAGCATATGCTCTAAGTGATTATCTTTCACTGCAAATACCAAGATAGTTTTGAAGAGTGATTGCAAGAAAATGAGGTCATTCCATTCAGAAAGGAGAGAATTGAAGTGCATCATCTTCTAGTAAAGACCAAACAAGCTAAAGCTCGCACTAAAGACTGATCAGCCAACTGCTTATAAGGCGTTTACTTGGTGCTTATCAGATGCTGTGTGGGAAACACTTATACTCAGCATCATTGCTATATGTTGCCTTGTAGGGCAAACTATATATATATATATATATATATATATATATATATATATATATATATATATATATATATATATATATACATATATATATATATATACATACATACACACACACACTACTTCATAACTCTGAGACTGAAAATGGGATGGTATGCGCCGCAATGGAGTGTGATGAACTACTTGATCAGATAATCAAATCGGACCAAAAAAAAGTGAGACTAACTAGCTGCCCTGGTACCAGGAGGAATAGCCGGGAAACTTGTAGTAGGCTATAAACTCAGTGGAAAAAGTAGAAGACATAGCCGATGAAGAGGTTGAAAAAATATTGTTCAGATGTGAGACAAAGCTAGGATTCACTTGTAAAATATACCAAAGGTATGGTATGTGCTTAGCACCGCTAACAGCATTATTAACTATTAGAAACAACAAATTTGGACACATGTTCCTTACAAATGAGAATGTAGGAACTGATGAACAAACCAATGAACCAACAAGCTAACAAAAAAGTGTAACTAAAGACTAAAAAAAAGTTTCTGCTGGAAAGGCAGGGGCTGCGGCCAGGAATGCCAAAGCTAAGCGTCCTAATGCTTAGCTATATTAGACATTATGACTATAGTTAGTCGAAGGCCCCGGTATCACTGCAAATGAATTAAAATTCATAATTGCTCAACCGCCCGTGCCAGTGGAATCATCTGAATTAAAACTCATCTCATTGAATTATTCAAACAAAGAAAGGCAGCTGCAGTCCCCATCATAGCAGCTACTGCACACGCCAAAAGACATAAGACCAATCAGCACCGAAAGTGAACACAGCTGAACTGTCCTTCGTCATACGATATCATCATTCATCGAAAGCATTCGGAATATCGAAACACGAAGCAGATGAAAAACACAGCTCATAGTGTGCACAGAGCACTAAACTCACTAAACTATATTAGACGTCTGCATATCAACCAACCAGCAGTGTCAGTACTAACTGAACCTTTTGGGTCCTCGGTGGAGCCGCTGCACCTTTGCTGTTGGTTTACAAATGAGCTCAATCTTCAGGGGCACCAACACTTGCACCTGTTTGTATCACTGGTGTTACAAAATGATATGTTAAAGAAAGTTCCTTTTTATATGCTATAATATGTTGACTATTGCCAGAAATAGCATCATGTTGCCGTTGTGGTAGGTTTGCCTATAGGTTGTACAAAGGCGATTTTCAGAAAAGACGACAGTTCTCTTGCTTGGCAATGTGTACAGTGATGGTATTTGATATGAGCATGGCAATGGCCGTCAAGGATGCTTGTGAAACATGGTTTGATACCAGACATTATAAAGTAATAGTTTTTAATTATAAAACAATGGCTTTGGTTGCGTTGACAGCCGGCAGTGCTGTTATGAGTGTTTTGACATATTCAGAGTTCATTGCTTATAAACTGTTGTAGGGGTCAGTCCTATCTTGTGTATGCTATTGATTTCGTCTACTATTGCCCCAAGGGGTACTGGAAAGGTATTGCAGCTATAAAGAAGTTGGCTGTGGCCACCAAGGTGTCTGAAGAAACTGCCTGCCCGTGGTTGAAGAAGCAAGCTATTTGGCAGATTTACCTGCCATCCCATTTATATTTTCTTCTACCAACATTTGACGAGGCTAGGCCAAATGCCGTTCACCACGCTAGTTTACTATATTTAGTGCACGGCCGGGTGAAGCAACACACTTAAAAATATGTATTGACAGTTGTCAACGTGCGCTAATGCTGTAAAGAGGCTGAGACTTTGGTGAACGAGCACCAATGATATTGCCTTGGCACTTTGTTATATTTTCAAATGCAGGCCACTATAGTTTGGTCAAACCTGTTGCAGATTGACCTTGGGCTCAAGTTTATGGGTGCTGTCAATACACTCCTGAACACTAAGAGTACGTGCGGTGTGGCAACAAGCACAGACAACATGGTATTGTAGAGAGGTTTAATTGAACTCTGGCCATTGTTCAGGCACCAATATGTCCAAGAGATGCTGCTTGTCGCGCATGGATCGTTCGAAAGATATGTCGAGTGGGTGCTTCGACTAACTGAGGTCTGAGTTAGTTGTTGTCCTCAATAATAAACTATCTCGCTTGACCAGTGAGAAACCAACCGAGATGATTTCCATGTCTTGTGTCAAAGCATTTCTCTCTCTCGTTGTCTCTCTTTCTCTCTCTCTCTCTCATTCTACCGGCGTCGTAGAGCTGCCATTCGATACTCTGGTCCGCTATTTATATGTACCTGACCTGACAAACTAGATGGCAGCCAGCAACACCCTACTGACAATGTGTGGTATTTTATGGTGTATTCTGTGCGTACAGCCTGCACCGTATTATTTTTGTGGATGGTCCAGCACAGGGTTCATGGGGGAAGAACTGATGATTGTTCCTCCAAACACTTAATTACTGCCTGATGGTGTTCTCAACTGTTGAAA
The DNA here is from genome assembly GCA_032433765.1 of Megaustenia siamemsis. Lineage (NCBI taxonomy): Eukaryota > Metazoa > Mollusca > Gastropoda > Stylommatophora > Ariophantidae > Megaustenia > Megaustenia siamemsis. Next base: position 60,672,261 of record JAVIAB010000139.1, read on the forward strand.
TAGTGACTACATGTCAGTGTTATTATACCACCTCACAGATCCATTTTTTCATGTTCAGAGGGGTAAGCAATGTCATTGTCAGTTATTGCACCTCTATCTCATGGCTACTTGAATGTGTTTCATTTGTTTGCGATCTTTGAGACACTCTTTACAGGTAATGCCTCAGATCTGTTTTTTTTTTTTTTTTTTTTTTTAAACCAAGCCCCAGGCAGCATCCTTTGCTTTTCTAGCATTAGGAATACAAGCTTCTAGGATGCTGTGCATTTTTGGACGGAAGCCCACAAATTCAGCTGTGAATCGGCTGTTCCTCTCGTCTTTGAACTTGCCATGTTTTCTGCATTGTAGCATTTGTGGTCTTTCGGGTAGTCAAAGTCACTCACTCTAGCACTGACTTTCATGTCTGCATATACGCTCTCTGTCTCTACCCGTAGTAGTAGGCCTTCTGTGTATATTAGCTGAGCTTTTCCCCAGTGCTGTATTTTTATTGGGTTGTACCAAAAGTCGTACTTCAAAAGTTTTGATAGATCTTATACTGTCTGCCCGACATAGACCAGGGGATTCAATTTAATTTGTATACTGTGTATCAGCGCGAGATCTCCACTGAATATCTTGTGAGACTCGTATGGTTTATTTGCCACCAACCTTTGCATCCAATCTGTCAATGTGGGCCAGGCCAGGTCAACTTGGATATGATATGGTTGTTCCAACCATGTTGTTGAAGTGCTTGAAAAAGTCTTTCAAAGTCTTACTTTGAAAGCAACTAGTGCTTAAACACTGTTATTGTTATTGTTTCTCCTTCAGCATTTACCCTCTCGAATGCAATGTTAAAAACTAAATCAGACTTAAAACTTATTCTCATTTTCATTTGTCTCAATTCCAAGTAGGAGATGCTGTGACCACAGCCCGGAGGAAAACCAGAGCGTCTGCCTCAAGGCGGTGGCCTTTAGGCACCTCTCTTGCAGAGCCTGTAGATCCACACCGGATAGAAGAGTATGGGGACGGAACCTCCATCTCTCACTCAAATTCGTTTCGAAGTGCTCGCACTCTCCAGTAATCATCATCATGTGCCATACCGGTTGGCGTAGGTGATCATGTCCCTCCACAATCTTCTATCTACAGTGCATCGTATCAGTTCTGTTGTTGACTGTTTTCCATGCCATGACACCAAGCTAACCAGTATTTTCTCTCTTTGTCGCCCGCGATCTCTCTTTCCTTTTATTTTGCCAGTTGTAACCAAGTATTCCAACTTTCCTCTTCTCATGATGTGCCCGAAAAATGTTGATTGCTTCTTTCTGATGTTTTTTAAGAGCTCCCTTTTTGTGTTGGCCTCTTTGAGAACTTCCACATTGGTCTTTTTAGTTGTCCAGGGAACTTTCAACATTTTTCTGAGAAATCCCATCTCTGTGGCCTCTAATAGTCTTTTCATTTGTTTGTCTACTGTCCATGATTCGCTTCGGTAGGTCAGAATTGGTTCTATATAGCACCGATGAACTTCTCATTTTTATTGACATAGATTTGTTGCATAAGATATTTTTCATTTTCTGAAATGCTATTCTGCTTTTTATTTCTGTGGTGCATCTCCCATCTGATGTTATTATTGTGCCCAAGTATTTGAAATGTTGCACTTGTTTCAGATTTGTCTCGTTTATTTTTATGCTGCATGATGGTGGTGATTGTTTCTTCGATATAACCATTACTTCTGTTTTCTTACTATTCAGACTGAGACCTTTCTTGTTGCTTTCGTTTACTACTATGTCTATCATTTCCTGTAGTTCATTCTCTGTCTCTGCTATTAAGACTGTGTCATCCGCATATCGCAAATTATTTATGTTGTGACCGTTGACTTCAATTGCTTTCTCCAATAATGCGATATGTTATTTCTTTGCGATCTCTTTTTCTGAAAAGGTGTACAGACACGTGTGAGTTTGTTGAGCGCATTATGTTATTCCATAACAATCTCTTTCTCAAAATAGATGTAGAAACCTTTTTGAGTTCATCGAGTGCCTGCGCAATGTTCTCTGCTTTTTCGTCAATCAAGTAAAGGTGGCTGGATGTAGCGTTCCACCGCACTTAGATACAGCTGGTAACTGCATTGGAATCTGGCACCACACTTACGCCATGCGGAAAATAGTTGTTCTCCATTTCTAATCTGAAAGTTATGCTTCGCACATAATTTACCTCTGGTATTCCTTTGGATTGTAAATTTTCCATGCATCAGCCAACTATACTTATCCATCGTTAGTATATATATATATATGATCACATTGTCTAATATAAAAAATTAGGGGTGCCTCGGGGCAAGGGAATACGTATTAGGGGAGGGGGGGGTCCCTAAATTCTGGCATTCCTGGTTGGATATGTGAGAGGGGAGAAGATGGTGAATACAAAACCCCTAATAATATACTACTTTATATATATATATATATAATTGTGCCCTGAACTTTACAACATGCTAAAAGGCTAAAAATAGATATGCAAACCATCAACACGAGAAAACAACTTAAATAATCCATGTATACAGCTGTTAGTGACAGAGCTCAAAATGGAGCTTTTTGAGTTTTGGGGTCCAGAAGTAGTTATTTTTCTTCTTCATCTGAGAATGGTTCTTCCTGCTGCTGGGAGAATAATCTTGTTGAAAGTGTGAATTTTGGAATTTAGGGCTGTTTTTTATTTTTGCTCTTTCAATTTTCTTCACATCACATTTGATTTATGAAATAATGAGATTTCGATCTGCTTTCATGTAGTTCCAGCTGGCAAGAAGGCTGATTTCATTAGTGATATTGGTTGCTTTTTTTTTCGAATTAAGGAGTACAGATCTGTGATGATCACATTGGTTGCTGCCAATGATATACCTAGTGTTGTTGAAATACATTTTGACTTGTGCAATCAATTCTATATTTTTAGTTCCATTGGCTAGTTCTGGGATCCTTGTGGTTCATATCAAGAGTAAAATGAGTGCTTGTCTTCAGGTTGTTGAGAATGACATGGCTATTCTCTATTACTAAGTCTTTCACCTTATCAGTGGCTGTTGAAGTCTCCAAAAGTGATCCAGTTTTTGTTGTCTGGCATGATACTTTTCAGATGAATATCTTTTATTAGTGGGTGAATAGATGCATATTGTGAGGTCTTCGTTCATGACTTTCAGGCTGGTAATTATGTTTTCTGTGTTGTTCTGCTAGGATCTGGTTTCTTCTCTGGATGCTGCCTCACATAAGCAGATTGCCATTCTAGGCTTTTGTAGGGCTTTGTAACCTTGGCCTTTTTTTCTGACAAGAACTTCTGAAAGGCAGTGATAGTTTGACATTATCTGTGGCTTTGACATAAAAGGACACAAGTGCTTCAAAATTTTGAAAGGAATCGTGTGTATCCTTAAAATGGTAATAGTGTGGCATTCATTCCACTGCCTCATTATGACCAGCAACAGGTGGTCCAGATTATAGATTTTATTAGATGGCTATTTCTCTTACTCTTGCATTAGTCTTGAGTTCATTCCATGGTACACAAAGTATTTTCCTGAAGCCTATGTTTTCTAATGCTTCTAATTTATTTTCTATTTCTTTTGTTGTTTTCCAGCTCTCACATGAATGAGTAAGTATGACTAATACATTCAATTTTGAAAATTCTAAGGTTTGTTATCTTGCTTAGTAATTTTTAATTTCCATATTTTCAGAAAAGATTTCAAAAAGTCATTGCTGCCAATGATATACTGATTCTGAGTTCTTTCTATGTTTGTTATCTTCTTGATCTGTAAAGATCTGAGGCAAACAAAATTATCTTTTTTTCACTGCTTTTTCCTCAAGAGATGTTTTTCTTCTGGACAATTTTCATATTCATTACTGTCCTCTCCTCATGTTTGATGCCAAACCATATTCTACTTGCCATTGAAGACAGGGGATTTGTTTTTCCTTGCATTGTATACATGCTGCTACTGATAAGAATTATATTGTCTTCAAAATCAAAGTCCTTTAATTGAGACCAAATTATCCATGTATATCTGCTGTTGTCTGTGCAGTATTTCTGCATTGTGTAGTTGGTAATTCCAAAAAAAGGAGATAAATACATCCCAGTTGAAATCTAAAACCATTCACTCAGTCCTTCCCTCCTCCATGTGAACTGCTCAAGAACAGCTGGCATACAATTTTGGTTTGAATTTAATTAAGCTTAGAACAGGAGATTTTTGCTTTTCAATATGTTCCTCTTAGTATAGCTCTTGGGATGAAAATGTGATGAAGACAGCTTCTCCATTTTCTAAATTTTGCTTGCTCTTTGTGTTTAAGTATCTACCGCATCTTGGATCATGTTCATGGAATCCTTCACTTAAAATACATCAAAAGCAAACACTGTTGTATTGAGCCATGTTTACTGCATTGATACCCTCCTAATGTGAGTGGAAACATAGGATAGCATTCAAAGTCCTAAACCAGTGTATGAGAAATGGTTTTCTTCAGTAGCTTGCCAATGGTATTTTGTAGTGTGATAATTTTGTAGATATTGATCTAAAAATGATCTTTATTAGGCTGGATGATTCAGGTTAGTGCACTCTGATAGCACACACTTAACTACTGTTGCTCAGACATATCAATCTCCATGGCCATAAGTTCATCCCTCACAAAAATAATATGTCCAATGTGATATCTGCTGTGGAAATTTAAAACCCTTTTCATCACTCAAGCAGCAAGTAGGGTTTTCTGCAGGTCAACTGCATTCAAGCAATTTCTCAACAGGTCTTCGCTGTTTCATGTTAGCACAATTCCAGTAAAGAGTACATACATTTTTCATATCTGTTCGTATGCATTTCAACTGTGGCCTTCAGAGCTTGTTCACTTTCCTTTTATTAAATATTTGTGCCAAATTATGTGCTGTTTCGTATTGGACCATAAGCGCCAATCTCTTTTGCCATTCGTGTCCTCTTAATAATATAACAAGTTTGATTTGGTTTTATCAACCTCTGCTGACAAACATGCACAAAAACTGTTATGAAATAGCACAAACTTAAAAGTAGTTCTAATTTGATGATGTAATCATATAATAGGGGCCTCAGTAGCCTAGTTGGGAGAACCTCCCGACTTAGCTACCGACGTTCGGACAACCCATGTTCGATTCCTGCTGGAAGCAGTGTGAATTGTACTCATGGTTGGAAATAAAATACCCCCCCCCCCCCCAAATTTTGGCAGAAATTGGTACCAGAGTAGTGCTCTGGGAAGGTGAGGAATGCCGGCTCACATCGTGAGTTTTGATGCTTGAAGCAACATTATCCAGAAGTCTCTGAACACTTTTGGATAGGCGGCCGAGTACATATGGGTGAAAACTCACGTGCTAAGATGCAGATTCAAGTCTCGTACTTTACTTTAATCATATAATGAAGTCATCTACTCACACTGGGGGACTGGTTGGTCTCGAGGCAAGATGCCGGCCTCGAGACAGAGAGGTTGTGGGTTCAAATCCCAGCTATACCGGTTGGGATTTTTATTTATGATTTCTCTCTGTGGCAACCACCCCTGGTCTCAGCAGTGAGGCCCGGCTTGAAACATCAATTACTCGTCGACGGAAAAAATATTAGTACCTCCGAAGTTGGAGTTTTATGCCTGTGCAGCGAGGGACCCCTGTGCACACTGCTGCCAGGGAAAAATGGATTAACACGCAAAATTCAGTCTCTAGGGACTTCGTCAGAGGTAAAAGCTGGCGAACGAAGGAAAAAAAAATCCACTCACACTGAAAGTGACACATTACCTGGTGCTGAAAACACCTTACTGGTCATAATGAAGAAGAAAATGTGTGGAAGTGGTTTTAAAGGTGGCGAGGTCTGTCTCTTCTTTTCTTAGATCTGTTGTTCTCCCTCTCAAATATATGTTCTGTACTCCCTTCTGCTTGTCAGCTTCTTTTTCATGACTATTTATCTAACTTGACAAACAATCAACGAGTGGACTGGACAACAATAAATCAACTCCAGTTCTTGTAAAACAATATGACACGGCATGGTGGCAATTTATTTATTAGCGTCACGATGGTTACTATTAAATTGTCAATATGTACATTATAAGCACAATTTCATGGTCAAAACACAAACCAAGTAACATTTCACATCTTGTTCTGAATTAACTAACATCTCAATTATCTAATGCAGCGTTGCTCAAACTGTGGTCACAGCCCTCTAGGGGTCCGTGATGCTGTCACAGGGGTCCGTGAAGGCTTGAAGAATAGTATGATATTTTTTAGCTAAATGGAAAGAGAGAATGAATGAATGAAAGCACAAAAGAAAATAAATATTAAGAAGAATATTTTCTTTTAAAAATACCGATTTGACTTTTGTAATTTACCAACGCCAAAACGTCAGTCCCAGCACAAAGCAAGAAATGGCGGGGTGACATCACAAATACTATAAAATTTACAAAATCATTGAAACAAAAGGATCAGCCAGATCATACATACTCAAGCAGCCTCAACATTGATAAAGATGGGGTAGGGGAATCACTCACAGCAACCAAATGTGGTGTAGCTAGTGAAGGAAAAAATACATTAATAAAGGAGCTTGATAAAAAAAAAGGAGCTTGACTATGGACATGGCAAAGCCCAGACAAAAAAGTACTCAATCAAATTGATTTTAGGTACAGAGAAGAAATAGGTTAACATTTGTTAAAACAAGGCCAGGAGCAGATTACAATAGTGACCATGTACCAGTAGTTGGAAAGATAAGAATAAATCTGCGGAAGACACAGAAATCCCCAAGAAATATAAAATTAGAATTAGATATGCTTAGAGTAGATAGACGGATGAGTGATAAATACAGTACGATAGTACAAAATAGATATGCTATTGAGAAAATACAGGACATCAAGGAACAGTGGGAAATGCTCAAACAATCGATTCAACAAACATCAAAAGAAGTAATTTTTTTTAAAATGTAAAGTACCCCTGTCGCGCCAAGCGGCGTATAGGGTAAATGGTGTTAGTGACCAGACATTTTACAGACCTTTGGCACATGATTTTTGGAGTAATGTAAAAGAAGTAATACCAGTGACTAAAAGAATCAACAAAAAGAAATGGATGACAGAAAAAATATTAAAACTAATGGACGAAAAACAAAGACATAAGAAAGAAGAACGAACATACAAAATATTGCACAAAGAGATCCAAAACAAATGCAGAGAAGCTAAGGAAGGATGGTTAAAGCAGAAATGTGAAGAAATGGAAAAACAACAAAAGAAAGACTCAAAATGTATGCACAATCAGTTAAATGAATTAACAGGAAGAAAAGAAGTCAAAGTTTCAGGATGTGTGAAATAAAAGGAAGGAAATATAATAATGAGACAGGAGAAGAAAATGTAAAGATGGACAGAATATATCAGTCATCTCTATGATGATGAAAGACCAGAGCTAAACAATTCAAAGAATGACACAGGCCCGTCAATAATGCAGATTGAAGTGGAGAACGCAATTCAACACATGAAAAGAGGCAAAGCTCCAGGTCCCGTAATATAACAATCGAAGAGATAAATTCATTAGGAGAGCTGGGAGTACAAGTCATAACAAAACTACTCAATGACATATATAACACTGGACACATACCTGAAGATCTAAAATCTATCTTTGTAGCCATACCGAAGAAGTCAGGCGCCACTTATTGTGAAGAACATCGCACTCTTAGTCTCATGAGCCATATGGCAAAAATATTACTAAGAATCATCATGAGACATGTAAGGAACAAAATAAAACCAGAAATAAGTGAGGAGCAATGTGGATTTGTGGAAAGAAAGGGCACCAATAAAGCAATATACATCTTAAGAACACTGATAGAAAGATTGAGTTATTTGCAGGTCATCATCATTGCACTCCGAACATGTCCATAGGTGCTCAGCAAGTCCCTTAATGTCCAGCGACTGACAACTCCAGTTCTTTGTTGGTTGATAAGTCTTCTTACACACCCACTAAGTTTCTCATTTCTGGCTGTGCCCATCTTAACTCACATCTCCATCTTCCGAAGAAGTGACGTGGACCTGTGTTTGTCGAAGTCCTGTGCTCTTCCCACATCTCGGAGGGCATTGATGATGTCCGCCTGATCTATTGGTTGCCCATCCTCAACGACAGCGCAGCTAGCCAGCCTGTCCGCTCTTTCATTTGGACATTACTCTGGCATGTCCATGAACATAGACAAAGGTGACCTTATGTATTTTGGACTTCAGCAATGACTCTACCCAATTCATGCGTACAGAGCCCGCCTCCACTTTTTTTTTTTATCATGCTCATCGAATCACTCAGTATACATGCGTGGGTGTAGTCTTGCACCACTGTCTTCTTGACTGTTCTGCCTGCCGAGCGTGCTGTAAATGCCCATGCACTTCTTTGGTGTTGTATTACAGATCCGTCTATATAGATGACTGCATCTTTCTCATTGGTGTTATCGCAGATGAGATTGTTGACCTCCGCATTAACCACGACCGGGTTCTGTTCCCTACTTTTCCTGTCGAATGTGACAATACACGAGAAAGTCCCCTTGAATAACATAGGCACCTGTATCCACTCCTCGCCAACGTTGATATCGGTAAGCCCACAGATCTGTTTGATGACATCTTCTGCACGGCCCACCCATGATTTGCCTCTTTTTAACCTGGCACCTTTCCCTGTGTTGAGCACATGGTGCAATGGATGCTCTTTAACTGTACTAATCTTCAGGTATGCTCGTGCTCTCCACATCTTGATTCTTTCATCCATGGTTGGAAAGTTAAGAAGATATCTCATTGCTACACAGGGAGTGTCCCTTGTACATCCCAAGATAATGCGCATGGCTTCATTCTGTATTTTCTCCAGCCTATCAATTTGAGTCATACTTACAGTAAGAATTGCCAGGGCATACTCGATTGGTGCGAGGACTAATCCCTGGAACAGAAGAGTAAGTAGCCTCTGCTCGACGTTATCAGTTGCCATGACCTTCAAGGCGGCTAATCCTTTGCGGGATTTTTTAATCACATGGTTGACGTGGTTCTGAAAACACAGACTGCGATCAAACTTAACTCCAAGGTATGTCATCAACTTGTCCCTGGTCACCTCATCAGCTTCCAATCGTACTACTGGTGTGTCCGTATTAACGATATGATTGTTAAGGGAGAACCATGAAACTGATGCTTTATTAAGATTAGCCAAGGCACCTGAAACCCCACCCCAGGAAGAAATGTGATCGAGTTTGTCTTGCATTGTGGAGGCGATTCCCTGTCTATCTCTTCCCTGTCGATATACCAGAATATCATCAGTAAAGTCATAGTTCTTCCCCTCCCATCCAGTTGTTCCGTGATCGTTATTGTGTACACGTTAAATAGAACTGGTGACAATGGTGAGCCTTGTGGCAGCCCTGGACAAATGGATGTTGGCTCGGAAGACCAACTTCCACATCTGAGTATCACCTTCCTCTGAAACAGTGCCGCAGCGATCCATATAATGAGGAAGGGGTGTACCGCCAGTTTGAGGAGCATGTGCATGAGGTATTCAAATGGTACCCTGTTGTATACATCCTCCAGATCTATAGCAGCAGCATATGTTTCCTCTTGTCTGTGGAAGCCTTCGAACATGTCATAGGCAAAGACTGCCGCATTGAGCCATGTCTCTTTGTTATATCTATAACATGCGTGTTTCTTTTCAAGGTGACAGGGGAGGACACGGCCAACTATTTTCCCCAGCAGCTTGTCTGCAGTGTTCTGCATTGTGATGATTCTGTAGGTACTGATCTGAGAATGGTCCTTGTTTGGCTTCTGTAGTGGTAGTAAGTAGCTGTGTAGCCACTCCTCCTTAATCTGGCCACTCCGAATGCTGGCATTAAACTCATTGGCCAGTTTTGTCAAGTCGTCGTCTGCTAAATCGCCTATGTCGTTGTACCGAACACCATCTGTACCAGGAGCAGTGTTGTGCGAATAGTATCGGTTGTGATTGTGAGATCTTCTTCAAGCACTACATCCTTACACAATTTTGACAGCGATCCCTGTATCCTCATTCTTACAGCCTCATTTCTTTGGTCCGTCTACTCAATGTAGTGGGCAAGCAGGGCCTTCCCTTTGCTCTCGTCAGATTTGTGCCATATCCGGCCTGTGCTCTGAAAGTCTTGTATTCCTCTGTGTCGTGTTGTGCCATTCATGCTCTGATGAAGGCACCAGAATGTGGCTAGCGATTTTTCTGAGCACACTTTTTTACAGAATTCATCCCATTTGACATCCTTAGCCTGCTTAGCACATAGTTTAAATAAAGTGTATCATTTTTTGGTCGACCTCGTCTTTAATACGCTTCAAGAGCTCAGGTTGTGTTCTTCCAATCTTTCTGGCTTTCTGCCATGTCTTGGCTCTTTGTCTCTTGTTACGCCAAGCTTCCTCGACTTCTACGTTCCACCAGGGTGGCTGTGTCCATCTATCCTGCCTCCAACAAGGGGCGCTCTGTTTCCTATGTCTGATTTTGCTAATGACGTCCTGGGCTGTTTTCTCATACTTGAATGTGTGGAGCTTTCTTTTCTAGCTTTTACTTCTGCTTTTCTCAATTAGTAGGACACATGGATAGTGATCACTTACGTGGAATCCCAGTGCACTCCACTTGCAAACCGGTGCGAAGGTAGAAGACACCAGTGCCAGGTCTATGACACTATCAGAGTCCCCTGTTCAAGTGGCCATTCTGGTTGCCCTTCTATCATTCAAGCAGACTGAATCAACTGACACTAGTGCGTTCTCTAGATCTTCTTCCTGCTTGTTGACGTTACCCCACTGGTTGCCTCTAGCATTAAAGTCTCCGCAGAAAATGACATTCTCTTCATCGAACTTGAAGAGATTCTGCCATTGTTATGTGTCCACCTTCCCATTACAGGCATACACATATACAATTACGAAATGAACTGGGGTCTGCACCCGAACCGCATGTACCTGCAATTCTGCATTGTCCCATGCAGACATATCAACCTCAGCTGCCACCATATTGTTGCGCACAAGGATGGCCTGCCCAAGGTGTCATCTATTGTAGAAACAATGAAATCCAGGAGTACTTACTGTCCTGTCACCAAGAGGAATTTCTTGCAAAACCATTATATTGGCGCCGCACAGTAGCTTATCAGGGAGCCACGATAGCTCAGTGGTTAGTGAACTGGACTACAAAGGACAAGGGGTAGGGTTCGATCCCAACCGACAGCTTCCGGGTTCACCCAGCCTTAAATGGGTACCGGATTTTTTTCTGGGAAAGTAAAGCAGCACGGGCGTAATACCGACCACATTACCCCAAAAATCATGTGCTGAAGGTCTGTAAAATATAGGGTCACTAACACCATATTTCCCTATACGCCACTTGGCGTGACGGGGGTACTTTACTTTACTTTTACAGTAGCTTATCAGCAATGGGACGTCGTTGATTTATGGACCCACAATTCCAATATTTCCAATTGGAACACATACAGGAATTGCGCACATACTTTAGGCCTAGCCTCTCACACTTCGTTTTCTTGGACACTTGGACAAAAGACCAATGAGGAAATTCTCAAAGAGGCCAACACAAAAAGGGAACTCCTAAAGAAATCATCAGAAAGAAACAATCAACATTTTCCAGGCATATCATGAGAAAAGGAAAGTTGAAATACTTGGTTACAACTGGCAAAATAAAGGGAAAGAGAGATCGCGGATGACAAAGAGATAAAATACTAGATAGCTTAATGTCATGGCATGGAAAACAGTCAAAAACAGAACTGATACGATGCACTGTAGATAGAAGATTGTGGAAGGACATAAGCACCTACACTAACCAGTTTTTTTCTCTCTTTTTTGTTGGGGGGGGGGGGGGAATATCCTTTATTAAGAAAAAGTATTACACTTGCATGGCCTTGGATCCATCCATTACTGTAAAAAGGTAGAAATACACTGACACTTTTAAACATTTTTTAAACAGTGAAAAAGTCTTGCAACTTCTTTCTGCTTTTGTTTACACCAGAAGTCCTATTTGTTATTGATGTGTACACTTGCATAAGATTATATTTATTGGCCCTCCATTCATTTTAACTAGTAAATCATGGTCAGATATTACCCAGAAAACTTTCACTGTTCTTGCTTACTCCTCGTTTGTGTAGCGCAGGGGCAGGCAACCTCACGCCTGCAAGCTAGAATTGACTTGTCAAGCTTTTTTTACCAGCCCTTGTGCTTGATTTCAAAATTACTATATATTCTATTCCCAGAGCTCAAAAATAAATAAATAAAAAGTAACACATAAATGCACAAAAATTGTGAACTAAAAAAATTGTAATTTGATTAACAAACTCCCCAAATCAAAATAATTGTTATATCTTTGATCTATTAGTTTTAGCTAGAAGTTACAAACCAAGACTGCAAAAATCATTATCGTATGATGTACACTACGCAGCCATGCAGTTCTTTTGATGTCGCTGATTAGTCGATATCTCAAGAGTTGTGTAAAAAAAAATAGAAAGAGCCTGTCACACCAAGTGGCGTATAGGGAATATGGTGTTAGTGACCATAAATTTTACAGACCTTCAGAACATAATTTTTGGGAGCAGCAATTCTAAAAAAAAAAAAAAAGAAGAAAAAAGTGGTATGGTTTTACGTGGTAATGGGCAATACAAATATATAAAGACATTTAAACAAATCTAACTACATGGCGATAAAAAGCTAGATACTCAAGAAAGGAAATAAAAAAAGATTCACTTCCCTGTGTTCTAGGGCGTGGTCAGCTACAGAATGGACTAAAATGGGAAGGCAGGATGACCAACTATATATCTCACTGACCAGTCAGTCAGGCAAGAAGACGGAACAGAAGGGTTCTAAAAGTAAATGGGAGGTGGGTACAAGATATGTATAAACTGTGCATATCTAGCTCTGTGTATGCACTCCGAACTGATGTGTAAAAAAAAACATGTGTATATAACAATACAAGCATAAATCAGTATATATATTGCCACAAAGCACGCAAAAGAAAACCCAAAGGTACCAAAATGTGCCAATGCATATGCAGACAAATATATATACATGTATAGGTATGGTAGTGCATGTGGGTAAGAAATGTGTCGTAGGTGTCCTATGTGTATGAGAGTGATATGTTCATACCTTGGGGGGACAGCGAACCCAACTGGGCAATGAGGCGATTGTCAAGGGCGAACCAGCTGCGATTGCCAGAGTGACACGAGACAATGCCAGTGACTTACATGTCAGGTTTACCACTATGGCCAGGGGAGTTGAAATGGGCAGACACCGGGCTGCCAGTCTTTTGCTCAACATCACGAAGATGCTCACAAAATCTGTCACTCAAGCATCTTCCAGACTTGCCCACATACGTCATCTGGCAATGCTTACATATTATGGCGTAGATGATATTCCGTGACACACAATTAAACCCCTCCTTGATGTCGAATCGCTTATTAGGGAACAAGACCAAATCGGTGCAAAGCACGTAGTCACAAGTTCTGCAAACTCGGCGTCTACAACGAACAGTACCAAGGTGTTTGTGGTTTGATCGGGGGAGGCGGCTCATGACAAGAATGTCTCTCATATCCTGTCACGTTTGAAGGCTACCAAAGGAGGATCACTGAAAAGTAGACGGGTAGTGGGATCTGAGTGGAGAATGGAACAATACCGGTTAAGGATCCTCACCGCAGCCATGTTGTGAGGGTGGTAGGTGAGGGAAAATATGGTCCTATCAGAGGAACGGCGGGTGGATGTGGTGAGTGCCACAGGACGGGAAATATCGAGAACTCGCTGGAAGGCAGATTGGAGAACCGAATCAGGATAGAGATGACGCCTAAAGAAACTTAACATCGGGTGGGCCTGTTGGAGAAAATCTTGATCATCCTGGCAGATACGACGAAGTCGTAATAATTGAGAATATGAAATGGAATCTCTGCAGTGAGATGCATGAGACGAGGTGTAAAGAAGATAACAGTGGGCATCTGTGTGTTTATAGAAGACAGAAGTGTGGAGGCTGGAGGTACTAAGGGAGACGATGAGATCAAGAAAAGTGACTGACGAGGTAGAGATATGTGATGTAATTTGGATGGATTTATGAAAGTTGCCAATGTAGCATTATGAACAAGGGATATGCAACTTTCATTGCATGATTTTTGGGGTAATGTGGTACAAGAGTTTTGTAGCTTTTGTTATTAATATCACGTTGTCTAAAAGATAATGGTTTTGGTAATGAATGGTGTGGTATTACAATAGGTTGGTGTTGAAAGTTAGATAACAGACTTTTATTCTATGGGAATCCTGCATCAGATTAAAAGGTTTGTGTGTCTTTGTTTTTAACAATGGTTTTGGTAGGGTTGCGAATTGCGTTGGTGGAGGGATATTATTTAATTTCTAATTAAATAGTAATGTATTTAAAGCTAATAACCATTTGTCACCAATTAGTTACACAATGGCACTATCAAGCTAAAGGAGGAAAGTAGACACGGAATTTAGTACTTTTCAGGATAGATGAATTTTGAAATTTTTCTTTATTCTATATCGTGATAACTCTGTGTGCTTAATATGTAATGAAAAAATGTCTGTTCTAAAAGAATAGTGGGACATCACTTCCAATCCAAGCATGAAAATTACAGTGCACTGGAAGAAGTTAGGCAGGATGAAATAGCACATTTAATGAAGTCCTTGTAAGGTCACCAGAATGTATTTTACAATGTAATTCAGAGAGTGCTGTTTGTGTGAGCTATATTATTAGTGAAAAAATCGTAAAAAGTTTGAAACCATTTTCCAATGGAGATTTTGTGAAATAGTGTTTCGAAGCAGCTGCTGTGCTTCTTTGTCATGCTAAGAGTTATTTATTTCACCAAGTAAGTTTATCACGCTGGACTGTCGGAAGATGTATAGATGACATGGTGAAAGATGTTAAAAGAAGCTTAAAAGAGTGTGTGGCAGAATTTGTAGCATTATCCATTACCTTAAGTGAGTCAAGTAATATGACAGACAGAGCGCAGCGCAATTAATTATCTTTATTAGGGGCATTGACAAATTCTTAAACACATATTACTATGCACATATTAGCGTTACAGCCACCCAAAATCATCACAACAGGTGAGGACATTTTCAAAGCACTTAATGATTTTAGATAAAATTTAGACTGGCTTTGTGGAGTGATAACAGATGGAGCACCAGCTTTGACTGACCAAAGGTCAACCAAAAAAATAATTTTGGTTGGAAAATAAAATCTCACTTATTACATTTTGAATTAGGCTATCTTGATGTTTCATTCCTACATTGTCTCATTCACGATAAAAATCTGTGCACCAGAGTGTTTAAAGTTGCTGACACCATGCCAGTCGTGGTATCATGTGTGAATTTTATAAAAGCAGGAGGGCTTAGCCAATTGTCAGTTCCAAGGATTCCTTCATGGCGTTGATTCGGAGCATCTGAGCAATCTGCTTTACTATTTTGAATTTCACTGGTTAAGTCGATTTGAAATGCTGAAAAGATTTTATGACTTATGTACTGAAGTTGAACTTTTCATGGACATGAATAATAGTTCGGTCAAAGAGTTATCGGACCCTCAGTGGATCTGCCAGCTAGTGGTTTTGGTTGACATTATTCAACATTTTAATAATTTTAATCTCAAATTACAAACATAAGGACAACTGGTACATGAACTTTACAGGCAAAGCTTTCCAGAAAAAACTGAAACTGTGGGAGAGTAACCTGCGAGAAGAAAATACTAAATTGTTTTTGTAAGGCTTTGAGAGCAGAAGAAGAAAAGCTCTTATTAATTTCATCAGCTATGCTGATTCCATTAATAATATTTACTGCCAGTTTGTAGAGCGTTTCAAAGAGTTTGCTGTACAACAAAGGTTAGAATGTTTCTCAACACCATTTGATATCAGTGTAAATCTTGCTCTGGCAGAGATACAAATAAAAGCTATTAACTTACAAGAAAAAATTCTGAAATCAAACTGAAGGGACTCGAAGGTACTCGATTTCTATACACCTTATTTCCCATGTGAACAACATCCAATGATCACATCAAATGCCCAAAAAGTTACTTTATTGTTTGGTAACACTTAAGTTTGTGTACAATTTTGTTCAAAATTTAAGTGGATGAAATAAAAAGCAAGAAATCAATTAACTGACACAAATTTTGAAAACATACTACGCATTGCTGTTAGTAAAATACCATAAAAAATGGAAACATTGTGCGTAAAGTTCCAGTACAACCCTCTCATTAAACTGGTAAGCTTTCCATGTATAATTTAGAGACGAAGAAATGTTCAGAGAAATTAAAATAGCAACAGGCAATTTTAGACCATTAGCCTAAGTAATAGTCACAATTAGTTTCAATAAAAAATCTGAAGAGAGGGAAGTCACCAGGAAGTGATGATATTCAAGCTGAATTCATTCAAGATGGAGAGGATGCCAGCATTTTTATTAATCATGCACTGTGTGCGAAGATCTGGAAAAATACAGACTGGCCAAGCCTGGAAACCATTGTATATCCCCATTCCAAAGAAAGGAAATCTGAAGCTGTGCTCCAGCTACAGAACTATTGCCCTAATAAGCCTTGCCAGCAAAATACTCCTACGGATCATCATGAATAAGATAACAAGAAAGTTAGAACAAGAACTTCATATAGTTCAAGCAGGTTTCAGACATAGTAGTGGCACCCGGGCCACTTCTTTAAGATGAGAAACATCCTTGAGAAATGTAGGGAATACAACATAGAACTGCATACATGCTTTATAGATTACAGCAAGGCCTCTGTCTATATACAACATCATAAACTGTGGAACATCATGAAATAAATGGGTATTTCAACACACCTAATGCAATGTTTCGAATCACCAGATCATGAACAGCAAGCAGCTATCAGAATAGAGGCGAAATATCAAATTGGTTTGAAGTACAAAAAGGGGTGAGGCAGGGATCTATTTTCTATTCATACCTATTCAACATCTATGCTGAGAATATCATGAGAAATTATATAGTTTGTTAGCTAACAGATTTGTGAAATTGCCACAATAAATGGCAACTTAATTTCACAACTCAGATACACTGATGACACAGTCTTCCTCTCAGACAGTACAGAAGGATTAAAAGAGACATTTGACTGTTAAAAACAACAAAAATGATAAAGAACTGTCGAGATCGAAAGTTGTGGAGAGACATGATAACCTACGCCAGCAGGCCCGGTACTTGATGATGATGAGTAATTGTTCTCCATAGCAACTCTCTTGGTCTACCTTGTTTACTTGTACCAGATGGTTTCCACATGGAAAGTCCTTAACATCTGTGGATTAATATGTAGATATGGTTTTTTGACATGGTTGAAAATAAGCAATCATGATTAGCCAATAGTCTAGGCAATATATTAGTAGTGAGTAATGCTGGATGCTCTTTTAGCATCTTCTCTCATGCCTGCTGAATATGCCAATAATGGATAGACAGATCTGACTGCAGAATGAACAAGATGCATTTGTAGTGTCTGGCCTCATCCCCTTTCTCCTGTGCTTCTTGTCTGTTCAATTTGGACATAATCACTTACTTAAATGTTGCTGTGCTGTTTTTGTTCTCCATGTGCTCCAATCTGATGCCAGACTTTCCAAGTTCTTTCACTAGAGAATCCACTCAAGAAAATCCTGCAAACATCCTTATATCTCAACACTGGTCTGCCCTTTGGTCTCTTTTCATCTCGGAAAGTTTGCCATACAATAGCAATTCTAAATACTAAAAAAAGGAGAAAAAAGTGGTATGGTGACAGCTTTATGTGATAATGGACAAAACAAAAGTGATGTTTCAGCCAAGTTGGCCTTCAGCTGGAACAACAAACAATACAAAAAATATATATACAGATATGTAAACAAATCTAACTACATGGAGATTGCTAGATACTCAAGAAAGGAAATAAAAAAGGGTTACTTCCCTATGTTCCAGAGCGTGGTCATCTACTGAATGGACTAAAATGAGAAGGCGGGATGACCAACTATATATCTCACTGACCAGGCAGTCAGGCGAGAAGACAGAACGGAAGAGTTCTAAAAATATGGGGAGGTGGGTACATGATATGTATCTTCTTCTTCTTCTTTCCTTCCTCATCCGCCTTTCAGCGCCGAGGGGAGATATAATTTGCAGTCTTTTGCTCTTCTGTTCGCCTCTGCTGCTGTTATGTTTCCTAGTGCTTCTAATATTCCATCGACCCATCTTTTTCGTGGTCGACCCTTGGGCCTGGTGTTCTCACAACGTTTGTTGAAGGCTCATTGTGTTGTGTTTTGTTCTTTCTGCCTTGTCACATGGCCAAACCATTTTATCTGTTGTTTCCTTATATATTCTATGGCGGGGGCTATTCCTAGCTTTTTTCTCATTTCTTTATTTCTGATCTTATCTCTCAAACTGTTTCCTGTCATTCGTCTAACACTTTTCATCTCTGTAGAGGTTATTTTTCTTATTGTTCTTGCATCTAGGGTCCAGGTCTGGCATTGGTAGCACAACGTTAGGATGAAGATTGTATTGTATAGTGCTTGTTGGACAATAGTGGTGATAACTGTCCGATGATTTGACAAGCTTTGTTGCATCTTGATTCTATCTCTGCTGTTTGAGAATTATCGTTTGTCATTAGACTTCCTAGGTATTTTAATTCCTCTACTTGTTTTAGTTGTCTTCCTTTCTTTAGTTACGTTGATGTACTGTTTATTTTTGGCGACATTCATGACTTCTGTTTTGTTGATGTTGATTTGCATGTTGTATTTTGTTCCTGAGATGTTGAGTTTGTTTACGTGTTCTTGTAGGTCTTCTATTGTTTCATGTGTTAGTGCCTGATCGTCTGCAAATAAAAGCTCGTTGATCTCTGTCTCTGATGGGTTGGCTAGCTTGCATATATGGTCCATGTATGTAATAAACAGTAGGGGGTATAGTACGCACCCCTGTCTTACACCTGATCTAACTTCGAAGTGGTCTGTGTAGCCTGCTGCTGTTCTAACTGTGCAGTTGCTGTTGATGTAGAGACTTTTAATTATGTTGGTTAGATGTTGGCTTA
This sequence comes from Megaustenia siamemsis, assembly GCA_032433765.1. Lineage (NCBI taxonomy): Eukaryota > Metazoa > Mollusca > Gastropoda > Stylommatophora > Ariophantidae > Megaustenia > Megaustenia siamemsis. The sequence continues at coordinate 60,691,233 of JAVIAB010000139.1, forward strand.
CTCTGTATGTTGTTAGTATCTCCCACAGTTGTTCTCTGTTTACTCTGTCGAATGCTTTTTCCTGGTCAATGAAGGCTATGTATAAGTTTTGATTGTGTTCTGTCGTTTTTTTCTGCAAGCTGTTTTAATGAGAATAGTGCGTCAGTACATCCTCTGTTTTTTTGGAACCCCATTTGAGAATCGCTTAACTGTAGTTCTATTATTGGTTTCAGCCTTTTTTCCAATATTTTGGCGTATAGCTTTCCTACATGGCTGAGAAGGGATATACCTCTATATTGATTGCAGTCCCTTTTGCTACCTTTCTTTTTTCCATATTGCTATGATTGCCTGTTGCCAGTCTTCTGGGGCTTGTTGTTGGTGCCATGCTGCATTAAATATTCTGTGCAGCTGTTGCATTCCTGTTTTTCCTGCTGCTGCTATTATTTCTATTGGTATGTTATCTATCCCCGGTGGTAGGAAACTCTTTGTACAGAGCTTCGCAGCAGGAGGCAATCTGATCATCAGAATAGGTCCCCCGTCGAGCAAGTGTTTCGGCCCTTTAGCTTCTTGACACTCTAGGGGAGGTGTGCCCACCTGGGTCATGACTTCCAGGCGTCGACCTCCTGCTGCATTGCCTCTAAGGCTTACACCGTATGTTCGGCACAAATTAACTAAACAAGATACACAAAACTTTATAAAATAGCTTACCTAAACTAAGCTTATGTTCGGCACAAAATAACTACCACTTAATACATAAAACACTTGAAAATAGATTACCTAACCTAAGGCTTACATTTCATGTTCGGCACAAAATAGTTATATTTAATAGGCAAGGCACTCGAAAATAGTTACCTTACCTGTCTTGGTTTAACCTAGCGCGTTACTGTGCTTTCCAGTTGAAATAACTTGGCTACTAATGACAACGATATTTCCTAGACCCGTCAGTGTCTGACTTTCGTGGGAATTCGGCATCCGCTGGTTAAGATTGACGCCTAGTTGTCTGGTCTTCCTATTGTTGTTGTTTGTTTTGTAGTCGCCCCAAGCACCTGGTCTGATGCTCACCTCCGGTCGATTATGTAACTTCTTATCTCTTCGTCTCGGGCCCTACTTCAATTCTCTCTACTCTGCTGACTTATGTGGGAGCAATAATTGGACAAGGTGTAAAATAGTCACCCTATCCGTCTGGTCTGGACATACTATTATTTGACTGTTGGTCTGCCTCGATTCTGCCACAGCCAGCATGACGCTCTTTCTGCTGACTCAGCAATAGTCTTCATTGTTCTTGACCGCATCCCCCCTTAATTCCTAGCATTTTTATGAGGTCGTAGAGGGATGGGGTTGTGAGTCCTCTGGCACTAACCACCACCGAAAACACTCTACTCTGTACTCCCTGCTTTCTCAGCTTGGTGGCGAGATCCTTGTATTTGGATAGTTTGAATATATGTTGTTCCTCTATCCTGGATTCAAATGGCACTGTGAGCTCTATTAAAATGACATGGGTCATATTTGACGTGTAGAGTGCAATGTCTGGACGCATTTTAGATCTCTTAATGCACTCTGGGTACTTCCCTCGCCTTGGGAGGTCAACTGCCATCTCCCAATCGTTTGCTGTGTCCAGGATAGTGAAGTCGCTCCAGTGGTTCTGCTTGGGGCGTGCAGCCTGTCCCGCTCTCAAAAAGTACGTGTTAGTCATAGCTGGTCGAACTTTATTGTTGGCCTTCATCCGCACCCCATCCACGGTGGCAGCCAGTTCATGCAGCACTCTGTTGTGTTGCCATGTGTACCGCCCTTGGCCTAGTGCTGTCTTGCATGAGGAAAGAACATGTTCCATCGTCTGTCTTCCTCCGCAAAGAGGACATCGATTGTCATCTGTCTTCCCCCACTTCACAACGTTGCAGGCTGATGGTAGAAGGTCATACATAGATCTGATTATGTAGCTGAGCTGCAGCGGTGCCATATGCCACATGTCATTCCATGTTAGTGTCCTCTGCAAAGCCATCTCCCATGTGGTCCATTGGCCTTGCTGCACTTGTTGTGCTGCCTTTTGTACACGCTTGTTCTCCTCGACATCTCTGATCTCCCTGACTACCATGTCCCTTCGTTGTCTATTTGATGATTTGATGCCTTTGACCACCATTGGATGTCTCCGTGACCAAATCCACGCCTGTTGGTCTGCGTGTAGCCCATTACTTCCTTTAGCTGGAGACTCTCACGTGCTTCGCGTACTGCCGTACACGCCTGCCACTTCCGACCGGTCTTCACTGTGGGTTCCACTGTTCTGACAGTTTCGTCTGACAAGCTTTGCAGCATAACTGCCAGTCTGGCCTTGCCGGCTTTATATTCCTCTAGGACTGACTTGAACGGAAGGACCAGCTTGGCTTTCTTACAGTACAGTGCAACATCCGTCAGTCCTGGTGGTACTCCCAGCCATTTCCGCGTGTACTTGCAAATCTTGCTCTCCATTGCTTCCACCGTACTTGAGCTGATCTCATATATCAGAAGAGGCCATAGCAGTTTGGGTATCAACATGAACTGGAGGCACCAGATCTTAAACTTTCCTAAAAGTCTACTCCGGTTGATGATATGTAGCCCTTGCTCTGTCATCTCTCTTACTCTCTGGACTGCTTTCGTGTCTTTCAATGAGGCGTCATACACTCTGCCTAGGCTCTTTATTGGCTCCTCGCAGACGGTTGGAATCCTCTGTTTCGCCACACTGAATGTGACTTGCTTGGTCTTCCCTCGTCTGATGGATAGACTTCGTGACTTCCTTGCTTTGAAGCTCATCCGGCACCACACGATGAGCTCGTCCAGGCGTTCAAGCATCCTGCCGGCGTGGCTCTCTTCTGATGCTAGGACGGTGGTGTCATCCATAAATGCTCTAAGTGGTGGCATGTGGTATCCACCTCCCAGGTCTGGTCCTTTTCCAACTCCTTCTGCTGCTCTCAATATTATCTGCATCGCCATCACGAAGAGTATGGGCGAAATTGTACAGCCCATCGCAATGCCTACTTGCAATTCTATCCAGTCGGTCATGTATTCTTTTGTGGAGAAACACACAGTGAAGCCGATAAAATACAGTCTGAGCATGGCAGTCACACTCTGGGGTACATGGTACATTCGGAGAGTCTGCCAAATCATCTGATGTGGGACTGATCCATATGCGTTTGCAAGATCTAGCCATATGACGTCTAGATCTAGCTTCTCGGTTTTTGCTCTCTGTATCGCGTCCCATATCATTGTCGCGTGCTCCAAGCATCCGGGGACACCAGGGACTCCTCCCTTCTGTATGACAGTATCTATGTACCCGTTCTCCATGAGGTACGAGGTGAGTCTCTTTGCCATTACAGAGAAGAATACTTTCCCTTCCACATTCAGTAGGGAGATTGGTCTGAACTGCGTAATCTCATTTGAGTTCAGTTCCTTTGGAATGTATACGCCCATTGGCCTTCTTCCACTCCTGGCTTCCAATCTGCCTCTTCCATGCACTCCTGAGCAGACCTCTCATTCTGTAAAACATTGAAAAACTCTCCTTCTGCAAGTGTTGCAAACATCGAAAGTGATGAAACATGGGTGTAATTCTTACAAGCATTGACCAACTGGGATGAACTTTGTAAAAGTCCTTTTACAAACATGGTGTTTAATGTGGGTATCACTCCAGGGGAGTGGAGAAACTGACAAACTAGTAAAAGCACCAAAATAAAGAACAATGCCGTCGTAAAATACCCCTATAAGAAGTCAAAATGCTAATTTAATAATATACAAATACCTGGCAAACAGTAAGTAAACAGTAAATTCTTCACATGATTCCTTACTAATACTGAGTAAAAGACAACAGACTGCAATATTCAAACATTGAACAAAGCATTGCAGATTGATTGCATTCATTCCTGTATATACTGAAAGCAACCAAAACTCAACAATGTTAAGCAGGTTGCCACCTCTAAAACACATCCTATTTAAAAAAAAAAAAATTATTACATGGCCCCAAAAAGATAAGCATGTACAAAAAATAAAACTTTGGAACAACTAGGACGACCTTCCACTAACAACATTATCCATGGTGACCTCATGTTGTTACCTTCTGAGAATAGGAAAGTCATAAAAGATGTACTACGTGTTAAGCACATTTGTATTTTTAAAATGTGATGTACAAATTTTAGTTTTTTTTTAGGTTTCAGGAATCAGTTAATTTGAGCTTATTTGTTGAAGATAGATGGAAATGATAGAGATATTTCATGGCATATCTTGAAGAAATATTTTTTTTGCTTTTAAAACAGATTTTAGATGTGCTGAGTTCAGAAATCATTGAATGCTTTTACTGGAGAAAGGGAGCATTACTGTACATGTACTGCCATACACTAACCTCCCGGTTCGCAATGGAAAATATGCCATTACACTTTAGTCAGGTAAATTTAGGTTAGGTAAATTTATCGGTTTATGCGTTATATACAGGACTTTCTTAAATCAGTATTGCCAGGAACATGTTCAGAACAAATGTAAGTTTATCAGATCCTTCAGAGACTTGATGTGATCCAATTTTTTTTTTTAAATTGGATGGGATGACAACTTTAGGTGAGGTAAACTTTTTAAAGATTTTTTTTAATGCATTGTTTATAGTGTTTAGTTTAGTGTAATCCAACAGATAATCCTCATTGCACATCAGACCCTCCATAAGTGCTCAGATCTCCTCCCAAGTTTGTCTCTCAGTGTGTGAAGACTAACGCCTCCAGTTCTGTGTTGATTTTAATCACCTGACATCTCTGAAAAGAAGGGCAAGTGAACAATGGAAAGTTGCATATGTTTTATTTGTAGAAGGAACCCTACATCTCTTTCAAGAGTTTCAGCTGCAGTTTTCAAAACTTATGCCTGTACCTTAAATTTACTTCAGTACATTCCTGTTGAAACAGAGAGTCTTTTTCTGCATTTCATTTTTTAGCAAATGAAAATTTCTGTTCCTCCATTTTCCATTGCATAGGTTGCTGATCCATTTGTTCAGGCATGTGACCAATAAGAGTTTGGGTAGTGTTTTTCTATATATCTTAATGTTGCTGTTGTTTGGTCCCTATTCTGATGTTTTTATGTACAATGTCAGAAATGCTCTCTGTTAGTTTAGGGAGGCATGTTTCTCCACATTTGGTGTTTATATTATTTCATTTTTATTATTCAAGGTTGTGTGCTGTCACCAGATTTGTTTAATATTTATAGTGAGATTATTTTAAGATCCATAAGGGGCATGCCTGGAATAACAATTGGAGGTCATAATATTAAGGTATGCTGATGATACAGTCTTAATCGCTAAGAGTGAAAATGAGTTACAGGAAATGTTGGACATTATAGTGAAAGAAAGCAAAAATAAAGGACTCAGCCTTAATAGCAAAAAGACAGAGGTAACAACAAAGAGAAAGACATCACCTCAGTGCAAAATAAAGACAAGTGGAACAATATTAAAACAGGTAAATGAATTTAAATATTTGGGAACTTTGTTAACCTCAGACGGAAGATGTACAAAAGAGGTGAAATGCAGAATGGCTCAGGCAAAAGCAGCTTTCCAAAAAATGAAGAAGATACTATGCAATCCATTTTTGACAATAGATACAAGAAAAAGAGTTCTTAAATGTTACGTAGAGCCAGTCTTAACATATGGATGCGAATCATGGACAATAGGACAACAGACAAGAAAATCACTGGAGTCTGTAGAAATGTGGTTTTACAGAAGAATGTTGAGAGTACCATGGACAGCTAAGAAGAGTAATGAAAATGTTCTTAGAGAGGTCAAAGCAAAAAGAGAGCTAATTTCCAATATTAGAAAGAAACAATCATCATTTTTTGGCCATGTAATGAGAAGAGAACAACTGGAATATATTGTAACAACTGGAAAAATTGAGGGACGAAGAGATAGAGGGAAGCAAAGAGAAAAATTAACAGACAGCTTAAGAGAATGGCTAGGCAGAAGGTCAACAACAGAAATTATAAATAGCTGCCGAGATCAAAAGTTGTGGAGAGACATGGTCACCTATGCCAGCAGGCCTGGTACTTGATGATTATGATGATGATTATTTCATTAATTGATTTAGCTGTCTTCATAGAGATAACACAGGCGGAGTTATCTGCCTGTGTGGCGAGGGACCCCTGTGCACACGGCTGCCAGGGTAAAATGGATTAACACGCAAAATTCAGTTCCTAGTCTCTAGGGACTTCGTCAGAGTTGAAAGCTGGCGAATGCAACTTTAACAACAACATAGAGTATATTGGGTCCATTTTCTATATAGTTCTTGTTGACTCTTTAAAGTTGTTTTGCTTTAGTCTGCCTTTTCCTAAACCATTTATTCTTGTTCTCTGATATTCTCTTTATTGACTCTATTCTCAAGTTGCCATTGTTGACAAGTTACCTGTGCAAGTTTAGTCATTAGTAAGTGCTTATAAGTACCCTATATTCATCATCATCATCATGTGCCATACCGGTTGGAATAGGCGATCGTGTCCTTCTACAATCTTCTATCTACAGTGCATCATATCAGTTCTGTTTTTGGCTGTTTTCTATGCCATGACATCAAGCTATCTAGTATTTTCTCTCTTTATCATCTGCGACCTCTCTTTCCTTGTATTTTGGCTGTTGTAACCAAATATTCCAACTTTCCTCTTCTCATGATGTGCCCGAAAAATGTTGATTGTTTCTTTCTGATGTTTTTTAGGAGCTCCCTTTTTGTGATGGCCTCTTTGAGAATTTCCTCATTGGTCTTTTTAGCTGTCCAGGAAACTTTCAATCAACATTCTTCTGAGAAATCCCATCTCTGTGGTATGTGTTATACATCACTGGAAAATGGATACAGAAAATGAAAATAGTAATATATTTATCTTCTTCTTTCCTTCCTCATTTGCTCTTCAGTGTCGCGGGGAGATATAATTTGCGGTCTTTCGCTTTTCTGTTCGCCTCTGCTGCTACTATGTTTCCTAGTGCTTCTAATATTCCATCGAATCATCTTTTTCGTGATTGACCCTTGGGTCTGGTGCACTCACAACGTTTGTTGAAGGTTCGTTGTGTTGTGTTTTGATATTTCTGCCTTGTCATGTGGCCAAACCATTTTATCTGTTGTTTCTTTATATATTTGTGGGGGGGGGCTATTCCTAGCTTTTTTTCAGTTCTTCATTTCTGATCTTATCTCTCAGACTGTTTCCTGTCATTCGTCTGACACATTTCATCTCAGTAGAGGAGGTTATTTTTCTTATTGTTCTTGCATCTAGGGTCCAGGCCTGGCATTGGTAGCACAACGTTGGGATGAAGATTGTATTGTATAGTGCTCGCTTTGCCTCTAGAGTTATTCCTTGTTGGACAATAGTGGTGAAAACTGTCCATTGATTTGACAAGCTTTGTTGCATCTTGATTCTATCTCTGATGTTTGTGAATTATCGTTTGTCACTAAACTTCCTAAGTATTTGAATACCTCTACTTGTTTTAGTTGCCTGCCTGCTATAGTTATGTTGATGTTCTGTTTATTTTTAGTGACATTCATGACTTCTGTTTTGTTGATGTTGATTTTCATGTTGTATTTTGTGCCTGTACTGTTGAGTTTGTTTAAGTGTTCTTGTAAGTCTTCTATTGTTTCATGTATTAGTGCCTGATCATCTGCAAATAAAAGCTTGTTGATCTCCTCTGTCTCTGATGGGTTGGCTATCTTGCATATATAGTCCATGTATGTAATAAACAGTATGGGGGGATAGTACGCACCCCTGTCTTACTCCTGTCTTACGCCTGGTCTAACTTCGAAGTGGTTTGTGTAGCCAGCTGCTGTTCTCACTGTGCAGCTGCTTTTGATGTAGAGAATTTTAATTAGGTTGATTAAATGTTGGCTTACTCCATATGCTGTTAGTACCTCCCACAGTTGTTTTCTGTTTACTCTGTCGAATGCTCTTTCCTGGTCAATGAAAGCTATGTATAAATTTTGATTGTTTTCTGTTTTTTTCTGCAAGCTGTTTTAATGTGAATTGAGCGTCGGTACATTCTCTGTTTTTTCGGAACCCCATTTGAGAATCGCTTAACTGTAGCTCTATTATTGGTCTCAGTTTTTTTCCCCACGATTTTTGTGTACAACTTTCCTACATGGCTGAGAAGAGATATACCTCTATATTGATTGCAGTCTCTTTTGCTACCTTTCTTTTTTCATCATGGTACAATGATTGCCTGTTGTCAGTCTTCTGGGGCATTTTGTTGGTGCCATGCTGCATTAAATATTCTGTGCAGCCATGTCACGCCTGTTTCTCCTGCTGCTGCTATTATTTCTATTGGTATGTTATCTATTCCCTGTCCTTTATTTCTTAGTGCATATTTGATTACTTCTTCGATTTCCTGTTTCATGATGTTGGGTTCAGTATTTGTGCGTTCTTGCGTGGTTTGTGTTGTCATGGTTTTGTTGTATTGATAGTTGTTTAGTCATGTTTAACAGGTCTTCAAAATATTCTTTCCATCTCTGTTGCATATGTTGGTTATTTGATAATGGCTGTCCATCTTTGTCATTTTTAGCTCATTAGGATCATGGTTTTCTTTTCTCGCTCTTGTAGCTTTTCCTGCTTTGTAGAAATCTCTTGTGGCGGTCTTGAAGTCCCTGCTCATATTATATCCGAACTCTGTCCAATTCTTATGCTTAGCTTCTTTGATCAACATTTTAACTCTTTTTCGCACTAAGGCATATTTTTCTTGGTTCCTATTCTCCCTCCAATTTTTAAATAGTTTCTTCTTTTCTTTCATTTTTCTCTGATTGCTTCGTTCCCCCACAGCGTGCTCTTTTTTCCTTCTTTTGTCCTTAGCTTCGTTCCACATACTGTTTTGGAGATATTGGTTACTGTTTCCTTAAATTGTTTCCACTCTTCTTCTACTGTGCATACTTCAGTAGGGAGTTTCTTGAATTCCTCTGTTAGTTTTTCTTCTAGGGTTTTCCTTGATTCTTGACCTTTTAATTGTTTTATTTTTATTGTCTGTTCTTTTTGCTTCTTTTGTTTGTTTTTGTATATTCTCTTTATTTTTGGCTGTCTGAGTGTGATCATAACCATCTTGTGGTCTGTGTCATCTGTAATATTAGGGATTGCACTGCTGTCAATTACTTGTTCTGTTTTCTTGTTAGTATAAAATCTATCTGGCTTCTGCATGTTGTGTCATTTCATTTGTACCAGGTGTATAATTGCGACTCTCTGTGTTTGAAGAATGTGTTGGTGATAAATAAATCATTTTGATTACATATTTCCAGCAGTCTGCTTCCATTTTCGTTTATTTCAGCTGTTTTATCGCCAAAGAGTCCTAAGATATCTCTGTTCTTACTGTTGCATTTCCCAAGCCTTCCATTAAAATCTCCCATCACTAACATGTCATCACTTTCGTCAATCTTTAATAATTTCATTTAATGTGTCATAGAATTCTTTGCTGTCTTTTTCATTGTTGTTGCATGGTGCATAGATTTGTATGTAAGTTGTTTTTCTATCGTCTTCTAGTAATCTGATTGTGATAATTCTTTCTTTGTGGTATTTTATTTCTAGAATCTTCTTTGCGTGTTCTGGATTGATGATAAAGCATACTCCATGTGTTGCTTTTTCTGTGTTGTCGACTCCTGAGAATATTTTCGTGTAGTTCATGTGTGTTTTCTTTATCTGTTGTCCTTTTACTCTGGTGTTCGTTAATCCTAGTATTTTAATATTCCTTTTTATCATTTCTTCTATAATTTCAACTTCTTTATTTTTTATTCCACATATACTGATCGTTGCTACTTTATCTATCTCCATCTTCTGTGATTTCTCTGAGCATAAAACATTTTTTCCATTACTGACCTGCTGAATCAGTAAGTTAAGGGCGTAACTTAAAAACACACGTTAGGGTTTAGCGCTGCTGATGTTTCCCCCATGTGTTTGATCGCTAAGGTTTCACATGCGATCTTTTACAGTCTAACTATAAATTTTTAGCTGTTTACATTTAAAAAGTACTTATCTAATCTTATTCTCCTCCTTGAATAGAAAACTTTACACAACTTTTTTAAAAATATAATCCGTTGGAAACACTATTTTCAGTCACTTTAATCACATAAACTACACTTTTTTGTAAATTTTGTGCCATTTTTGTAAATGATCCCTGAATGAAAAATATCGACAAATTTATGTTACGTCACAACAAATATTTACAAGTCAAGTTTATTATTTTTATTTACACAACTGGACTTATTTTGTTTAATATTCCTAAAGTACCAGTTTCGTTATCAGAATCACTACCACTCGATTCCTCTGAGGCACTGATAGTGTTGGAATAGAGGCATCCACTAGATAAATCTAAGCCAGATCATCTTGGTTTTTTAGCATGACTATTACTAATATTACGACCCATTATCACAACAACAAAATTATTGTCCGAGTCTAAATACTATGAATACTCTATTTCAGAATCACTCAATAACAAGGTTTTGAACATAGACCAAGTTTGTTTTGCACTATATTGTTTTGATCAACTGCAAGATGTACCAGCAGTGGGTGTGGCCATTAGGTGACAGAAATTTTAGAAAAAAAACAATGAATATAAATTAACAATTTTCTAACGTTCAAACTCCGAAATCACTGATATCAACAGGAAGTTCTGTGAGAACTCTCCTACATCTGGAAATCAAGTATTGGTTGACATAAAAACAAAAAATCTGTGAAAATGAATCAAATATTCAGCTATTCTCATCAGAGCCGAATTTTCGGTGAATAGTCAGAAATCTGCAGTTTTTATTGAACTGACATGTGGGATAAAAGCCCTGAAAGAGTTAAATCCCATGTATAGCTTCTTAAGCAAACACTTATCTGGTCTCCAAGTTTTTCCCGATAATTTGTTCGTGACTGTCATCCTTGCTGTCTGGTTCCTTCCAACTAAGTTTTTTTTGTGTCATTAAATTAAATTACATTAAATGTATTTTTCAGGCACTTTTGGTTTTCATCCAGATGTAGATTGTTCCCATTTATTTAATGTGTACAACACTGTGGTTTGTTAGAGAGGGAGAATCAAAATGTGTGTTGTTTTTTCTTTATTTTTTTACTTCAGCATTCAGTTTCCTATGCTCATCATATCACACAGAAGGAAAAGTTGTCTCTTAGATTGTGGTCGTTAATGGAAAGTCACCATAAGTACCCCATAATTTGTCTCCAAATTGTTTATCTTGGAGATCTTAATTTAGTTATCATTTCTGTGTACAGTGCACATGTTTGAAGGACATGCTCTGGAGTTTGCAGACTGTCTTGACTTTTGACAATGGTGATGTAGTAATATGCATACCATATAGGTGGGCATTCAGTCTACAGTGCTCTGATTGGAGTCAGAAAATTGTGGGTTTTTGTGCTCTCTTTAGTTTCAGGTTAGGATGTTGTTGAAATTTACTGCTTGTTCTAGTCTGCCATACAGTATATTTTTTTTATTAATGTTTTTGCTTCCTTAACTGATATTGTGTTAAAAATATATCCTCACACATGAAAACACAATAAATGAAGAAAACCCAATACACCTGAGAGTCAGATTTGATAAAGTGTGGTCCACATATTGAAGAAACAATTAGGAAAGCTACACACAAATTACTGCTAATGAAAAAAACTGGCAAGGACCGGTTGCGGAGCAGATGTCCAAACTACAAGGCAGGTTGGTAACATATGACCAACCTACTTTAGAATATGGAATGAGCATATATGCAACAGCCTCAAACATTTCATTTATTTTATCTACCCAATCAAGTGCCTGCTCACTATTCCTATGAAGATGGGAATGGTGCACTCAGTTACTCGTAACAATGCTTTCTTCAGAGGTCCACGGGGCTAAGTCATCTGAAAATATAAAGTTATGAATTCATTTTAGGATGCTCTCTGTAACGTCATTTATGTAACGGAACACCCTACTCCAACATTCATTTTCTGCTGGATTTTCTATACCTGTACTATAGCAATTCAATTTTCAAGGTAGTGACTAGTCCATTTATGCATTCTTCGGCAGATTTTGTTTTTTCATATATTAAATTTCAATCCCTCTTTCCTTACTTTATCAGACACCTTTTGTAAATCTATGCAGACTGCAAGAGCATGTTTTGAAAGCATCTTGTAATTCTGGACTATGTGAGTGATCTGGTCTTCAGTAGACCTATGCTTTTGGAAGCCTACATGTTGTGGTATTAGGAGCTGTTTTCTTTGAGGTGCCACATCTTTGTTGTTAATAGTAATATAAACAGGAATCATGATCCATATTTACAGTCTTATATTTATAATTACATCAGCACTGCCTCTTCTCTACTTATATTTATATTCCTTATCAATACATATTCTGCCAACTTCACTTTCTATTCCAGTTCTACCTTACTCCCCCATTTTTTCTTTTTATGCAATTTCCATATAGCTGCTATTATTATACTACTCCTGTCAGACACTCTACCACCCTATACCCCTTCGCATATCACACCCTTGTTCATGCCAGTCCTCCATAATTCTCCTATTATGCTTCCCCGTACTCCCTGGCACTGTGCCTTGCCATGAGAAGCCGAACGCTAGGGAACACTGCCACTGAGCCAACCAAAAAATTAGCTATAGTGGACAATGTCTTTCGCGCAGGTATTCTCATGACTATAGCATAGGGTTACGATCACAGCGCGGAAATAAATTGTATTTCTGTACTTTCCTATTAAGGCAAGTATCTCTCAGTAGAGAAGTAAAGGCATCAAGATGCATAGAGATGTGAAGCTACTTTTAAGCTGATGATAATAGCAATTCTAAAAAAAAAAAAGAAAAAAAGTGGTACAGTGACAGCTTTATGTGGTAATGCCAAAATAAAAATCGACGTTTCAGCCACGTAGGCCTTCAGCTGGAACAACAAACAACAACACAAAAAATATATATAAGGATATGTAGACAAATCCAACTACATGTCGATTATATGCTAGATACTCAAGAAAGGAAATAAAAAAAAGTTCACTTCCCTGTGTTCCAGAGTGTGGGCAACCTCCGAATGGACTAAAATGAGAAGGCGGGATGACCAACTATGTATCTCACTGACCAGGCAGTCAGGCAAGAAGATGGAACAGAAGGGTTCGGAAAATAAATGGGAGGTGGGTACAAGATATGTATAAGCTGTGCATATATAACTGTGTGTGCACACTGAACCGATGTGTAAAAAAACAAGTGTATATAACAATACATGCGTACCAGCATAAATCCGTGTATATATTGCCATAAAGCACACAAAAGAAAACATAAAGGTGCCCAAATTTCCCAATACATACGTAGACAAATATATATACATGTATGGGTTCGGTAGCGCATGGGGGTAAGAAATGTGTAGTAGGTGTCCTATGTGTATGAGAGCGATATGTTCATACCTTGAGGGGACAGCGAACCCAACTGGGTAATGAGGCGATTCTAAAGGGCGAACCGGCTGCGATCGCTGGAGTGACACGAGACAGTGCCAGTGACTTGCATGTCAGGTTTACCACTATGGCCAGGGGAGTTGAAATGGGCAGACACTGGGCTGCCAGTCTTTTGCTCAACATCACGAAGATGCTCACAAAATCTGTTACTCAAGCGTCATCCAGACTCACCCACATACGTCATCTGGCATTGCTTACATATTATGGCGTAGACGATATTCCATGACACACAAGTAAACCATTCCTTGATGTCGAATCGCCTGTTTAGTGAACAAGGTCGAATCCGTGCAAAGCACGTAGACACAAGTTCTGCATATTCGACGTCCATAACAAACAGTACCAGGTGTTTGTGGTTTGAGCAGGGGAGGTGGCTTATGACAAGAATGTCTCTCAGACTCCTGTCGCGTTTAAATGCTACTAAAGGGGATCACTAAAAAGTAGGCGGGTAGTGGGATCTGAGTGGAGAATGGAGCTATACCGGTTAAGAATCCTCACCGCAGCCAAGTTTTGAGGGTGGTAGGTGAGGGTAAATATGATCCTATCAGAGGAACGACGGGTGAATGGGGTGAGTGCCACAGGACGGGAAATATTGAAAGCTCGCTGGAAGGCAGATTGGAGAACCAAATCAGGATAGAGACGATGCCTAAAGAATCTTAACATCGGGTGGGCCTGTTGGAGAAAATCTTGATCATCCTGGCAGATACGACAAAGTCGTAATAATTGAGAATATGAAATGGAATCTCTGCAGTGAGATGGATGAAACGAGGTGTAAAGAAGATAACAGTGGGCATCTGTGTTTTTATAGAAGACGGAAGTGTGGAGGCTGGAGGTACCAAGGGAGACGATCAGATCAAGAAAAGTGACGGACGAGGTAGAGATATGAGATGTAATCTTGATGGATTCATGAAAGTTGCCAATGTAGTCGATGAACCTGGGGATGTCATCTTCCAGCAAGTCAGTCAGTCCAAAACCGTCATCAATGTGCCGGAGGTATTTAAGGGGAAGAGGGCTGCGGTACGAGTTCAGTATTTGATGTTCAAGGTAACCCATGAACAGACAAGCATAACTAGGACCCATCTTGGTTCCCATAGCTACACCACTTACCTGGTCATAGAACTGACCATTGAATTGGAAAGTATTACGGTTGAGAACAAGTTCAGTGAGATGGAGGAGAGTAGAAGTAACCACAGATGGATGTTTTCTTTGGTCAAGAAAGAATTGAAGAGCTATTAGACTATCGGCATGAGGGATAGAGGCATACAGAGAGCATACGCCGAGGATGGAAAGTCGGTACGAGCGTTCAGGGGTAGAATACTTGTGTTGCAGACAAACATTTATAGGACGAAACTACACGAATAGTAGTTTTCAGAGGTTTTATACTGGAGACAAATAATAATAAATGAATATTATTATAGAGGGAAACTTCCAAGGCGATAATTCAGGGAATCATAGAAGGAAGAGGTATGTATTACAGCACTCAGAAAAAATGACAAATAAACAACAACAGAAAAAAAAACAAAGAACAACATATGGTCCGAAGCAGGATCGAACCCGTACTCCCTGGCACTGCGCCCTGCCACGAGAAACTGAACGCTAGGGAACACTACCACTGGGCTAACCTCGGAAGTTTCCCTCTATAATAATATTCATTTATTATTATTTGTCTCCAGTATAAAACCACTGGAAACTACTATCCGTGCAGTTTCGTCCTATAAATGTTTGTCTGCAACACAAGTATTCAGCCCTACTGGGAGATACTTGCCTTTATAGGAAAGTACAGAAATACAATTTATTTCCGAGCTGTGATCGTAACCCTATGCTATAGTCATGAGAATACCTGCGCGAAAGACATTGTCCACTATAGCTAATTTTTTGGTTGGCTCAGTGGCAGTGTTCCCTAGCGTTCGGCTTCTCATGGCAAGGCACAGTACCAGGGAGTACGGGTTCAATCCTGCCTCAGACCATTGATTGTTCTTTGTATTTACAGTACCTGGCCTTGTCTCTTTTCTCTTGTGCCTTTTGTCTTCTGAATTTGATATCAGCACTGTCTCAAAAGTTGCTGTGCCTTTTTTTTTTTTTTTTGATTCTCCATTTGCTATGATCCGCAGCCACATTTTCCCAGTTTCATTCACTGATAAAAAAATTCCCTCAAGGAAGCCCTGCAAACATCCTTATATCTCAGCACTGGTCTGCCCTTTGGTCTCTTTCCATCCTTAAATTTGCCATACAATATTTGTTTGGGAATATATTTGTTTGCCATTCTTCTTACATGGCCCAGCCACCTTAGTCTATGACTCCAAAGTGTAGCCATGATCAATGGGAGTTTGGCTCATTGTAAGGCATTAGAGTTAGTTACTTTGTCCTGCCCTTTGATTTTAATAATCTTTCGAAGCCAAAGTACATGAAAGCTGTTTAACCTTTTCTGCTGCCCTGCATAGGTAGTCTAAGTTTATGATCCGTACAGAAGTGTACTAAGCACACAACTTTGGTAAATTGGAATCTTAGTCCTGAGTGTTGAATTGGAGTTGGCCCATGCTCTTTCTTTAAGTTTACTAAATGTGGAAGCTTCCTTTTCCGATTCAGGAATTTATTTCTTCTTCAAAGGAGACAGTGGTTGTGACCATAGAGCCATGAGAGGTTAACTTTCTCACAGATTCAAGGGGTATGTTATTTAATGATATAGCTGCGGGACTACACCTTGTTGAAGCACTACAGTCTTCTGTATAGACAGGGAGAATGATTCACATGATCTAGCTAGATTGTCATTTATTGACTGCAGGTCAGATTCATCATGAGCAACCAGTGCTGTATCAGGAAAAATTAAAAAATAAAAAAAGGTATGTAAGAAGCTTTACGTGACAAGTGGACGACACAGACTAAACAACGTTTCGGCTCAATAGGCCTTCATCAGGAACAAACAATAAAAACACACACACACACAAATTAATAACGAAACAACCAAAACAAAAACAATCGAAATGTGTTAAAGAAAACAACAACAAAAAGTAAAACTATCCTGTCAAATCCAAAATAAAATCGTAACCAAGTGCGGCTGTCGTGAACGTCGAAAATCGTGCGAAAAAGTGCGTAAATGTAAACAGAACCAGAGGAGTAAACACAAGGGTCAGTGTGCAAACACAAAGGAGAAAGAATCGAATAGTAGTCTGACAGGTGTAAAAAGACGCTACGAGTGAGATGTCTGAGAGTGGGGTACAGTAAAAATAAATGAGGGGTAAGAAGCACAGAAAAAAAATTTTTTATAGAGGAGAAAACCTCAATACCTTTGAGTTCAATGGTGACTTCTATGATCAGGTTAGTGGAGTAGCCATGGGCACCAAGATGGGCCCTAGCTATGCTTGCCTGTTTATGGGCTACCTTGAGTACCAATTTCTCAATTCATATCAAGGTCCCCTTCCCATCATATACCTTCGGTACATTGATGACTGCTTCGGACTTACCGATCTACCTGAGGATGACCTCTCCAGGTTTATCGACCACATTAGTGGCTATCACAAAGCTATCAAGTTCACATCTTGTACATCCACTTCCTCTGTCACCTTCCTAGATCTTATCGTTTCTTTGGGTACTTCTGGCCTCCATACTTCGATTTTCTATAAACCCACAGACGCCCATTGCTATCTTCTCTACACTTCATCCCATTCACCTTCTTGTCGTGATTCTATTCCGTTCTCTCAGTTATTGCGTCTCCGTCGCATCTGCCAGGATGACCAAGATTTCCTCCTACAGGCTCACCTCATGTTAGGTTTCTTCAGCCGCCGGCTTTATCCAGACTCGATCCTCCAGTCTGCCCTCCAGCGGGTCCTCCTTATCTCCCGTCCCGAGGCACTCACCCCTTCCAACCGCCCCCCTTCTGAGAGAACTATACTCACCCTCACATATCATCCCCACAACTTAGCTGCTGTGAGGATACTCAACCGCTACCGTTCCATTCTCCTCTCTGATCCCACTACCCGTCTACTTTTTAGTGATCCCCCGATGATCGCCTTTAAGCGCGACAGGAATTTGAGAGATATTTTGGTTAGGAGCCATCTCCCTTGCTCCCACCCTCAACACTTCGGTACGGCCCCTTGTGGTCGAAACTGTATTACCTGTGCCTATGTGCTCCCTGCTGACTCGGTTTTGTTCCCTAATGGACGGTTCGAGATCAAGCATAGCTTCACATGTGTGTCCCGCAACATCATTTATGCCATCATATGCCAACGATGCCATATGACCTATATTGGTGAGTCTGGAAGAAGATTAGCGGAAAGATTTTGTGAACATCTACGTGATGTCCAACAAAATACTGGTACTCCGGTATCTTCCCACTTCAACTCCCCTGATCACAAGGGCAAAGACGACATCCGTGTCACTGGTATTGTCCTTTGTCACTCTGGCGACCGCAGCCGCTATACTTTGGAAAATCGCCTTATAGTCCAGTATGGTTCGCTGACCCCGAGAGGTATGAATGTATCACACTCATACGCATAGTTTCTTTTTGCTTGCTCCTTCCCTTTTGCATAGCCTTCTCTACTACACATATTTGGGTTCTTTGGTCTACTTACTATGCCATACTTTTTATAGTTCTTCTCCTCTAGTCCCTTATGAGACACTTCGGTTTTCTCCTCTATAAAAAATTTTTTTTCTGTGCTTCTTACCCCTCATTTATTTTTACTGTACCCCACTCTCAGACATCTCACTCGTAGCGTCTTTTTACACCTGTCAGACTACTATTCGATTCTTTCTCCTTTGTGTTTGCACACTGACCCTTGTGTTTACTCCTCTGGTTCTGTTTACATTTACGCACTTTTTCGCACGATTTTCGACGTTCACGACAGCCGCACTTGGTTACGATTTTATTTTGGATTTGACAGGATAGTTTTACTTTTTGTTGTTGTTTTCTTTAACACATTTCGATTGTTTTTGTTTTGGTTGTTTCGTTATTAATTTGTGTGTGTGTGTGTTTTTATTGTTTGTTCCTGATGAAGGCCTATTGAGCCGAAACGTTGTTTAGTCTGTGTCGTCCACTTGTCACGTAAAGCTTCTTACATACCTTTTTTATTTTTTAATTTTTCCTCATATTCAGCTTTACTGCAGCTTCGCATTTTTATGCCTTAACCCTTTACTAGTACAATACAGCTGCTACTTAATGTTTGTATTTCGTCCTTAGTGTTTACTTTAGTATTTATATCTTAGTTTTATCCTTTTACTTGACTGCCATTTTGATCATCCTTTAGTTTTTGTACGTTTGCCACCTATTACGTTGTTATCATTGTTGTGATCACCATCATCACTCATACCTTATTTTAGTTTTAGTTCTTTTTTGCCTGTGTTAGCTTAGTCCTTTCACTTGTTCCTTTCTCTGACAGCATGCCCACACTTAAACAGTTTTCGAACTCCATACGCCGAGGTACTCTTTTAGCCTTCCAGTATTTACCTACAGACATCTCTTCTATATCCACTGAACTCGCCTTTACTACTTATAAGCTTACCAGATTTAGTTGCCACGTTAATTTCCTCCAAAATTGTATACGATTTAAGATTCTCCCTTTTGGGTTCCGGTCTAAATTCACCCCCTTTGTCCACCAGCCCAACCTTAGTGAAATTAGGCGATTTGATAGTATTGAAAGACGCCTTGGTTTCCATCGTATGAGGCTCGTTCTAGCCAACTACACCAGGTTGGTCTCCCACCTGCGCACTCAGCGTCTATTGCTGGTGTCGAGACTCAGGTGTTTAATGACCGGCTCAGACCATTTTATCCGACAGATCATCCACGACTTTAATAGGCAACTCTATATTTTTATGTCCTCCCAGCACAAGAAGAAGATCTCCTTCCTCCGCCCCGCCCCACCTTCCTCTATACCTGCTACGTCAGCTACCGACTCTTTAGTTTTTTGTATACCCCCCGACCTCCATCTCTCACATAATGAGAGGTCTGTTCTCTCTAAAGGTTTAAAATTTATCCCCCTTCGTCCCTTTAGTGACCATTATAATCTTTGTAAGGATGTCCATGATTTCCATAGACGTATGCGCTTGAAGCTCCATTACTCTGGCACTACTGCAACTTCCACCTTATCTACCCCTGTAGACGAGTTTTCCCGCTTCCACTCCCGTAAATCGGATTGGACCCCTCAACCCGGCGCATCCCAGGCCTTGGATCACTACATTAATGTCACCTCACGTGAGATACTACAACTGTGCCCTAGAAAACTTCACCGCTCTAATTTATCTCCCTCTGAGCTTCGAGCCCTCTCTAATCTCCGCCGCCGAGAAGACATTGTCATCAAACCGGCCGATAAAGGGGGAGCGGTGGTAGTTTGGCGCAGAGACTTATACATTTCAGAGGGCAACAAACAACTATCCAATACCACGTTTTATAAACCCCGTCCTGATGACGCTACTGTCCCCCACAATAAACAGGTCCAATCTACCATCAAAGAACTGATCCGTGACCACCTCCTTCCCCCTAGCGCGTCTCGCCTTATTATCCCGAATAGTGGTCTTGGGAAACCATCTTTCTATATGCTCCCCAAAATTCACAAAATCGACTATCCAGGACGCCCCATCGTGTCTGCGTGTGCATGCCCGACTGAACACATATCTGACTATCTAGACAGTGTCTTCCAGCCCATGGTTGCCAGTCTTCCTTCATATGTCAAGGACACTAACCATGCACTTAATATCTTCTCTTCTATCTCTCTCTCCCATGGTCGCTCATACAGACTTTTTACCCTTGATGTTTGCTCCCTCTACACCTCTATTCCTCACTCCGACGGCCTCTTAGCTCTACGTTTCTTTCTTGACCAGAGACAACACCCCTCTGTTGATACTGCCACTCTTCTCCGCCTTACTGAGCTTGTACTCAACCTCAATACCTTTGAGTTCAATGGTGACTTCTATGATCAGGTTAGTGGAGTAGCCATGGGCACCAAGATGGGCCCTAGCTATGCTTGCCTGTTTATGGGCTACCTTGAGTACCAATTTCTCAATTCATATCAAGGTCCCCTTCCCATCATATACCTTCGGTACATTGATGACTGCTTCGGACTTACCGATCTACCTGAGGATGACCTCTCCAGGTTTATCGACCACATTAGTGGCTATCACAAAGCTATCAAGTTCACATCTTGTACATCCACTTCCTCTGTCACCTTCCTAGATCTTATCGTTTCTTTGGGTACTTCTGGCCTCCATACTTCGATTTTCTATAAACCCACAGACGCCCATTGCTATCTTCTCTACACTTCATCCCATTCACCTTCTTGTCGTGATTCTATTCCGTTCTCTCAGTTATTGCGTCTCCGTCGCATCTGCCAGGATGACCAAGATTTCCTCCTACAGGCTCACCTCATGTTAGGTTTCTTCAGCCGCCGGCTTTATCCAGACTCGATCCTCCAGTCTGCCCTCCAGCGGGTCCTCCTTATCTCCCGTCCCGAGGCACTCACCCCTTCCAACCGCCCCCCTTCTGAGAGAACTATACTCACCCTCACATATCATCCCCACAACTTAGCTGCTGTGAGGATACTCAACCGCTACCGTTCCATTCTCCTCTCTGATCCCACTACCCGTCTACTTTTTAGTGATCCCCCGATGATCGCCTTTAAGCGCGACAGGAATTTGAGAGATATTTTGGTTAGGAGCCATCTCCCTTGCTCCCACCCTCAACACTTCGGTACGGCCCCTTGTGGTCGAAACTGTATTACCTGTGCCTATGTGCTCCCTGCTGACTCGGTTTTGTTCCCTAATGGACGGTTCGAGATCAAGCATAGCTTCACATGTGTGTCCCGCAACATCATTTATGCCATCATATGCCAACGATGCCATATGACCTATATTGGTGAGTCTGGAAGAAGATTAGCGGAAAGATTTTGTGAACATCTACGTGATGTCCAACAAAATACTGGTACTCCGGTATCTTCCCACTTCAACTCCCCTGATCACAAGGGCAAAGACGACATCCGTGTCACTGGTATTGTCCTTTGTCACTCTGGCGACCGCAGCCGCTATACTTTGGAAAATCGCCTTATAGTCCAGTATGGTTCGCTGACCCCGAGAGGTATGAATGTATCACACTCATACGCATAGTTTCTTTTTGCTTGCTCCTTCCCTTTTGCATAGCCTTCTCTACTACACATATTTGGGTTCTTTGGTCTACTTACTATGCCATACTTTTTATAGTTCTTCTCCTCTAGTCCCTTATGAGACACTTCGGTTTTCTCCTCTATAAAAAATTTTTTTTCTGTGCTTCTTACCCCTCATTTATTTTTACTGTACCCCACTCTCAGACATCTCACTCGTAGCGTCTTTTTACACCTGTCAGACTACTATTCGATTCTTTCTCCTTTGTGTTTGCACACTGACCCTTGTGTTTACTCCTCTGGTTCTGTTTACATTTACGCACTTTTTCGCACGATTTTCGACGTTCACGACAGCCGCACTTGGTTACGATTTTATTTTGGATTTGACAGGATAGTTTTACTTTTTGTTGTTGTTTTCTTTAACACATTTCGATTGTTTTTGTTTTGGTTGTTTCGTTATTAATTTGTGTGTGTGTGTGTTTTTATTGTTTGTTCCTGATGAAGGCCTATTGAGCCGAAACGTTGTTTAGTCTGTGTCGTCCACTTGTCACGTAAAGCTTCTTACATACCTTTTTTTATTTTTTAATTTTTCCTCATATTCAGCTTTACTGCAGCTTCGCATTTTTATGCCTTAACCCAGTGCTGTATCATCAGCGAATAGAAGCTCCTTCATTGTTGTCTCAGTTGTTTTTAATTTTGACCTCAGACATGCAAGATTGAATAAGACAGTTTCAAACACATTGTGTAGAAGGGCAGCGAAAAATATGCTGAATAGGGTAGGGATAAGGACACATCCTTGTTTGACTCCACAAGTTTATCTCAAAGGTCTGGGAAGATCCACCGTCGAACTAGATGATGGCAGACATATTGTTGTGAAACGGCTTGATCAGCTTAAGTAATGTAGGAGGGCAGCCAACATTTTCCAGCACCTTGTATAGACCTGCTCTGCTCACTGTGTCAAACGCCTTTGTGAGATCAACAAAGGCTATAACTAGATGTCTTCTTTGTTCCTTGCATTTTTTTTGCAACTGGCGGAGAGTAAAAATCATATTTGTGGTTTGGTTGACCGTCCCAGCTCTAAACCCCCTCAGGGACTCAAGAAGGATATTTTCTGCCAATTGATGTAGACGCTTTAAAACAATTCTTGCGGATGCCTTTCCAGTTATACGCAGGAGGGATATACCCCTATAATTGTTGCAGTCGCCCTTGTCCCCCTTATTTTTATATAACGTTACAATCTTGGCATCTTTCCTGTCTTGGGGTATATCGCCACTTCTCCAGCATTGGACGAGGAGTTTGTAGAGGTGGGGCAGGATTGTTTCAAGGTTTTCCTTGAGTATTTCGGCTGGAATGTTGTCGTTACTAGAAGCTTTTCCACTTGAGAGGTCACAGTCATGAAGTTCTTTCTAGGTAGGTTCATTGTCCAACTCAGTCAGCACTGATTATTTTGGGACTAGCTGGTCTAGGAGTGGGCTTGCTGGTCAAAAACTTGCACAGTACTAGCAAGACTAAAATTAAAATAACAGAGGACATGTATTGCCCCAATAGCAACATATGGTCGTGAATCATGTAAAGAGCAAGGAAGAAATTTGATTCATTCAAAACAGAATGTTACAGATATGATAACAGAATAGAGACTTGAACATTAAATCGAACTGGCTTATAAACACCATTCTACTGAGGAAATTAAATTACTATGGCCATGTCAAATGACACAGTGAGCTGGAAAGAACAGTAATGGAAGCCATGGTTCCAGGACAATGAGACGGACAGAGCAAGAACAACGTGGTTTCAAGACATTAAAGAGACCTAGCTAGAGACAGATTCTTTCAGATGCACTGTGATGAGTGCAATGTTCAGCAAAGGATGTGTGTCCTAATGATAAGGCTCCCAATCATTGACTTAATTTTCTTGATGCACCCCTTGATGGCTTCTCATTTCTGGTCAGATAGCTTCTTCTAGTCAGCCTCCTTATAATTTCAACATGGCAATGTGGTTTTATTCCATATTTATCTCCCACATGATTGATCTATGGTCACAACTGTGTGTTGTGATCGATATGTTGTATGGTTTGAGCGAGCTTCACTGCACATTTATGCAGACTTAATCTATTTTACTGTTGTTGCTCTTTAGCCCATTTAGCTCCCATTTAGCCCCTCTATCAGGATAATTGAAGCCATTGGAGCAGGTGGTGGATTGTGTTATGGGAACAGCTGACAAGTGGTGCCAGTTATTGTCCCCACTCCGTGATGGCAGGCAGAGGATCTCATGTATAGAGACAATGGCTGCAATCTCTAACTAGTACAGTCACTGCCAAGAAGGAAAGGAATGGCAAACTACCTTCTTATATTGCCAAGTAAAATTATTTCTAAATGCAACTTAATATCTGTAGCTAACAACATTAATGGGGACTCCACAGCTACCTCATCCGGTAGGGAGCGTCATGTGCTACAGGTGACACCCGATCGTCTTCAAGCTACTATCTATCTATCTATTGACCTTTCGAGCCGTAACCGGCCCATAGGGCGTAGACCAAGATACACCTTCTCCTATATGAATTTTTGTTCTAGCAGTTTTCTTTTAAAGATATTTTATCAAATCTCGCCATCTGTCTCTGTTCTGTGCAAGCAGTTCTATCTCATTGAGGGAGCCGATTCCTGCTGCTCTTGCCTCTCTCATCAATGTTCTTCTCAGTGTCTCCCTGGGTCTTCCTCTTTTTCTTTTACCTGTTGTTTCCCATATGAGGGCTTGCTTTGCTATTCGATTATTATCTCTTCTCATCACATGTCCAACGTATGACCATCGTCTTTTCTTTATTACTGAAGATATTAGTGGTTGATTGGCGATTTCTCTAATTTCCTCGTTTGTTTTGAATTCGTTCCATTCTATACCAAGTATTTTCCTTAGACATTTATTTTCGAATGCGTTCAACTTTGTTTCTATATCTCTTGTTGTTTTCCAGCTTTCACACGCATACGTAAGGGTTAATAGTACATTTGATTTGAATAGCCTAAGTTTTGTGTTTGTGCTAATGAGTTTTGATTTCCACAACTTTTCAAGGCTTCTGAAAGACATTGCTGCTTTAGCCAGTCTGATTCTAATTTCTTTGCTCGTATCCCCTTCTCGATCAATGTGACTTCCAAGATAGATAAAGTGATCGATCTCTTCTACTGGTTTGTTTTCCATGTATATTTTGTCACTTGTTGGAATTAAACTTTTCATGACTTTAGTCTTTTCATGATTGACCTCAAGCCCAATTTTGCTGGCTATTGATGATAGTTCATTTGTGTTTTCCTGCATCGTTTTTATCTGACTGCTGATGAGAACTATGTCATCAGCAAAGTCGAGGTCCTCCAAATGGTCTCCTTGTATCCATTCGATGCCTTTATTACCAGTGCAGCATTTCTTCATTATGAAGTCCATAACAATTCCAAATAACAAGGGCGATAAAATACATCCTTGTTTAACCCCAGTTTCTATTGGGAAACATTCGCTCAGTCCTTCCAGACAAGCTACTGTATGCAAATAAAAAATAAAGAGACACTATCAATAGGAACTTGGAACATTAGATCAGCATTCCAGGTTGGCAAACTAAAAAAATATCGGCCAAGAAATGAAGAGAATGAAATTCAACATCTTGGGGCTATGTGAAATGAGATGGAAAGGAGCAGGATTATTACAACGCGACAGTGGAAATGTAGTTTACTCTGGGGGAACCACACACGAAAGAGGAGTAGGCATCATGTTAGACAGAGAAAGAAGCAAAACAGTGTTTTGTGTGTGAACAGTGAATTCTGCTAGTAAATTTGAGAGGGAGACCAATGTATATCAACATAATTCAAGTTTATGTACCAATGAGTAATAGTGAAGAAGAAGACATTGACACTTTTTACAATGAGCTAGATAGAGATGACCATGGAACAGTGTAAATCCCAAGAAATAACTAATATATTAGGAGATTTCACAGTAAAGGTAGGAACAGCTAAAGTGAAAAATGTGACTGGAGGACATAGCCTTGGAGAGATGAATGACAGAGGGGATAGATTGGGCAAAGACACACGAAATGATTATAGGTAATGCCTGGTTGAAGCAACATTCTAAATGACTATGGACATGGGAAAGCCCAGACAACAAAGTGCACAATCAAATTGATTTTATACTGGTCCAGAGAAGATTCAGGAATGAGCTAACATCGGTTAAAACAAAGCCAGGAGTAGATTACAATAGTGATCATGTACCAGTAGTTGGAAAGATAAGAATAGAACTGCGGAAGAACAGAAATCCCCAAGAAATATGAAATTAGAACTAGATATACTTAGAGTAGATGAACAGATGCATGATAAGTACAGTATGAAAATAGATATAATGCTATAGAGAAAATACAGAACATCGAGGAGCAGTGGGAAATACTCAAGCAATTGATTCAACAAACATCAAAAGAAGTAATACCAGTGACTAAAAAGAATCAACAAAAAGAAATGGATGACAGAAGAAATACAAGAACTAATGGATAAAAGATGAAAACATAATAAGGGACATATAAAATATTGCACAAAGAGATCCAAAATAAATGCAGAGAAGCAAAGGAAGAATAGTTAAAACAGAAATTGAAGAAATGGAAACACAACAAAAGAAAGACTCAAAATGTATGCACAACCAGTTAAATGAATTAACAGGAAGAAAAGAAATCAAAGTTTCAGGATATGTGAAATCAAAGGAAGGAAATATAATAAATGGGACAGGAGAAGAAAATGGAAAGGTGGACAGAATATATTAGTCAACTCTATGACTATGAAAGACCAGAGCTAAATAATTCAAACAAAGACACAGGACCACCAATAATGCAGAGTGAAGTGGAGGAGGCAATTCAACACATGAAAAGAGGCAAAGCTTCAGGTCCCAACAATATAACAATCAAAGAGATAAATGCATTGGGAGAACTGGGAGTAAAAGCCATAACAAAACTACTCAATGACATATAGCACTGGACACATACCCGGAGATCAACTAAAATCTATCTTTGTAGCTATACCAAAGAAGTCAGGCACCACTGATTGTGAAGACCATCACACTATTATTCTCATGAGCCATATAATGAAAATACTGCAAAGAATCATCATGAGACATGTAAGGAACAAAATAAAACCAGAAATAAGTAAGAAACAATGTGGATTTGTGGAAGGAAAGGGTACCAAAAATGCAATATTCATCCTGAGAACATTGATAGAAAGATCTATAGAGGTAAAGAAAGATCTATGTATGTGCTTTATAGACTACACAAAAGCATTTGACAAAGTAAAGCATGTGGAAATAATCAAAATGCTGGAGAAACTAAACATTCATGACAAGGATCTGTCATAAAAACATGTACTGGCAGCAAACAGCAGCTATAAGAATTAGCAACCAAATAGGACAGTTTAGATATATAAAACAAGGAGTCAGACAAGGCTGTGTTCTGTTGCTGGATTTGTTTTCACTTTAAAGCGAACATATTATGAGATCAATAGTAGATATAAAAGGAATTGAAGTCAACAGTCACAACATAGACAATTTGCGATATGGGGATGACACAGTCTTAATAGCAGAGATAGAGAATGAACTACAAGAAATTATAGACATAATAGTAAAAGAAAGCAACAAGAAAGGTCTAAGTCTCAATAGTAAGGAAACAGAGGTAATGGCCGTATCAAAGAAACAATCATCACCATCATGCAGCATAAAAATAAACAGGACAAATCTGAAACAAGTGCAACGTTTCAAATACTTGGGCACAATAATAACATCAGATAGAAGATGCACCACAGAAATAAAAAGCAGAATAGCTCAGGCCAAAATAGCATTTCAGAAAATGAAAAATGTCTTATGCAACAAATCTATGTCAATAAAGTGAGAAAGAGAGTTCATCTGTGCTATATAGAGCCAATTTTAACTTATGGAAGCGAATCATGGACAGTAAACAAACAAATGAAAAGATGATTAGAGGCCACAGAGATGGGATTTCTCAGAAGAATGTTGAAAATTCCCTGGATATCCAAAAAGACCAATGAGGAAATTATCAAAGAAACCAACACAAAAAAGAAACCTCAGAAGGAATGGTTTCCTAAGAAACATCAGAAAGAAACAATCAATATTTTTCAGACTCATCATGAGAAGAGGAAAGTTAGAATACTTGGTTACAGATGGCAAAATAGAGGGAAGAGAGATTGCGGACGACAAAGAGAGAAAATACTGGATAGCTTGGTATAATGGCATGGGAAAACAGTCAACAGAACAGATACTATGCACAGTAGATAGAAGATTGTGAAAGGACATGATCGCTTACGCCAAATGGTATGGCACATGATGATGATGTTCTTGGGTAACAACTTTTGTGTAGGGAGTAAAGTTATTAATTTCCCTTAAAGATAAAATGGTGCCCAGTAGACATTTACTTTCTGTGGCAAGTCTGTCTAGCTACCTTGAATAACACACCCAAGTGACAAGGTTGGACGATGGGTGAGCTTGACACTGTATCATGCAGAGTGGATGGATGTTTCAGAACTTTACCCTTAGTCGGGTGCGAGGTTTCAATCATATTACCACACTTTGACTGATGACACGATTGACTACTCTTTAGTGTATTACTGTCTTAACTCTAGTTTACGAACTTGTCTGTGGGTTATTTTTTCACAATACCATCACAAAATATTCTATCTATTATCCTTTCGAGCCGAAGACGGCACATAGGGCAGAACTACAATCTCAAAAGCAGAAACCTTGCGTGCCAAAATGGCACATATTGCAGAGATCACTGCTTCTAAAATCTATGGTTCTGTTTCCATAACAATACTTTTTACAATGACAGCTTGTCAAACCATCGATCAACCCCCTTAGTCGCCTCTTACGACATGCTTGGAAGGTCACAGTGTCACTATTCTTTACTTCCCACATAATGAGGCCCTGGTAACACAAAATATTACTGCCACTTATATTGTTACACTTGGAGTTTGAAAAATAAGATATTCTTTGAAATTTTGTTACACAGTTGTATGTTTACTCAAGTAGAGACACAGGAATTGGATGCTGTAATCATCTGGGTTGCATTCACTATATTAATCGGTTGTTTCTGGGCGCGTCCATTGTTGTGTGTAGCACATCATCATGATTTCTGATTGTTTATCCCTAAACCGGTTGGACACTTATAATGAAGAGTGAAATAATGCAGTTTTGTCCATTACTATGCGGCCCCAGTGTGACTCACGGAGTTTCATATTGGTCAGGAGGGATGTTGCCTAGATTCAAGATAGTGAGATTGAGGGTAGACTTGTGGACTGGTTTATCATTTCAGAGATTCACATTGCAGAGGAGACCTGAGCACTTAAGGACTGCTGTTCAATATCCGATGTGGATAATCCGGCAAATAACTGTGTTTCATATGTTCGGATTTCAAGACAAAAACAATGTCCTAACATTATCAACATTATCAAGCGCTATACATTTTTTTAAAAACTGGACGATCAACATTTTCGGGAGGATGTGAACTTCCGGTCAATATGGCAGATAGGCGGCAGGAACCATTATAGGCTGTGTCTGAAAAGTGTTCCTTGTTGCAGTTTCCTCATATTCCAAGTCCAAGCTGTAGGAGCAACTGAGTTAAGTGCTCTGTGCACACGCACACTGTGGGCTGTGCGTTTCATCCATTTTTATAGTGTTTCGATATTCCGATTGCTTGTGGTGAATGATGATATCGTATGACGAGGAACACCGGTGGCTGTGTTCGCTTTCTGTGCAGTTTCGCCTTATGTCTTTTGGTGTGTGCTGAGACTGCTATGATGGGAACTGCAGCTACCTTTCTTTGTTCGGGAGATTAGATATTAATTCTGATGATTCCACTGGTATGGGCAGTTGAGCAATTATGGATTTGTTTGCAGTGATACTGGGGCCTACCATAACCATATCCTGGGTTATACTAGATTTATGGCTTGAAATTCAAATGCATGGTGCTGCTGCTACCAAAGGTGTTACATTGTCTATTCACATGGCATCCGTCAATCTAGTCTTATGTTCAGCTCCCTTTAAGTGTTGTTCACTGTCTATTCCATGTTGCAAAGGTTTCTTTTATGTCTCACTGATGGAGAGAATGTTCCCCCGTCATAATTTTAAAAAATTTATTGAAAATTTGCAAAAATTGCTAAAAAAAACCAGCCCCCTTTCTACAATAACGTGGCACTTTTTATATACAATGCACTTGAGGAAAAAAAAATCCTACTTCAAAGAAATCATCATCATCGTGTGCCTTCTCCGCAACGAAGGTTGGCTACCATGGATCGCCATTCTACTCTGTTTCTTGCTTTGATGGTGCAGGCTGACATAGATTGACTTGTCCATCTTTTGATGTTACTCGTCCATGTTAGTCTTGGTCTGCCTCTGCCTCTTTTACCTTGTATTTTGCCTTCCAATATTACTTTTAGTAGGCTGTTGTGTCTTTTAACATGCCCTAAAAATTATTCATTTGTCTTGTCTTAATTGTGTTTAGTAGTTCTCTTTTTATTTTCAGTTGTTTTATTAAAACTTTATCGTTTGTTATCTTTTGTTTCCATCCAATTCTACCTATTCTTCTATAAATCCACATTTCAAAGGCTTAAATTTTCTGTTCTGTTTTCTTGTCTAATGTCCATGTTTCTGCACCATACAGGAATATTGAGAAGACGTAACATTTTGTCATTCTTAGTTTCAGCCCTGCTGATATTTGTTTTGTTGTTAGTATATTTTTCATGGCATTAAAATTACTTTTTGCCAAACCTATTCTTTTGTTTATTTCAGTTTTGCATTTTCCATCATTGGTTATAATATGTCCCAGGTAGTTGTAGCTCTGGACTGTCTCCAGATGTATTCCCTCAACTGTGATATTTAATTGTAGGTTTTGAGAATTTTCTTTGTTTATGATCATAGTCTTTTTGATATTCATTTCTAGTCCATATTTTTTGCTTGTTATGTTTATCACATTAAGCAATTGTTGTAGGTCTTTAGGATTTTCTGCTAGTAGAACAGTATCATCAGCATATCTTAGGTTATTGATTATCTTTCCATTAATGTTTAGGCCTGGTATCTCTGAGATGTTTTTAAAGATTTGCTCAGTGTATAGATTGAACAAGCTTGGTGATAGGATGCATCTTTGTCTTACTCCTCTTTTTCAAAGAAAACAAATTTAAAATTCAGGGTTTACCAGAAATAGTAATTACGAAGGTGTTTTTTTTTTTTTTTTTTTGGGGGGGGGGGGGGGGTATTTTTGCTTAACTCTTTGTGTATGTTTCGCCACACTATGCGCCATGCCGGTTTCAGCGCATAGTGTGCCACGTGAACACCATCAGACCATATTCATTTTGCATGTCTTGTAGCATCTTGATATTGCTGAAATCTAATACCTTGTTCAATTATCTAAAAATTCATATATATAATATGTTATATGTTAGATAAATGTAAATATGTAGGTTGATTTTTAAAACCATGAAAAATTTTGTCTCTGAAATCGCTTCCGTTGCGTCGATAAAAAGCTTCCGTACGGAAAGAGTTAACGCAAGCTGTGAAATTTCAAGTATTTGTATCTTGAAGTGGTTATTTTTTCGACAATACCATAATGTAGAGATAAACAGGGACTACTGGTGCAGAACATGATATAACATCCAAACATGTATTCAGTCAGAGTGGATTCAATATATTTAGTTATGGTGTCTGTGTCGGCTGACTAAATTACTTAAGCTCATTATATCCTTTCATGAAAACATGAATGCTAAAATCCACTTCGATGAGCATGACAAAAAAAGTGGAGGTGGGCTCTGTATGCATGCAATGGGTAGAGTCATTGCAGAAATCCAAAATACGTAAGGTCACCTTTGTCTATGTCCCTGGACATGCGGGAGTATGGGGAAATGAAAAAGCAGACAGGTTGGCTAGCTGCGCTGTCATTGAGGACGGGCAACCAATGGATCGGGCGGACATCATCAATGCCCTCCGAGATGTGGGAAGAGCACAGGACTTCGACAAACACAGATCCACGTCACTTCATCGGATGATGGAAATGGGAGTTAAGATGGGCACAGCCAGAAATGAGAAACTTAGTGGTCGTGTAAGAAGACTTATTGACCAACATAGAACTGGAGTTATCAGTCGCTGGGCACTGCGGGACTTGCTGAGGAGGGGATCTGAGCACCTATGGACATGTTTCAGAGTGCAATGATGATGACCCGCAAATAACTCAATTACTCAATGGAAGAGATGAGAAAGATGCAGTCATATATACAGACGAATCTGTAATACGACACCAAAGAAGTGCATGGGCATTTACAGCACGCTCGGCAGGCAGAATAGTCAAAGAAGACAGTGTTGCATATATCATAACCATGGGTAGTATGATGATGGAGGTGATGGCAGTGACCAGGGCATTCAACTGGTTAGAGTCACAAGACTACAATCATGCCTGTATACTGAGTGATTCAATGAGCATGATAAAAAAAGTGAAAGCGGGCTCTGTACACATGCAATGGTTAGAGTCATTGCAGAAGTCAAAAATACGTAAGGTCACCTTTGTCTATGTCCCTGGACATGCGGGTGTACGGGGAAATGAAAGAGTGGACAGGTTGGCTAGCTGCACTGTCGTTGAGGACGGTCAACCAATGGATAGGGCGGACATCTTCAGTGCCCTCCGAGATGTGGGAAGAGCACAGGACTTCAACAACCACAAATCCATATCACTACTTCGGATGAAAGAGATGGGAGTTAAGATGGGCACAGCCAGAAATGATAAACTTAGTGGGCATGTAAGAAGACTTACCAACCAACACAGAACTGGAGTCATCAGTCGCTGGACACTGTGGGACTTGCTGAGGAAGGGATCTGAGCACCTATGGACATGTTCGGAGTGCAATATTAATGACCCACAAATAACTCAATGGAAGAGAAAAGATTCATGAAAAAGGATGGAAACCTCGTGGATCAGTGGGCCTGACTTGTTCATTCTGTGGCCATTTGTGTTTGTCAAACATTGGTAGAATTAGCCATGAGAGAAGCTGTTCGATAAAAACCAAACCTAAAAAAAAAATACACAATAGCCTCCACTAGACCATCTCACAAATCGAGAAGGGCCATATATCTATCTGTGGACTCCCCGCTGGCATGCTGTGCCTCATGCCTCAAAGGATCACCCCAAACTGACCTTGATAACCAAGGTGATTATCCTTATCCATGTTGGAGAGCCAGGAAATGGGACCAGAGGGAACTACTACTGATCGAAATAGCTTCAAGTCACACCTGAATATAATTCACCGAGCACACACCATAAAAAGCAAGCCCTAGCAGTAAAATTAGCAAAAGAGAAGATTGACATGGCCTGCATGCAGGAAACTCACTGCAATCCTCAGCATAGATTCACAATCAGGGGCTACCATACATTTAGACAGAACTTGTAAAGGCGGAACCCTTATAATTGTAATTCCATCCCAGCACAACAGATAGAAGTGGGAAGGCAGAGATTACCAACACAGACTTATACATTAACTCCAATACTGTAAGGATATTCAGTATGTACTGCCCTAATGATAGATTGGTTAGGCTGGAGGCAATGGAAATAGCACCATCGCAGTGTCTGGTAGTAGGAAACTTTAACAGCCACTCTGAAAGATGGGGATGGATATAAGAAAGCCAATGCTCAAGACAAAGAAGTGGAAGAATGGGAAATTGACAACAACCTATTCCTCATAAACTCTCATCATCATCATGTGCTATACCGGTTGGCGTAGGCGATCATGTCCTTCCACAATCTTTTATCTACAGTGCATCATATCAGTTCTGTTGTTGACTGTTTTCCATGCGATGACACCAAGCTATCCAGTATTTTCTCTCTTTGTCGTCCATGATCTCTCTTTCCTTTTATTTTGCCAGTTTGTAACCAAGTAATAATAAGATATAACAAGGAGAACTCTACACCCATGGACATAAAAAGAGGAGTAAGACAAGGATGCATCCTATCATCAAGCTTGTTCAATCTATACACTGAGCAAATCTTTAAAAACATCTCAGAGATACCAGGCCTAAACATTAATGGAAAGATAATCAATAACCTGAGATATGCTGTTGATACTGTTCTACTAGCAGAAAATCCTAAAGACCTACAACAATTACTTAATGTGATAAACACAACAAGCAAAAAATATGGACTAGAAATGAATATCAAAAAGACTATGATCATAAACAAAGAAAATTCTCAAGACCTACAATTAAATATCACAGTTGAGGGAATACATCTGGAGACAGTCCAGAGCTACAACTACCTGGGACATATTATAACCAATGATGGAAAATGCAAAACTGAAATAAACAAAAGAATAGGTATGGCCAAAAGTAATTTTAATGCCATGAAAAATATACTAACAACAAAACAAATATCAGCAGGGCTGAAACTAAGAATGGCAAAAATGTTACATCTTCTCAATATTCCTGTATGGTGCAGAAACATGGACATTAGACAAGAAAACAGAACAGAAAATTTAAGCCTTTGAAATGTGGATTTATAGAAGAATAGGTAGAATTGGATGGAAACAAAAGATAACAAACGATGAAGTTTTAAAACAACTGAAAATAAAAAGAGAACTGCTGAACACAATTAAGACAAGACAAATTAAATTTTTGGGGCATGTTAAAAGACACAACAGCCTACTAAAAGTAATATTGGAAGGAAAAATACAAGGCAAAAGAGGCAGATGCAGACCAAGACTAACATAGACGAGTAACATCAAAAGATGGACAAGTCAATCTATGTCAGCCTGCACCATCAAAGCAAGAAACAGAGTAGAATGGCGATCCATGGTAGCCAACCTTCATTGTGGAGAGGGCACATGATGATGATGATGTAACCAAGTATTCCAACTTTCCTCCTCTCATGATGTGCCCAAAAAATTTTGATTGTTCATAAACTCTAGAGGACCCACTAACTTTCTACTCAAGGAGATGGAAAACATCATCAACTCCCAACTAGAGTTCACTATAGGAGACATACATATGGCCTTTTTTTGTCTTGTCAGATGGTTTAGTGGAGGCTATTATGTATTTTTTTGGGAGGTTTTCTTATTGTCGAACAGCTTCTCTCATGGCTGATTCTACTAATGTTTGACAAATACATTCTGCCATAAATGAACAAGTCAAGCCCACTGATACACAGGGTTTTCTATCTTTTATTTCATGAGTCTTTTCTCTTCCATGTTTTGCCATTGTAAAGCCTCAAATGATGTTACACCATTATTTATACAGACTCCATGATGTGCGATCTCTTGCCAGGTGTTCCCAGTCATTTTCACAGATGGAGGTGTCATTCAGAGATGATTTACAAATATCTCTGAATCGTAGTTTGGGTCTCCCAATTTGTCTCTTTCCATGCAGGAGACACATCTCACAAAATAATCAGACTAGTACTGAACCCTTTTGAAGAAAGTGATCACAGACCAGTCAAACTCTCAGTGGATCTTGTTTGCAACCAGCAGATGCAAATACCACTCCCCCACTGAAACTACAAGAGAGCCATCTGGGAAAAGTTTGCTAATTTGACAAACATCTACACTGCAACCATTAGCACCCATCAAAAGAAAGTTAATAACATCATAGAGGAGTTAACAAAAGTGATCCTGAAAGCTGCTCAGGAATCAATTCCTAGAGGAGCAAGAAGAAACTACAAGCCAAATTCAAAGAATAGAGAAGGAATTGAACTCTGCCAGAAATCTAGCTGAAATACCTCAAAACACCAAGAACAACATAACCTATAATGCAGCTTCTGCCAAGTACAGAAGAAAGATCAAGAAACCAGCAAGACAGAGTTGGAAAGATAAAACAGAGAACCTCTACCTAGATAAAATCGAACACAAATTGTGGAAACTTGTGAAAGCTTTGTGTGATGAAAACAAACAGCTGACTTACAATAACATTAGTGCATAATCTGCAGAGGCCAAAGAGCTGCAAACATACTAATAGAAACTTACTAAAATGTAAGTATGATAAACATTTCAAAAGACCAAGAGAAAGCAGCATGAAAAGAAAACCGAGACGTAATACATATATCTTTGACATAAGAAGAGGACCATCTTAACACTGATGGCTAGACATAGCACTAAAAGGATTGAAACTCAAGAATTCCCCTGGAAAAGGGTCATCTCCTAAGGATAATAAATGCCAAATGGAAAAGAGGACAAATGTCGACAAATTGGAAAGAAGTCATCATGGTGCCCATCTTTAAACATTGAAAAAATCCACTTAGACAAAGTAAACGAAAGAGCCAAAAAATGAACAGATATAATGAAAAAATTAGCAGGAACAGACTGGAGAGCAGACAGCAATATCTTGAAACAACTGTACACAGGAAGAGTAAAACCAGTTCTTCAATATGGAGTCACAGCTTCCAAATCACAGTTTAACAAGGTTAACAGAACACAAAACCAGACTGTTCATATTATCACTTATAAACTATATGGGGCAATTAGATCACTTAACAGACAGCTGACTTCATGAGAGAGTCTGTAATCCTACTCTGATTGAGTCTTGATCGCAGAGAGAGAGATATTATCACTGGTGCTATGAAATCCATACCTATAGAAACTCTAAAAACAGTAACAGGCCTCCATTCTATGGAAGGAAGATGGAAAATTAACCCACAGATTACAATTCCTATCTGTGCATCTTGGATAATGAACAAGAGCAATGAAGACATACTAACAGATTTAAACATAGAAAAGAACTGACTTGTAAAAACCGTTCTATAGAAAAAATTGAAATACTATGGCCACATCAAGAGACACATCAGACTGGAAAGAACAGTAATGGAAGGCATGGTTCCTGGGTGACGCATCGGGAGCAGACCAAGAGGGAGGTGGTCTATGTCATCAAGGAGACCTTTAACATGACAACAGAAGAAGTGGGAGATCTGGCTAGAGACAGAGATTCTTTCAGATGG
The DNA here is from genome assembly GCA_032433765.1 of Megaustenia siamemsis. Classification (NCBI taxonomy): domain Eukaryota; kingdom Metazoa; phylum Mollusca; class Gastropoda; order Stylommatophora; family Ariophantidae; genus Megaustenia; species Megaustenia siamemsis. Next base: position 60,727,670 of record JAVIAB010000139.1, read on the forward strand.
GCTGGGGTGAATGCAACATTCTGCAAACGACATGCAACCTGATGATGATGGTGATCTGTGGGTCACATTTTCCTGATCTATCTATCTATTGACCTTTCGAGCCGTTGCCGGCCCATAGGGGTTAGACCCAGATACTCCTTCTCTGATCTAAATTTTCATTCTAACAGTTTTCAATCCTTGTAAAGATCTTTTACCAAATATTGCCATTTGTCTGTTCTGTGCAAGCAACTCTATCTCATTGAGGGAGACGTTTCCTGCTGCTCTTGCCTCTCTCATCAATGTTCTTCTCAGTGTCTCTCTGGGATTTTCACGATACTGTAGTAAAAATTACTACAACTTAAACGTTAGATTTGGAGTTCCAAAAATAGTAATTTCTTTGAACTTCTTCTGCACAGCAGTTTGTTTATCTCAGCAGACACACAGGAGTTGAATGCTGTAATCATTTCTTGGGTTACATTAGATTTATTACCTAAAATTTGAAAGGATTATGCCATTGCTGCCGGAGGTGTTACATTGTCTATTCACACTGTCGTCGTAAGTCCGTCAATCCAGCCTATTGTTTTAGTTCCCTCAAAGTGTTGTTCGCTGTCTCTTCCTCCCATGTTACAAAGATTTCTTTAATGTCTTGCGACAGTCAATGAGATTTTCCCCATCAAAAGATTTTTTTTTTAAAGTAAAATAACAAATTTCTTGAAGATTGCGATATTTGTTTTAAAAAAAAAAAGAAATAAAGAAATAATAAGAAAAAAAATAACGGCCCCTTTCTGTGATATCTTCACACTTTTTACAATATACTTGAAGCAAAATTTCAACATCAAAGGAAACACCTGGGGGGGTCATGTTTGCCAACAGCAAACTGTAAAATTTCAAGAATTTGTATTTTGAGGTGGTATTTTATAATAATGTGATGAGGAGAGATAATAACTGAATAACAAAGCAAACCCTCATGAAGGAAACAACAGGTAAGTGGAAAAGAGGCCGACCCAGAGAGACACTAAGAAGAACATTGATGAGAGAGGCAAGAGCAGCAGGAATCGGCTCCCTCAATGAGATAGAGTTGCTTGCACAGATCAGAGACAAATGGCGAGATTTGATAAAATATCTTTAGAAGGATTGAAAACTACTAGAATAAAAATTTAAATAAGAGAAAGAGTATCTGGGTCTATGCCCTATGGGCTGGCTACGGCTCGAAAGGTCAATAGATATTTTTTATATATATATTATCCGGAAAATGCCTACAATGTAAACGTCCTGGCTACACTTGTAGTGACACTTGTCCCGATGGTAATTTTGGGCTACAGTGCAAACATACGTGTTCTGATGGCTTTGATATCATATGTGACCTGGAAAGTACGACTGTACGTGCAAGGAAACGTACTACGGATCAGACTGCACTCTCAAATGTCCGGACAACTGTTTCAACGACACCTGTGAACAGTCAACCGGGAACTGTACATGCAAGGGAACGTTCTACGGGTCAGACTGCACTCTCAAATCTCCTGACAACTATTTGAACGAAACCTGTGAACAGTTAATCAGGGCTTGCATCTCGTATGTCGATGATTCCCACGTTAAGAAGAGTTTGCCGACTACAACAAACCCAAGCATATGGATACCTTAATGCGTTTCGGTGCTGGACATGGTTCATTTCTTGGTGTTTTTTCTGTGAAGCCATGGCTCAAATCTTGATGTGTTTCTGTGCTAGCCATGGCTCATATCTTGATGTGTTTCTGTGCTAGCCATGGCTCATATCTTAGCTTGTGTGTGTGTGTGCTAGCCATGGCTCATATCTTGGTGTGTGTCATGTTAGTCATATCTCATATCTTGGTGTGTCCGTGTTAATCATGTCTCATATCTTTATGTGTGTATGTGTTTAGTCATATCTTAGTATGTATCTGTGTTAGTCATGTATCATATCTTTGTGTGTGCATGTTTGGGTTAGTAATATTTCATATCTTTGTGTGCATGTTTATGTTGGTCATATCTCATATCTTTGTGTGTGCATGTCTGTGTATGTCACATCTCATATCCCTGTGTGTGCATGGCTATGTTAGTCACATCTCATATCTTTGTGTGTGCATGTCTATGTCAGTCATATCTCATATCTTTGTGTGCATGTCTATGTTAGGCATGTGTCATATCTTTGTGTGTGCATGTCTATGTCAGTCATATCTCATATCTTTATGTGCATGTTTATGTTAGTCATGTGTCATATATCTTGATGTGTGTTAGTGTTAGTCATGCCTCGTATCGCTGTGTGCATGTCTGTGTTGGTCACATCTCATATCTTTGTGTGTGCATGTCTGTGTTAGTCACCTCTAGTGACTCGGGCAGATGGTGCTTGTAAACCTGGGAGGGCAGACCATCTAAGGGCAGAATCCCCCTACAGAAAAGACAATCTGCTGCCTTGCAGGAAGATTGGGGACAATCAAAGGCTAAGGAATGCAAACCTGAATAAAATGCTGGCTGAAACCGGATGCACTGGGCCACTGGCGCAGAGCACAATGCAACGTTTTAACGGGTGTTCAATCAGAGTGGATCTGGCAGGCTCTAATTGTGATGTTCTGTCTGTGGGGTCAATCAACACACTTAACCTGACTGCTGACTTCATGTGAGAGTCTGGAATCCTACTCTGATTGAGTCCTGATCACAGAGAGAGAGATATATATTGCAAAATAATGCCAAAACCCTTTTGCCCATCCTGTATGGCTCCTCAAGGGAAACATAAAACACCAGAACTTAGGAAAACATAACAGGAATCATGAATGAAAAAAAAAGCAACCAAACCTTAGAGAGAAAGCACATAACAGACAAATCTTCACCTTGTGCTATTCAAGCTGGAGTAGGTGATCATGTCCTTCCACAATCTTCTATTCACAGTGCATCATATCAATTCTGTTGTTGATTGTTTTCCATGCCATGACACCAAGCTATCCAGTATTTTCTCTCAACTTGTCATTTGCAATCTCTCTTTCCCTCTATTTTGCTAATTGTAACCAAGTATTCCAACATTCCTCTTCTCATGATGTGCTAGAAAAATGTTGATTGTTTCTTTCTGTTTTATCATCATCAAGTGCCGTCTCCGCAATGAAGGTTGGCTACCATGGAGCGCCATTCTGCTCTGTCTCTTGCTTTGATGGTGCAGGTTGTCATAGGCTGATTTGTCAATCTTTTGATGTTACTCGTCCATGTTAGTCTTGGTCTTGGTCTGCCTCTTTTACCTTGTATCTTCCCCTCCAGGATTACTTTTAGTAGGCTGTTGTGTCTTTTAACATGACCCAAAAATCGCATTTGTCTTGTTTGAATTGTGTTTAGTAGTTCTCTTTTCTGTTTTATAGGAGCTCCTATTTTGTGTTGGTCTCTTTGTAGATTTCCTCAGTGGTCTTTTTAGCTGTCCAGGGAACTTTCAACATTCTTCTGAGAAATCTCTGTGGCCTCTAATCATCTTTTCATTTGTTTGTTTACTGTCCATGATTCGCTTCCATAAGTCAGAATTGGCTCTATATAGCACTGATGAACTCTCTTTCTCACTTCTATTGATATAATAGAAATACAATAACAGACAATTACATAGACGAAAATTACCCACAGGACTCCTGGTTCTGCATATACACCCATGGCTCTGCTACAAACACCACCAGTAATGGAGGAGGAGATTGTGTTTCTGAGGCTGAATACCTGGAAGAGATTACCAAATCCACAGGAACTTCGGTCATGTGCTGCTGATAATGAATGATGAAAGACTTCCCATCAGGTATTATGTGAAAACCATCTGGTAAAAGAAAACAATTCAAACCAATAGAATTGCTCTGCAAAACAATTACTAAGGAAGGCTCAAACATGGGACTAAGAAACAATCAAGAACTAGCAGCGAATCATCATTTGTGGAGAACTATGACTTCCGCCCTATGTGCTGTCTTTGGCTCCAGTGGAAAATGAATGAACTATTTTTCTTGTTTTATTCACCTTGCAAGATAACTCTCATCTATATCCACTCTACAGTTGTCTTTCCCCTTGATGAATACCTACATATGTAACTCATTACGTCCCTGTCTCTATTTTTTATGCTAAATGATCTAACTCTGTGATACAACCAGTTAGTTGGGAACTTTCCTGTTAATTTTATATAATAAATCCACTGTTGCAAAGGCAAAATCTCAAGTGGAGGAAATATGCCACCTTCTGAAGTAGAAACTCAATTTGTCTTCTGATCTGTTTATCAAGTGGAGATTTGCATCTATTTCATACTTCATCTCTGTTGTCATTATCTAGATATCTCCATCTTTCAGATTGTCAGTTGAAGTTCCTTATTGGGTGGACCATTTATGTTGAAAATGAGAATATTAATGTCCTTTATTATGTCAATTTCTAAATTACTGTATTATTTTATTATTTTTGGCATTAAACGTTCATTTAATTGTATATTGCTGCACATTAAAATTCTCCTTTGTGCCCCTCTTGATCAAGTCGAAACATCTGATAACCTCTGATTGCAAATTTGTGGTTGTTATTAAGGTGTGTTTTTTTTATATATAGATGGCATCAGTTAGTTCTTTAGACACACAATGTTTTAGAGGGAAATTCTTCTTCAGCACTCCTTCCACATGCCACTGGAGTATATTTAATGTCAGTGTTTGGTCAATAGCTTTTTCTCTTAGTACCTTGACTCCATAATACAGAGGAAGGTGACTACTAGTAGACCCTTTTTGATGCAGTGGGTCCAGCATTCTTGCTGATTGGCAGGACTCTATCAAATCAAAATCGACTTATGGTTTCAAGATAGTGGAATAGTTTGTGTTTCATTGACCGCTGCAGGATTTGCATTTGGAGGCTCATTATTTTCAGCTAACTGCGTTAAAGTCAAATGTTCCACTGTACAGATTCACGCCTGTACTATGTATTTTATACACTTGGCAGTGGTCCTTTTTGGTGAATCAAGCGAAGTGTGTACAACCTACTTCCATAATGAAGTCGATATATGTATTACATCGTGACATTAAAAGCTGTTCAGTAATCGCTGCTGGATTTTTTCAGCACCAATTACTTTCAGCTCCTTCATGCAGATCATTATGCCAATTGAAGGTTCCACTTTAACCCTAGATTACAATCTATCTCCATCTATTGTCCTTTCGAGGCGAGGACGGCACATAGGGCAGAACCACAATCTCAAAAACAGAAACCTTGCGTGCCAAAATGGCACATATTGCAGAGATCACTGCTCTAAAATCTATGAGTTTCCATAACAATACTTTTTACAATGACAGCTTGTCAGGCCATCAAAGATTACAATACTGTAGTAAAATTACTGCCTCAAAATACAATTGTTTTGAAACTTGACAATTTGCCATGGGCAAACAACACCACATTGTTGGGTTTTTTTTTCATATACCATTGTAAAAATTACTACGGTATTGTAAAAACCACAGTTTTTTTATTTTAAAATTCTGACACTTTTCAAGGAATTCATTATTTCTTTTTTCTCATGACAGGTAAAATTGTCTGGGCCTTCGGCAGGACATGAAAGAAACATTTGTAACATAGGAGAGTCAGCGAGCAATGCCAAATGGTGCAGAACATAATGACTGACCTGATGGTTTATGGCTGCTGTATGAATAGACAGCAGAAGCCAGGGGAACCATGTGGTCATGTTTCAGGCTAAAACTCTATTGTAAACTAAATTTATTTTTCATTCTCCCGTTTTTACCTATGGCGAAGTCCCTAGAAACTAGGAAATTAATTTTGCCTCTTAATCCATTTTTCCCTGGCAGCCATGTGCACAGGCAGATAACTCCATCTTTGGAGGTATTCATTTTTCTTCCATCGATGAGTAATTGATGTTTCGAGCTGGGCCTCGCTGCTGAGACCAGGGGTGGTTGCCGCAGAGAGAAGTCACAACAAACAAATCCCAGCTGGTGCCGCCAGGATTTGAACTCACAACTTCTCTGTCTTGAGATCTGCGTCTTGCCTTGAGACCAACCAATCCCCCAAACCAGGAAATGATTATCACATTGTTTTCCCGTGCCTCTTCTTGTGTGAACACACTGCTGTGTACCAAATGTTCAAAGAAAATTTGATTTTCCAAAACGAAAATTTTTAATATTTAAGTGGTAGTATAGAATACGGTAGCATAAACATGTCAGTTACAGATAGATATTGTAATCTAGAGTTAAGAATTCTGCTATGGTGTTTGTGTATCTGACTGCATTCATTAGAGCAAATCAAGCATTGTGGGTGCATCCATTAGTGACAATGTTGTACTTGTTAAATCATAATGAAAAGCAGTAAAAAAAAAAAAGAAAAAAACAGTATGCTTGAAAACAAAGACAAAGGGATAAAGATTTTTATGTTGTTCATGAGTCTGCAGCTTTGGTGTGACTCCTGGATCTTCACGGAAGATATGTGAACCAGTTTATCCTTTACTCTGCGGGATTTGCTGGGAAGGAGATTAAGTACTTATGGACAGTTACTCAATGTGCGATAAGGATAATCCCACAACTAACTAAATCTATCAAATGAGCACCATATCACTTTCTTCAAGACTGTGATATCTCCATGGTGAGAATTACGTTGCACTATTATGTTAGATGTGTAACCTAGTGCATCTGATTTCAGCATGTTTGTATCTTGCTTATTCTGGTCCTAGCCTTTTGATGTCTGGTTTGGTAACCCCTTGGTAGCAAGATATAGAAAATAAACTGGATGCATTTGTAAACAAAAATATTTCATTTACCATGGAATAAGTTCAAGACTAGTGCAGACATAAGAGAAATGACAAAGCATCCAAAAATATCAATGATAATCAAGAGAAGAAGATGGTCATATGTTGGCCATGTGATGAGAAGAGACAATAAAAAAAATCACAATGCAGGTCCTTAAAAAGGAAAAAGAGGGTAAAAGAAAAAGAGACCTAGAGAAACACTAAAAAGAACATTAGAGCAAGAGGCAACAACAGCTGACATGAGCTCCCTCGCCGAGATTGAGTAACTTGCCCAGAACAGAGTCACGTGGCAAGACACAATGCAAATCCTGTGCAAGGTCTGACAGTTGAAAAATCATCAGACGCAAGAATTTCAATTTCTATAATCTAGAATTTCTGCCCTATGTGCTGTTTTTGGTTTGAAAGGACGATAGACAGACAGTCAGATCATGTATATATTCATGAAATTTTTTTATTCATTCTGCTGTTAACTTGAAAATATTACAGGTGGTGAGGATATTATGGAGAGAAGATAAAAACCTTTCTAGAAAATGAAGGAGAGCAGTGGAAAAATATCTGTATGAGTTTATCCAGATGAAGCACCAGTTATGATTTAAAACTGCGCTTTCAGTCAAGAATGAATAAATATACTTCTGATTCTCAGTAAATACCTTCTTCTTCTTCTTTCCTTCTTCATTTGCCTTTCATCATCAAGGAGAGATACAATTTACGCTCTTTTGCTCTTCTGTTCGCCTATGCTGTTGTTATGTTTCCTAGTCCTTTCAATATTCTATCAATCCATCTTTTTCGTGGTCGACCCTTGGGTCTGGTATTCCCACAACGTTTACTGAAGACTCGTTGTACCTGATTCTAAAAATATAATTTACAAAGTACATCAAATCTGGGTTGTTTATAATCTTCATCCCTACGTTGTGCTACCAATGCCAGTCCTGGACCCTAGATGTAAGAACAATAAGTAAAATAACCTCAAATGAGATGATATGTGTTAGACGAATGATAGGAAACATCCTGAGAGACAAGATCAGAAATGAAGAACTGAAAAAAAAAGCTAGGAATAGCCCTTGCCATGCAGTTGTTGAGTTATTTGCGGGTCATCATCATTGCACTCCGAACATGTCCTTAGGTGCTCAGATCCCCTCCTCAGCAATTCCCTCAGTGTCCAGCGACTGACGACTCCAGTTCTATGTTGGTTGATAAGTTTTCTTACACCGCCACTAAGTGTCTCATTTCTGGCTGTGCCCAACTTAACTCCCATTTCCATCATCCGAAGAAGTGACGTGGATCTGTGTTTGTCAAAGTCATGTGCTCTTCCCACATCTCAGAGGGCATTGATGATGTCCGCCCGATCCATTGGTTGCCCGTCCTCAACGACAGCGCAGCTAGCCAACCTGTCCGCCCTTTCATTTCCCCGTACTCCCCCATGTCCAGGGACATTGACAAAGGTGACCTTACGTATTTTGGATTTCTGCAACTACTCTACCCATTGCATGCGTACAGAGCCTGCCTCCACTTTTTTATCATGCTCATCGAATCACTCAATATACATGCATGGGTGTAGTCTTGTGACTCTAACCATTTGAATGCCTTGGTCACTGCCATCGCCTCCATTGTCATGCTACTCGTGGTCATTACGTATGCACCACTGTCTTCCTTGACTATTCTGCCTGCCGAGCGTGCTGTAAATGCCCATGCACTTCTTTGGTGTCGTCTTACAGATCCGTCTGTATAGATGACTGCATATTTCTCATCGGTGTTATCACTGATGAGACCGTTGACCTCAGCATTAACCACGACCGGGTTCTGTTCCCTACTTTTCCTGTCGAGTGTGACAATACACGAGAAAGTCCCCTTGAATGACGTAGGCACCGGTATCCACTCCTCACCAACGCTGATATTGGTAAGCCCACAGACCTGTTTGATGACATCTTCTGCTCGGCCCACCCATGATTTGCCTCTTTTTAGCCTGGTACCTTTCTCTGTGTTGAGCATGTGGTGCAATGGACCTCTGTATCTGTACTAATCTTCAGGTATGCTCGTGCTCTCCAGATCTTGATTCTGTCATCCATGGTTGGAAAGTCAAGAAGATACCTCATTGCTACACAGGGAGTGTCCCTCGTACATCCCAGGATAATGCGCATAGCTTCATTTTGTATTTTCTCCAGCCTATCAATTTGAGTCGTACTGACAGTAAGAATTGCCAGGGCATATTTGATAGGTGCGAGGACTAATCCCTGGAACAGAAGAGTAAGTAGCCTCTGCTCGATGTTGGCAGCTGTCATGACCTTCAAGGCGGCTAATCCTTTGCGGGATTTTGTTATCACATGGTCGACGTGGTCCCGAAAACTGCGATCAAACTTAACTCCAAGGTATGTCATCAACTTGTCCCTGGTCACCTCATCAGCTCCCATTCGTACTACCGGTGGGGTCGTATGAACGATATGATTGTTAAGGGAGAACCATGAAACTGATGCTTTATTAGGATTAACCACGGCACCTGATACCCCACACCAGGAAGAAATGTGATCGAGTTCGTCTTGCATTGTTGACGCGATTTCCCGTCTGTCTCTTCCCTGTCGATATACCAGAATATCATCAGCAAAAGTCATAGTTCTTCCCCTCCCATACAGCTGTTGTTCCGTGATCGTTATTGTGTACACGTTAAATGGAACTGGTGACAATGGTGAGCCTTGTGGCAGCCCTGGGCAAATGGGTGTTGGCTCGGAAGACCAACTTCCACATCTGAGTATCACCTTCCTCTGAAACAGTGCCGCGGCGATCCATCTAATGAGGAAGGGGTACACCGCCAGTTTAAGGAGCATAGTAAAAAAAAGTAAAGTACCCCCGTCACGCCAAGTGGCGTATAGGGAAATATGGTGTTAGTGACCCTATATTTTACAGACCTTCAGCACATGATTTTTGGGGTAATGTGGTCGGTATTGCGCCCGTGCTGCTTTACTTTCCCAGAAAAAAATCCGATACCCATTTAAGGCTGGGTGAACCCAGAAGCCGTCGGTTGGGATCGAACCCTACCCCTTGTCCTTTGTAGTCCAGTTCACTAACCACTGAGCTATCGCGGCTCAGTTTGAGGAGCATATGCATGAGATATTCAAATGGTACCCTGTTGTATGCATCCTCCAGATCTATAGCAGCAGCACATGTCTCCTCTCATCTGTGGAAGCCGTCGAAGACGTCATAGGCAAATACTGGCGCATTGAGCCATGTTTCTTTGTTATATCTATAACCTCAGAGTGTGGGTGGGAATACACGTTTCTGTTCAAGGTGAAAGGTGAGGACACGGGCAACTATTTTCTCCAGCAGCTGGCCCGCAGTGTTCTGCATTGTGATGATTCTGTAGGCACTGATCTGAGAATGGTCCTTGTTTGGCTATGCACATTTGAGATTGCAGTTAATTTTTACCTTTTACAGTTTACAGTAACAGTTGTAAGAAAATTAAAACATAATTTTTTTTTAATATATTTTTTATTTTATTTTGTTCCACAAAATTTTAATTAAGTGAAGTGATAAGTGACTGAGGAAAATATAATTTACAGCCTAATTGAAATTTTTTGAGAAAAATAGCCACCAAAACTGGAAAACCAGAAAATTTCCAAGATTGTTTAAGTTAAACTGTGTGCAGTCTGTAATGAAAATTAATAAATTTCACATTTAGGGAATGTTTTCACAAATTAAATTTCGCCATAAAAGGAATAAGGCTGTATAATATTTTATCATTATTTACATTACATCATAAACATTGCTAGCATATTACAACTTGTTCTAATAAATTTTTATTTGCAACTATAGTGTTTAGAGGACGGTATAAGGTTTCTAATTTCCATGATTTGCACTCGATCTTCACCAAAGTGGCTGACCAGTAAACTGCTGAATATAAAAGAAATTGATTCTTATCCTGAAGTGGGTGATGAAGCAAACATGTTGTTGACCCAAGGTAAAGATATGTTCACTTAATTCTGTATTCTAATAATGTAATACCAGTATTATCCAATGGTGTGTTTAGTCTGACTTAAATATGTTGCACCAGGGTACAGTTACCAAATTGTTCACTTGATTCTGTTCTACAAGTGACATATGTTGAGGCCTAAATAAAATTTCACTCTGAATATTTTCTTATTCATCATATCTGTTATTAGCCTAGTTCTTTCTAAGATGTGCGACAAAATACATTCAATACTGGCTCTAGATACTGACACATTAAACTGGAGCCGGTTTTTGCAGCTTTTGATTTATTAATGCTTTCAAAACTTTTTCCACTCCAACTTTTTATGAAAAAGTATAACTCTTTTTATTTAACCTCTTTTCCAACTTCAGGAGCAAATAGCTGGAGCTTGAACAGACTTCATGTTTTAGATTGGGGGAGAGGGGAGGTAGTAGGCAAATAATTGCCGTGCTACAGTAAAGCTGGTAGTCGGAAGCCAGTGGTAGGGGTGTAGCGTACACTTCTACAAGGTATGGTGACAACTTCACACAATTGGAACACAACAAAATACTGATGTTTCTGCCTACATGCTGCCTTCTTCAGAAAAAAATAAGAACAAGAAACGATGAAACAGATAAATTCTACTATATCTAGGATGATCAGGACAGGTAAGTCAAGGAGAAGTAAACAGAGGGATAAGAGATGTGTTACAAGTTGGAAGCTAGATAATATGTGGAAATATGAAAGTTAATATATAAATATATATATATTAAAAATGACACTTAACTAGTTGGCAAGATCCAACTGCTCACAGTGAAAAAGATTTGTCAAATGCAAGTGAAAGGACCTGCTGGGCAATCAGTCACATGATTGGACTGGAGATCAGACGAGATACCAAGAAGTGGAAATAGTTGTGAAGCAGTCAAGCGTGTACAGGTAATGACTAGATATATGAGGAGTGTTAAAGCCAACAAACCAAACAGACATTCCTTAGACACCCTAGCACTAAGTGAGGCATGATATACAGACCCAGAAAATTGCCAGAGGGGATCACGTCAGGTGGTAGGGGGCCAAAACAAGAGCAGAGGAGGGAGAAAGGGAGAGGAGAAATGGGGGCAGAGGGGAGGAAGGAGTGAAAGAAGGAAAAAGGGGGTAAGAGAAAGGGGTCACTCATGAGAAAGGGATACATTGATGCCCCGTGGGGTGAAGCATCCCATACGGGCGATCAGATGATTCTCTAAAGTGAATTGCCTGTGGCTGTCTTAAGAACATGACACCAGACTGGTAACAAAGATATCAGCTTTACCCTGATGGCCCTGAGAGTTGAAGTGGGATGCTATTGTGGTGCCTGCATCTCAAGTGATGTCATACAGATGTTCCCGGCATCTTTCCCTGAGATGGCATCCTGATTCGCCTATGTAGGTTAACTTACATCGCTTACATATGATGGCATAGATAATGCTCTGCGATCTACAAGTGAATCCCTCTCTGATCTCAAAAGGATCTTTGGGAAAGAGAACCATATCTGTCTGGAGGACGTGGTTACAAGTTTTACATAGACTGCAATTGCAACGGATTGTACCTCAATGGCTGTAGGGGGAGGCAGGAAGGCGGCTCCTGATAAGCATGTCACAGAGGTTGTGATCATGTTTAAAGGGTACTAATGTGGGATCGGGAAAGAGTTGATGGGCAGTGGAGTCAGAGCAGAGAATGGGGAGGTAGTAGTGAATGATTCTGGTCACCGCATAGTGGTGAGGGTGATGGGTGAGAGCAAGTACTACCCTGTCAGAGGGGGAGATGGGTAGAGGGGGTGAGAGTAACCTGGCATGAGGTGCGGAGAACCTATCAGAGAGAAGGACGGAGAGCTAATTCGAGATAGAGGCATCGGCAGAAGAAGTCATGCATCAGGTGGGGATTATGTAGGAAATCTTCATTGTCCTGGCAACGGTGATGAAACCTGAGTAAGAGCGAATAGGGAAGAGAGTTCTTGCAAGATGTTGGATGAGAAGAGTCGTAGCGGAGGAAACAATGAGATTTAGTAGGTTTGTAGAAGACCGAGGTAAGTAGACCAGAGGTACCTAAGGAAACTGTAATATCTAGGAAGGAGACTGAGGAGGTGGAAATGTGGGAAGTGATATGGATCGAGGGGTGAATATGTCCAACATACTCGATGAATAGGGAGATTTGCTCAGAAAGGTCAGTCAGACTAATGCAGTCATAAATGTACCTATGGTACATAAGGGGAAGTGGGCACTGGTAGGTGTGAATATTCTGGTGCTCATCGCCACACTACTGATCTTGGATTTATATTCAAGCTATGGACTAAGCAATGTTTACTTTGAACACCACGATATCTGTTATTGCAGCGAGTTGGCAGATTTTTGAAAATGTATTCAAGGGTTTTAACATAAATGTTTGTTCACAGTTCGTTAACCTTCGCTGTAGATAAAGTCTTTAATTTGATGGCTTAGTTTGTGACGTTGGTAGCTAAGGACCTAACTTGTGCAAACGGATGGCATTGGCAAGGATCATTTTGAATCTATGAAGTGGGCTCATTTTGTGTTTAACTCAAAAGCATATGTGCTTTTTAACCAAAGACCTTTTTTTTGGGGACTCAAGGAAGATATCCCTGATGGAAGAATAAATTGTATTATTAGTCCCATAAATGATTCGCTTCCAGAGGTTTATGATGTAAACAAAGCAGTTTTGTCATTGCAAGTGAATAATGTCCACACCTATAATTGGTCAGGATTGTGTAGCAGCAGCAGCTTTATAGCGAACACAGAAAACATCATAGGATTGTGCTGTTCTGAAACAGCTAAGCCATGCTACCCTAGAATTGCCTTTAATGGGATTACTGTGACCACAAACCACTCTCCATGTGTGTGCCACATATCTACACCCCAGAAAGAAATACTGAATATAACATCATATGCCGTCTGTGATATTAATGACCACAAACCAGGAGCCTCCTGTATGATTGATACAACTGTTGCACCAAGCACTTCATCAGCAGAGCCAGATCTATGGAATGTTAATCTGACATTGTTCTTGAATGATGTCCAAGTTAATGAGACATCAGAATCGTGTGGCAGCAACTACAAGAAGGGAGCAGAGAACATCAAGTTCTGCTGCTATAAAGGAGACTTGCCTTGCTATCACAGAATTGCCTTAAATGGGATCACTGTAGTTGAAAACTTCTCCTCTTGTGTAAACTACACATTCACATCCAAGAGTGAATCAGTGAAGGTCACAAAATCATATTCTCTCTGTGGTTTTACTAACTACAGGTCAGGTGGCTTCTGTTGGATTGGAATGATAACTTACCACCACTGTGTGTCTATATGTTTGGAATTGGAGTCATCAACGATGGCCTAACATCATCAAGTGCTACAACGATCATCATTTTCGGGAGGATGCGAACTTCCATGGTATATGGTGGATAGACGGCAGGAACCATTGAAGGCTATGTCTGAAATGTGTTCCTTCTTGCAGTTTCCTCATATTCCAAGTCCGGCTTGTTGCAGGAGCTACTGAGTTAAGTGCTCTGTGCACACCATGAGCTGTGTGTCTCATCCGTTTTGATCCTGTTTCGATATCCCGCTTGTTTACGATGAATGATGATATCGTATGACAGGGAACAGTTGGCTGTGTTCACTTTCTGCGCGGTTTCGCCTTATGTCTTTTGGCGTGTGCTGAGACTACTACGATGGGAACTACAGTTACCTTTCTTTGTTTGGGAGATGTGTTAGTAATTCGGATGATTCCACTGGCACAGGCGGTTGAGCAATTATGGATTTTAATTCGTTTGCAGTGATACTGAGGCCTTCCATAACCAATAACCAATACTGATCTTGGTGAAGAAGTTACCATCGAATTCGAAAGAGTTGAGGTTAAGAACTAGTTTTGCTAGATGGAGGAGGATGTCAGTAGTGATAGAAGGTTGGCTTCTCTTATCAAGGAAAGATTGGAGAGTTCGAAGACCGTCGGTGTGGGGAATGGAGGTGTATAGGAAGCAGACATCCTTGACAAAGACATGGTAGTTGTAGTCAGGGGAAAGGGTGATGGAGGCAAAGATGTTCAGAGCATCATTGGTGTCTTTAACATATGAAGGGAGGTTCATGACTGGGTTGAAAGACACTATCAAGGAAGTCAGAAATGTGTACTGCAGATACACGTCTGTTGTATTCATTTACGTCCCATAAGAGAAGATAGTGAGTCACTCGAGGGGCGAAGAGAGATTTGCTGAGAAAAGAACGTTTGTAGTCAGAAAGAGGCAGATCAGGGGGAATATAAATGACGAGGAAGTTGGAGTCAGAGGCAGTCAGGGGTGTGAGAAGTGGGGGAGGCTGAGGGCAGAAGTTCAAGAATTTACATTTGTGTTGATAGGATAAAAAGTTATAATGTAATCGGTTGAAGTGATGGATAAGACAGAGAGCCAAGGGAAGGTACATGGTGAGGTGCTGGAGTTGGAATGGGAGTTATTTCTGATGGGTGTCAAAGTGGGATATAAGATACGAGTGGCTAGAGGCAACAGGACATATGCGTCTAAAGCCATGCAGAAGTTAAAGGTAATTTAGCATTTGAACTAGAATTAGCCTGCAAGACAGGAAATGGCAAGGTACTATATAATATGCAAAAACAATTAACAAGCAAATTACATATTCAAAAAAAAAAAAGCAGTCTTAATGATTGCAATAACTAGAGAGAAATAACTTTTTATCAGTTAACTCCAATGTTTTCTGTAAAATCATGCTAAGTGGTATAAAAATAAAAGATGCTATTGATAATATTATGCAGGAAGAACAAGCAGGATTCTGAAAGAGGTGAAGCTGTTTTGCCCACTCATTCCAAGGATTATACTAGAAGAACATCCTGAAAAATAACAACCATTAATCTAAGAAGCATTCAACCAAATAAATAGAGAAGAATTATGGGAGATACTAACATCTGACAAACCTATGTAAAAGTTTGTACATAACAGTAGTTGCACAGTCAGAACAACAGCAGGCTATACAGATCACTTTAAATTTAGAAGAGGATCTAGATGGTGGTGCTTGATATCTTTCCTTTTGCTTATTACCTACATGAACTTGCATATGTAAGTTAGCTATCCCATCAGAGGCAGAGGATATTAACGAGCTCCTATCCACAAATAATTAGGGCACTACTTCTAATATTTGGGAGCCGGATGGTATGGAGGTTATACATCTGCTTCAGACAGGCTTTCTTCATAGCTGTACCCTCCCTGGTCTCTGAGTAGCGAGATCTGATGTCTAACCCTCTCAGATAACTGCGAAAAACAGGAGGTCCAGTGTGCACTTATGCACGTTATAAAACCCTTGGCAGTTAAAAATAAAAAAGAGTAGATCATAACAATGGCTGCTGCACAAGCAAAATTGTCAGCAAAAAAAATCAGATGTGTTTGTGCACATGGGTCAGGGTTCTCCTATGATATTCTCTATATTTTTTAGGGGAAAATCAGAGCACCTTTGGATTCGTCCAGTGTGCAGTGATGATGAACATCCTGACATAACATCAGAAGCTAATACATGGGAATAGAATACCTACAAAGAACACTTAAATCAACATGAAACACATGAAAATCAAAATCAACAAGACAGAAATGAACATTGCAAAAGAGAAACAGATTTGGTTATTTGGTTATGGAAGGCCCCGGTATCACTGCAAACGAATTAAAATCCATAATTGCTCAACCGCCCGTGCCAGCGTAATCATCCGAATCTCATCTCCCAAACAAAGAAAGGTAACTGTAGTCCCCATCGTAGCAGTCTCAGCACAGAACATCAGCATAACAATAGATGACAGATGATTATAACAAGTGGAGGAATTTAAATAGCAAGGAAGTCTAGTGGTAAAAGACAATTCACAAACAGCAGACTCAAGATACAACAAATCTTGTTAGATCATTGGACAACTATCACCACTGCTGTCCAACAAGGAAATTAAACTAGAGGCAAAGCAGGCACTCTAAAACACAATCTTCATTCCAACGATGTGCTATCAGGGATGCTAGACTCAAGAAAAACAAGAAATATAACCACTACTTAAATTAAATGTGCTAGATGAATGATGGAAAATAGTCTGAGAGATCAGATCAGAAATGAAGAAATTTAAGAGTAATTTCCGCCATTGAATACATAAAGAAACAACAGACAAAATAGTTTAGCCACATGACAGAAAGATCAAAACACAACACAAGCTTATAATAAATAAGAGCCGACCATGAAAAAGATGGATTGATGAGAGACACTAGCAAACAGAACAGTAGGAGAAACCAACAGAAGTGCAAAAGACTGCAAGCTATATCTTCTCTCTATGCTGAAAGGCAAATGAGAAAGGAAAGAAGAAGAAAACATGTGTGTGTGTGTGACAAAAATTATATACTGGCTTTAACCAATCTATTGTCTTTTCAAGCCGAAGACCTTAGACAGCATATGGAGAAGAAATTCTAGAGGGTCTATATTCGACAATCTTTGCTATCAAGTGCCAAACCTTCCACGGGGCCCACATTGAATTTCGCCACACATCCCTGTTCTGGGCAAATTATTTACTTTCAGCGAGAGAGTTAATGCCTGCTGTTGTTACTTCTACCTTATTGTTCTTTTTAATATTTCTCCAGGTCTGCCTCTTTTTTCACTCTCAGGTTTCCATTTGAAGACCTGCTTTGAGATTCTTTTGTTGCCTTTTCTCATCACATGGCCAACATATGACCATCTTCTCTTGATTATAGATGATAATTTTAGATGCTTTGTCTTATTTCAGTATTAGTTTTAAATTCATGCCATGGCATATGAAGTATTTTTCTGAGGCATTTGTTTTCAAATGCATCCAATTTATTTTCTATATCTTTTGTTGTTTTCCATCTTTCGCATGTATAAATAAGGGTGGATAATACATTTGAATTGAAAACCCTGAACTTTGTTTTTGTTCTTAATAATTGTGAATTCCATATTTTTTCAAGATTTCTGAAAGTCATTGCTGCTTTTGCTATTCTAATTCAAATTTCTTTCTTTATGTTTCCTTCTTCATCTATACAGCTTCCAGGATAGACAAATTGATCTACTTCTTCCACTGCTTTTCTTTCAAAGTATATTTTTTCCTTTGAGTGAATTTGATTTTTCATTACTTTTGTCTTTTCTTGGCTGATCTCAAGTCTTAATTTTTCTAGTCATTGGTGACAGGGCGCTTGTTTTTTTTTCTTGCATCATGTTCACATTGCTATTGATAAGAACTATGATGTCTGCAAAATCAAGATCCTTCAATTGAGATCCAAGTGTTCATCCAATGCCTTTGTTACCCGAATGCATTTCTGCATTATGAAGTAAATGATGATTCCATATAGCAAGGGAGATAAAATACATCCTTGTTTCACGCCGGTATCAATCTGGAACCATTCATACAGTCCTGCCCCTGTGCAAATAGCACATGAGAAGCTGTAGTACAGATCTTTGATGATGTTAATAACTGTTGGTGGTATTCCATATTGTCTTAGTATGTTCCACAATTGTTGTTTTAAATGTAAATTATATTACGACAGAATTACATTACATTTAAAACAACAACAAAATAAATAAATAAAAATACACATTATCCAATGCTACGCATTGACCAATGATAGGGGTGATTTAGTTAAATATGAATTCTATAAACAGTTGCAATGTCAGATGGATGAAAGACGAGCCAAAGATATTATAATCTACATGGGAGATCTAAATGCAAAAGTAGGATCGGACAATAGAAGCTTCAAAGAGATTATGGGAAAACATGGACTTGGAGATACAAACGAGAATGTAGAGATATTTGTGAATTTCTGTGCCCTTAATCAAGTGAGCCTAGGAGGAACAATATTCCAACATAAAAGAATACATAAAGCTATATGGGTGTCACCAGATCATAGAACGGAGAATCAAATTGACCACAAATGTATTAATAAGTTTAAGTCATTCTTACAGGATGTAAAAGTATATAGAGGAGCAGATGTGGCTTCAGATCATCATCTTCTGCTAGTTAAACTTAAACTAAAAAGATATCTATCTATCTATTGACCTTTCGAGCCGTAGCTGGCCCAAAGGGCATAGACCCTGATACTCTTTCTCTTATCTAAATTTTTATTCTAGCAGTTTTCAATCCTTCTAAAGATATTTTATAAAATCTTGCCATTTAGCTCTGTTCTGTGCAAGCAACTCTATCTCATTGAGGGAGCCGATTCCTGCTGCTCGTCTCTCTCATCAATGTTCTTCTCAGTTAAAAAGATATACTACAACGAACAAGGGTAGAAAGTATTTCTATGTAGGGTTTCTTAAAGAACAAGGAATTAAAGATAAATTTGCAGTCACAATATCAAACAAATACCAAGTCCTCCAACAACTAGAAAATACAATAAATATAGAAGATGACTGGAAACAGGTAAAGGATATATGGAAAGAGACATGCGAAGAAACGCTTGGGAAAAGAGAACGGCAGAATAAGGCATAGATGACAGCAGAGACCCTGGATAAAATTAAAGAAAGAAAGAATAAGAAACTAGACATAAATTAAAGGAAAATGAGAAGTAATAAAGCCAAGACACAGGAAGCTTACACAGAGGTGAACAACGAAGTGAGAACATTCATTAAAAGGGATAAGAGGAAATATATAGATTAACTAGCTAAAGAGACAGAGGAAGCAGTTAATAAAGGGAATATGAAAGAACTGTACAACAACACAAAGAAATTAAGTGGAAAATACAAACAGATCAATGCTTTTATTAAAGATAAGAAAGGAAATCTCCTTAGTAACATAAGGGAACAAATGAAGAGATGGAAAGAGCACTTTAAAGAACTTTTGAACAGACCTGGCCCAAATAACCTACCAGATATACTACCAGCAGAAAAAGAGTTAAACGTTAACTGTGGAAAACCAAGCAAGGAAGAAATAATGAAAGCCATCAAGCTATTAAAAAATGGCAAATCCACAGGATCAGATGAAATTCCTTCAGAAGCCATCAAAGCAGATATTAACACCTCTACAAAAATGTTGCATAATCTATTAGATAAAATTTGGGAGAGGGAAGAAATACCTAAAGACTGGAAAGAAGGTTATGTGATCAAACTACCAAAGTTAAGGAAGTTTACAGGAGTGCACAAATTATAGGGGAATTATGCTACTATTAGTGCCAGGAAAAATATTAAGCAGAATCATTCTGGAGAGACTAAAAGAGGCCATAGTGAAACATTTGAGAGATGAACAAGCAGGTTTTAGGAAGAACAGATCATGTGCTGATCAAAAAACTACCCTACGTACAATAGTTGAGCAAAGTTTAGATCTAGTCCCCACTTTATATTGGATTCATAGATTACGAAAAGGCATTTGATAGTTTAGACAGAGGAATACTTTGGAAGTTGCTGAGTCATTACAGAATCCCCACAAAGTTTATTAACTGATAAGAACAATGTATGAAGGAATTAAATGTATTGTGGTGCATGAAGGGCAGCTTACAGAAGTATTTGAAATAAGAACAGGAGTAA
Organism: Megaustenia siamemsis; assembly: GCA_032433765.1. Taxonomy (NCBI): domain Eukaryota; kingdom Metazoa; phylum Mollusca; class Gastropoda; order Stylommatophora; family Ariophantidae; genus Megaustenia; species Megaustenia siamemsis. Next base: position 60,747,855 of record JAVIAB010000139.1, read on the forward strand.
GGCAGGGATGCCTTCTGTCTCTATTTCTCTTTCTACTGGCCATAGATTGGATTATGAAAATAACTCAAAACAACAGAAATGGGATCTAGTGGTCACTGACCAAACAACTTTGCTGATGACATAGCTCTCCTATCAAACAGCCATCAACAGATGCAGGATAAAATGAGCATACTTGATGAAAGATCACAACAGCTAGGACTGAAAATTAATAGAGATAAGACCAACATTATGAGAATTAATGCAGTTGGCAATAACCAAATAAAATTAGGAGAAATACCTCTACTAGATATACATTCTTACATATATCTGGGTAGGAAGATTGGGAACAATCAAAGGCTAAGGAAAGCAAACCTGAATAAAATGCTGGCTGAAATCGGATGCACTGGCGCAGAACACAGCGCAACGTTTTTAACGGGTGTTCAATCAGAGTGAATCTGTCAGACTCTAAATGTGATGTTCCGTCTGTGGGGACGATCAACACACTTAACCTGACAGCTGACTTCATGTGAGTGTCTGGAATCCTACTCTGATTGAGTCCTGATTGCAGAGAGAGAGAGAGAGAGAGAGATATCTGGGTAGTAATATAGATAAAGAGGGAGGAACAGAAAATGATACCAAAATAAGGATATCAAAAGCAAGAGGAGCTTTTGTTGCACTGAGAAACATACGGAAGTCCAAAGAAATTAGGTTAAATACAAAAATAAAATTTTCAACTCAAATGTTAAGTCGGTCCTATTATATGGCTGTGAAACATGGAGAACATAAAAAATGACAATCATGAAGATACAGACTTTCATTAATGGATGCTTACATAGAATAAAAGGATGGAAATGACAGATCAAAATCACTAACATAGAATAATGGAACTGTACCAGTGGATAAAGAAATACAGCGAAGATGATGGCGCTGGATAGGACACACACTGTGGAAGCCAACTGAAAGTATTACACAACATATCCTTTTTTGGAATTCCAAGGGGAAAAGACAAAGAGGAAGACGAAGGAATTCTTGGAGAAGACAGATGGAAGTAGAGATGAAGATGACGGGGAAGACATGGAATGATCTTAAAAGAATGGCAAGAAACAGAATGGCTTGGAAAGTGTTTGTTGAATACCTATGATCCACATGGAGCTGAATGGTAGAAGAAGAAGAATGTTCCACAATGAGTCTCTCTGTGTGCTGTCAAAAGCCTTTTTGAAATCATTGAAATTTTGAAAAAGTTGGTTTCTGCTTTTCTATTGAGTTATTGAGTTATTTGCGGGTCATCATCATTGCACTCCGAACATGTCCATAGGTGCTCAGATCCCCTCCTCAGCAATTCCCTCAGTGTCCAGCGACTGACGACTCCAGTTCTATGTTGGTTGATAAGTCTTCTTACACGGCCACCAAGTGTCTCATTTCTGGCTGTGCCCATCTTAACTCCCATTTCCATCATCCGAAGAAGTGACGTGGATCTGTGTTTGTCGAAGTCCTGTGCTCTTCCCACATCTCGAAGGGCATTGATGATGTCCGCCCGATCCATCGGGAGCCGATTCCTGCTGCTCTTGCCTCTCTGATCAATGTTCTTCTCAGTGTCTCTCTGGGTTGGCCTCTTTTCCTCTTACCTGTTGTTTCCCACATGATGGCTGGCTTTGTTATTCGATTAATATCTCCTCATCACATGTCCAACATATGACCATCATCTTTTCTTGATTACTGAAGATATTAGTGGTTGATTGGCGATTTCTCTAATCTCTTCGTTTGTTTTGAATTCGTTCCACACTATACCAAGTATTTTCTTTAGACATTTATTTTCAAATGCGTTCAACTTTGTTTCTATGTCTCTTGTTGTTTTCCAGCTCTCATGTTGATAGTATGTTTGATTTGAATGGTCTAAATTTTGTGTTTCTAATTCTAATATAATACTTAGGATGAAAATATGATCAAGGCATGACAGTGTCTATGGCATCTTTGTTTCTGTTCATTATTATCATGCTTTAGAGGCAACCGTGTTACACTTCTCCAGTTGTTGCAATCCTTGTTTGGGAATTTTGAAAACTATATCTCTATTCCACTGTATAGGTACCTTTTCTGCTTTCCATATTGTATTAATTAAACATTTTTTGCAGGAGTTTTAAGTTATGGATGTCCATTACTTTATATATATCTTCACCTGCAGCCTTGTTATTAACCATGAGCCTTACAGTTGACTCTACTCTAGGTGAGGTCATCTAAATTAATATCTAATTGGGAGGCTGGTGTGCTGTTAAATTTATTAAATGCCTTGGTATTGGATGAATAAGGATTTCTTTAAAGTTTTCAGCATATCATGACTTTGTTTCTTCACTTGATGTTTATAGGGTTTCATATTTGTTAATAAATGTGCCCAGTTAGATGCAAAAGTGTTCGTTAGAATGATCTGTATATTATAAATAAAGAGTTTTATTATCTCCTGTCATTGCTGCTCTCTGCCTTTATTGCCAGTTTATCTATATAAGTTCTTTTGTCTCTTCTGGATGAGTATTTTACTTTGTTGCCTAATTCTTTGTATTGTGTTACTTTTTGCCATTTCTTTCTCAAGTCTTTCATTACAATCTCCATAGCTGTCTTTGCTTCTCTCTTTTCTTGTATGTGTTTCCATGTATTGTTAGAAATTTATGTTTTTCTTTCTTTTTCTTAAATCAGCACTTGATTCTGCCAATGACTTTAGAGCTGTGCTGTGAGTTTTCTCACCTTGTTAGCCAAGCACAGCAGAGTATTTCTTGAGCTCCAGGTTGAAGTTTCTATTAATATTCTCATTTTTCAATTTCACATTATCTATCTTCTGAGGCTTCATATCTTTGTGTGTGGAAAGATATTTCCAATGCATAAAATATAATCAGTGTAAACATCCGCCCCTCAGCTTGCTCTCACATCTATCAAAGATGTTCTAAATTGCCTTCTAATATACAGGTGGTCAATCTGGTTTGGTTCTATCAACTGGAGATAACCAAGTTGTTTTGTGTATCTCTTTATGTTGGAATAATGTTCTTATAATCAATAATTCAATATACATCCTGAGAACATTGATAGAAAGAACTATAGAGGTAAAGAAAGATCTGTTTATGTGCTTTATAGACTACACAAAAGCACTTGACAAAGTAAAGCATGTGGAAATAATCAAGATGCTGGAGAAATTAAACATTGATGGCAAGGATCTGAGAATCATAAAAAACATGTACTGGCAACAAAAAACAGCCATAAGAATTAACAACCAAACAGGGCAGTTCCAATATAAAACAAGGAATGAGGCAAGGCTGTCACCGGATTTGTTTTCACTTTAAAGCAAAAATATGAGATCAATAGTAGACAAAAAAGGAATTGAAGTCAACAGTCACAACATAAACAATTTGCGATATGCACATGACACAGTCTGAATAGCCTACAACATAATAGTAAAAGAAAGCAACAAAAAGGTCTCAGCCCAAATAGTAAGAAAACAGAGGTAACAGTCATATCGAAGAAACAATCATCACCATCATGCAGCATAAAAATAAACGGGACAAATTTGAAACAAGTGCGATGCATCAAATACTTGGACACAATAATAACATCAGATGGAAGATGCATCACAGAAATAAAAAGCAGAATAGCTCAGGCCAAAAAAGAATTTCAGAAAATTAAAAATGTCTCTTGCAACAAGTCTGTGTCAAAAGAAGTGAAAAAGATATTCTATCTTTGCTATATAGAGCCAATTCTGACCTATGGATGCTAATCATGGATAGTAACGTTCCCTGGACAGCTAAAAAGACCATTGAGGAAATTCTCAAAGAGGTCAACACAAAAAGGGAGCTCCCAAAAAAACAGAAAGAAACAATCAACATTTTTCGAGCACATTATGAGAAGAGGAAAGTTGGAATACTTGGTTACAACTGGCAATACAAAGAAAGAGAGATCTCAGATGACAAAGAGAAAAGATATTAGTTAGCTTGGTGTCATGGCATGGAAAACAGTCAACAACAGAAGTGATACAATGCACTGTGGATAGAAGATTGTGGAAGGATATGATCGCTTACGCCAACCGGTATGGCACATGATGATGATGATGATAATCAAACCTTCTGTTAAACACAATTCAATTCATTTTTTTTCATTTTGTCTTGTATCAATTCTTTCTTCCCAGAGGAGAACCTTCTCAACTCCTATGTTATTTTTTTCCTAATTTGGCATTTGAGTCACCCATCTTCTGCCTCATTTTGTAGGTGCATAGCAATGTTTAACTCTGATCACATTCCTGTTATGGTCAAAATGAAAATAAAATTAAGGAGAAACAGGAAGAAAAATAAATACACAAATAATACCACTGGACATAACAGCTCAAACAGAACTTCAACATACATATACAATACAAGTAAAAAATACAAATAAAAAATTGTTACAGGAAGAAATGGAACAATTTAGAAGGAAAAACACTGACAAAAAAAATTAGACCAAATGGCAATGTTTGAAGAAAAGCAATACAAGAAGCCAGCAACATCTTACCTAAAAAGGAAAAGATCAAAAGACAAAAATAGATGACTGAAACCATCTTGGAAAAAAATTGATAAAAAAAGGCAAGCAAAGAACACTAAACAATACATCAAAATAGAACACAACAAATTCGCAATATGTGTAGACAGACAGGCTCAATCAAAGATATATGGAAATAAAAACTATGGAAAAGAAACAAGATTTAAAAGGAGTGCAGACAGAAATAAAAAGAATGACCAACAAGATTTAAGTCACAGATGGGGAATGTATTATAAACAAAAAATGGAGGCAAAAGCGCACCTCACAGCAGCAGAACTGAAAGTTGTCAACGACCGACAGCTGATGGCTTGCACCAGGATTGGTGAACCAGAACCATCCAGACCCTGTTCCACCTCTCCATGGTACCTCTAGTAACAGACTAACCTGTCTAGTCTGGCCAAGTGAGTAGGGATCGAAGAGAGAAGACAACCCGGTACTAAAAAATGGCATGCTGAAGTTGAATGTGTTGGGCCGAAAGGCGCAAATAATCACAGTTATACTGCAAACCACTATACATTGTAGTCACGCCCACTTAACGCCCTTTTAAGGGCGGATGATGAAGAGGTATACTCCTTTAGTCATCGGGCAAGCCGCAAGCAAGCATAAACAAAAAATGAGAAATGTTAACAGACAGTTTAGATATAATGCATAGCAGAACTGTTTGAAGATGAAAGAGATAAGAAATCAACCTGAAGGTGTATGTCAGGATACAAAATCTTAAAATCTAAAGTAGAGAAAGTTATAAATACAATGAAAAATGGAAAAGCTGTAGGGCCAGACACAACACAGATTGAGATGATAAAAGCCCTAAGTGTTTTAGCACAGATAATAACAACCTGTGCAATGGTATATGCAACATAGGAACTATACCATATGAGCTTAAAACATCAGTATTTATTGCCCAAGAAGACTGGTGCTGTCAAGTGCACTGACTTCAGAACAATAAATTTGATGAACAATATAACAAAAATTTTGCTTAAAATTATACAGGGAAAAATTCAAAATAAAATTAATATGAAATTCACAGAATAACAATTTGGATTTTAAAAGAACAGTGGGACAAACGAAACCATCTTCTGCTTGAGAATGTTAATATGAAAATATGTAGAAGTAGAGAAACAAATGTATGCATGCTTCATAGACTACATCAAAGCCTTTAGACAGAATACACCATAAGCAGCTAATAAAATGCCTGAAAGATATACATTTAGATGATGCTGACGTAAGACTGATGTATAATTTATACTGGGAACAAACAGTTATGATAAAATACAATTTTTAATATAAAGAGGAGTAAGACAGGGCTACATTCTATCACATTGTCTATTCAACTTATAGGGGAACAGGCAAATAAATGCAGTGCTGCTTTAAAGCTGGTAGCAGAGAACAAGTGGTGGGTGTAACATACACTTCTACAAAGTATGGTGACAGCTTTACAAAACAAGGGACAAAACAAAATATTTGACATTTCAACATACATGTAGCCTTCTTCAGAAAACAGGGACACACAAACAGACAACGAAAACAAGATACACTCTATTACATATTCTAAAGTAATAAAACTAATACTAACAAGAAGGAGGGAATGAAAAATAAGAAAATATGTAAGGAGAATATACTGTATTACAAGAATGACAGAGAGAGAGAGAGAGGAGAAAATGAATGTAAGAAGGTGTATTAAGAATGTATTAAAATTGTGAAAAAAATGAGTCACTAACCTGAAACCTCCATCCAGTGTGCTATCGCAAAGTGGAGTGAGAGGAGGAGGCCAGGCATATGATAAGACAAAAACTCTAGCATGGATGGCTGATAATGGGAGATAAGATGACAAAGGACCAGATGCCGCAATTTGGTGTGAGGATAAAGAACAGAGGCTAGCATCTGCAGTGGGTCAACTGGGTGAAGTGTAATATTATATGTCAAACCGATGTGGCCAACCTAGGAGCAATCTTATGTAAAAAGAGATCATAGGGGAGTAGGTATCAAAGGTGTATCAATTATGTGGTAAAAAGGGAGTATAGTACCACCAAAAGAGTCAGATAGGAGAGAGTCATATAAATAGTGTGTGTGGTTGGCAACAGAAGACTCATCGATGAAAGAAATGGATATGGAGGGGGGTTATTCCTAGCTTTTTTCTCAGTTCTTCATTTCTGATCTTATCTCTCAGGCTGTTTCCTGCCATTCATCTAACACATTTTATCTCAGTAGAGGTTATTTTTCTTATTGTTCTTGCATCTAGGGTCCAGGTCCGGCATTGGTAGCACAACGTTGGGATGAAGATTGTATTGTATAGTGCTCATTTTGCCTCTAGAGTTATTTCCTTGTCGGACAATAGTGGTGATAACTGTCCGATGATTTGACAAGCTTTGTTGCATCTTGATTCTATCTCTGCTGTTTGTGAATTATCGTTTGTCACTAAACTTCCTATGTATTTGAATTCCTCTACTTGTTTTAGTTGCCTGCCTTATATAGCTATGTTCTGTTTATTTTTGGCATTATTCCATTATTGTTATATATAATTAATGACAGAAAACCTATTACAAGTGAAAAAAATAAACAAGACAAGCAAAGAATATGGTTTAGATATAAATATTAAAAAGAATAAAACTATGATTATTAGCAGAGAAAACACACAAAATATACAAGTGGATATCAAAGTAGATGGAAATAACCTTAGAAAAAGTTCAAGAATATAGCAATCTTGAACATAAGACAAGCGATGAACAATATAAATCAGCAATAAACAAAAGAATGGGAATGGCAAAAAGCAATTTTAACAATATGAAAAATATCATGAAAAATATACTAACATTAAAGTAAATAATATCAGAACTAAACTATGAATTGTAAAAAATGTTACATTTACTTAACATTACTGTAATTATGTAGAAACATGGACATTAAATGGGAAAACAATTTGAAAAAAGTACACTCGTGGTCGACCCTGCCGCTGGCAGAAATGGGTACCAAGTAGCACATAGGGAAGGTTAGAAATGCCGCTTCGCATCGTGACTTTTGATGAAGTGACACTGTCCAGAAGTCTCAGAACACTTCTGGATATGCAACCGAGCACATTTGGGTGAAAACTCTCGTGCTAAGATGCTGATTCAAGTCTCATACTTTACATAGCAGAAAATTGAAGCCTTTGAAATGCTGATCTATGGGGAAAATAGAGACAATGATTGGGGGGGGGGGGGGGGGGGGCGCGCAAATAACAAAATTTTGAATCTGCTGAAAATGAAAAAAAGAACTATTTAACATAATAGAAATAGACATTAAATTTTTTGGACATGTGAAGAGACACAATACCGTACTAAAAGTCATCTTGGAAGTAAGGTACAGGGTAGACAAGGCAAAAGCAGACTAAGACTAAAATGGACTGATAACATCAAAAATGGTCAGGTGAACTAAACACCATCAAGACAAGAGACAGAGTAAAATGGTGCTGCATAGTAGCCAATCTTCAGTGCGGAGACAGCACCCAATGAATGAACATTGTATAATTGTGAGTTTTCCGCTCCTTGATTTGTAGCAAGCTCTTATTAGATGGTTATTTGCTGGCTCCCATTCTATAAGGCTTCCTTTCAGCTGTATTTGTCATAATTATTTCAACCCCTTCTCTGTGTTTTCCATCTTCTCTGTTTAAATATACTATTGTTTAGTTGTTAACCACTGATTTTCTGCCTGTTTGTGACCATCACATTTTGCTAATACAAATATATCCAGCTGATATTTATTGATCTGGCTAGCCACCTGGGCCAATTTTGTTAGCATAGCTATTGTTCTGATATTTCATAAACTTTTTTTGGTTATGATTTTTGGGTCAAAAGTTGAAAACAAATGCTAGATCCTGATTGGAATTCATCATTTCTATTTAAGAGTCAAGATTTCTGTTTCATTAACAATGGATGTTTCATGATGGCGGCGTGTTAGGCCACCAATCAACCGTCTATAGCAAGGTGAAGAAAAAGTTAAATATATGTTAGGGATTGTTTTTGTTTTTTTTTAATGAAATTCAGAAAATGCTGATTCCAAGCCAAAACCTATATGAAATTGCCAGTGACAAAGATCAAACCGCTTTATAGTCACACAGATATAAAGGGATCCTAACTTTACCACAGTTCAGAATTAATTTACACTGAACAAATGATGTATAATGCAATGGGGTTCAAAATTAAAATAGTTATTGCATCTATGCGGCTTAAAAAATCAGGATAGGGTATTATTTTACAATATTCAAAGAGAATATCAATGTGAAGTATAATTGTACCTTGGATAGATGCTGATTGATATAACTGACACAGCATACAAATGTTCTTTTCGAATAAGAAACAAAGAGATTTATATCTATCATATATATATTTGTTTTGTTTTGTTCTTTGCTCCCAGGTATACTCAGTGATACACATCTTCTGGCATTAATGTACTGTGGAGAAATGTGTTACTGGCACACAAAGCTGAAGAGCATTCCAGAAATGTCTAAACATTTGAAAGTTCCAAAGTCAAATGAAACTAAAATTGGTGCAAATTCATTACAAAGCCATTTTTGTAATGATTGTTTTGAAATTAAGGAACATACATTTACTGATTCACGCGAGTCACAATTTCATAGTGAATCTAACAAAAGGGAACCCAAAGTCAGTTTATTCACTTTCTTGTCAGTTGCAGAATTCTTCTCATCAGCTGTTCCAGATGGCACTTTTAATTATGCAAATTCACTTAGATTTGAGAATACAGTAAGCATTTTAAAAATTGGGCAATTGTGTTTAGAAAATTATGTGGATGCAGCTAAAGGCCCAATGGTAATTGGAGGCTGGAAAACAACAAGAGCTGAAGAGATTCTGCAATATTTTAATAATTTCAAATGTTAGAATATGTTTATGGCATCAAATCATTAAATATCTTGTATTATCTATCTTGGTCTACGCCCTATGGGCCGGTTACGGCTCGAAAGGTCAATAGATTATCTATTTTCCTTTCAAACCGACGATGACACATAGGACAGAAGTTCTAGACTCTCCATGTTTGACAATCTTTTCTATTAAGTGCCAATCTTTGCACAGGACCCACATTGTATTGCCCTGTTCTGGATGAGCCTCTGAACCTCTGCAAGGGAGCAGATTCTCACTGTTTTTGTGACTTCTCAGTGTTCATTTGTTCAGTGTTCCCATTTGAGGGCTTGCTTTGAAATGCCCATGTTGTTTCTTCTCATCTCATGGCCAACATTGAGTTATTAGCGGGTCATCATCATTGCACTCCGAACATGACCATAGGAGCTCAGATCCCCTCCTCAACAAGTCTCACAATGTCCACCGACTGACGACTCTAGTTTTGTGTAGGTTGATTAGTCTTCTTACACGCCCACTAAGTTTCTCGTTTCTGGCAGTGCCCATCTTAACTCCCATCTCTTTCATCCGAAGGAGTGACATGGACTCATGGTTGTCAAAGTCCTGTGTCCTTCCTACTTCCAGGAGTGCATTGATAATGTCCGCCTAATCCATTGCTTGACCGTCCTCAACAATAGCACAGCTAGCCAACCTGCCCGCTCTTTCATTTCCCCGTACTCCCGCATATCCTGGAACATAGACAAAGGTGATCTTACATATTTTTGACTTCTGCAATGACTATTCATTGCATACGTACAGATCCCGCCTCCACTTTTCTTATCATGCTCATCGAATCACTCAGTATATGCCCACCTTCTTTTCTTGATTATAGATGATATTGCTTGTTGCATAGTCATTTCTCTTCCTTTTACATTAGTCTTGAATTTGCTCCAATGTATTCAAAGTATTTTTCTGAGGCATTTGTTTTTTAATTTATTTTCTATTTCTTTAGTTGTTTTTCAACTCTCACTATAAGTAAGGGTGTCTAATAAATTTGGTTTCAAAATCCTGTACTTTGTTTTTTGTGCTTAGTAATTGTGAATTCCATATATCTTGAAGATTTCTGAAAGTCATTGCTGCCCTTACTCTTCTACCTTTTTAGCTCCAAATGGAGCATAAGTCTTCAACAAACACTTTCCAAGTCGTTCTGTTTTTTGCCATTCTTTTAAGATCATTCCATGTCTTCCCCATCATCTTCATCTCTGCTTCTATCTGTCTTCTCCAAGAATTCCTTGGTCTTCCTCTTTGTCTTTTTCCCTGGGGATTCCAAAAAAGGGCCTGTTGTGTAATACTCTCAGTTGGCTTCCATAGTGTGTGTCCTATCCAGCGCCATCGTCTTCGCTGTATCTCTTTATCCACTGGTATTTGACTGGTACATTTTCATAATTCTATGTTAGTGGTTTTGTCCTGCCATTTCCATCCTTTTATTCTGCGCAAGCATCCATTAATGAAAGTCTTTATCTTCGTGATTGTCAATTTTGTTGTTCTCCATGTTTCACTGCCATATAATAGGACCGACTTAACATTTGAGTTGAAAATTGTTATTTTTGTATTTAACCTAATTTCTTTGGATTTCCATTTTTTCCCAGTGCAATGAAAGCTCCTCTTGCTTTTGATATCCTTATTTTGGTATCATTTTCTGTTCCTCCCTCTTTATCTATATTACTGCCCAGATATATGTAAGATTGTACATCTAGTAGAGGTATTTCTCCTGGTTTTATTTGGCTATTGCCAACTTCATTAATTCTCATAATGTTGGTCTTATCTCTATTAATCTTCAGTCCTAACTGTTGTGATCTCTCATCAAGTATGCTCATTTTATCCTGCATCTGTTGATGGCTGTTTGATAGGAGAGCTATGTCATCAGCAAAGTCTAAATCATCAAGTTGTTTGGTCAGTGACCACTAGATCCCATTTCTGTTGTTTTGAGTTATTTTCATAATCTAATCTATGGCCAGTAGAAAGAGAAATAGAGACAGAAGGCATCCCTGCCTTACTCCTGTTCCTATTTCAAATGCTTCTGTAAGCTGTCCTTCATGCACCACACTACATTTAATTCCTTTCATTGTTTTTATCAGGTTAATAAACTTTATGGGGATTCCGTAATGACTCAGCAACTTCCAAAGCATTCTTCTGTCTAAACTATCAAATGTCTTTTCGTAATCTATGAATCCAATATAAAGTGGGGATTTTAGTTCTAAACTTTGTTCAACTATTATACGTAGAGTAGTTATTTGATCAGTACATATCTGTTCTTCCGAAAACCTGCTTGTTCATCTCTCAAATTTTTCTCTATGGCCTCTTTTAGTCTCTCCAGAATGATTCTGCTTAATATTTTTCCTGGCACTGATAGCAGCATAATTCCCCTATAATTTGTGCACTCCTGTAAACTTCCTTTCTTTGGTAGTTTGATCATATAACCTTCTTTCCAGTCTTTAGGTATTTTTTCCCTCTCCCAAATTGTATCTAATAGATTATGTAACATCTTGGTAGAGGTGTTAATATCTGCTTTGATGGCTTCCAAAAGAATTTCATCTGGTCCTGTGGATTTACCATTTTTTAAAATAGTTTGATGGCTTTCATTATTTCTTCTTTGCTTGGTTTTCCACAGTTAATGTGTAACTCTTCTTCAGTACAGTTCTTTCATATTCCCTTTATTTGCTGCTTCTTCTGCCTCTTTAGCTAGTTCATCTATATATTTCCTCTTATCCCTTTTAATGCATCTTCTTACTTCTTTGTTCACCTCTGTGTATGCTTCCTGTGTCTTGGCTTTATTACTTGTCGTTTTGCTTTTATTTATGTCTGCTTTCTTGTTCTTTCTTTCTTTAATTTTATCCAGGGTCTCTGCTGTCATCCATGCCTTATTCTGGCGTTCTCTTTTCCCCAGTGTTTCTTCGCATGTCTCTTTCCATATATCCTTTACCTGTTTCCAATGATCTTCTATATTTATTGTATTTTCTAGTTGTTGGAAGACTTGGTATTTGTTTGATATTGTGACTGTGAATTTATCTTTAATTCCTTGTTCTTTAAGAAACCCTACATTGAAATACTTTCTACACTTATTCGTTGTAGTATACCTTTTTAGTTTAATGCCCTTACTACTCTGGTTAAAATTTCTTTCTTTATGTTTCCTTCTTGATCTATGCAATTTCCAAGATATACGAAGTGATCTAATTCTTTCACTGGCTTTCTTTCCAGGTATATTTTTTCTTTTGGGTGAATTTGATTTTTCACTACTTTTGTCTTTTCTTGGTGCAAGTCCTATTTTACTAGCCATTGATGACATGGCATTATTATTATATTTATGTTGCATAAGAACTATGTCGTTTGCAAAATTAAAGACTTGTAATTGGGACTCATGTATCCACTCAATGCCTATATTACCTGTGCAGCATTTCTGCATTATGAAGTATCTTGTAAAGTAAATGCTTATAAAGTAATATAATAGAGTGTGATGAGTCTTATTTCTGTTGCATTAAATTTTATATTGTGCCAAACATAAAGTTCATTAATTATTTATTTAATTGTACATTGGACCCTTAGAAGTCGAACACTATCCAAAAAATTCCAGTTATTAAATAGTTTATATACTTAAATAGAGAAGAATAATGAAAGGTTAGTCAATAGGATGAAAGTTTGTCCAATCGACTCTTGGTTGGCCTCGTGATCTCTTGTAGTTTTCGTGACTGGAGACAAATTGATTTAGACATTACAATTCTTGACAAACATTGAATTAGCAGCGCACTCACTGGTGGTTTATTAAAATGTTAGGAGGCTGGCTTAAACCGTCCAGCTCTCCATGAATTTATTAACATTGCATGTTATTTAAATATTAGCTGCAATATTTTTCATTCAAAACATGATACAAACCAGACTACCTTCCTTGTGAAATTCTATCCCTTCAAACTGCTATTCAGTTTCTATCTAACCTTCTAGCGAACCTTCAAGGTTTAATTAATACAGACAGTAGACCATCAATCTCTACATTCTTATGCTATCCTAACTGAATAATTATTTGTATCTTGAGTTGTTACACTGAGCAAATCTTTAAAAACATCTCAGAGATGCCAGGCCTAAACATTAATGGAAAGATAATAACCTAAGATATGCTGGTGATACTGTTCTACTAGCAGAAAATCCTAAAGACCTACAACAATTACTTAATGTGATAAACATAACAAGCAAAAAATATGGACTAGATATGAATATCAAAAAGACTAAAACTATGATCATAAACAAAGAAAATTCTCAAGACCTACAAGTAAATATCACTGTTGAAGGAATACATCTGGAGTCAGTTCAGAGCTACAACTACCTTGGACATACTATAGACCAATGATGGAAAATGTAAAATTGAAATAAACAAAAGAATAGGAATGGCAAAAAGTAATTTTAATACTATGAAAAATATACTAACAACAAAACAAATATCAGCAGGGCTGAAACTAAGAATGACAAAATGTTACGTCTTCTCAATATTCCTGTATGGTGCAGAAACATGGACATTAGACAAGAAAACAGAACAGAAAATTCAAGCCTTTGAAATGTGGATTTACAGAAGAATTAAAAGACACAGCAGCCTACTAAAAGTAATATTGGTAGAGAAAATACAAGGTAAACTAGACAGAGGCAGACCAAGACTAACATGGACGAGTAACATCAAAAAATGGACAAATCAACCTATGACCTATGACAAACTGCACCATCAAAGCAAGAAACAGTGGAATGGCGATCCATGGTAGCCAACCTTCGTTGCGGAGATGGCACTCGATGATGATGATGATGATCTTGAGTTGTTATAATCTACTTGAGGTCTTTCTAACTAAATGTCTGAATCTAGGTGTTGTCAGCATGCTAGTTGGTAACCTCATTTTGCCAGTTCTTTCTCTCTTTTCTCTAAAATGTGTATGTTCCCTTCAGTGGGTGGTGAGCTTCAGTCGATCTGAAACAATAAATTAATTTTTCTTTCGGCCATAGTCACCTGACTAACCTGGACATGATTTGCACAAATAGGTCACACACACATCTCCTCTTCCTCCCCCCCTCAGTGTAGCCCGCTCCTCCCAAACAGACACACACCACCACCCAAGTGGAATATAGGGAATATGATGTTAGTGATCATAAATTTTACAGACCTTCAGCACATGATTTTTGGGGTAATGTGGTCGGTATTACGCCCATGCCGCTTTACTTTCCCAGAAAAAAATCCGGTACCCATTAAAGGCTGGGTGAACCGGAAGCCGTCAGTTGGGATCGAACCCTACCTCTTGTCCTTTGTAGTCCAGTTCACTAACCACTGAGCTATCGCGGCTCCCAAGATAAGAGCCTATGATGAACAATATTCCAACATAAAAGAATACATAAAGCTACATGGGTGTCACCAGATCATAGAACGCAGAAGCAAATTGACCACATATGTATTAATAATAAGTTTAAGTCATCCTTAGAGGATGTAAAAGTATATAGAGGAGCAGTTGTGGCTTCTGATCATCATCTTCTGCTAGCCAAACTTAAACTAAAAAGATATACTGCAACGAATAAGGGTAGAAAGTATTTCAATGTAGGGTTTCTTAAAGAACAAGGGAAGAAACAGAAAAGAAATCGCCTCCACAATGAAAAATGAACTCGATCGCATTTCTTCCTGGTGCGGGGTTTCAGGTTCCTTGGTTAATCATAATAAAGCATCAATTGCATGGTTCTCCTTAACAATCATATAATTATCATGGACGCACCTGTAGTACGAATGGGACAAGTTAATGACATACCTCGGAGTTAAGTTTGATATCGCAGCCTGTGTTTTCGGGACCACATTGACCATATGATAACAAAATCCCGCAAAGGATTGGCCTCTTTGAAGGTCATGGCAGCTGCCAACAACGAGCAGAGGCTAATTACTCTTCTGTCCCAGAGATTAGTCCTCGCACCAATCGAGTATACCCTGGCAGTTCTTACTGTCAGTATGACACAAATTGATAGGCTGGAGAAAATACAGAATGAAGTCATGCGGATCATCTTGGGGTGTACAAGGGACACTCCCTTTGTAGCAATGAGGTATCTTCTTGACTTTTCAACCATGGATGACAGAATCAAGATCTGGAGAGCACAAGCATACCTGAAGATTAGTACAGATACAGAGCATCCATTGCACCACGTGCTCAACACAGTGAAAGGTGCCAGGCTAAAAAGAGGCAAATCATGGGTTGGCCGAGCAGAAGATGTCATCAAAAAGGTCTGTGGGCTTACAAATATCTGCATTGCTGAGGAGTGGACAGTGCCTACGTCTTTCAAGGGGACTTTCTCGTGTATTGTCACACTCGACAGGAAAAGTAGGGAACAGAACTCAGTCATGGTTAATGCGGAGGTCGATGGTCTCATCTGTGATAACACCGATGAGAAAGATGCAGTCATCTATACAGATGGATCTGTAATACGACACCAAAGAAGTGCATGGGCATTTACAGCACGCTCGGCAGGCAAAATCGTCAAAGAAGACAGTGGTGCATACGTCATGACCACGAGTAGAATGACAATGGAGGTGATGGCAGTGACTAAGGCATTCAATGGTTAGAGTCACAAGAATATACCCACATCTGTATACTAAGTGATTCGATGAGCATGATAAAAAAAAGTGGAGGCGGGCTCTATACACATGCAATGGTTAGAGTCATTGCAGAAGTCAAAAATACGTAAGGTCACCTTTGTCAATGTCCCTGGACATGCAGGAGTATTGGGAAATTAAAGAGCGGACAGGTTGGCTAGCGGCGCTGTCGTTGAGGACGGGCAACCAATGGATCGGGGGGACATCATCAATGCCCTCCAAGATATGGGAAGAGCACAGAACTTCGACAAATACAAATCCACGTCACTCCTTCGGATGAAAGAGATGGGAGTTAAGATGGGCACAGCCCGAAATGAGAAACTTTGGGCGTGTAAGAAGACTATCAACCAACACAGAACTGGAGTCATCAGTTGCTCGACACTGCGGGACTTGCTGAGGAGGGGATCTGAGCACCTATGGACATATTCGGAGTGCAATGATGATGACCCGCAAATAACTCAAAGAATTAAAGATAAATTTACAGTCACAATATAAAAACAAATACCAAGTCCTCCAACAACTAGAAAATACAGTAAATGTAGAAGATCATTGGAAACAGGTAAAGGATATATGGAAAGAGACATGCGAAGAAACACTGGGGAAAAGAGAATGCCAGAATATGGCATGGATGACAGCAGAGACCCTGGATAAAATTAAAGAAAGAATAAGAAAGCAGACATAAATTAAAGCAAAACGAGAAGTAATAAAGCCAAGACACATGAAGCTTACACAGTGGCAAAAAAAAAAAATTAGAAGATGCATTAAAATGGATAAGAGGAAATATATAGATGAACTAGTTAAAGAGGAAGAGGAAGCAGTAAATAAAGGGAATATGAAAGAACTGTACAACAGTACAAAGAAATTAAGTGGAAAATACAAACAGATCAATGCTTTTATTAAAGATAAGATAGGAAATCTGCTTAGTAATATAAGGGAACAAATGGAGAGATGGAAAGAGCACTTTGAAGAACTTTTGAACAGACCCGGCTCAAATAATCCTCCAGATATACTATCAGCAGAAGAAGAGTTACACGTTAACTGTGGAAAACCAAGCAAAGAAGAAATAATGAAAGCCATCAAACTATTTTAAAAAATGGTAAATCCACAGGACCAGATGAAATTCTTTTGGAAGCCATCAAAGCAGATATTAACACCTCTACCAAGATGTTACATAATCTATCAGATAAAATTTTGGAGAGGGAAGAAATACCTAAAGACTGGAAAGAAGGTTATATGATCAAACCACCAAAGAAAGAAAGTTTACAGGAGTGCACAAATTATAGGGGAATTATGCTGCTATCAGTGCCAGGAAAAATATTAAGCAGAACCATTCTGGAGAGACTAAAAGAGGCCATAGAGAAAAATTTGGGAGATGAACAAGAAAGTTTTAGGAAGAATAGATCATGTGCTGATCAAATAACTACCCTAAGTATAATATTTGAAGAAAGTTTAGAACTACAGTCCCCATTTTATATTGGATTCATAGATTACGAAAAGGCATTTGATGTTTATACAGAGCAATGCTTTGGAAGTTGCTGAGTCATTACGGAATCCCCACAAAGTTTATTAACCTGATAAGAACAATTTATGAAGGAATTAAATGTAGTGTGGTGCATGAAGGGCAGCTTACAGAAGCATTTGAAATAAGAACAGGAGTAAGGCAGGGATGCCTTCTGTCTCCATTTCTCTTTCTACTGGCCATAGATTGGATTATGAAAATAACTCAAAACAACAGAAATGGAATCCAGTGGTCACTGACCAAACAACTTGATGATTTAGACTTTGCTGATGACATAGCTCTCCTATCACACAACCATCAACAGATGCAAGATAAAATGAGCATACTTGATGAGAAATCACAACAGATGGGACTGAAAATAAATAGAGATAAGACCAAAATATGAGAATTAATGCAGTTGGCAATAACCACATAAAACCAGGAGAAATACCTCTACTAGACATACAATCTTACATATATCTGGGCTGTAATATTGACAAAGAGGGAAGAACAGATAATGATAACAAAATAAGGATATGAAAAGCAAGAGGAGCAGTAGTCTTATTATATGGCTGTGAAACATAGAGAACAAAAAAAATGACAATCATAAAGATCATCAAGTACCAGGCCTGCTGGCGTAAGTGATCATGTCTCTCCACAATTTTCGATCATGACAGTTATTTATTATTTCTGTTGTTGACCTTCTGCCAAACCATTCTCTTAAGCTGCCTGGTATCTTTTCTCTTTGCTTCCCTCTATATCTTCATCCCTCAATTTTCCCAGTTGTTACAATATATTCCAGCTGTTCCCTTCTCAATAAATGGCCAAAGAATGATGATTGTTTCTTCAAATATTGGAAATTAGCTCTCTTTTTGCTTTGACCTCTTTCAGAACATTTTCATTACTCTTCTTAGCTGTCCATGGTATTCTCAACATTCTTCTGTAAAACCACATTTCTACAGAATCCAGTGATTTTCTTGTCTGTTATCCTATTTATTGTCCATGATTCACATCCATATGTTAGGACTGGCTCTACATAACATTTAAGAACTCTTTTTCTTGTTTCCATTGTCAAAAATGGATTGCATAGTATCTTGCTCATTTTTTGGAAAGCTGCCTTTGCCTGAGCCATTCTGTGTCTCACCTCTGTTGTACATCTTCCGTCATGTCGAGTAATTTTACCTGCTACTGTATGCAGTAAACAGTACAACCTGTGGCTGTCCTGCTGCCTTGCAGGTGTGCTCGGGAGAGTAAAAGGCTAAGGGAGGGTACCCCGAAGTAAAACAACCCCACTGCGTTGTGGGTGAGACATTAGCCAAAGGCTAGCGGAGTCAACCATAAACAAACCAATGGAAGGCAACAGAAAACCACCATCATAAATTCTTTGTACAATCATGAATCATAAAGATACAGACTTTTATTAATGGATGCTTACCCACGATTAGAATTATGGAAATGTACCAGTCAAATACATGTGGATAAAGAGATACAGTGAAGACGATGGTGCTGGATAGGACACACACTGCGGGTACTACTGAGAGTTTTACACAACAGGCCCTTTTTTTTTAAATCCCCAGGGAAAAAGACAAAGAGGAAGACCAAGGAATTCTTGGAGAAGACAGATGGAAGGAGAGATGAAGATGATGGTGAAGACATGGAATAATCTTAAAAGAATGGCAAGAAACAGAACGGCTTGGAAAGTGTTTGTTGAAGACCTATGCTCCACAGGGGGCTGAAAGGTAGAAGAAGGAAAGTAGGGAGTGGGTGTGTGTTAATATTACTTTTTGGATGGTGTCACCTTCCATGAAATGATGGTGGTATAGATTCTCATCTTCTTTTAACAGCTGGAGTTTTGAAATTAGCTAACACTCAACACTGCGCATCACCTGATCTTTCTTTGGAGAATAATCTATCCAAAATTATTTCATTCTGCCAGTTTTTTTTTTATTTTCCTAAAATGTTGTACTATATCATCATCAGACATGGCATTACAATAACACAATTGTAAGACATCACTCACAATTGTGTTATTGGGGTGCAATCTGTCTACAAGAGTCTGTGCCTTAAACTCCAAGCAGTTCCTTGGTTTCTGCAGTGGGGATTCTGCTCTTACTATTTTCTCTTAGACTTTTTAGCAATGGTAATTTTCATTGTTGCCATTATGAATATATGATTTTAAAGATAAGATGAAAAAAATCCAAAGAAATAGCAAATGAAAATACACCTAGAAAACACACAATAAATTTGGAATAGATGCTCACTGACCGAAGTCATCGGAGAACTGACCACATGATTTTTTTTTTTTTTCATTCAGGTAGCTGCATTAGTTTTTCTTGAATTATTGTTTAGTTTAATTTAGTTTAGTCAACAGGTCATTCTCATTGCATATTGGACAAGTCCATAGGTGCTCAGATCTCTTCCAAAGAATATCCCTCAACATGTAGCAACTAACAACACCGATGTTGTTGATAAGTTTTCTTTACATTCCTGCATAGCACTCTCTTCTGGCATCTTCCACCGTAACATGATATTCATGAAGTTTGTTCATTGCTGCAGATTCATGCTCACTTTTTTAGTCATTTTTCATCCACCCTGAGGGCATTCAAAATGTCATTGAAGTCCATTGCCCTTCCACACTCAACATCAGTCAAACTGGCCAGTCTGTCAGTGTATTCATTACCTTTTACACCCACATGCCCTGGCACAAAAATGGAGCAGACACTTTTTAGAATACCCCTCCTCAGAGAACAATCTTTTGTAACAGCCATAATTTCCAAGGTAATAATTTCCTCATTGTAATCAGTGCAAAAGCACCACTGTCTGTGTTTACAGTTCTACCTTTAGTTTGAGCCATGAAAGCCCACGAACTTCGTATCTGCAGAATAAATGATGTATCCATGTAAATAACTGCGTCACTATCAGAAGAGTTCTCAAAAATCATGGCATGCACATGTGCCTCTACGACCAATTGATTTGTTGTCTACATTCCATTAATTATTGTTCAAGATACAAACCAGATTTCCTTCCAGTTTTTTTTTTCTTTAAAGTCCAGTTTCAAGTATCAAATCATTCAACCCTCAATCGATGGCCCACTTATATTTATTATATCGTTATATTAATTAATAAATGTAGTAATGAGCTGTTGATGGTCTTGAAACTCTAAAGTTGCAAGCTTGGGGGTTTTGTTTACTTCTTGGTGAGACACAGTTTGTTCAACGTTGGACTGAGTCTTCTAGGTTATATTAGATCTCAAATACCATCCAAAAATTAAGTGAAAACTGCTTTGGGCTGCTATGCACAGGCGATCACCAAAGACCACAATGCAGACAGTGAATGTGAACTAGATATAAGGATAATCCTGATTATTTAAAACACGAATTATGTATTCTTCCTAAACTTAACAAAATTATAACATGACACCGCAAGAGACCCGTTTTTAAATGGTGAATATAAATATTAGTATTATACTATATTAGTATTTTTATTAACATAGCATAACATATCCTTGAATTCTATTAAATTTTAATTTTGAAGTAATTTGATTTATATTAATATTAACATTTAACATATAATACAGCATCTACGCTCCTTTATGGTATACACCATAAACTCAGAAAAATGTTAAAATGACAGTGTTTGATATTATTAAAGTAAACGATACTGGACTTGTTTTATTGTTGTATGTTTAATATGTGCCCTTAAAAAATGTATATTATAGACTACATATTATCAGACTTAAATTCAATGGAGATAAACAATATTTTTCTTTTAGCTTGTCTCCTTTCAACATTTTGTAATTATCACCACATGCATTTATCTTTTTTTTTTTAATAGGTCTCTATGGTTTCTATTCAAATTTTGTTTAGTATAGTTAGAACTGTGGGGTCTTTTAATATATATATATTTATATATATATAAAATCTTTATATTGTACATATCACCTTTTTTTTTTTAAATAGACCTTTTAAATGAATAAAGGTATGAATAAAAAAGGAAAAAAACAAAAACAGATTTTGAGAGAAAACAGATTTTGAAAGCGTTTTGGTTTTTTTTTCCTTGCAGGCAAGAACTTTTCTTATTGTATTTAATGTACATGATTATTCAATTTGTGTTTACATCGTATAGTTGGACTGATAGACAATAATTTTATAATGTTTTTTTTTATTGATTGATCTAATCATTCAAAACCATGTGTTGTAAAATATGTGAATATCATATGGTCCACCAGAGCTGGAAGTTGTCAGCGACCCACAGCTGATGGCTTGCGCCACGATCGGTGAACCAAAACCATCCAGACCCTGCTCCACCACTCCACGGTGCCTCCAGTAACAGACTAACCTGTCTAGTCTGGCAGGGATCAAAGAGGGAAGACAACCCAGTACTCAAAAATGTTGTGCTGAAGTCGGATGTGTTGGATCGAAAGACGCAAATATAACAGTTATACTGCAAACCACAACACAACGCAGATACATCGTCCTTGTAAGGGCGGATGATGAAGAGGAATATTCTAGTCTACTACGATACTCTAGAATACTTTAGTCATCGGGCAAAAGCAACCAACCACCATATGGTCCAAGTCTAGTAAAATATTTTAATATGACATGTTTTGCCATTTCTATCTCTATTGTCCTTTTGAGCTGAAATTCTAAACTCTAGTGTAGTGATTTTTATTTTCAAGCATCAGGATGTTGCACAGGACCCGCATTGTGTCTCTCCATACATGTTCTTGGTGAGTTGTTTAATCTCAGTGAGAAAGCTGATGCCTGCTGTTGTTGCCTCAGTGTTATTTTAGTGTTTCTTTAGGTTGACCTCTTTTCTTTTACCCTTTGCTTCCCATTTGAGGGCTTGCTTTGAGATTATCTTGTTGCGTCTTCTCAGCTTGTGGCCACCATATGACCACCTTCTACTCTTGATTGTAGTTGAGATTTTTGGATGCTCTGTCATTTCTCATATTTCTGCATTGGTCTTAAGCTCATTCCATGGTATATGAAATTGTTTGCCATTTCATCATTTGCCATACCGGTTGGCGTAGTCATGTCCTTCCACTTGTGCCCGAAAAATGTTAATTGTTTCTTTCTACTGTTTTTTAGGAGTTCCCTTTTTGTGGTGGCCTCTTTCAGAATTTCTTCATTGGTCTTTTTAGCTGTTCAGGGAACTTTCAACATTCTTCTGAGAAATCCCATCTCTGTGGCCTCTAATTGTCTTTTCATTTGTTTGTCTACTGTCCATGATTCGCTTCCATAGGTCAGAATTGGTTCTATATAGCACTGATGAACTCTCTTTCTCACTTCTATTGACATAGATTTGTTGCATAAGATATTTTTCATTTTCTGAAATGCTATTTTGGCCTCAGCTATTCTGCTTTTTATTTCTGTGGTGCATCTTCCATCTGATATTATTGTGCCCAAGTATTTGACATCTTGCACTTGTTTCAGGTATGTCCTGTTTATCTTTATGCTGCATGATGGTGTGATTGTTTCTTCAATATGACCATTACTTCTGTTTTCTTACTATTCAGACTGGGACTTTTCTTG
This sequence comes from Megaustenia siamemsis, assembly GCA_032433765.1. Lineage (NCBI taxonomy): Eukaryota > Metazoa > Mollusca > Gastropoda > Stylommatophora > Ariophantidae > Megaustenia > Megaustenia siamemsis. The sequence goes on from JAVIAB010000139.1 coordinate 60,770,898, forward strand.
TTGCTTTATAAAATGACAAACAATTTTAAGTAAAACTCAGTTGTCTGACTTGGGCAGTTTACTCTTTGGATATGAACTGTAGATTTGATAGTGTTATTTGAGTAACTAAAGCCTGTTTGTCCTATTCTCTTAAGCATTTGATGTGAACTAAGAAGTTTTCAATTGATGTTCCTGATAAGTGTTGGCCATATATAGTTTGTAAAAATTTCTGGAAATATGACCTGTCATCAGTTATAAGTTTACCCCAATCCCTATTATTTGGTTTATTTATCTGATGAGTTGTACTGATTGTGTTCTACTGTGAAATATAAGCATTGTTTGCATGTCACTTAATGTATTACAAATGTCTTCATTCTTAAAAAGGCTCCTTGGTATTCATGAACATTTATAGTTTTTTTTATTTCATCTTATATAATATCCTATATTATATCCTAATACCTATCTGGGACCTGTTTGTTGATTTTTGCTAATTTTAAGGCTTTTTCAAGGATGTGTTTTCATTTCTGCTTTGTTTCTGTATTGATACTGAGAGTATTTGTGCTGTATCTTTTAAAAGGTTCCAATATAATTAGGTGTTCTGTATAATTATGTGTATTCTTTTAAAAGTTATGTAATTTTATTAACAAATATTTCATTCTCTATATGGCTTTTGACGTCTTGACAGTAGCAAGCGATCATGATTTGTCAGTAGTTTGGTAATTTATTAGTGTCTTGTGCTGGATGCGGGAACTATGATTGCTCAGTGGTTAGTGAACTGGACTACAAAAGGACAAGAGAACAGGTTCAATCCTCATCAACGGTTTCCAGGTTCACTCAGCCTTAAGTGGGTACCGGAATTTTTTCTGGGATAACAAAGCGCCACATATGTAATACCAACCACATTACCCCAAAAATCATGGTCACTAATACCATATTCCCTATATGCCACATGTGGTGTGTCGGGGTGTAGACGGGGACTGGGTCATTATTAAAGTCAAGGTCACAGCAATGTATTTTTAGATGGTTGCTGAGACAAGAAAAGAATGGTTAAAAATAGATCACTTTATCAAGGTCACACGTGGGTGTATGAATTATTATAGCTATAGGACAGATGTAACATCACCAGACGCTACGTCACTAGACACTACATCACCTCACAAAAGTGCGGGGAAAATGGACAAGACAATGGAAGGACCAGAAATTGAGGATAATACTTAAACCAAAAACTGAGAAGAACAAAACACTTAGCAGAGAACACTTGGAGAGAGCCGGGTCAGGTAACGCCGAGAGGGCGTTCGCCCGAACCTCAGATGGACTGAACAGCTCACACATCTGAAGGAGAAACTGCCGAAATGGCAAAGGAGCTAAGTTAACCAGAGACCAAGAAACACTCTCTCACTAAGAAGCGGAATGCTTCGTGACCGAAACTCTCACTTAGAAATCTGAGAGAGAGATCTGCCGAAATGGCAAAGGAGCTAAGTCGACCAGAGCTTAGAGAAGCAATGGACACAAGATGAGTTGCGTAGCAAGCTGGAATGGCGATAGCTAAGTCGACCAGAAACAAAGAAATGCTTGGAGAGAGAAACATACTCTCAAGCACACAGAGAGAAAGACAGAATTAATGAACTAGAGAAAGAATATTTATGTGAACAGCTTCACCAATCATAGGATTACATTTCAGATGCCAGGATGTATATTAGTCATAGATTCACTAGGATTGTGAGATGTGAACTATTTGAGTTGTGTACTTGGATACATTTGTGATTAGTGAGTACATCGCTGTTCCAAACCACCAAGTAGTTGTGTCTTGTGTAATTTTGAATAGAAGATAATTTAAGTATTCAAGGCTTTTGTACTCCATTGGAGTCATGTAATAAACAGAAGTTGTGTTGTATTACACCTCATGCCTTGTCAATTTTATATATATGTTGTCGACATGATAGTTGCATAAAGAAATGTTCAGGAAGGCAAGAGTGCCAAATAATAACAGTATTAACAGTACAAGAAAACACAACACAAAGTAAATCAATGAAACCACTATATGATCATGAAACCAAAAGACAACAAGTCATTATCAAAGGTCATCATCAACAGCAACATCAATCAATCGTTCTACTACAGGGGCACTTTAATTACTTTTTTTTTTTTACGCTGGATGCAGCTTCCCTCATGACTTCTTTTTCTACTCAATTTGCCATTCAGCATCGAGGGGGAATATAATTTGCTACCCTTCTCTAACTTTGACCTCTACTGCTGTTATGTTACCTAGTGTTTCTAATATTCCATCAGTCCATCTTTATCATCATCAACTATTGAGTCTGGTATTCTCACAACGTTTATTAAAGGCTTGTTGTGTTGTATTTGTGTCTTTCTGTTTTATCAAGTGATCAAACCATTTTATCTGTTATTTCTTTATGTCTGCTTTGGTGGGAATTATTCCTAGCTTTTTTAAGTTCTCCGTTTCTGATCTTATCTCTTCTCAGGCTGTTTCCTGTTATTCGTTTTACACCTTTCTTCTCAAAAGTGGTTATTTTTCTTATTGTTCTAGAGTCCAGGTCTGGCACTGGTAGCACAATGTTGGGATGATGAATGTGTTGTAGAGTGGATGTTTTGCCTAAAGTGTTATTTCCTTGTTGGACAATAGTGGTGATAATCTGATGATTTGACAAGCTTTGTTGTACATTGAGTCTATTTCTGCTGCTTGTGAATTGTTGTTTGCCACTAGACTTCCTAAATATTTAAATTTCTCCACTTGTTTTAATTGTCTGCCATCTATCATATTGATACTCTGTTTCTCTTTTGCTATAAGTACTTCTTAGACTTCTGTTTTGTTGTAGTTGATTTTCTTGTTTTGAGTGTCGGTGCTGTTAAGTCTATTGTGACTGAATCTGTCAACACTGGATAGGATGATCAAGATACATTTATGGTGCTTGGCTTCATCTTTCTTCATGCACCTTTTGTCTTATGATCTTGACATCATCATTTACCTTAAATGTTGCTGTTCCATGTTTGATTTTGTTTTTCATGTACTGTGATCTGACACCAGACTTTCCCAGTTTCTTTCACTATTAGAAAATGCTCTCAAGGAAGCTATGCAAACATCCTTGCATCTCAACACTTGTCTACTCTTTTGTCTCAAAGTTCACCATAAATAATTGTTTGGGAATATGGTTGTCCATTTTTTTCATGAGACCCAACCGCCTTAATCTCTCTGATTTCTAAATGTTGCTGTGGGAGTTTGGTTCAATGCACAAGTTGGTTACTTTGTCCAGCTATTTCATTTTTATTATGTTGCGAGGGTAACAAATATGAAAACTGACTGCTTACCATTCTCTCCTAATGTTTTCAATTTTTGTAATGTTGGAATTGTTTTTAATCCAGGACACATAATCTTGTCATTTCATTTATCAAATGTGAAAAATGAATTTATCTTCTTGTGATGGATTGAATCAGGTTCAGGACTGGTGACATTTTTACTGTAATATGATTTCAAGTAATTCTTTCTTGTTTGGATTTTCGATAGTGGAGGCAGGTAGTAGTCCGGTCGCATTCACCTGTCAACAGTCAACATGTTTTGGCACCTGCAAGCTGAGATAGTGCTGCAGACGACTGACCATGGAGTGTAGTGGAACAGTACCAAGTCTCAGCTTTGCCCTGGAATTGGATGTGTGATCTGTATTCGACTGCAAATTTACCACTAGCTGGAATGTGGTCAAATCGTGTATTTCACTGAAGTGGAGTCCTGACTTCATTTGTTGGAACAGTGATTCTTGGAGCATGCTCACTGATCAATGAAGTTCAGTCCTTTGGCACAAGGTGCACTCATGTTCATATGCTACTCATGACGGCCGTTATGGCGACCTGGAAGTGTCAATTTTGGATTACACCATTTGTACACAATGCAGCACATTCAGTAGAACAGTATGAACGATAAGATCAGCCTGAGAGATAAGATCAGAAATGAAGAACTGAGAAAAAAGCTAGGAACAATCCCTGCCATAGAACATATAAAGAAACATCAGATAAAATGGTTTGGCCACGTGACAAGGCAGAAAGATCAAAACACTACACAACGTGCGAGAATAAACGTTGCGAGATCACCAGACCCAAGGGCCAACCACGAAAAAGATGAATTGACGAAATATTAGAAACACTAGGAAGCATAACAGCAGCAGAGACAAACAGAAGAGCAAAAGAAAAAATACCGCAAATTATATTTCCCCTTGACGCTGAAAGGCAAATGAGGAAGGAAAGAAGAAGAGTATGAGCAATAAGGATGAACATTTTGTTGATTGCTGGATCTCGGGCTGTGCAAATTCTCCAACTGCGGTGAAGCCATTCCATTATAAAGTCTAAATGAGAATGGAACTGACATTCCGCTTGTTTACCATATATAATGAATATGAATGAATAATATGGAAATAGTTTAAAAAAAAAAAAAAAAAGTAAAGTACCCCGTCACGCCAAGCGGCGTATAGGGAATATGGTGTTAGTGACCATACATTCTGTTCTGGCGAGCACATTAACAAACAAGCTCAATAGTCTTTGTCTGGAGCTTGTTGGGTGGTGGGTGTAGCTGTAGCACTGAGGTTAAATACTTGTCCAGGTAAACCAGGTTGAGTTCCCACATGAAGTGATTTGATCCTTTCTTGTAGTTAAAAAGGAAGATAGGTGAGATAAAGACTACACATCCTATCTGAGAGGGATGATAAAAGGTTTAGCTCCAGTGTTCAAATTGAGCACATTAAGTGTCTTTGACAGTTCATAGAAATGTCTTTGATAGAACAAAAAATGCATGTTGTTTTCCGGTTGTTTCCAAAATGGAGGAATTATTTTTCTCCGGCTTGGTATAGAACCGTTGATCAGAGGTTTAACAAGCCGCTATCGTAAAAAACGATGTTGTTAATGAAACGTAGACCTGATACAGAATGTGTAAATTAGCAGTAGATAGTAGTGATAGTTTTTTCGGCCCTAAAACAACAACAAAAATAGGATTCTGGAATGTGCGAACAATGGCCGCTCCGACGAAACAGGCACAGGTCGCGAGCGAGATGGACAGATACGATCTAGATATTTTAGGATTAAGCGAAATGCGCTGGCCTGGAACAGGTAGGAGATCTATTGATAATAAAATAGTAGTTTTTTCTGGAAGGGAGATGGAAAACACCGTGAAGGAGTAGGCATAATGATGACAGACAAAGCTGCAAGAAGTTTATTAGAATGGGAACCGGTAAATAGCCGTCTGATACGAACACGATACAAAACAAAACATGGAAGACTTTCAATAGTTCAATGTTATGCGCCTACTAACGAAGCTGATGATGAAGTTAAGGATGATTTTTATAACCAACTGCAACAACTTATAAACAAAATACCAAAACACGATCTTTTAATTGTAATGGGAGACTTCAACGCCAAAGTAGGACAAGATAACGCAGGAGTGGAACATGTGATGGGGAGAGAAGGCTGTAATACAACAAGTCAGAATGGAGAAAGATTAATAGAATTATGTTTAATAGAAAATTTAGTTATAGGTGGGACATTATTTCCACATAAAAATATCCACAAAACAACATGGATATCTCCTGATGATAGAACATCAAATCAAATTGACCACCTATGTATTAAACAACAATTCAGATCATCATTAATAGATGTAAGAGCATACAGAGGTGCTGATGTTAATAGTGACCACAACCTGTGCATTGGGAAAATAAGATTAAAATTTAGAAACCAACAGAAGAGGTCAATTACACATAAAATTGATAGTCATAAACTGAAAGATGAAGCAATAAAGGAAAAGTTTAACATAGAGCTAAGTAATTGTTATTCAGCACTTGGTGAAATAGACTTAGATATCAATGAAATGTGGGACTCACAGAGCAAAATACTAATGACAGCAGCAGAAGCAAGTGCTGGACTGAAGAAAATGGAAAAACGAGCTTGGATCTCAGACACCACATGGAAATACATCAAAGAAAGAAGAGAAGCGAAGAGAGCCATGACTAATGTAAAGACAGATCTTGGAAAGGTTCTGGCAAAAGCAACATACAAAGAATTAGACAACAAAGTGAAAAGTTCTGCAAGAAGAGATACAAGAGCTTATATAGACAACTTGGCAGAGAAAGCAGAGACAGCTGCAATTACAGGAGACAGCAGAACTCTTTATACTGTACAAAAGATGCTGACAAACACCTATACATCCAGTGGAACACCAATTCTAGACAAATCTGGATTAATGCTAACAACAAGCGCAGACATAAAAGCCCGTTGGGCGGAACACTTCAAAGAAATTCTTAACCGTCCACTACCTCACAGTTTAATAGATTTTGAAGCTGAAACACCAGCAGCAGAATTAGATGTAAATTTAGATGACTTCACCTTGAGTGAAATAGAAACCACCTTAAAGCTAATGACCAATAACAAGGCTGCTGGAGAGGATAAGTTAACAGCTGAGATCCTCAAGGCAATTGATAGCCATAATTTAATACATCTCCAAAAAATGTTCAACATCATTTGGAAAACAGAGAAGACGCCTCATAAATGGAAAAAAGGAATCATTGTTAAGATCCCAAAAAAGGGCAATCTTAGAGATTGTAACAATTGGAGAGGCGTGACACTTTTGTCAGTTGCCTCAAAATTATTCTGTAAAATCATCCTAAATAGAATAAAGGATTCAATAGATACAGTAATGCGTGAAGAACAGGCTGGGTTTAGAAAAGGGAGAAGCTGTCTTGACCACATTTTCACTCTACGACTTATATTGGAGGAACACATTGAAAAGCAAAAACCTTTTGTACTTAACTTCATCGACTTCAAAAAAGCATTTGATAGTATTCATAGAGATTCTTTGTGGAAAATTCTGAAGCAATATGGCTTACCATCAAAAATCATAAATATTATCAAAGACATGTATGATGGTTACACATGTGCAGTTCGAACAGAGGAAGGACTGAGCGAATGTTTCCCAATAGAAACTGGGGTTAAACAAGGATGTATTTTATCGCCCTTGTTATTTGGAATTGTTATGGACTTCATAATGAAGAAATGCTGCACTGGTAATAAAGGCATCGAATGGATACAAGGAGACCATTTGGAGGACCTGGACTTTGCTGATGACATAGTTCTCATCAGCAATCAGATAAAAACGATGCAGGAAAACACAAATGAACTATCATCAATAGCCAGCAAAATTGGGCTTGAGGTCAATCATGAAAAGACTAAAGTCATGAAAAGTTTAATTCCAACAAGTGACAAAATATACATGGAAAACAAACCAGTAGAAGAGATCGATCACTTCATCTATCTTGGAAGTCACATTGATCGAGAAGGGGATACGAGCAAAGAAATTAGAATCAGACTGGCTAAAGCAGCAATGTCTTTCAGAAGCCTTGAAAAGTTGTGGAAATCAAAACTCATTAGCACAAACACAAAACTTAGGCTATTCAAATCAAATGTACTATCAACCCTTACGTATGCGTGTGAAAGCTGGAAAACAACAAGAGATATAGAAACAAAGTTGAACGCATTCGAAAATAAATGTCTAAGGAAAATACTTGGTATAGAATGGAACGAATTCAAAACAAACGAGGAAATTAGAGAAATCGCCAATCAACCACTAATATCTTCAGTAATAAAGAAAAGACGATGGTCATACGTTGGACATGTGATGAGAAGAGATAATAATCGAATAGCAAAGCAAGCCCTCATATGGGAAACAACAGGTAAAAGAAAAAGAGGAAGACCCAGGGAGACACTGAGAAGAACATTGATGAGAGAGGCAAGAGCAGCAGGAATCGGCTCCCTCAATGAGATAGAACTGCTTGCACAGAACAGAGACAGATGGCGAGATTTGATAAAATATCTTTAAAAGAAAACTGCTAGAACAAAAATTCATATAGGAGAAGGTGTATCTTGGTCTACGCCCTATGGGCCGGTTACGGCTCGAAAGGTCAATAGATAGATAGATAGATACCACTGCTTCTCTTCTTCTTTCCTTCCTTATTTGCCTTTCATCGTCGAGGGGAAATATAAATTGCTGTCTTTTGCTCTTCTGTTCGCCTCTGCTGCTTTTATGTTTCCTAGTGCTTCTAATATTCTGTCGATCTATCTTTTTTTGTGGTCGACCCTTGGGTCTGGTGTTCTCACAATATTTATTGAAGGCGCATTGTGTTGTGTATTGATACTCTACCTTGTTACATAGCCAAACCATTGTATCTGTTGTTTCTTTATATATTGTAAAGTGGGAGTTATTCCTAGCTTTTTTCTCAGTTCATCATTTCTGATCTTGTCTCTCAGTCTGTCTCCTGTCATTCGTTTAACACACATCATCTCAGCAGAAGTTATTTTTCTTGTTTTTGCATCTAGTGTCCAGGACTGGCATTGATAGCACAACTTTGGGATGAAGATTACAACTGCTCAAGCAATCACATTGTACAAAAAAAGGAGAACATTTCAACTATAATTGATGGGGACATTAACAAACCTTTTATCAAACTATCCCAACTGTGTAGTTGTATTGTTTCCTTGTCAGAAATGATTAATTGTTTAGTAGTTTGTTCTTCGTTCCTTAAGAGAAAAGGAAGGGAATAGCTGTGACAATGATGTATACATTGAGAGTCTAAAGGTGGATGTGGGGTTTGGTTGAGAGTGCTTGTAATGGGAAAAGCATGTGTATCTACAATCAACACCTTAGTGGAATAGTCAATTTGTATATGCTTCAAGAAATGCTGGGATGGTTGGTGGAGCGGGTATGGGAAAATCAGGGCTGCAATGAAACTGATTCCATGAATAGAATAGAATAGAATAGATTCATTTCTTAGTTTTATCACTTTTTTTTCCCTCAGTTTATCTATTGTTTGTGTGTTAGAAAATATTAATTTTTTTTTTTTTTTTTTTTTTTTTTGGTATGCAAGAAATGATTAATTATTTACTAAAGGGAGGTCAAAAAGTAATGCACACCAATTTTTTTCTCGGCTAATAATAAAGATAGGAATATGAAATTTTGCACACTTGGAATATGACATGTTCCAATTATGTGTACCAAATTGCACAGCATTTTGATAAATATTACGCAATCTATGAACCATTAAAATGGAGCTTGTCAACAATGTCCGTTACAAACAGCGAATTGTCATAGAATTTATGGTTGCGGAAAAAGAAACTGTGGCAAACATTCATAAACGACTGTGTGCAGTGTACAAATGTTCTGCAGTCGATAGGAGCACAGTTAGTCGCTGGGTCAGAGAATTAAAGCTGCAGAAAGTGTACGAGTGGAGCTGCATGATTTACCGCGTTCTGGACGTGTTGCCTCGGCTACCAGCACAGACATGTTAAACCGGGCTGATGCCATTATTCGTAAGGATAGGCGTATCACTAGTCAGCAATTGGCATTGCAGCTTACAGTCAGCAAGGGAAGTGCAATCGCAATTTTTAAAACTCTCGGATATTCAAAGATTTGCGCTCGATGGGTTCCTCGGTGCCTAACAAATGATCACAGAGTTCAAAGGAAAACATTCTGTTCTGAATTGTTGGAGCGTTTCGGTGTTGAAGGAGAAATGTTTTTGTCAAAAATTGTTACCGGTGACGAAACGTGGGCACATTATTATGAGCCTGAAACAAAATGCAGTCAATGGAATGGCATCATCCGCAGTCACCAAAAAGAAAAAAATTCAAAACATCTCCATCAGCCGGAAAGGTGATGATCACTGTCTTCTGGGACATTGATGGTGTGATTCTTGTTGATGTAATGACAAGAGGTGAGACAATCAACTCGACAGCTTACATCAATACACTGACAAAACTCAAAAATCTGTTCCACAGAGTTCGGCCTAATAAGCCATCTGCAGATTTGTTGCTTCAACATGACAATTTTGGCCCTCACACAAGTCTGGTAACACGGGAAGCAATCAACAAATTTGGTTGGACTGTACTGCCCCATCCTCCTTACAGTCCTGATCTGGCTCCCTCAGATTTCCATCTGTTTGGACCACTCAAAAAATTCCTGCGTGGGACACACTTTGACAATAATGAGGGTGTGATCCGTGCAGTTAAAAAATGGCTACGCGAGCAGGACAAAACTTGGTACAAACGAGGCATTCATGACCTAGTTTCGCGTTGGCGTAAGGCAATACGCTTGGACGGAGATTATGTTGACAAATAGGTAGTGTCAAGGGGATGTTCAGCTACAATCTGTGAAAATTTCACACATTTTGCCCGAATAGTTTCCGAGAAAAAAATTGGTGTGCATTACTTTTTGACCTCCCTACGTAGTTGTATTGTTTTTGTGCAAAAAATAATTCATTGTGCAAGGTTATTGTCTCCATGCAAGAAGTGATTCAGTTGTTTTAGTTAATGAGACATCAGAATCGTGTGGCGGCAGCTACAAGAAGGGAGCGGAGAACATCATTTTCGGGAGGACGTGAACTCCCATGGTATATGGTGGATAGGCGGCAGGAACCATTGAAGGCTATGTCTGAAATGTGTTCCTTCTTGCAGTTTCCTCATATTCCAAGTCCGGCTTGTTGCAGAAGCTACTGAGTTAAGTGCTCTGTGCGCACCGTGAGCTGTGTGTCTCATCCGTTTTGATCCTGCTTCGATATCCCGCTTGTTTACGATGAATGATGATATCTTATGACGGGGAACAGTTGGCTGTGTTCAATTTCTGCGCGGTTTCGCCTTATGTCTTTTGGCGTGTGCTGAGACTGCTACGATGGGGACTACAGTTACCTTTCTTTGTTTGGGAGATGAGTTAGTAATTCGGATGATTCCACTGGCACGGGCGGTTGAGCAATTACGGATTTTAATTCGTTTGCTGTGATACCGAGGCCTTCCATAACCAATAACCAATAACATTTTACAGACCTTCGGCACATGATTTTTGGGGTAATGTTGTCGGTATTACGCCCGTGCCGCTTTTTTTTCCCAGAAAAAAAATCCGGTACCCATTAAAGGCTGGATGAACCAGAAGCCGTCGGTTGGGATAGAACCCTACCTCTTGTCCTTTGTAGTCCAATTCACTAACCACTGAGCTATCGCGGCTCCCAATATGGAAATTGTGCTTTGCCCAAAATACACTAGCTCCTGGGCCTGGGGGCCACACACTAGCCTAGTTGGGAAAACCACCCGGCGTTCAGACGACCTGGATGTATAAATTGTACTCGTGGTTAGAAAAAAAATACCTCGACGGTCGACCCAGCCGCAGGCACATATGAGTACTATAATATATAGAGATATATATCTATATATAGAGTATTATTCTATGAAGGTGAGGAATGCCGCCTCCCATCGTGAGTTTCGATGCTTGAAGTCTCCGAACATTTCTGGATAGGTGGCTGAAAACATATGGGTGGAAAACTCGCGCGCTAGGACGCCGATTCATGCCTCGTATTTACCTTTACCTTTGAACTTCTTAAAGGAGGCAACGAAGCCATTAAATTCGGAACCAAAGCTAAGTTGCAAGGCATGCTAAGTAGTGGATAATAGTACTGCCTTAAGGTCTCTCCCTCCAGATTTTCTGTCTGGGTTTTACTCCAGTAGCCTTCGAACTCTTGCTCTGTGAGCAAGCTGTCGGAAATAGGTAGCGCAAGTTCAACAGTAAAATCAATTACAACAGTAAAATAATTAACTGTCTTTGATTGGTCTGATTTGTTCCTATTTAAAGATATAACTCCCTTATAATCTGTACATTTTGTATACTTATATTATTTTCTATTTTTAAAATGTTATACTATTGATAGTGTGCTGCTCATATACATAGAACTTGTCTAGTCTAAAGTATGCTATTGACTTCCGGACTTCCGGTCAATATGGCGAATAGGCGGCAAGGAGCCGTTGAGGCATTGTCTGAAAGGGTTCCTTGTTGCAGTTTCCTCATATTCCTAATCAGGGTTGTTGCCGGAGCTACTGAGATTAGTGCTCTGTGCACACCGTGAACTGTGTGTTTCATCCCGCTGGTGTTTCTATATTCCGATTAAAAAAGTAAAGAGCCCGTGTCACGCCTAGCGGTGTATAGGGAATATGGTGTTCTTCTTCTACCTTTGTAGCTCCCAGTGGAGCATAGGTCTTCAACAAACACTTTCCAAGTCGTTCTGTTTTTTGCCATTCTTTTAAGATCATTCCATGTCTTCCCCATCATCTTTATCTCTGCTTCTATCTATCTGTCTTCTCCAAGAATTCCTTGGTCTTCCCTTTTTGCCCTGGGGATTCCAAAAAAGGGCCTGTTGTGTAATACTCTCAGTTGGCTTCCGTAGTGTGTGTCCTATCCAGCGCCATCGTCATCGCTGTATCTCTTTATCCACTGGTATTTGACTGGTACATTTCCATAATTCTGTAAGTGATTTTGTCCTGCCATTTCCATCCTTTTATTCTGCGTAAGCATCCATTAATGAAAGTCTGTATCTTCGTGATTGTCAATTTTGTTGTTCTCCATGTTTCACTGCCATATCATAGCACCGACTTAAGATTTGAGTTGAAAATTTTTATTTTTGTATTTAACCTAATTTCTTTGGATTTCCATGTTTCCCAGTGCAATGAAAGCTCCTCTTGCTTTTGATATCCTTATTTTGGTATCATTTTCTGTTCCTCCCTCTTTACTGCCCAGATATATGTAAGATTGTACGTCTATTTTCTCCTAGTTTTATTTGGTTATTGCCAACTGTATTAATTCTCATAATGTTGGTCTTATCTCTATTAATCTTCAGTCCTAGCTGTTGTGATCTCTCATCAAGTATGCTCATTTTATCCTGCATCTGTTGATGGCTGTGTGATAGGAGAGCTATGTCATCAGCAAAGTCTAATCAAGTTGTTTGGTCAGTGACCACTGGATCCCATTTCTGTTATTTTGAGTTATTTTCATAATCCAATAGAAAGAGTAGAAAGAGAAATGGAGACAGAAGGCAATCCTGTTCTTATTTCAAATGCTTCTGTAAGCTGTCCTTCATGCACCACATTACATTTCGCTCCTTTATACATTGTTTTTATCAAGTTAATAAACTTTATGGGGATTCCGTAATGACTTCAGCAACTTCCAAAGCATTCTTCTGTCTAAACTATCAAATCTTACTCTTCTTTTCTCTTTTCACTGATACCTAAAAGGTGTCGTGGTTTATATCATTTGTCGTTCTTGTGCTGCTCGAATTGTCTGAATTAGTGATTTTCCTTTGTTGTTACATGTCTCTGTCACTGCATCTATCCATCTTCTTCTGGGTCTTCCTCTTGGTCTTTTCCCATGCATTCTCGAGAAGAACGCCCTTGATGGTGATTGGTGAGGATTCATTCTGACCAGGTGACCAAACCATTTAAGTTGTTGTTGTTCTATATATTCTTGGCAGGGTTTTGTTCCTACTATTTTTCTTATGGTTTCATTCGGTCAAAAAAAACACACAATTTATCTCTTCTTGTGTTGTTTGTTACTTTTCTCAAGCAACGCATCTCACATGTATTGATCTTTCTTAAATGTGATTTAGAAAGGGTCCATGTTTGACTTTCCTAGCATAAAGTTGGTATGAAGATGCTATTTATCATTTGTTGTTTAACTGGCATAGAAATGTTTGGATGTCTTATTCAAACACACTAAATCGACTGACACTAGTGCGTTCTCTAGGTATTCTCCCTGCTTGTTGGTTATGACGTTACCCTACTGTTTGCCTCTAGCATTAAAGTCTCCTCAGAAAATGACGTTCTCTTCATCGCGACGAAGAGATTCTGCCAGTGTTGTGTGTCCACCTTCCAATTACAGGCATAGACATTTACTACAATTACGAAATGAACTGGGGTTTGCACCCTAACCGCATGTACCTGCAATTCTGCACTGTCCTTCGCAGATATATCAACCTCAACTGCTACCATATTGTTGCGTACAAGGATGGCCTGCCGTCTATTGTAGAAACAATGAAATCCAGGAGTACTTACTGTCCTGTCACCAAAAAGGGTTTCTTGCAAAATCATTATATCGGCGCCGCACAGAAGCTTATCAAGAATGGGCCGTCGTTAATTTATGGACCCACAATTCCAATATGTAACGCGCACATATTTTAGACCTAGCCTCTCACACTTCGACAGTTTAACGCCACTTCTCTTACCTTGTTGTGTACCATTTGAATATCTCATGCATATGTTCCTCAAACTGGCGGTGCACCCCTTCCTCATTAGATGGATCGTCGAGGCACTGTTTCAGAGGAAGGTGATACTCAGATGTGGAAGTTGGTATTCCGAGCCAACATCCATTTGTCCAGGGCTGCCACAAGGATCACCATTGTCACCAAATCTATTTAACGTGTAGGTACACAATAACGATCACGGAACAACAGCTGGATGGGAGGGGAAGAACTATGACTTTTGCTGATGATATTCTGGTACTCTCTCTCTCTCTGCGTTCAGGACTCAATCGGAGTAAGGATTCCAGACTCTCATATGTAGTCAGCTGTCAGGCTAAGTGTGTTGATCGCCCCCACAGACAGAACATCACAATTAGAGTCTGTCAGATCCACTCTGACTGAACACCCGTTAATACGTTGCACTGTGTTCTGCGCCAGTGGCCCAGTGCATCCGATTTCAGCCAGCATTTTATTCGGGTTTGCTTTCTGGTATATATTCTGGTGTATCGACAGGGAAGAAACAGACGGGGAATCGCCTCCACAGTGCAAGACGAACTCGATCGCATGTCTTCCTGGTGTGGGGTTTCAGGTGCCTTGGTTAATCCTTTTCAGGTGCCTTGGTTAGTCCTAATAAAGCATCAGTTTCATGGTTTTCCCTTAACAATCATATCGTTAATACGACCACACCGGTAGTACGAATGGGAGCTGATGAGGTGACCAGGGACAAGTTGATGACATACCTTGGAGTTAAGTTTGATCGCAGCCTGTGTTTTCGGGACCACGTCGACCATGTGATAACAAAATCCCGAAAATCATCACAATTACAGTCTGTCAGATCTACTCTGATTGAACACCCGTTAAAACGTTGCACTGTGTTCTGCGCCAGTGGCCCAGTACATCCGATTTCAGCCAGCATTTTATTCGGGTTTGCTTAACCTAGCTTTTGATTGTCCCCAATCTTCCTGCAAGGCAGCAGATTGTCTTTTCTGTAGGGGGATTCTGCCCTTAGATGGTCGGCCCTCCCAGGTTTACGAGCACCATCTGCCCGAGTCACTAGAGGTGACTAACACAGACATGCACACACAAAGATGTGAGATGTGACTAACACAGACACGCACACACAAAGATGTGAGATGTGACTAACAGACATGCAAACAGCGATATGAGGCATGACTAACACTGACACACATCAAGATATATGACACATGACTAACATAAACATGCACATAAAGATATGAGATATAACTTACATAGACATGCACACACAAAGATATGACATGACTAACACTGATACACACTAATATATGAGGTATGCTAAACTCAGACGCACATAAAGATATGAGACATGATTAACACAGACACACCAAGATGTGAGATATGAATAACATCATGACACACAGTAAGATGTGGGCCATGGCCAGCACACACAAGCTAAGATATGAGCCATGGCTTCACGAAAAAAACACCAAGAAATGAACAATGTCTAGCACAGAAACACATTAAAGTGTCCATATGCTTGGGCTTGTAGTCGGCAGACTCTTCTTAACGTGGGAATCACAGGTTTCGTTAAACAGTTATCCAGAGATTTGAGAGTGAAGTCTGATCCATAGAACGTTCTCTTGCATGTACAGATTCCCGATTGACTGTTCACAGGTGTCGTTGAAAACAATTGTCCGGACATTTGAGAGTACATATGATGTCACAGCCATCAGAACACATCTGTTCGCACTGTAGCCCAAACTTACCATCGGGACAAGTGTCATTACAGGTATAGCCAAGATGTTTACATTGTAGGCCTTTTCCGGATTTTTCCTCAAATAAAGGACAGACACTGAGACAAGACCCGGAACAGTCGTGTCCATAGATCCCATGTGAACAGTTGCCGTGACAAGTACCTATGATGACATTGCAGCCTTTACTACACCCACTACACATTGCACAAAACGACCAAGAATGCTCGTCCAGACAATAGGTGTCTGTAAATGTTTGCACCTCACATACCGTCAGTGCACTGTCGGCCTGCGAAATGGTCGGTGAGAACTCAATTCCCTCTGCTTAGCCAGCGTACATGTGTGTAGAGCACCAAATCGCCATATTCCGCCTCAACTTCTGATAGAAAATTTATAAACTGTCGGTGTGTCAAAGACCGATTCCCGTCTTTTATTAAATTCACACACTTTATTACAGTTTTCATAACATCCTCCACGTCTAGAATCTTGCCACACAGCGCACTCCTGGTGTATAATGCAGTGTAATGCTGGGCAATGGAGTCACCGTCACATAATGATTTTTTTTATTTCGCTATCTCTGCGCTTACAACAAACGATGTCATTAAGGAAGGTTTTGTTGTTAATGTAGTAAAAACAGATTTCTGAACCTTTTTCTTTTAATCGCTCACAAGTGTAGAACGTATTGTACCAATGTAGTCCTTGTATTTAGCGGCGTGATGCTGTGCTAGTGCCGTTTAAGATTATACTCTTTATTTACAGACAACACTTGCAAACACACGGCACTGCGGTTTGCTATCCTTATTGTTGATAAAAAAAATCATGTTCCGATTTCTCATGAAAAAATCTGATTTTTTTCATTTAATTGACGTTTATTGTTCATTTAAGTTCCACGACCGAAGCAACAGACAATGAAAACACAGATTACAACAATAGCAGTTTCCTGTTAAAATTGAACTGTTCACAGTAACTCGACAAAATCAGAATGATCAGATCGGAAATATATTACATTGATTGATGAAAAGAGGTTTGGAGAGAAAGAAACTGAAAGTAAAATAATTGTGAGGTGAATGTGTTGGGGTGGAGGAGGTGGGTGACTGACAGTATTTCTTGGCGGAAACTGTTTGAACTCGCCGAACCGAGAGTCGGCTCTAGAACCATTCGTTGGCTCCTTTGTCGGTCGCAGGATGATCAAAAGGAAAAAAAGGATGGGCCGGGAATGATGGGAAGTCGACGTTAAACTAACTACTAGAGTGTTCCGAGTTTTAAACATAGGTCTACTAGGGAATATTTGAGTTAGCTTTCTCCACGGTAGAAGTTAATGTAACAAATTTTAAATCAATTTTACCCAGGACATTTTGCTCAATGCAACCTGATTTGATTTTTTATCCGCCGCGGGCCATGTGGCCCGTGAGCACCTAATTTGCCATCCCTGTATTAGAAGAACCCGGGCCAGAGAAAAAAAAAGCGATAAAACTTAAGAAGGGATCGCAGTAATTGATGCACTGTACAGGCCAGATCATTTAGATATGGTAAGCAGAGGTCGGTTAAGATAAGGGCCACATAAGATATGGGTGGTTTTACCGACAGGATAGCAGGAATAGTGAGGCGACACAACTGGGGAAGGAAATAGAAAATATTGGAACCATAATTGGAGGGTAATAATAAATTTTTATCTAACGAATAATCTTTATATAGACTTTAATCTAAGAAGGATTTACTTCCTCAGTTAGCGAACACAGATAGGGCAAAATGCCCTATAACCAAAAAAAAAAAAAATAAAAATAGCCCATGCTGTGACTCCATACTCTATAACTGGTCTGACTCTTACTACGTTTCAAAATATTGCTGGATGCTTCCCAGTCCGTTCCTGCCAATTTCTTCATAATATGTTCGTTTTCTGGCTTTCATCCTTGCTCTGTATCTGATTTTTCCAAATTCTGCTATTCATGGTGACATCAAGATATGTTGGGTTGGTCAATAGGGAGTGCATGGTCCTTTAACTTCAAATTTGCAGAGAGTGTTTTCCTTGATAGGCTGAAAATTGTGTATGATGTTTTCCTTTCGTTGATTGGTGTTCGTCCACTTTTCAAGTTCACCCAGGGTATCTTGCATCCATTTTTCAGCTACCGACATACTTTCTTCGCGAGCCCATAACGCCAGATCATATGCGTATATTGCTGAGTGTATTCTGGATGGAATGTCCATTACGATGTCATTTATGAAAATTAAAAAGAGTGTTGGGGACAAGACTCCGCCTTGTGGAACACCTTGCTCGATAGAGACCTTCTTACTTAGTTGACCTTGAACTTGTACTCTGGCCATTCTATCCTGAAGGTATTGAGAGACCCAATTGAATAATCGACCCTGGATGCCAAATCTAAAAAGCTTGTTCTTTAAACCCTCACGCCAAACCCTATCAAAAGCCTTCTCCGTGTCGACTGCCACCTCTATTTCTTGTGCAATGTAGGTGACCCGGTCTTCAGTTGATCTGTGCTTACGGAAGCCACTTTGTTGTGATACGATTTGTTGTTTTGTCTCCAAATGCCACATAAGTCTTCTGTTAATCAGCCTTTCCACGAGTTTACTCAGGCAGCTCAGTAGGCTAATTGGTCTATAGCTACTTGGGTCAAGTGGGTCTTTTCCACACTTCTGGATTGCCGGTACATGACCGCTCTTCCAGCTAGCATTTATTATCCTTAGAAGCTGGCTCTTGTCGTTCTGCCCCAGATTTAGGAGCATTTCGTTGGAGATCCACCAGGAGAACTTTTGTGCTTCAATCCTTTGAGGGCAACATCTAATCTAATTCAGTTGGAGAAAGATGGTCGTCTGATGTTCTTCTGGTGCATGTGTTTTGCATCTCTTTTCGGCAAATCTTGATTTTCCATAGTTTATGACCATTTTTGTCTAGATTAAGGCTCTCTGTTTTGTCTATCCAGCTCTGTCTGGCTGATGTCATGATCTCACGTCTGTATTTGGCAGAGACTGCTTTGTAGGTTCTCTGTGGTGTGTGATGTTTCAGCTAGTTCTCTGGCAGATTCCAGTTCCTCTTCCAGTCGTTGTATTTATAGCCTGTAGTTTCTTCTTGCTGCTCTAGGAATGGATTCTTTAGCAGCTCTCAGGATGCCATATGTTAACCGCTCTATCATATTATTGACCTTCTTTTCGTGGGTGTTGATAGGCGCAGTATATGCATCAGTGAGCCTTGCAAACTTTGCCCAATCTGCTCTCTTATAGTTCCAGCACGGAAGTATTTGCAACTCCTGTTTGTGAGCAAGTCACTTAAATTTTGGTCACTATCTCCAAGTTGGTTCAGCACTTTTCTGGTTATTTTGGTAGATATGTCTACAGTTGCAAACGCTAGGTCGGGGGTGGATTGTTTAGACCATGGCTCGAATGTAACAAATAAGCTTCCATCTTGGTCTAATGAGGAATTCAAAAAACTCCCTAACGAAGTACGCACAGTAGAAGAAGAGTCGAAACAATTTAAAGAAACAGTAACCAACTAAAACAGTTTGTGGAACAAAGCTAAGAACAAGAGAAAGGAAAAAGAGCATCCTTGGTGGAACGAAACAATCAGAGAATTTATTAGAGGCTCTCAAGTGTATCCGCGTGCTGAAGAGAAATTTACTGGAGGATCAGTTTTTAACGTGGAATCGGGTTCTGGACCGTGCGACTGAGTAAGTGCATGTGAGTCTGGACTGTCCACAGCATCGACGTTCAGCGACACAATAATCTAAGTGAATGTATTCAGATGAAGCCCAAACGATATCATCGAAGAAGGAAAAAAGACCGAAGTGTGAGAGGCTATACCTAAAGTATGTGCGCTTATAATATACTTACTGGAATTATGGGTCCATAAATCAACGACGACCCATTCTTGATAAGCTACTGTGCGGGCCGATATAATGGTTTTGCAAGAAACTTTTCTTGGTAACAGGACAGTAAGTACTCCTGCCTTTCATTGTTTTTACAATAGACGACACCTTGGGCAGGCCATCCTTGTGCGCAATAATATGGTGGCAGCTGAGGTTGATATGTCTGCGTGGGACAATGCAGAATTGCATGCGGTTCATGCGGTTAGGACCTAGAGAAACGCACTCGTGTCGGCCGATTTAGTGTGCTTTCAAGCACAAACAGTGCACCATTTGAATATCTCATGCATATGCTCCTCAAACTGGCGGTGCACCATTTCCTCATTAGATGGATCGCCGCGGCACTGTTTCAGATGATGGAAGGACTGGGATTCCACTGAAGTGATCACTATCCATGTGTCCTCCTCATTGAGAAAAGCAGATATAGAAGCCAGAAATAGGAGGCAGGAGAGATGGACGCAGCCACCCTGGTGGAACGTAGTTGTCAAGGAAGCTTTGGCGGAGCAAGAGACAAACGGCCAAGACATGGCAGAAAGCCAGAAGGAATGGAAAGATCACAACCTGAGCTTTTGAAGCGTCTCATTTTTGGTCGACCAAAAAATGATGCACTTTAAACTATGCGCTAAGAAGGCTAAGGATGCCAAATGGGATGACTTCTGTAAAAAAGTGTGCTCAGAAAAATCGCTCGCCACATTCTGGCGCCTTCATCAGAGCATGAATGGCACAACACGACCCAGAGGCATACCAGACTTTCAGAGCACAGGCCGGATATAGCACAAATATGATGAGAGCAAAGGGAAGACCCTGCTTGCCCACTACATTGAGCAGACGAACCAAAGAAATGAGGCTGTAAGAATGAGGAGAACACTGCGGGCAAGCTGCTGGGGCAACATGTGCTGCTGCTATAGATCTGGACATGCATACAGCAGTGCACCATTTGAATATCTCATGCATATGCTCCTCAAACTGGCGGTGCACCATTTCCTCATTAGATGGATCGCCGCGGCACTGTTTCAGAGGAAGGTGATACTCAGATTCGGAAGTTGGTCTTCCGAGCCTACATCCATTTGCCCAGGGCTGCCACAAGGCTCACCATTGTCACCAGTTCTATTTAACGTGTACACAATAACGATCACGGAACAATAGCTGGATGGGAGGGGAAGAACTATGACTTTTGCTGATGATATTCTGGTATATCGACAGGGAAGACACAGACGGGAATCGCGTCCACAATGCAAGACGAACTCGATCGCATTTCTTCCTGGTGTGGGGTGTCAGGTGCCGTGGTTAATCCTAATAAAGCATCAGTTTCATGGTTCTCCCTTAACAATCATATCGTTCATATGACCACACCGGTAGTACGAATGGGAGCTGATGAGGTGACCAGGGACAAGTTGATGACATACCTTGGAGTTAAGTTTGATCGCAGCCTGTGTTTTCGGGACCACGTCGACCATGTGATAACAAAATCCCGCAAAGGATTAACCGCTTTGAAGGTCATGGCAGCTGCCAACATCGAGCAGAGGCTACTTACTCTTCTGTTCCAGGGATTAGTCCTCGCACCAATCGAGTATGCCCTGGCAATTCTTACTGTCAGTACGACTCAAATTATAAAATACAAAATGAAGCCATGAGCATTATCCTGGGATGTACGAGGGACACTCCCTGTGTAGCAATGAGTCTTCTTGACTTTCCAACCATGGATGACAGAATCAAGATCTGGAGAGCACGAGCATACCTGAAGATTAGCACAGATACAGAACATCCATTGCACCACGTGCTCAACACAGAGAAAGGTACCAGGCTAAAAAGAGGCAAATCATGGGTGGGCCGAGCAGAAGATGTCATCAAACAGGTTTGTGGGCTTACCAACATCAGCGTTGGTGAGGAGTGGATACCGGCGCATACGTCATTCAAGGGGACTTTCTCGTGTATTGTCACACTCGACAGGAAAAGTAGGGAACAGAACCCGGTCGTGGTTAATGCTGAAGTCAACGGTCTCATCTGCGATAACACCGATGAGAAAGATGCAGTCATCTATACAGACGGATCTGTAATACGACACCAAGAAGACAGTGGTGCATACGTCGTGACCACGAGTAGCATGACAATGGAGACGATGGCAGTGACGAAGGCATGTGGGGAAATGAAAGACGGACAGGTTGGCTAGCTGCGCTGTTGTTGAGGACGGGCATCATCAATGCCCTCCGAGATGTGGGAAGAGCACAGGACTTCGACAAACACAGATCCACGTCACTTCTTCGGATGATGGAAATGGGAGTTAAGTTCGGCACAGCCAGAAATGAGACACTTAGTGGCCGTGTAAGAAGACTTATCAACCAACTGGAGTCGTCAGTCGCTGGACACTGAGGGAATTGCTGAGGAGGGGATCTGAGCACCTATGGACATGTTCGGAGTGCATTGATGATGACCCGCAATTAACTCAATAACTCAATAACTTGGGCAGTATATATTATATATAAGGATATATAATACAAGCAGAGTTAATGTATAGATCTGCACCAATGATCTCTGCCTTTTGTGAATACATCTATCATATTTGCTGGGACGGAATTTTTAATAAAAATAAGAATTCCACCCTTGTAACCTTCCCTGTCTTGTCTAAATGTTTGATAGCCCCTGATCATAAATCTGTGCTGAGGATTAAGATGAGATTCCTGGATGCAAGCAACATCTATCTCCTCCTCTGCTAGTCTAATTGTTGGAGCTTGTTTCTTGTGGTATGATGTTCTACTTGACAAGTTTTGACAAGTTAAAAGTTGACATGCGGTTTACGTCACATTGAGTGCTGGTATTATTTGACGCAAGCTATTAACATGCTGAAACGCATTAATGTGGACTGCTCCGTCAAGTCGACCGATGATTTTCCTCTTTGGGGAATTTGCACCCTGTTCGTTGTACGCTAACCGTACGGTCTATTTTTGATGTGACCCCGGGGATAATTCGACTGTGTATTATATGTTCGGTTGCAGTCTCTGCGATCAGAGTAGGATTCCAGACTCTCACATGAAGTCAGCTGTCAGGTTAAGTATGTTGATCGCCCCCACAGACAGAACATCACAATTAGAGTTCGCCAGATCCACTCTGACTGAACACCCGTTAATACGTTGCACTGTGTTCTGCGCCAGTGGCCTAGTGCATCCGATTTCAGCCAGCATTTTATTCGGGTTTGCTTTCCCTAGCCTTTGATTGTCCCCAATCTTCCTGCAAGGCAGAAGATTGTCTTTTCTGTAGGGGGATTCTGCCCTTAGATGGTAGGCCCTCCCAGGTTTACGAGCACCATCTGCCCGAGTCACTAGAGGTGACTAACACAGACATGCACACACAAAGATGTGAGATGTGAATAACACAGACATGTACACAGCGATACGAGACATGACTAACACCGACACACATCAAGATATATGACACATGACTAACATAGACATGCACATAAAGATATGAGATATGACTGACTTAGTCATGCACACACGAAGATATGAGATGTGACTTACATAGCCATGCACACAAGAATATGAGATGTGACAAACACAGACATGCACGCACAAAGATATGAGATATGACTAACATAAACATGCACACACAGATATGAGATATCCCTAACACAAAACATAAAACATGCACACACAAAGATATGACACATGACTAACACAGATACACACTAAGTTAGGAGATATTACTAAACACATAAAGATAAGAGACACGATTAACACGGACACACCAAGATATGAGATATGACTAACAGGACACACACCTAGATATGAGCCATGGCTAGCACACACACACACTCAAGCTAAGACTTGAGCCATGGCCAGCACAGAAACACACCCAGATATGAGACATGACTAGCACAGAAAAACACTAAGATATGAGTCTTCACGGAAAAACACCAAGAAATGAGCCAAGTCAAGCACATAAACACACTGAGGCATCCATATGCTTGGGTTAGTCTGCAGACCCCTCTCAACGTGTGAATCATCGACATACGAGACGCAGGCTTCGATAGTAGTGAGTACCGGGGTTTTGAACATAGTTTTGCAAATCTTTCACGATCAAGCGTAAACTGGTGCCAATGAGGCATGCGGTCCTCAGCTTCCAGAAAAACAAATGAAATGATATCAGGCGCCGCGGCAAAACAAACCTAATGAAAAGTCGAACTATAAGGTTTAATACAACTCTTATTAGGATAGTATAAGGTTTAATGAAACATTCGTTAGGGTAGTTAATCTCGATACATTATTGGTACTTAAGTTTTAAGAATATGAAATCTATATTTGGATTAGGAGATGTGATGTTGGTAGTTATAACGAACTTGAATGTCTGTGTTTAGAAGAAAAATTGGACTTATAGAAATCTCTGTTAAGTCATGAAATTAACGATCGATACATATAGTGTTGGTATATCAGACTATAAATCGCCTGTAACACTAAGTAACCGATGAACAAATACATACCCTGTTAATTATATTTTTTGTCGGATCGTGTGGTTGAGTGGAAGTGTTGGTGATAGTAGGGTAAATTTCATTTCAGCGAGCATTAACTTCCTCATAATCAAAATCCGGAGCCGAATTCTCTACACCTCTAATCTCGGAACTTTCATCACTCTCCTCATCCTGTGAGCTCGAATTTAATATGGAAAGTGGCTGAATCCTCACCCGCTCAGAGGTTTCATTTCTGTTTACCACACTATCGGGGATCTTCTTGAAGATGGAATCTAAAGTTAACCCATTATTAAAATAAGGATTAGGTGGTGTCCAAGATGGGAAAGCTTGCTCTTCCAATGACCACTCAGACTCTTCATAACTTTCCTCGTCTTCTGAGCTTAAACTTACACTAAAAAGTAGCTGGGCCATACTACGAAATTCTTGACGTTACAATCTCATTATTCGCTCTGAAATGTTTGATTGTGTGTGTGTATATATATATATAGAGAGAGAGAAATTGCAGAACAATTATCCGACGAGCCCCCCGCGACGAGCCGACGAGACCCCCGCGACGACACGACGATCCCCACCGCGACGAGCCGACGAG
This sequence comes from Megaustenia siamemsis, assembly GCA_032433765.1. Lineage (NCBI taxonomy): Eukaryota > Metazoa > Mollusca > Gastropoda > Stylommatophora > Ariophantidae > Megaustenia > Megaustenia siamemsis. Next base: position 60,795,626 of record JAVIAB010000139.1, read on the forward strand.
CCCCCCGCGACGAGCCGACGAGCTCCCCGCGACGAGCCGACGAGCCCCCCCGCGCCGACCCGAACCAACAGAAGATATAACTTGATCTACCAACTTTCTTAACTGTGCATACTTTCTGAGACCGTCATTATTTAAAGTTACTCTTAGATTTCCAAAAGTTAGCTGATTTACAAACCGGTCACATTACCCATCTTACTACAAAACACGCCAACGGCTATGCCCCATGATGATGATGATGATGATGATGATGATAATGCCGACGACGTTAAGTCACCATGTCAGCGATACTAAAAACTTCTTCACTAATAACACCGACAACATATTTACATCCCGTGACGAACAATCAAAAGGGAAAACACCCCTTTTCTCCATTTTTTAGAATCATCACAACCACTTCGTTATTTAGATTTGCACACCTGGTCTCATGGTCACCCGCTAACAGCACACTAGCGGCAGATACCGAGAATGTTCACTCTACACCAACGGGCTTGTGTTGAGGGGTGGGGGGACGGTATGGTGACCCATATTGATGCTGATACTTTATATTATCAACGCGGAATGTTGACGGGGGCGAAAGGTGAGGGGTATAATTTCTCTGTGATACAGGTTAAAGGAGGTATTTTATATATAATTATTTATTCCAATTGATATTCAAATACTAAAGTGTTACAGTGAAGCCCCTCTTTAGTTACATTGTTTTCAGGACCGTCATAGAATAACACGACTACCTTGTGGGAGAGAGAGAGAGAGAGAGAGAGAGAGAGAGAGAGAGAGAGAGAGAGAGAGAGACCCGAATGGTGACAGTGTACCACCCGATGCTGAGGTAGGACCGAGTTTATTGAAATTCGTCCGATCGCAGCCTTGTCGCATAGCGCACCGATAGAGTTTTTCATTTCTGGAAACAGCGTGGAGTATCTAGATCTTTTCAACACGTTTTTGCAGCTGCGGGTCAAGATCACCCTCCCGAATGGTGACAGTGTACCACCCGATGCTGAGGTAGGACCGGTCAACAATTATCTTCACAGTCTATTTTCACAAGTCGACGTATCGCTAAACGACACGTTGGTTACACCGTCGGAGAATACCTATCCTTTTAGAGCAGTGTTTGAGGCTACGCTAAACTACGGGGAGGATGGGAAAACGGGATACTTGACGGCCGCTCTGTTCTACAAAGACACAGCTGGCCACCATGACGATTTGGAAGAAAATGAGGGTTTTAAAACACGACGCGCTTTGACTTCGGGTAGTAAAGAGGCTGAAATGATGGGTCGTTTGCACTCTGATGTCTTTGTGCAGGATCGTTACATGTTAAACAGAGTCGATGTAAAGATAAAACTCACGCCCTCTAAGGATGTGTTCAGCCTCGTGACTCACGATAGGTCTGCGGGTTATAAGAGTGTTATCACCTACGCCGCGCTCGTGGTCAGGAAAGCTAAGCTAAACCCCGCGATTTCTCTGGCCCACGAAAAGGCTCTCTTAAGCGGGAATGCTCGGTACCCGATCAAGAGGCTTACCATCAAGACATTTTCCATCGCTAGGGGGATGTTCTCCCACAGTCAAGACAATTTATTTTTGTCTCAAACACCGACCCGTATAGTGATAGGTCTGATTACGACCAGTGCGTTTAATGGTGTTTATACAGCTAACCCGTTCAATTTTCAACACTTTGGTCTGATTTATATGAACGGTCGACGGGAAATGTATCTCGGGAAAGCCTCTAACTATGGACTTTGAGCGAAATCAATACGCGAGAGCATTTTTCGGTACAAATCTGGCCATGGGTCTGATTGGTAAAGACGCCGGCAATAACGTTGAGTATAGAGAGTTCAAGGACGGATATTGTCTATTTGGTTTTGACCTCTCGTCTAGTCTACTGGACAACTCCCATTTTGAGCTAGCCACAAGCGGACCCTTGTCGATAGAACTCAAGTTTGCCGCTCCCACAACTACTCCCGTACAAGTTATCGTCTACGCAGAGTTGGACTCAGTGCTCGAGGTGTCCAAGACAAGGCAGATTCTAACAGACTTCTCCGTTTGAGAGAGAGAGAGAGAGAGAGAGAGAAGATGAACACGAGGGAGATTTACAACCTTTTGATGTCGGATATTTTCGTTCGACGTTGTTTCCTTGTTAGTGTCATTCGGCGAAACCACTTACCCCTCCAGCATCGACCCAACGGCGACCGCAGCCTTTGTCATAAACACCGACCCGGCACACGAACCCGGTGAGCATTGGATGGCCCTTTACAACGGTCTCACCATGATGATGATGACCGAGGTGGCCCATGATGATGATGACCGAGGTGGCCCATGATGCTGATGACCGAGGTGGCCCATGATGACCGAGGTGGCCCCTGATGATGATGACCGAGGTAGCCCATGCTGATGACCGACGTGGCACATGTTGATGATGTGTCACTAAAAATCGCTAACACCTGGTATATGCTGATACTACAAATCCTGTGCCGACCAACGCCCGCGAGATAGTCGTATTTACCTTTTCCTAACAATACCCCTTCAACGTCATTGCTTTGTTAGCCTTTTTTACATGTCGCCTCCTGTTGCCTAATCCTCACACATGATGAAGGCACCCTTTTCCACGCAAAGTTTTAGACCTCACCCTTCCGGTTCCATCCGCATGCCGCTGATGACCGACGTGGCACATGATGATGATGTGTCACTAAAAAATCGCTAACACCTGGTATATGCTGATACTATAAACCCTGTGCCGACCAACGCCCGCGAGATAGTCGTATTTAACAATACCCCCCTCAACGTCATTACTTTGTCAGCCTTTTTTACATGTCGCCTCCTGTTACCCACCTCACACATGATGCTGATAACACTCGACCCATAAAGGCACCCCCCCCTTTCACCACCCCTATCCGGGTACCTGATACTAACACTCGACCAATAAAGGCACCCCACCCCTATCCTGGCACATGCTGATGATACTCGACCTATAAAGGCACCCTTTCCCCTATCCTGGCACATGATGATATTAATAACACTCGACCCATAAAGGCACCCCACCCGAGATAACCGGCGTCGCAAGTTTTAGAACCGCTGACACACAAGTTTTAGAACCACTGGTGACCATAGCCAGCGAGCAATAGACACTCACCTACTTGAGATAAGCACCGCTCGCCCACTTGAGATAAGACCCCACTTGAGATAAGCTCCCACGAGGCCACACGACCACCCGCGATAAACGAGGTCAAGGATAAGCGGTCACCTGAGATTGCATCGTGCGAAAAACGATGCATGTATGGTGCAAATATGACTCTCATATAGGGGTATGCACTATGCAAATTGTGGAAAACTATTTTCGAAACCCCGGTACTCACTACTTTCGATTAACTATCCACAGGTTTCGTTCAAACAGTTGTCCAGAGATTTGAGGATGCAGTCTGACCCGTAGAACTTTCCCTTGCATGCACAGTTCCCGGTTGACTGTTCACAGGTGTCGTTGAAACAGTTGTCCAGACATTTGAGAGTGCAGTCTGACCCGTAGTACGTTTCCTTGCACGTGTAGTCAAGCACTTTCCGGATCATATATGATGTCACAGCCATCAGAACACGTCTGTTCGCACTGTAGCCCAAAATTACCATCGGGACAAGTGTCTTTACAGGTATAGCCAGGATGTTTACATTGTAGGCATTTTCCGGATTTTTCTCACATAAAGGACAGACACTGAGACATTTGAAGGATGACATCTATTTGAAAGTTACACCAACCGAAAACCTCACCAATTGAAAGGTTATTTGAATACTCAACACGAACACTTCCTCTTTTTACTTGGAGCCTTTTTCTTTCTTTCTTTATTTCTTTCTCTTACGTTCGTTTCTATTTTTCATAATACACATAATGTTACTGTCAAATACTTTAGAATATACAATCATTCCATTCTCTTCTCTCATCTCCTTTACCCTTCTATTTTTTTTTTTTGGACCGTTAACCTATTTATTCCTTTCGGTACGTTCCCATCGAACGCACCATCCTATTTTATCTATCGTTGTCTATCTATCTACTTGGCCGTTATCCTACTTTGATACGTTCCCATCGAACGCACCATCCTATTTTATCTATCCCTAACTGTCTGCTCATCTACATTTTATTCTTCTGTTCATCTGCTACTCTCTAACGATTACATTATATCACTCTCTAAGCACATTTACTCCTTTCAACGGTTCATCTCCAGGTGTTGCTCTCTCTTCGACGGTCCGGCTCCAAGTGACTATGTAGAAGATTACTTTTGAAGGATATTATATTTGATGATGATGACGTTCTCAAACGACTGATTGATAACTGAACGCCCTTGTACACCAATTGACCGAATACAGACACTTTATATTTTGGTACATAGGCTCCTTTTCTTTATTTTCTTTCATGTTCACATCTTGTTACATTGTTACGTTACGGTCATTTCTAACTTGCAACACACTCATGCTATTAGCATTATCTATTCTCCCTATTCCATTTTCTCAACCCTACAACTAATCTATTTTACTATTTGTGGCCGTTATCCTACTTGGTACGTCCCCATCGTCCCCTGATCTATCTGTCCTTATCTATCGGCCTTACGATCCACTGTATTCTTCTGGTCTCTTGTACACTATTTATTCTGTCACTCCTGAGCCTCCAATACTACTTCTCTTGGATTCTCGTTGTGATTATCTCTATGTCTACTATCTCTGCTTCTACTTCTGTGCTTCCTTCAGTTGCCAATCAATGACTCTGTCTAAACATTTCTTCTGCCGTCAGGCTCTACTTCGTCTGTTGTGTTTCATCTCTACCTCTTTTCTCTTCGGCCTATGATCCCTAAATGAAAACTTCGTCCGTTGTGTTTCATCTTCACATCCTCTCTTTTAGAACTCCAATGTCCAACTCTATGACTGTTAATCTTCAACTTATTTATGTCTATCCATGACCGCACATCCCCTCTCTTCGAACTCCAATGTCCAACTTTATGACTGTTAATCTTCAACTTGTTTATGTCTATCCATGACCGTACATCCCTTCTCTTCGAACTCCAATGTCCAACTTATCTAGACGTTAATCTTCAGCTTGTTTATGTCTGTACATCCTCTCCCTTCGTCTTCCAATGTCCAACTGAATTTACTTCTTAATCTCCTAACAACCGTTACTATCTCTACGTCATACAAATTCCGTCATGGATTCTCATTTCGTCATCTCCTCTTCAGTATGCCTCTGTGCCTAATCTTTTCTTCCCGATCCCTCATCTCTTAGTGTGCAATTCTTGGTCATACTATTTCCCCTGCTATACAACTCGCTGAACCTGTGCTGGTCGTTGCCACAGCTAACGACCCCTCCCTTCTATCTATTCATTCCCTGCTATACAATTCGCCCCTACCCTGTAGCAGTCGTTGCCACACCTAACGACTATTCACCTTCTTACTCCTATGACTAATCCTCAATTGCCCATTCCGGGTCCTCACCCTCTCTTCCACTTCCTCCTCTGACTAATCCTCAATTGCCCATTCCGGGTCCTCACCCTCTCTTCCACTTCCTCCTCTGACTAATCCTCAATTACCCATTCCGGGTCCTCACCTTCTCTTCCACTTCCTCTTATGGCTAATTCTCAATTGCCCATTCCGGGTCCTCACCTTCTCTTCCATTTACTCCTATGACTAATCCTCAATTACCCATTCCGGGTCCTCACCTTCTCTTCCATTTACTCCTATGACTAATCCTCAATTACCCATTCCGGGTCCTCACCTTCTCTTCCACTTCCTCTTATGGCTCAATTGCCCCTTCTCGTACATTGCATTCCGCAATAATACCTATTGTCTCTACAATAGGCTACATAGAGCTTGTCGTCTCCATCCTTAATAGTAGCAGACTTTTCCTCACTTGTATAATTAGGTCATGACCGCTAGCTCTATGTAGCCTAATCACTCAGATTACCACATCTTACGTTTACATTGCATTCCGCAATATTTCCTATTGACTCTACAATAGCTCTCCTGTGTAATCTCAATTCTCAATACTAGCAGACCTTTCCGCACCATACATAATTAGGTCTTGCCTGCTTGCTCTATGTAGCCCAATCATTCTAGATTAGTACTTCGCTACTACCTCTGAACTTCCTTATGTAGCCCAATCATTCTAGATTAGTACTTCGCTACTACCTCTGAACGTCCTTATGTAGCCCAATCATTGTAGATTAGTACTTCGCTACATTTGCTCTCTTTACTATTAATTGTTCTAATTAATTATATCTTTTCTTTCTATAACTCCTTTTGTTCCTCCTACTACTACTGTTAACTTTCTTTATTCGGGTCTTTATTCTCGCCCTTCTTTCTTCTCTTGAATTCAACTTCTTCCTTCTCTTTTCTGCTTCTTAGTATTCACTCATTTCGAGTTTCCCTCTCCTTCTCTCCTTACTTTCCTCTCTTTTTCTCTTCTTCCTACCTCCATTCTCTAGCTCTGCCCTCTCTTGATTTAATATTTTCCCTTGCCTGTCTTGTAATCTTACCCTCCTCTCTGGTAAGGTTATTACTGCCTCATCTGATGCCGTAATTCTTTTTTTCAGTGTCCGTCGATTATGCCCTTGTATCTTCCAGCTCCATGTGCTTTGATATGGTTTTTCCCTTCCTTTTTCTTCATTAATTTCACTGACATATGTCTATGACTCTTGTGTTCCATTTGACTCTATCCTCTCCGCTTCAGTGGTAATCAATTCCTCCGTCAGTATTATGTGTTCTTCTTCGACATCCGATTCTTTTTCTGTAGATTCCTTTACACTCCATGTGCATTTTCTTTGTGGTCAACTTGTTTGTGTTTCCCTTCCTTGTGTATCCTCTATATCTGACCATAGGGTATCATCTTTTCTTATGTTTTTTCTATGGGTCCTTATTTCTGCTCTACTATACATATGTTTTATCACATAATTGGTGTCTCCCGTTTTCCTTAATATTACATAGCCCTCTTTCCATTTAGGGCTTAGTTTTGAAGTAGCTGCATGATTTTTATAAAATAACCTATCCCCTATCCTATACTGTATAGATTCCTTATTTTCATCTTTTTTCATATTTCTACGTTCTGCCCTTTTCAAATTTCTCCATACCATTCTTTGAGTTTCGTGCATCTGTTGTTCTTCCCTGGTTATGCTTATTATGAAATCTTGTTCATCAGGTTCTACTTTTGTTGTATCTTCATCATCTGTTATTCCTTCATTCCGTACTCGGTTCGTGTTTATTATGTTAACTTGGAATGTTCTGTCGTCGATGTCTGTGCATGAATCTGTGTTATCCTTCATTGTTGTTTCTGTGTTCGGTAATCTGGACAACCAGTCTGCACATATATTCTTCGCCCCTTCGATATATTCTATTGTTGCACCACTAGTTTGTATTGATAATGGCCACATATCGATCTTTCTGTTGTTTATAGGTTCGTCTCGGATTGTTTTTAATGGTTTGTGATCAGTTCTTATAATTACTGTATACAAGTAAAAATGTAATTTCTGGATAGCATAATGTATGGCATAGGCTTCTTTTTCTATCGTGGACCATTTTACCTGCGTTCTACTCAATTTATGTGACAACAAATATACGGGGATCTCCTGTATGATGGTCTTGCCATTCACTGTATTGAAGGCTGTGTCTTCATTTGCCAAACATGCTCCTATTGCTGTATCCGAGGCATCTGTATATAGAATCATGTTTCCCTCTTTGTTGGGGTGAGCCAATATCGGTATTTTCGTTAGACCTTCTTTTAGTGATTCAAACGCCTTTTGACATTGTCCATTTAAACTTATTAAATTTTCTAGTTAATGTAGTCAGTGGTTCAGCAATTTCCGCGAATCCCTGTATGAATCTTCTATAGTATCCACACTTTCCTAAGAAACTTCTTACTTCCTTTACTCTCGTTGGTGGCGTCATATCTTTTATGGCCTTAATCTTTTCATCATCTGGCATAATACCTTTGTTATTTATCCTAAATCCTAAATATTTTACTTCCTGTTTCAAAAAATGACACTTGTTGATTTTTAATTTTATATTATGTTGCCTCAGTCTCTTGAATACTTGTTCTAAATGCTGTATATGAACTTGTTTTGATCCTTTAGTGAATATGATGATGTCATCTATATAGGCCTGTGCAAATTTATCGCTTCCTTGTAGTACTTGGCTCATGAGACCCATATAAGTTGCAGGTGCTCGTTTTAATCCAAAGGGCATTACGTTCCAGGTGAACGTTCCTACGTGTGTATTAAATGAAAGTTTATGTTTTACTGCTTCCTTTACCTCTATTGACCAGAATCCAGCCTTACAATCTACAGTACTGAATCAATCCATACCCCGAAACAAAGCTATTATATCATCCACTCTGGGCATTTGATAACTGATGTTCTTTGTAATGTTGTTCATCGCTCTGTAATCGCAACAGAACCTTTGTGATCCGTCTTTCTTCTTTACTATTACTACAGGTGACGACCATTGTGAATTTAGTCTTGATATTATACCTGCCTTTATCATTTCTTCAACCGCCTTCTCTACTATCTCTCTGCTTCTTAAAGGTGTTCTATATGTTTTTATTCTAGTTGGTTCTGCTCCTCCTGTATCTATGTCCATTTGTACCGTGTTCGTTCTCCCTAATTCAAAATCTGTCAACGCAAATATATCGGGATTATTTAACACCACAGTTTGTATTATTTGTTTGTCTTCTTCATTAGTTTGTACTTGTTGGATTAAATCCCTCTCTCGTTCCTGTGACAAATTCATTATTTTCCCTCGCATGTTCTCGTTAGGTTTATATTAACTTGTTATTTCCTCCCTCTGCAGCATCACTCTTTCTTGTTTATCTACCATTGTGTTGAAGTTAACTACATCCTTGTTATGTTGTCTTACTTGAATCTGTGCTATTACCTTTCCCTTCTTTATTTTTATTGTCCTTTCTGATTGGTTTAATACCATCACTGGGATTGTCCTACATTTCGTCATTTTCACTATGCCATCTATTATCTGTATATTAGGTTCTTCCATTATATCTTGACTAGTTCTAGTAGTACACAGCACCTGACCTGATGAAACGTAGTCATTTTTCTTCATCCTAGTTAAAACTATATGAACTTTTTGAGGATACAGTGTTATGTCTTTCTCTGCCCTAGCCAATGTTACTATGCGTACGTCGTCCTCCATTTGCATCTCCGTATCTCCTATGTGTAACTTTTGTGTCTTATAATTTACAATAACCTTGTTTCCGTTCATCCAATCTCTTCCTATTACCATAGCACGGTTCATTCCCTCTATTACCATAAATTTCTGCTTCATAGATTGTCCGCCTACCTTTATCTGCAACATTGTCATACCTATAGCGTTCAAACTTTGTCCATTTATGGCTTCTAATCTATTTTGTGTTCGGTATATTGGTATATTCCTACCTAATGATCGAAACGCGCTCCCTTTTATCTCACAAACACTTGCTCCTGAATCTATTATTGCTCTAAATTTTTCGTTACCCACTTGAACCAGACATGAACATGGGTCCCTTCTTTCTTCTGTTCTCCCTGTATCTGTTATTCTCTTAGTGCTCCAGGTTTTCTGCCACCTCGAGCACCTCTGGCGTTTTCCGAAAATTGACATTCTTTTCCTTTTGTCTCCCTTTGACATTTGCCCTCTTTTTCGGCTCCTGGATATCTATTTTGTCTGTCCCATGTTGGATATCTTTCTTCTCTATCTTGTCTATCTTTTCCGCTTTGACATTGGATTGCAATGTGACCAATTCTACCACATCTATAGCATCTTCTTGTTTCTTGTACACTATTTATTGGTTGTCTGCTGTATTTATCTCTATCAACGCTCCTCCTCTGATTCATATCTCTGATATTCATCTGTTGATTTGGCCGATTTAACTCAAATCTCAATAGAGTATTACTGTCATCAAATCTTTTAACTATACTTTCTTCTTCTATTGCCGCATTAATTATTTTCAATAAAGTGGCATTCGTTCTTCTCGCAAGGTGCAATTTCAATCCTCTACTTCTTAATCCAGAGATAAATGTTGCCACCAACATTTTGTCGACATATTCACTATTAATACCCTGTCCGAAGCCTTGATCAGCTACCACTATCATTCGGTCTCCGAACTCCTGTATTGACTCATTCCTTAATTTTTGCATTGTTCTCAATGACATTATGGCATGTTGTTCATCTCTATATTGAGCGTATCTCTTAGCTAAATGATTAGTAAATTCTTGCCACGACTCATCTCTCATTTCTTCAATCCTTCTTTTGATACTATTGTATACCTCCGCTACTTGTAGCTAATGCTATATCTTTCCATTCTGATTGCGGTAATTCTTTGTTCCTGCACCAGAATTCTACAGCTTTTATCCACGTATTATATTTCTCAGACTCTCCTGAAAAAATGGGTACTCTTTTAGTTATCTCCTGGGTTTGTAAGCTGTCTCCTAGTTTTCCAATCGCCCTTCCCATCATCTGTAATGTTTGGCGCATGCTCTCTTCTTGGCCCACCAATCTAATCCTCTATTTCCCCTTCTTGCCATATTGTCTTGTACACTTAACTGGTTTCTATACTACAACAATAGTTACCTTCATTTTATAAATATACACTGTAATTATATATTTCTACCAACTATTCCATATTTCTTCATCTTTCGTACCATCATTCCACACTTAAACAAGCATAATTTAATCAATTATCAGAAAATATACAACCGACATGAATTATCATCTCTTACTATTCAAAAATTATCACTAAAATTTATATGCAACAACCAAACCGTTATCTCCCGATAATGTTGAAAAATATTTACGATATTACCCTAAACCATGAACTTTGCCATTGTATTTTACAATTATATCAGCAACCCAAATCATTATCTCCCAATTAAAATCTTCACCATATTATTCTAAATTAATCTACTTTATCATCAAAAATTTATAATTATATCCACGACTCAAATCGTTGTCTCCCGATAATGTTGAAAAATATCTACGATATTACCCTAAAACATGAACTTTACCATAGTATTTTACAATTATATCATCAACCCAAACTATTATCTCCCAATTCAAATCTTCATCATATTATTCTAAGTAATCACTTTATCATCAAAATTTTATAATTATATACACAATATTATTCTAAACACTATTAAATACTGTTGTGCCCTCCGAGCTCCGGACAAGGACACCGTCTGCAGCAGGATCTCAGGACACAGCAATCTCCTGCACCCAGCAGTTCCACCGAAACTCCAGCACCCAGCAGTTCCACCGCAAGTACACTCGCACACAGCGAGGCCAACAGCAAATACACTCACACACAGTGAGGCCAACGGTAAATACACTCACACACAGTGAGGCCAACGGTAAATACACTCGCACCCAGCGAGGCCAACGGCAAATACACTCACACACAGTGAGGCCAACGGTAAATACACTCACACACAGTGAGGCCAACGGTAAATACACTCGCACCCAGCGAGGCCAACGGCAAATACACTCACACACAGTGAGGCCAACGGCAAATACACTAACACACAGTGAGGCCAACGGCAGATACACTTGCACCCAGCGAGGCCAACGGCAAATACACTCACACACAGTGAGGCCAACGGTAAATACACTCACACACAGTGAGGCCAACCAGGTTTCGACAACGGTCTCAGCACGAATGAAGGGTTTTCCTCAATCCTTCATTTGATATTTCTTAACAATTTTCTTGTTTTCTTCAGCCCGAGTTTCTCACCACAAATTTCTATGGTTTCTTCAGCACAATATTTCTATGGTTTCTTCAGCACAATATTTCTATGGTTTCTTCAGCACAATATTTCTGTCCTTGACAACCCATTTCGTTGGTTAGTTCACGCACCATTTGTAGATGTTTTTTAAAGATGAAATTGATCACGACATTATTTGTAGGTGTTTTTAAAAGATGATGTTATATTTGAAGAGGAAAACGTTCTCAAACGACTGATTGATAACTGAACGCCCTTGTACACCAATTGACCGAATACAGACACTTTATATGTTGGTACATTGGCTCCTTTTCTTTATTTTCTTTCATGTTCACATCTTGTTACATTGTTACGTTACGGTCATTTCTAACTTGCAACACACTCATGCTATTAGCATTATCTATTCTCCCTATTCCATTTTCTCAACCCTACAACTAATCTATTTTACTATTTGTGGCCGTTATCCTACTTGGTACGTCGCCATCGAACGCACTCCCTGATCTATCTATCCTTATCTATCGGCCTTACGATCCACTGTATTCTTCTGGTCTCTTGTACACTATTTATAAATATTCTGTCACTCCTGAGCCTCCAATACTACTTCTCTTGGATTCTCGTTATGACTATCTCTATGTCTACTATCTCTGCTTCTACTTCTGTGCTTCCTTCAGTTGCCAATCTATGACTCTGTCTAAACTTATTTCTTCTGCCGTCAGGCTCTACTTAGTCTGTTGTGTTTCATCTCTACCTCTTTTCTCTTCGGCCTATGATCCCTAAATGAAAACTTCGTCCGTTGTGTTTCATCTTCACATCCTCTCTCTTCGAACTCCAATGTCCAACTTTATGACTGTTAATCTTCAACTTGTTTATTTCTATCCATGACCGTACATCCTCTCTCTTCGAACTCCAATGTCCAACTTATCTAGCCGTTAATCCTAAGCCTGTCCATTACCGTACATCCTCTCTCTTCGAACTCCAATGTCCAACTCCAGCCGTTAATCTTCAGCTTGTTTATGTCTGTACATCCTCTCCCTTCGTCTTCCAATGTCCAACTGAATTTACTTCTTAATCTCCTAACAACCGTTTCTATCTCTACGTCATACAAATTCCGTCATGGATTCTCATTTCGTTATCTCCTCTTCAGTATGCCTCTGTGCCTAATGTTTTCTTCCCGATCCCTCAACGCTTAGTGTGCAATTCTTGGTCATACTATTTCCCCTGCTATACAACTCGCTGAACCTGTGCTGGTCGTTGCCACAGCTAACGACTCCTCCCTTCTATCTATTCATTCCCTGCTATAACTAGTCTTCGTTAGTCACCTTGCAACCGTAACTCTCTGCTACGTCAAACCCTTTTCTTTACGTCATTTTCTTTTCTGTATAAGTATATTAATTTATATTTCCCCATTCTTCATCTCTTGGTGTGTACTTCTCTTCACACAATTCCCCGCTATTATATACCATTAGCCGTACTTTCTCTGCTATACAATACGCCCTCCCTGTGCTTAGTCGTTGTCACATTCAAACGACTATTCTCATCTCCCATTCCTAGGTCTCCCCCTAAATTACAATTCTTCCAATATTATTTCAACTCGTTCTGTTTTGACTCTCTCATCCATACAAATTCAACTATAACGTTCATTCAACTAAGGACTCTTAACTTAATAAGTCGTAATTAACCCTTCCGTCCCTTCAATTAATAACTCTTAAATTAATAACTTTGAAATTGATAATTCTTAACTAACCATTTCGTACATTTAATTATTAATTGTTCCTTTCCATGCTTAACTACCCCGCTTGCATTGCCTCCGCATTATCTACTCCTCTACCTCCACTCACCTACAAATTCTTCATTACCCATTCCGGGTTTTCTTCTTCGTACATTGCATTCCGCAATATCTCCTCCTCTACCTCCACTCACACCTACACTCACACCTACCAATTCTTCATTACCCATTCCGGGTTTTCTTCTCCGTACATTGCATTCCGCAATATCTCCAACTCTTCACTACCCATTTCGGGTTTTCTTCTCCGTACATTGCATTCCGCAATATCTCCAACTTTTCATTGCCCATTCCGGGTTTTCTTCTCCGTTCATTGCATTCCGCAATATCTCCATCTCTTCATTACCAATTCCGGGTTTTCTTCTCCGTACATTGCATTCCGCAATATTTCCAACTCTTCATTACCTATTTTTCTTACTTCTCCTGCTACTTCGTATTTGCCCACTTTTGGACTTCCGTTTCATCCTTCTTCTTTTCTTTAACGTTGTGATTACTCATAGCAAACTCCCTACTCTCATCTTCGTCATTCGCCCTCTTCCTTTTTCCCCACTCTCTTTTTGATTGTTGCAATTGCTCTGGGTCTACTATTCTTCCTTCCCTGTCTTTTAATCTTGTTCTTTTCTTTGGTAAGGTTTTTATTGTTGCATCTGATGTCGTTATTTTTTCTCTATTTGTACCTCGGTTTTGCCCTTGTATCTTCCAGCTTCTTGTGTTTTGAAATGGCGCCTCTATTTCCTTTTCACCACTAGTTTCACTGATATTGGACAGTGACTTCCGGGATTCCCTTTGTTCTAATCTCTCCTCTACTGTGGTAATTACGCTTTCTTCCGCGGAAATTATATTTTCGTCTGTGGCCATCATATTTTCTTCTGTGGTAATTATATTTTCTGTCTGTACGTCGCATTTCATTTCAACATCGCTTTCTTCTGTAGATTCTCTCATACTCCGTGTGCATTTCCTTTGTGGTCGACCTGTTTGTGCTTCTTTCCCTTGTGCATCCTCCTGTTCTGACCAAAGGGTCTCGTCTTTTCTTATATTTATCCCATGGATTCTTATTTCCGACTTACCATATATGTGTTTAATCACATAATTGGTTACTCCTGTTTTCCTTATTACTATATACTTTTACACTCCAGAAAGAAATACTGAATATAACATCATGTGCCGTCTGTGATATTAATGACCACAGACCAGGAGCCTCCAGTATGATTGATGCAACTGTTGCACCAAGCATTTCATCAGCAGAGCCATATCTATGGAATGTTAATCTGACATTGTTCCTCAATGTCCAAGTTAATGAGACATCAGAATCGTGTGGCAGCAGCTACAAGAAGGGAGCGGAGAACATCAAGTTCTGCTGCTATAAAGGAGACTTGCCTTGCTATCCCAGAATTGCCTTAAATGGGATCACTGTAGTTGAAAACTTCTCTTGTGTAAACTACACATTCACATCTAAGAGTGAAGGTCACAAAATCATATTCTCTCTGTGATTTTACTAACTACAGGTCATGACCTGTGATTTGTGGCTTCTGTTGGATTGGAAATTATAACTTACCACCACTGTGTGTCTATATGTTTGGAATTGGAGTCATCAATGATGGCCTAACATCATCAAGTGCTATGACGATCATTATTTTCGGGAGGCCATGGTATATGGTGGATAGGCGGCAGGAACCATTGAAGGCTATGTCTGAAAAGTGTTCCTTGTTGCAGTTTCCTCATATTCCAAGTCCGGCTTGTTGCAGGAACTACTGAGTTAAGTGTTCTGTGCACACCGTGAGCTGTGTGTCTCATCCGTTTTGATCCTGCTTCGATATCCCGCTTGTTTACGATGAATGATGATATCGTATGACAGGGAACAGTTGGCTGTGTTCACTTTCTGCGCGGTTTCGCCTTATGTCTTTTGGCGTGTGCTGAGACTGCTACGATGGGGACTACTGCTACCTTTCTTTGTTTGGGAGATGAGATAGTAATTCGGATGATTCCACTGGCACGGGCGGTTGAGCAATTATGGATTTTAATTCGTTTGCTGTGATACCGAGGCCTTCCATAACCAATAACAATAATAACAATAACTACTGTATTTCCATATAAATAAAAATGTAATTTTTGTATTGCATAATGTATGACATAGGCTTCTTTTTCAATCGTGGCCCACTTCACTTGCGTTCGACTTAATTTATGCGATAAGAAATATATTGGGTATTATTGAATGGTTGGCTTTTCAATGGACTTGTCGATGTTTATGTCTTCATTCACTAAACACGCCCCTATGGCTGTATCTGATGCATCTGTATATAGTATCATTCTACCTTCTTTGTTTGGGTGTGCCAGCATCAGTATTCTCGTTAGCCCTCTCTTCAGCGTTTCAAACGCCTTCTGACATTGTGGCGTCCATTTGAACTTATGAAACTTTCTAGTCAGTGTAGTTAATGGTTCTGCAATTTCCGCGAATCTCTGTATAAATCTTCTGTAGTAACCGCACATTCCCAAGAAACTTCTTACTTCTTTTACCCTCATAGGTGGTGTCATATCTTTAATGGCTTTAATCTTTTCATCATCCGGCATAATTCCCTTGTCATTTATCCTAAACCCCAAGTATTTTACTTCGTGTTTCAAAAATTGACATTTACTTATTTTCAATTTTATATTGTGTTGCCTCAATCTGTCAAACACTCGTTCTAAATGTTGTAGGTGCTCATGTTTTGATCCCTTGGTGAATATAATGATATCATCTATGTAGGCCTGTGCAAATGTATCATACCCTTGTAGTATTTGGTTCATAAGTCCCATATAAGTGGCTGGCGCTCCTTTTAATCCAAAAGGCATGACATTCCAAGTGAACGTTCCCACATGTGTATTAAACGCAAGTTTATGTTTTACTGCTTCTTTTACCTCAATGGCCCAGAATCCGGCCTTACAATCCATTATACCGTACCAATTTATGCCCTGGAATAAAGCTATTATGTCGTCTACTCGAGGCATTTGATAACTGATATTTTTCGTAATTTTATTCAATGCTCTGTAATCACAGCAGAACCTTTGTGATCCGTCTTTTTTCTTTACTATTACTACAGGTGACAACCATTGCGAATTTATTCTGGTTATTATTCCTGCCTTTAACATATCCTCTATAGCTTTCTCTACTCTCTGCTTCTTAAAGGTGTTCTATACGTTCTTATTTTGGTTGGTTCTGCCTCTCCTGTGTCTATATCCATTTGTACTGTGTTCGTTCTTCCCAGTTCAAAATCTGTCAATGCAAAGATATCGTGGTTATTCAGCACCAACTCTTGTATTATTTGTTTGTTATCTTCATGAGGTTGTATTTGTTGTATTAATTCCTTCTCTCGTTCTTCTGACATTGTGATTATCTTCACTTGATAAGTTTATGCGTACCCGATACCTTCTCTTTCCGTAGCGTCGTTCCTTCTAGTGTGTCTGCTACTGTGTTTAAATCCTTCCTTTGATGTTGTAGGTGAATCTGCGCTATTACCTTACCCTTCTTTATCTTTATTGTCCTGCCTGATTGGTTTATTACCATCACCGGGATTATCTGATTTTCCGTCATTTTCATTATCCCATAGTAGTATACAATGGTGTATCAACGAGATTCACAAATTAGGTTACTAAAGTATCACACTATAATATTAAAGAAGAACTAAAATAACACTTACTTTTTATGTGTTTGAAGGCGCGAGACACATTACCCGTCAAGAGAGAGGTCTAGAAAAAAAAATTTTCCGAACCACCTTCTTTTAGTAACCACTCTCCAAATTCTCTTCCGATTACAACAGAACTGATACGATGGATTGTCAAAGGACATGGTCACCTATCGGAACTTTTGTCCCTCATATGCTATTTCAAAAGTTGTCTTTGTCAATTCAAAAGCTGTCTTTGTCAATTCAAAAGTTGTCGTTGGCAATTCAAAAGTTGTCTTCGTCAATTTAAAAGTCGTCCTGTGTACGGCAGAAAACAAGGCGGGAAGGTCAGAAACCAAGGAGGGAAGGTCAGAAACCAAAGAGTGAAGGTCAGAAACCTAGGAGGCAAGGTCAGAAACCTAGGAGGCAAGGGCAGAAACCAAAGAGGCAAGGGCAGAAACCTAGGAGGCAAGCGCAGAAACCTAAGAGGCAAGGGCAGAAACCTAAGAGGCAAAGACAGAAACCTAGGAGGCAAGGTCAGAAACCTAGGAGGCAAGGGCAGAAACCTAGGAGGCAAGGGCAGAAACCTAGGAGGCAAGGGCAGAAACCTAGGAGGCAAGGACAGAAACCTAGGAGGCAAGGGCAGAAACCTAGGAGGCAAGGGCAGAAACCTAAGAGGCAAGGACAGAAAACTAGGAAGCAAAGGCTGAAAACAAATAGGGAAGGTCAGAAATCTAGGAAGCTGTGTTAGAAAACAAGGAGTGAAGGTCAGAAAGGACATGGTCACCTATCGGAACTTTTGTCCCTCATATGCTATTTCAAAAGTTGTCTTTGTCAATTCAAAAGTTGTCTTCGTCAATTTAAAAGTCATCCTCTCTACAGCAGAAAACAAGGCAGGAAGGTCAGAAACCAAGGAGGGAAGGTCAGAAACCAAAGAGGGAAGGTCGGAAACCTAGGAGGCAAGGTCAGAAACCTAGGAGGCAAGGTCAGAAACCTAGTAGGCAAGGGCAGAAACCTAGGAGGCAAGGGCAGAAACCTAAGATGCAAGGGCAGAAACCTAGGAGGTAAGGGCAGAAACCTAGGAGGCAAGGGCAGAAACCTAGGAGGCACCTCGATGGACAGCTAGACAACGGAAGAAGCAGAGATTTTCATTGTAAACTTTAGAATGGGAATCGGTTTGAAGGATATGATGATGATGATGATGATGATGATGATGCGTTCGTCCGATGATTTGAGGTATTCTAACGGATACGAACCGTAGACTTCCTCCTCGTCATCCGCCCTTAAAAGGACGTTAAGTAGACGTAGTTACGTTGTGTTGCAGTTTGCAGTGTAACACTGTGATATCTGCGCCTTTCGGCCCAACACATCCGATTTCAGCCGACGCTTTTTTGTGTACCGGGTTCGTCTTCCCACTTCGATCCCTGCTCGAAGGATATTAATACCTTGATTTTATGCAATGTAGTGTGGGATAAAAGTCGTCCTCTGTACAGCAGAAAACAAGGCGGGAAGGTCAGAAACCAAAGAGGGAAGGTCGGAAACCTAGGAGGCAAGGTCAGAAACCTAGGAGGCAAGGTCAGAAACCTAGGAGACAAGGGCAGAAACCTAAGATCCAAGGGCAGAAACCTAGGAGGTAAGGGCAGAAACCTAGGAGGCAAGGGAAGAAACCTAGGAGGCACCTCGATGGACAGCTAGACAACGGAAGAAGCAGAGATTATCATTGTAAACTTTAGAATGGGAATCGGTTTGAAGGATATTAATACCTTGATTTGATGCAATGTAGTGTGGGATATCTAGCAGACACCCTATAGGATAATCTTGAAGTTTATAAACATAAACACTCGTATTGACTAAGGCTTCCAAGGTGTATTTGGTTGTCTCCCTAATTTTGTCTGCATAACCTAATATATCACTTTCATTTAATCTATCGATAAACGTTTCAAAGTCATTTCTGTTGTTAACTAACAAGGGTTTGTCTAACCCTGTCGCGTTATATGAGCTTGCGTGAAAGTAACGCAGCCCCTGTGTCTCTCTATGTCTTAGAACTAGATGATGACTATAATTCACCTTGAAACGCTTTTTCTGGCCTTGGAAGCTTGGGGTTACAAGAGTCTTCCAATCTATAGGAGTATCAGGCTGATGGAATATAGTGTACGTATCCATGTATTTGTTCCTACGTTCATGTGTTCTAATAGCTAACCAGTTGTTCTTATATATCTTCTTAATATCTTGAGGTAGCTGATTTAGAGAGTCAACTTCATTAATAAGTCTTGGTCTCTTTGACGGCACTTGAGTCGAACTCTTTACTCTCCGCTTGCGTGAGGTTGTCGATACTTGTGGGCGTGCTGGTGATGTAGGAACTACTGATACAAGAGATGCAGAATGCTATGTCTTAATATGTTTGGCAAGGTTGTCTGGTCTATTATAAACTCGTTCACAAACATCACATTTGTATTCCTGACGCACATGTACACTAGCAACGTGTCGTTTTATGTCCCGGCTACGGGTGAAAGTTTTGGAGCACAGATGACAAGTGTTAGACATCTGTAGAAAAGAAAATGAAACATTTCAACTAAAGAATAAAGAACAGTAAACATTACAAGGAAAGAAAACCAGTAAATGTAATCAACGAGACTCACAAATTGTCGAAATTAGGTTACTAAAGTATCATACTATAATATTAAAGAACTAAGATAACACTTACTTTTACGTGTCTGAAGGCGCGAGCCACTACCGCCCGCAACAACTGTAATCGTATATCTGATTACAAGCTTCTCAGATATAAACACTTGAAACCCCAGAGGTGTTACTAAAAATAGAACTGACCTCTGAGGCAATACCGGCTGTGTTACTAAAAATAGTTTTTGACCGCTGACGCAATGCCCGTGGAGTTTCTAAAAATAGATTTTGACCTATGATGGCAATTTTATGATTTTACCTCCTGACCGTTTTTGGTGACTACGCCCGTGAATTCGACGAAAAGCGTAGATTTTCACTCTAGGCATACCCCAAACTTTATTTAAGACATCCCCACACCAAAAATTAACTTAAAAAATCACTTTTGAAATTGTTACCCCCTTACCATTTTTGAGGGTTACGCCCATGGAATCGATAAAAATCGTAGATTTTCACTCTAGGCATACCCCAAACTTTATTTTAGACATCCCCACACCAAAAATTAACTTAAAAATCACTTTTCAAATTGTTACCCCCTTACCATTTTTGAGGGTTACGCCCATGGAATCGATAACAATCGTAAATTTAGCACGTAGGCTTACCTAAAACTTTATTTTAGACATCTCCACACCAAAAATTAACTTAAAAATCCCTTTTGAAATTGTTACCCCCCTTACCATTTTTGAGGGTTACGCCCCTGAAATCGATAAAAAATTGAACCCACCCCAAAAGTGCACGTGCATGCACCGAAACCGCACTGCAATGGTGCCAAAAAAAAAATTAAATTTGGGGAGTAAACAGCCGTGGTGGCTTTTTGTTACTACTAGCTTTTTGTTGATTTTTGATGGAATTTGATATGTAGGGGTGTCAAATATTATGTTTGGGGTATGCCTTGAGGTTAAATTTCAATTTTTTATCGATTTCAGGGGCGTAACCCTCAAAAATGGTAAGGGGGGTAACAATTTCAAAAGTGATTTTTAAGTTAATTTTTGGTGTGGGGATGTTTAAAATAAAGTTTTAGGTAAGCCTACGTGCTATATTTACGATTTTTATCGATTCCATGGGCGTAACCCTAAAAAATGGTAAGGGGAGTAACAATTTCAAAAGTGATTTTTAAGTTAATTTTTGTGTGGGGATGTCTAAAATAAAGTTTTAGATAAGCCTACGTGCTAAATTTACGATTTTATCAATTCCATGGGCGTAACCCTCAAAAATGGTAAGGGGGTAACAATCTCAAAAGTGATTTTTAAGTTAATTTTTGGTGTGGGGATGTCTTAAATAAAGTTTGGGGTATGCCTAGAGTGAAAATCTACGCTTTTCGTCGAATTCACGGGCGTAGTCACCAAAAACGGTCAGGAGGTAAAATCATAAAATTGCCATCATAGGTCAAAATCTATTTTTAGAAACTCCACGGGCATTGCGTCAGCGGTCAAAAACTATTTTTAGTAACACAGCCGGTATTGCCTCAGAGGTCAGTTCTATTTTTAGTAACACCTCTGGGGTTTCAAGTGTTTATATCTGAGAAGCTTGTAATCAGATATACGATTACAGTTGTTGCGGGCGGTAGTGGCTCGCGCCTTCAGACACGTAAAAGTAAGTGTTATCTTAGTTCTTTAATATTATAGTATGATACTTTAGTAACCTAATTTCGACAATTTGTGAGTCTCGTTGATTACATTTACTGGTTTTCTTTCCTTGTAATGTTTACTGTTCTTTATTCTTTAGTTGAAATGTTTCATTTTCTTTTCTACAGATGTCTAACACTTGTCATCTGTGCTCCAAAACTTTCACCCGTAGCCGGGACATAAAACGACACGTTGCTAGTGTACATGTGCGTCAGGAATACAAATGTGATGTTTGTGAACGAGTTTATAATAGACCAGACAACCTTGCCAAACATATTAAGACATAGCATTCTGCATCTCTTGTATCAGTAGTTCCTACATCACCAGCACGCCCACAAGTATCGACAACCTCACGCAAGCGGAGAGTAAAGAGTTCGACTCAAGTGCCGTCAAAGAGACCAAGACTTATTAATGAAGTTGACTCTCTAAATCAGCTACCTCAAGATATTAAGAAGATATATAAGAACAACTGGTTAGCTATTAGAACACATGAACGTAGGAACAAATACATGGATACGTACACTATATTCCATCAGCCTGATACTCCTATAGATTGGAAGACTCTTGTAACCCCAAGCTTCCAAGGCCAGAAAAAGCGTTTCAAGGTGAATTATAGTCATCATCTAGTTCTAAGACATAGAGAGACACAGGGGCTGCGTTACTTTCATGCAAGCTCAAATAACGCGACAGGGTTAGACAAACCCTTGTTAGTTAACAACAGAAATGACTTTGAAACGTTTATCGATAGATTAAATGAAAGTGATATATTAGGTTATGCAGACAAAATTAGGGAGACAACCAAATACACCTTGGAAGCCTTAGTCAATACGAGTGTTTATGTTTATAAACTTCAAGATTATCCTATAGGGTGTCTGCTAGATATCCCACACTACATTGCATCAAATCAAGGTATTAATATCCTTCAAACCGATTCCCATTCTAAAGTTTACAATGATAATCTCTGCTTCTTCCGTTGTCTAGCTGTCCATCGAGGTGCCTCCTAGGTTTCTTCCCTTGCCTCCTAGGTTTCTGCCCTTACCTCCTAGGTTTCTGCCCTTGGATCTTAGGTTTCTGCCCTTGCCTCCTAGGTTTCTGACCTTGCCTCCTAGGTTTCTGACCTTGCCTCCTAGGTTTCCGACCTTCCCTCCTTGGTTTCTGACCTTCCCGCCTTGTTTTCTGCTGTACAGAGGACGACTTTTATCCCACACTACATTGCATCAAATCAAGGTATTAATATCCTTCAAACCGATTCCCATTCTAAAGTTTACAATGATAATCTCTGCTTCTTCCGTTGTCTAGCTGTCCATCGAGGTGCCTCCTAGGTTTCTGCCCTTGCCTCCTAGGTTTCTGCCCTTACCTCCTAGGTTTCTGCCCTTGCATCTTAGGTTTCTGCCCTTGCCTCCTAGGTTTCTGACCTTGCCTCTTTGGTTTCTGACCTTCCCTCCTTGGTTTCTGACCTTCCTGCCTTGTTTTCTGCTGTAGAGAGGATAACTTTTAAATTGACGAAGACAACTTTTGAATTGACAAAGACAACTTTTGAAATAGCATATGAGGGACAAAAGTTCCGATAGGTGACCATGTCCTTTCTGACCTTCCCTCCTTGTTTTCTAACACAGCTTCCTAGATTTCTGACCTTCCCTATTTGTTTTCAGCCTTTGCTTCCTAGTTTTCTGTCCTTGCCTCTTAGGTTTCTGCCCTTGCCTCCAAGGTTTCTGCCCTTGCCTCCTAGGTTTCTGTCCTTGCCTCCTAGGTTTCTGCCCTTGTCTCCTAGGTTTCTGCCCTTGCCTCCTAGGTTTCTGCCCTTGCCTCCTAGGTTTCTGACCTTGCCTCCTAGGTTTCTGTCTTTGCCTCTTAGGTTTCTGCCCTTGCCTCTTAGGTTTCTGCGCTTGCCTCCTAGGTTTCTGCCCTTGCCTCTTTGGTTTCTGCCCTTGCCTCCTAGGTTTCTGACCTTGCCTCCTAGGTTTCTGACCTTGCCTCCTAGGTTTCCGACCTTCCCTCTTTGGTTTCTGACCTTCCCGCCTTGTTTTCTGCTGTACAGAGGACGACTTTTATCCCACACTACATTGCATCAAATCAAGGTATTAATATCCTTCAAACCGATTCCCATTCTAAAGTTTACAATGATAATCTCTGCTTCTTCCGTTGTCTAGCTGTCCATCGAGGTGCCTCCTAGGTTTCTGCCCTTGCCTCCTAGGTTTCTGCCCTTACCTCCTAGGTTTCTGCCCTTGCATCTTAGGTTTCTGCCCTTGCCTCCTAGGTTTCTGACCTTGCCTCCTAGGTTTCCGACCTTCCCTCTTTGGTTTCTGACATTCCCTCCTTGGTTTCTGACCTTCCCGCCTTGTTTTCTGTTTTACAGCGGAAGACTTTTAAAATGACGAAGACAACTTTTGAATTGACAAAGACAACTTTTGAAATAGCATATGAGGGACAAAAGTTCCGATAGGTGACCATGTCCTTTCTGACCTTCCCTCCTTGTTTTCTAACACAGCTTCCTAGATTTCTGACCTTCCCTCCTTGTTTTCAGCCTTTGCTTCCTAGTTTTCTGTCCTTGCCTCTTAGGTTTCTGCCCTGCCTCCTAGGTTTCTGCCCTTGCCTCCTAGGTTTCTGTCCTTGCCTCCTAGGTTTCTGCCCTTGCCTCCTAGGTTTCTGCCCTTGCCTCCTAGGTTTCTGACCTTCCTGCCTTGTTTTCTGCTGTAGAGAGGATGACTTTTAAATTGACGAAGACAACTTTTGAATTGACAAAGACAACTTTTGAAATAGCATATGAGGGACAAAAGTTCCGATAGGTGACCATGTCCTTTCTGACCTTCCCTCCTTGTTTTCTAACACAGCTTCCTAGATTTCTGACCTTCCCTATTTGTTTTCAGCCTTTGCTTCCTAGTTTTCTGTCCTTGCCTCTTAGGTTTCTGCCCTTGCCTCCTAGGTTTCTGCCCTTGCCTCCTAGGTTTCTGCCCTTGCCTCCTAGGTTTCTGCCCTTGCCTCCTAGGTTTCTGCCCTTGCCTCCTAGGTTTCTGCCCTTGCCTCCTAGGTTTCTGTCTTTGCCTCTTAGGTTTCTGCGCTTGCCTCCTAGGTTTCTGCCCTTGCCTCTTTGGTTTCTGCCCTTGCCTCCTAGGTTTCTGACCTTGCCTCCTAGGTTTCTGACCTTCACTCTTTGGTTTCTGACCTTCCCTCCTTGGTTTCTGACCTTCCCGCCTTGTTTTCTGCCGTACACAGGACGACTTTTAAATTGACGAAGACAACTTTTGAATTGCCAACGACAACTTTTGAATTGACAAAGACAGCTTTTGAATTGACAAAGACAACTTTTGAAATAGCATATGAGGGACAAAAGTTCCGATAGGTGACCATGTCCTTTGACAATCCATCGTATCAGTTCTGTTGTAATCGGAAGAGAATTTGGAGAGTGGTTACTAAAAGAAGGTGGTTCGGAAAATTTTTTTTTCTAGACCTCTCTCTTGACGGGTAATGTGTCTCGCGCCTTCAAACACATAAAAAGTAAGTGTTATTTTAGTTCTTCTTTAATATTATAGTGTGATGCTTTAGTAACCTAATTTGTGAATCTCGTTGATCACATTTACTGGTTTTATTTCCTTGTAATGTTTATTGTTCGTTATTCTTTAGTTGCAATGTTTCAATTTTATTTTCTATAGATGCCTAACACTTGTCATCTGTGCTCCAAAACTTTCAATCGGAGCCGAGACATAAAGCGACATGTTGTTATTGTACATATGCGTCCGGAATACAAATGTGATGTTTGTGAACATGGTTTTCCAACATTTAAAATAACCTCCTTTAATTATTTTCAGTCAGCATTTAAAATACCACATTCTTGACAACAATAAGCGATTAACTTCACAACAATAAGCGATACCCCACGCGGTTTTCCTAACAATGACCATGAACAAATACATCGCCACGTCATAAACATTTTAACCACTTTCAATACATTAGTCCACATTCTTAACAACAATAAGCGATACATCACGACACGCTCAGTCAACCATTGAACACCGACATTCCTCAACAATAAACACATGAAACAACAACTACGCGTCACCGATCACGAGGGTCACGAGGCACGCGGAGCGCCGAGGGGTCACACCGACCGCAGCCGACGAGGGGTCACGCCGCCCGCCGCACGAGGGGTCACACCGCACGGGAGGGGTCCGGGACTAGAGGTCAACATCCCGACACGAGCAGTCATGGTTAACTCCTCTTGTCTCTCGTGTACATTAGGCGCGAAATGCGCCTACTATATAGCTTTGTTAATTTACGCCTAAATACGACCCAGTTACACCATTGTATACTTCTTACCATCAATTATCTGTATATTTGGATGCTCCATTATGTCCTGGCTAGCTCTTGTCGTACTGAGCACTTGACCTGGTGTAACGTAGTCGTTTTTCTTCATTTTAGTTAATACTATATGTACCTTTTGAGGGTTCAACGTTAGAAGGCTCTGCCCTGGCTAACGTTACTACATGTATGTCGTCCTCCATCTGTATCTCTTTATCTCCTATATGTAGTTTTTGTGTCCCATAGTTGATTATGACTTTATTTCTATTCATCCAATCTCTTCCCAATATCATAGCACGGTTCATCCTTCTATTACCATAAATTTTTGCTTCATAGATCGTCCACCTACTCTTATCTGCAATAACGCCTTACCTATCACATTTAAGATTTGTCCATTTATGGCTTCTAACCTATTCTGCGTTCTGTGAAGAGGAATATTCTTCCCTAGTGATCTAAATATACTCCCTTTCATCACACTAACACTTGCTCCAGTATTTATTACCGCTCTAAATTTTTGTTTACCAATCTGTACAAGACATGAGCATGAGCCACTCCTCACCTTCATTCACTTCGTATCTGGCATTCTTCTGGTGCTCACGGTCGCCTTCCCCCTTGAGCACCCCTGACGTTTCCCGAATTCGGACCATCTCTTCCCTTCTCTTCTTTATGATAATTTCCCCTTCTTTCTGCTGCTGTATATTTCTCTCCACTTCCTGTCGTTGAATATCTGCCTCCCCCTTCCACCATTTGATGTTCTCCTTGTGTCATCACCGACGTATATCTTCCTTGTCTATCGTTTATCAACTGACATTGTATTGCAATGTGTCCCATTCTGCCACATTTATAACATCTCCTGTATGGTATTTAATGGTTGACTATAGTGTCGTTCTCTATCTATCCCCCTCGTCTGATTTGTGTCCCTTGGGTTATTTGGTCTGCTAGGACTATTTAACTCGAAACGTACTGGTTGGTTGTCATTAAATCTCTGAACCAAGCTCTCTTCCTCTATCGCCGCGTTTATAATTTTCGTCAGTGTAGCATTCGTCTTCCTGGCTAAGTGTAAATTCAGTCCTCTACTTCTTGATCCTGTAATGAATGATGTCACCAATATCTTGTCAACTTGTTCAATATTAGTGCTCCGCCAAAAACCTTGATCTGCTATTGCCACTATGCGGTCTCCATAATTCTGAATGGATTCGTTTCTTTGTTGTTGCACTGTCCTTAACGCTATAATTGCATGTTGTTCATTCATCTTTATATGCGTATAAGATGGGTATATATATAGCTATATTGCAAGATGGGTAATGAAGTCTTGCCACGTTTCATCTCCCATTTCTTCAATCCTTCTCCTAATACAATTTGTCACCCCTCCGCTACTGGTAGCCAATGCTATGTCCTTCCATTCCGCTTGCGGTAGTTTCTTATTTTGGCACCAAAATTCAACTGCCTTTGCCCATGCATTAAAATTGTCTGCTTCACCGGAAAAAGTAGGAATTCTTTAGTTATCTCCTGAGTTTGTAGATTCTCTCCCAGCCTCTCTATCGCCTTTCCTAACATCTGCATTGTTTGGCTCATGGTCTCTTCTTGGCTCAATGACTCAATCCCTCTGTTTTCTCTCCTTGCCATTTAGTTCGATTATCCTTTCTCAGTGATATTCACTTTTATCTTTACTGTGTAGCATTCAATATCGATTCGCATCCAAAACCACCTTTCTATATTTATTATTCCTCTATTGCTATTTTATACCATCATACCTTTATCTACAAATTCTATAACATCTCTTTCATTCCTTACGTGTACATCATATTAATTATAATATCACACGTGTCGTGCTGAAGTCGGATGTGTTGGGCCGAAAGGCGCAAATATAACAGTTATACTGCAAACCACAACACAACGCAGACACGCCCACTTAACGTCCTTTTAAGGACGGGTGACGAAGAGGAATTCTACAGTCTACGAATAGACTAGAATACTTTAGTCATCGGGCGAACGCAAGCAAGCATCACACGTGTTCCAGAAACTTACCGTTAATTCAATAATTAAGCCACATTTCCCTTCTTTAGAACCAATCTCCCAGTTTACAATTAAGTGGCGTCAATTGCCTTTGCTAAAAAAAATTTAATCAAGGACACGTCTAATGTTGTACAATCATGTTCATACAACAATATAGCAATACACAATCTATCCCTAACTAATGAATGTAAATTTTTCTTATTTTAATTACCCTGTGGAGAAAATTCAAGATTTTACTTATATAACTAAACCCAGTGTCCCCCAACAGTAGTATTCTATTAAACTATGACAATTAGTTAAACACTTGCAGGAGTCTCTTGTGAATTATATTCCTTTAACACGTGATATTTCTTAAACACTTAACCTAAAACACATTCTAAATGTTCATCGAATGATCGATATACATTCGCCAAACCTGTTCAAGCCAAATTCAAGTTCCACAGGTGTCGGGATCTCAGCCAAACTTCTGGATTCCAGCATAAACTTCTGGATTTCAGCACAAACTTCTGGATTTCAGCATAAACTTCTGGATTTGGGCATAAACTTCTGGATGTCAGCATAAACTTCTGAATTTCAGCACAAACTTCTGGATTTCAGCATAAACTTCTGGATTTCAGCACAAACTTCTGGATTTCAGCATAAACTTCTGTACTTCTTTGCGCATGGTTATTTCTCCGCGACAAACCAGGTTGTTGACGGGGTCCTATGGCAACATTTGAAAGAACCTTCTTGAAAGTTGCCATTAGAAGGCTTCCAATTTGAAGACGGTGTTTCTTCAAAGCTTAAAACAAAGATGTTACTCGATGGTGGTGTCACATTTGAAGGATGACATCTATTTGAAAGTTACACCAACCGAAGACCTCACCAATTGAAAGGTAATAACCTTTGAATACTCAACACGAACACTTCCTCTTTTTACTTGGAGCCTTTTTCTTTCTTTCTTTCGTTTCTATTATTCATAATACACATAATGTTACTGTCAAATACTTTAGAATTTACAATTCTCTTCTCTCATCTCCTTTACCCTTCTATTTTCATTTTTTTTTTACCGTTAACCTATTTATTTCTTTCGGTACGTTCCCATCGAACGCACCATCCTATTTTATCTATCGTTGTCTATCTATCTATCCACTAGGGTTGCCAGATACACCGTTTTTTCACGTAATTCGAGGACTCCGTTTTATCTTTGCCCGGAGTCGCTAAAACACCGTATTTTAACGCTCACGTAAATATTTTTTTAAATATCGATTAAATAATATATAAATTCGTAGTAAATAATA
Organism: Megaustenia siamemsis; assembly: GCA_032433765.1. Classification (NCBI taxonomy): domain Eukaryota; kingdom Metazoa; phylum Mollusca; class Gastropoda; order Stylommatophora; family Ariophantidae; genus Megaustenia; species Megaustenia siamemsis. The sequence goes on from JAVIAB010000139.1 coordinate 60,824,660, forward strand.
TTAATTAAACCATTCGGCGGTTTGTTTTGTATAATTGTTTCTGGATCATACTTTTAAGTGCGCAAATTGTAGTTCCGCGCTAAAATATTGAAGCGATTTAATTTCCGTCCTAGCCCACGACAAGAATCAATTTATTTCCGATCGTCGATGTGTAAACACAGTTTCACCGCTCCATCCAATTCAATCCTCGCATCTACATATTATTAGTAAGTTTATTTTAACGTTTGTTAACATTATTTTATAATGAGTGATATGGATTTAAAAAGAAGTCTCCTCCAAAGAAGAAATTAAAATTACAACACAATCAAAGTTACCGTAAAGTGTGGGAAGAATCGTTTTCATGGGTTAAACCAGGACCTAACGAACATCGAGCTTTCTGTGTGTTATGCAGAAAAGATTTTAGTATTTCTCATGGTGGACAACGTGACTTAAAACAACATTCAGAATCTAAAACGCATAAACTAAAAGAAAAATCTGATGATGTTAGTGTAAACAAACTTTCCCATTATTTTGTAAATGTAAACAATACATCAGAACACGAAAATGTCGCGAGTGAACTGGCTTTGGTTTATCATGCAGTCAAACATAATCAAAGTTATTCTAGCTTGGACTGTGGAAATAAGCTTGTGACACACATTTTTAAAGATTCTGTGACTGCTTCAAAAGTATCATGTGGGCGCACTAAAGCTGAAATGCTTGTCAAGAATGTTTTAGCACCCAGAAGTGTCAATGATTTTTTAGATATTTTAAAGTGTTCGGAACAAGGTGTGAGATTTTTTTCATTGGCAACAGATGCCTCGAATAAGGGAAACAGGAAGATGTTTCCAGTTTGCCTTCGCTACTTTGACTCAGTGAAAGGAGTGCAGAATAAACTTCTGGATTTTATTGAAAATGCTGATGAAACTGCTTGTGGAGTTAGTCAGCTAGTGCTGCAGAGTTTAGAAAGACATAATCTTGATATAAATCACATTTCATCATATTGTGCAGACAATGCAAGTGCCAATTTTGGAATTAGACATTCTGTATTTCAATTACTTTTGAAAAAGAATGAAAATATATTGAAGGCCAATTGTACAAATCACATACTTCATAATGCAATCAAGTATGCTACAGACAAATTGGATATTGATGTAGAGAGCATAGTCCTCAAAATTTACAATCATTTCTCAGTTTCAGCAAAAAGAAGAGAGGAACTGAAATCATTTTTTAATTTTGTGGAATTAGAATGGTCTGAAATATTGAGACATGTTCCAACGAGGTGGCTGTCTTTAACTCCAGATGTAAATAGGCTTCTCCTAAATTGGGGTGCAATCAAAAGTTACTTCCAGAGTATTGATGATTGCCCAAAATTATTGAAATCTGTTTTTCTTATTGATGACCCTGAGCAAGCCATTTTGCCAGAGATTTATTTTCACTTTGTAAACAATGTTGGAAACTTGTTGGATGCTGTTAACAAAACACTAGAAAGTTGTGAATTGAGTGTCTTGGGGACATTCAAACAAATGTACATTTTGAACGAAAAGCTTAAACAGAGAATAAAAGACAGTTTTTATGGCAGCAATGCAAATGAACTTATTAATGATTTATCTGTAACACTGCAAAACAAATTTTACAATAATATGCTTCAGTATCTTGACAAAAGGTTTGATGTGACTGCCAATAATCCATATTCATCATTGGCAGCTTTTGCTTTGGATAAAGAAATTCATTTTGAAGATTTGGAAACTGCAGTGTGTATTCTGAAATTGAAAGATCACATATGTGTTGATGCCATGTATGAAGAGTTCTGTGACTTTCAGAGTGTTCTATGTGAAAGTATTAACAAAGATAACAGTGATATCACAAACTGGTTACATTTTTTTTCTGTTGTGCCAGAACATAAAGTGCTAAACATTTCAAAGATTGTTGGATTTTTATTTAGCATACCAGGATCAAATGCCTTTGTTGAGAGGATATTCTCCTTAATGAAAAACAAATGGAATGACACAAGAAATAGGTGTAGCCAAGAACTGATTGAAGCAGAGCTCAGAGTCATGGTTAATTTTGACAATTCATGTGCTGATTTTTTTAAATTTGTCAAAACTGATGCAAGATTATTGAAAGCTGGCAAATCCTCAAGCAAATGCAATTAAATTGCCTCTAGAAACACTAGGTGAGAGTTTTTTAAAAATTTAAATAAGAACATTGTCTTTGCAGAATATGAGCATTGTTTTATTTCTAGTTTCTGTATATAATTTTTCATAAATTTGTTTGAATATAAAGGCGAATTCATTGTCACTACCGGTAACAATATACAAAATCATTTGTTCGTAAATATGTAATTAAAATTGAGGAAAAAAAAATTCAGCGTAAAAGTACTCCTTTTTTTTTTTTTTTTAAATCTGGCAACCCTACTATCCACTTAGCCGTTATCCTACTTTGATACGTTCCCATCGAACGCACCATCCTATTTCATCTATCTCATCTCTATCTATCTATATACTTGGCCGTTATCCTACTTTGATACGTTCCCATCGAACGCACCATCCAACTATCTGCTCATCTACATTTTATTCTTCTGTTCATCTGCTACTCTCTAACGATTTCATTCTATCTTTTTCTAAGCACATTTACTCCTTTCAACGGTTCATCTCCAGGTGTTGCTCTCCCTTCAACGGTCCGGCTCCAAGTGACTAGTCTTCCTTGGTCCCCTTGCAACCGTAACTCTCTGCCACGTCATACCCCTTTCTTTACGTCATTTTCTTTTCTGTATATGTATGTGCTTAATTTATATTTCCCCATTCTTCATCTCTTGGTGTGTACTTCCCTTCACACCATTCCCCGCTAATATATACCATTAGCCGTACTTTCTCTGCTATAAGTAATGTTTTTTTTCTGTTCATTATTTGTCATTTTTTAACGAATGCTGTAAAAATTACTCTCCTCTCAATTAATTCACTGATTCTATCGCCTCGGAAGTTTCCCTTTATAATAATATTTACTTTTTATTATTTGTTTAAACCACTGGAAACTACTGTTCGTGCTGTTTCTCTGCGACGTAACTAATCAGCTCTACCCTAGCCAGGAAATACTTGTCTTAATAGGAAAATTACAGATACACAATGTATTCCGAGCTGTGATCGCAGCCTTATACTTATAGTCACGAGAACACCTTCGTGTAAGACATTGTTCACGATAGCTATTTTGTAGTTATCTCTCTCTCTCTCTGCGATCAGGGTAGGATTCCACATGAAGTCAGCTGTCAGGTTAAGTGTGTTGATCGCCCCCACAGACAGAACATCACAACTAGAGTCTGCCAGATCCACTCTGACCGAACACCCGTTAATACGTTGCACTGTGTTCTGCGCCAGTGGCCCAGTGCATCCGATTTCAGCCATTTTATTCAGGTTTGCTTACCTTAAGTTTTTGATTGTCCCCAATCTTCCTGCAAGGCAGCAGATTGTCTTTTCTGTAGGGGGATTCTGCCCTTAGATGGTCGGCCCTCCCAGCTTTACGAGCACCATCTGCCAGAGTCACTAGAGGTGACTAACACAGACATGCACACACAAAGATATGAGATGTGACTAACATAAACACGCACATAAGATATATGAGTGGAATAGACATGCACACACAAAGATATGACACATGCCTAACATAGACATGCACACAAAGATATCTTGGTGTGTGTCATGTTAGTCATATCTCATATGAGCCATGGCCAGCACACGCACAAGCTAAGATATGAGCCATGGCCAGCACACACACGCTAAAATATGAGCCATGGCTAGCACAGAAACACATCAAGATATGAGCCAAGGCTTCACGGAAAAACACCAACAAATGAACCATGTCCAGCACAGAAAAACATTAAGGTATCCGTATGCTTGGTGGGTTTGTTGTAGTCGGCAGACTCTTCTTAACGTGGGAATCATCGACATCGAGTCGCAGGCCTCGGTTGTTGAAACAGTTGTCCGGACATTTGAGAGTGCAGTCTGACCCGTAGTACGTTTCCTTGCACGTACAGTCAGGGTCATATATGATGACACAACCATCAGAACACGTCTGTTCGCACTGTAGCACAAAATTACCATCGGGACAAATACACGGTCATTACAGGTATAGCAGTTTACAGTGTAGGTATTTTCCGGATTTTTCCTCACATAAAGGACAGAGACTGAGGCAAGACCCGGAGCAGTCGTGTCCATAGATCCCATGTGAACAGTTACCGTGACACGTACCGATGATAACATTGCAGCCTTTGCTACACCCACTACACACTGCACAAAACGACCAAGAATGCCCGTCCAGACAATAGGTGTCTGTAAATGTTTGCCCCCTCACACACTGTCAGTGCACTGTCGGGCCTGCGAAATGTCGGCCTCAAACTTTATGTGTGCCATTGGCGCTTGTGCGTTGACTACAGTGTTCACAGAAATATTAGGGTATGGTATATCATTATACTGAAACACTACGCCGCCACTATCAGAGAAAACATTTAGAGAGGCATTCTTTACCCGAATCATAGTTCAAGCTCGATGATAGATTGGAATGGTGTGAGTCTTCTAGGGCGTTGCAAAGTTCAGATACCAGAAAACAGAATTAATTCCACTTCCCAATTGTGTGTGTGTGCAGTCATTGTCATAGAGATTGGTCTTTGTTTTGCCATTAAGTGCGGCCTCTGGTCCACATCCGTCTCCTGTATAACAAGCAATGTGTCGGTCTGGTTTGTGTTCTGTTTGAGAGCCACATTCCGACCCCCGCCAAAGTAGATAGAGCAGATATTTGCAACTATGGCCCCTTCATTCCTAACTTGTTGATCAGACCAGCCCCAGGGCAAAAGACACCAATCTCGTGCGGACTAACTACAAACCTTGATTCATTTTCACGTGTGGCAGAACCATTTAGTTTTACCGTGAAACTTTCCGGATGTGTTAGATCATTCACATAAATCCTAAACCAGGAGAACGGCAAAGATTGATTGAGAGTTGCGTCACCTGATGTAGAATATGTGTCCCGATTACATGTGGTGTCGTTGTTATCAAACAGGAAAGTAGGTTCAGATTTTTGGGCGTATCTGTAAACGAGATCCAAGTACTAACACTGGGGTCCGAAATATTCGTGCTGACAACTGTCATTGTTTGGGCACGTCCCTGTAGTTTTGTCACAAACTAAGTCATTATAGCAGTGGCATTGTAACGTACAGTTTGCCCCAAACCAACCGTCTGCACAAGTTAGGTCATTAGCTTCCAAGGTCGCGAACGAAGCCAGCAGAATAAAGACTACAGCGATGGTTAACGAACTGTGTACAAATATTTATTATCAAACCCGAGATTACATTTCTAAAAATCCACCAACTCGCTCATAAGCATCATATAACATAGCGTGATGTTAAAAGTCAACATTGTTTACACCATTCGCCGTGGCTCAAACGCGACCAAGCTTCCATCTTGGTGCGAAAGCTACCATCTTGGTGGTAGTTATCTGAGTGGCAGTGTTCCCTAGCGTTTGGGTCTTCGTGGCAAGGCGCTGTGCAGTGGCACAGTACGGGTTCGATCCTGCTTCGGTCTAAATACTGTTCTTTGTTTTTTTTTCTGTTATTCATTATTTGTCATTTTTTTCCGAATGCTGTAAAAGTACCCGAAGCAGGATCGAACCCCTGCGAAGGCTGCGATCACATCTCGGAATACATTGTGTATCTGTAATTTTCCTATTAAAACAAGTATCTCCCGGATATTGTAGACCTGAATACCTGCGTTGCAGTAGAACATTTAGGACGAAACAGCACGAACAGTAATTTCCAGTGCCGTTGATGATAGACAAATAATAAAAAATAAATATTATTATAGAGGAAAACTTCCGTTAGAGAAGAAAATAAATCAGCGAATCAATTGAGAGTAATTTTTACAGCATTCGGAAAGAAAATGACAAATAATGAAGAACAGAGAAAAAAACAAAGAAAGATCGAAGCAGGATCGAACCCGTACTCAGTGGCACAGCGCCTTGCCATGAAAAGCCAAACGCTAGGGAACACTGCCATTAAAATAACTACAAATTAGTTATCATGGACAATGTCTTACACGAAGGTGTTCTCATGACTGGCTGCGATCACACCTCAGAATACATTGTGTATCTGTAATTTTCCTATTAAGACACGTATCTCCCGGATAGGGTAGGGCTGAATACTTGCAATGCTTACAAACATTTAAGACGAAACAGCACGAATAGTACTTTCCAGTGGATTCAAATAAAAATAAGCAGGAGCTACTGAGTTAAGTGCTCTGAGCACATCGTGAGCTGTGTGTCTCATCTGTTTTGATCATGTTACGAAATTCCCATTGTTTACGATTAATGATGATATCGTATGAGAGAGAACAGTTGGCTTTGTTCACTTTCGCCTTTGTCTATTGGCATGTGCTGAGACTGGTACGATGCCTACCTTTCTTTGTTTTGGAGATGAGATTTGGATGATTACACTGTCACGGGCGGTTGAGCAATTATGGATTTTATTGGTTATTGGTTATGGAAGGCCTCGGTATCACTGCAAACGAATTAAAATCCATAATTGCTCAACCGCCCGTGCCAGTGGAATCATCCGATTTACTAACACATCTCCCAAACAAAGAAAGGTAACTGTAGTCCCCATCGTAGCAGTTTCAGCACACGCCAAAAGACATAAGGTGAAACCGCGCAGAAAGTGAACACAGCCAACTGTTCCCTGTCATACGATATCATCATTCATCGTAAACTAGCGGGATATCGAAACAGGATCAAAACGGATGAGACACACAGCTCACGGTGTGCACAGAGCACTTAACTCAGTAGCCCCTGCAACAAGCCGGAATTGAAAATTATTATAGAAGGAAACTTCCGAAGCGATAAATCAGCGATTCAGAATCAAGGCCCATAGATACACTACAGACAAAACTATATGGACCACTGCAAGAATTAAAAATGGCAGTAAATTTTATAGATTGCAAATACAAATAATGCTTCAGACAAATGATAGATAGATCTAAATAACTAAAATAGTAAGAATGAAGAAGGTGGCGCTAGATCTACATGAAGTAGTAGCGGTGAAAGAGGGCGAAGAAGAGAGTTACACAGTAAAGTAGAAGCGACCTTAGACAGCTGAAAAGTGGCAAAAAAATAAACGAAAAACAAACGAAAAGCTGACGTAAAGTAGCTAAACAGATAAAATAAAGAACATGAATGGCGTTATAAGCAAACACCGAGTCATCATCATCAAGTACCGGGCCTGCTGGCGCAGGTGATCATTTCTGTTGTTGACCTTCTGCCAAGCCATTCTCTTAAGCTGTCTGGTATTTTTTCTCTTGTTTCCCTCTATCTCTTCGTCCCTCAATTTTTCCAGTTGTTTCAATATATTCCAGTTGTTCTCTTCTCATTACATGGCCAAAAAATGATGATTGTTTCTTCCTAATATTGGAAATTAGCTCTGCTTTTGCTTTGACCTCTTTCAGAACATTTTCATTACTCTTCTTAGCTGTGCATGGTATTCTCAACATTCTTCTGTAAAACCACATTTCTACAGACGCCAGTGATTTTCTTGTCTGTTGTCCTATTGTCCATGATTCACATTCATATGTTAAGACTGGATCTACATAACATTTATGAACTCCTTTTCTTGTTTCTATTGTTAAAAATGGATTGCATAGTATCCTCCTCATTTTTGGGAAAGCTGCTTTTGCCTGAGCCATTCTGCATCTCACTTCTTTTGTACATCTTCCGTCTGAGGTTTAAACAGATTCCCAAATATTTAAATTCATTTACCTGTTTTAATATTGTTCCACTTGTCTTTATTTTGCACTGAGGCGATGTCCTTTTCTTTGTTGTTACCATTACTTCCATCTTTTTGCTATAAAGGCTGAGTCCTTTATTTTTGCTTTCTTTCACTATAATATCTAACATTTATTGTAACTCACTCTTAGCGATTAAGACTGTATCATCAGCAAACATCGAGTAGTAGCGGTAAAAGGCAAAGAGGGAACAGCCAATAATAACAGTGCTGCAGTAAAGTTGGTAGCAAGTGGTAAGGTGTAGTAAACACTCCTACAGACTATGGTGATAACTTTACAATCATGGACAATACAAATTATTGACGTTTCTGCCTTCGTCAGAAAATAAGGATAACACAAACGGGCAACGAAATGAAGATATACTCTACTATATGTTAAGTAATTAATAATAACTAATATATAAAAGATTACTGTGACCACAAACCACTCTCCATGTGTGTGCCACATATTTACACCCCAGAAAGAAATACTGAATATAACAACATCATGTGCCGTCTGTGATATTAATGACCACAGACCAGGAGCCTCCAGTATGATTGATACAACTGTTGCACCAAGCACTTCATCAGCAGAGCCAGATCTATGGAATGTTAATCTGACATTGTTCTTGAATGATGTCCAAGTTAATGAGACATCAGAATCGTGTGGCGGCAGCTACAAGAAGGGAGCGGAGAACATCAAGTTCTGCTGCTATAAAGGAGACTTGCCTTGCTATCCCAGAAATGCCTTAAATGGGATCACTGTAGTTGAAAACTTCTCCTCTTGTGTAAACTACACATTCACATCTAAGAGTGAATCAGTGAAGGTCACAAAATCATATTCTCTCTGTGGTTTTACTAACTACAGGTCATGTGGCTTCTGTTGGATTGGAGATAATAACTTACCACCACTGTGTGTCTATATGTTTGGAATTGGAGTCATCAATGATGGCCTAACATCATCAAGTGCTATGACGATCATCATTTTCGGGAGGACGTGAACTCCCATGGTGTATGGTGGATAGGCGGCAGGAACCATTGAAGGCTATGTCTGAAAAGTGTTCCTTGTTGCAGTTTCCTCATATTCCAAGTCCGGCTTGTTGCAGGAACTACTGAGTTAAGTGTTCTGTGCACACCGTGAGCTGTGTCTCTCATCCGTTTTGATCCTGCTTCGATATCCCGCTAGTTTACGATGAATGATAATATCGTATGACAGGGAACAGTTGGCTGTGTTCACTTTCTGCGCGGTTTCGCCTTATGTCTTTTGGCGTGTGCTGAGACTGCTACGATGGGGACTACAGTTACCTTTCTTTGTTTGGGAGATGAGTTAGTAATTCGGATGATTCCACTGGCACGGGCGGTTGAGCAATTATGGATTTTAATTCGTTTGCTGTGATACCGAGGCCTTCCATAACCAATAACATACAATATCATCATTTATCGTAAGCAATTTTATATATGTTTATATCGAAACATGACTCAGATGAAAAACAGTTCACGGTGTGCACAGAGCACTAAACTCAGCTAAGAGAAATGTACCTCCAGCAGCAAGCTGGACTTCAAATATCAGGAAACTGCAACAAGGAACACTTTTCAGACAGAGCCTCAAAGGTTCCTGCTGCCTATCCGCCATATTGGCCAGAAGTCCCAAGTAAAGTAAGTAAGTAAAGAGCCCTGTCTCGCCAAGTGGCGTATAGGGATTATGTTTTGTATTAGGGGTAATGTGGTTGGTATTAGGTCAGTGTCGCTTTACTTTTGCAGAAAAAATCTGGTGCCCATTTAAGGCTGGGTGAACCTGGAAGTCGGCGATCAGGATCAAACCTGACTTCTCGTCCTTTTTAGTCCAGGTCACTAACCACTGAGCTATCACGACTAGGAAGTCCCAAGGTTATAATTTAAAACATTGTCATTTTTCCTACTACAAAATGTTATCAATAATCATCATGAGAAAAAAAATGAAATTACAAGATCAAAGTTCATTTATATCAAGTCAACATCAATTTATATACATATAAGTTAACTCATTAAACGCTTCTGACATGGCTATCAAGACTCATGGAAATCATCATATATTTCTATCATGAATGTTATCCTTTGAATTACATTAGGACGTCAATCTCAAACAAATTTAACCTAAGGACATTGACAAGAAGAGTTCTAGTTTCTCTATCACTGGATCCTTTATATAACTTCCACATAGTACATCTAGAACAACAAGGGACCCCCCCTGGTCTTGTAAACCAGGGGTCATGAGTTCAATCCACACTGGGGGCTAAATGTAAGGTATCTGAAAACTATCTTGTTAGCATCCCTAAAAAATTAATTACTCAATTTCTGTCCTATTGATTTTGCAATGACATATAACAAAGGCATCTGAAAATCATCATTAATCTTCATATGTCAGTTTCATGGAAATATTCCTTAACCTAGATCTTCATTGGGAGCCGCGATAGCTCAGTGGTTAGTGAACTGGACTACAAAGGACAAGAAGTAGGGTTCGATCCCAACCGACGACTTCCGATTCACCCAGCCTTTAATGGGTACTGGATTTTTTTTTCTGGGAAAGTAAAGCAGCATGGGCGTAATACTGACCACATTACCCCTATACGCCACTTGGCGTGACGGGGGTACTTTTTTTTTTTTTATAGTATTTTTACTAGAACTTCATTACACTATATCTTTACATGATCCATAAAAAAAAAACCTATTACATTAATTCTCGATATCCAAGTCCAACTATTCAGTATACTTACAGGGATTCTCTAATTGTATCATCACTATTACATTATCAGTATAATTACTGGGATTCGTGTTGCTTACTCTTACTACTATTATATCTTTTACTTCTTGTAGTTCATTCTCCATCTCTGCTATTAAGGCTGTCATCCACATGACCATGGACTCTAGTTTTTTTTTCAAAAAATAGTTTCTAATGATTGTTACTTTAAATATTTATTTGGAGGCGAAGGCGCGACTCCCAGCACCAGAGCTGGAAGTTGTCAGCGACTCACAGCTGATGGCCTGTGGCAGGATCGGTGAACCAAAACCATCCAGACCCTGCTCCACCTCTTTGCGGTGCCTCTAGTAACAGACTAACCTGTCTAGTCTGGTCAAGCGAGCAGGGATTGAAGAGGGAAGACAACCTGGTACTCAAAAATGTCATGCTGAAGTCGGATGTGTTGGGCCAAAAGGCGCAAATATAACAGTTACGCTGCAAACCACAACACAACGCAGACACGCCCACTTAACCCCCTTTTAAGGGCAGATGATGAAGAGAAATATTCTAGTCTACCAGAATACTGTAGAATACTTTAGTCATCGGGCGAACGCAAGCAAGCAAATATTTATTTATTTACAAGTGGAAGTTATTCAAGCAGCATTTAGTGTGACAATATGTTTTCAATTTACATTGATCAGGAAATACAAGTAAATAAATTAGAATCAGAATAGCTAAAGCAGCAATATCTTTCAGAACCCTTGAAAAGTTGTGGAAACCAAAACTCATCAGCACAAACAGAAAACTTATACTATTCAAATCAAACGTACTATAAACCCTTATGTAGGCATTTGAGAGCTGGAAAACAACAAGAGACATAGAAACAAAGTTGAATGCATTAAAAAATAAATGTCTAAGGAAAATACTTGGTATAGCGTGGAACGAATTCAAAACAAACGAAGAAATTAGAGAAATCTCCAATCAACCACTAATATCTTCAGTAATCAAGAAAAGACGATGGTCATATGTTGGACATATGATGAGAAGAGATAACAACCAAATAAAAAAGCAAGCCCTCATGTGGGAAACAACAGGTAAGAGGAAAAGAGGCCGAGCCAGAGAGACACTGAGAAGAACATTGGTCAGAGGCATGAGCAGCAGGAATCGGCTCCTTCAATGAGATAGAGTTGCCTGCACAGAACAGAGACAAATGGTGAGATTTGATAAAATATCTTTAGAAGGATTGAAAACTGCCAGAAATAAAAGTTTAGATAAGAGAAAGAGAGGTCTGGGTCTATGCCATTTGGGCCGTCTATGGCTCAAAAGGTCAATGGATAGATAGTTTTCAATAACGCTCATTATTCATGTAAAAATATCAATTATTATATTAAATATAGTAAGTCATATATCTATATATATCTATATATATATATATATATATATATATATATATATATATTATCAAGACTTCACCAGTTCACAATTAGTTTTAATAAAGGAATTTGTACTGTACATTTATTTAAATTCATTCACATTTTACTTATGTGTCTAATGACAATTTTTTAAACCTGCTTCTTCAAAAATAGTACTCATTACTGTTACAGCTTTTCATCTTCCTTTTCTTCTGAAATTTCGCCTGCAACATTAAGGTATTTATTTTGTTTTGCAAGCAGTTCTGGACTTTGCTCAGTATTTACATTTTCACTCCCATCTTGTGGTTTACTATTCTTCAAATGTTCCTCTCTGAGATCAGCACCAGCAGCAAAATCTATGTTTGTTATTTTACTATTTTCTGAATCATCTATTTGCCTTGTATTCTTTAAAATAACACACCTATGGCTTTCTTCCACTACACTTGAACCATTCAAATGATTCACTACTTTCTCTACATCAAGTTCAGACTTATTACTGTTACAGCACTCTTCAAGTGTGTTCCATGCTGATTCACGAGTTGCATTTTGAAGGATCTCTGAAACAACCATCCGACTATCTAAACAAATTGGCTGCAGAAAAAATGGTCCCTGCATTTGATTTTTCACACTATTTTTATCAATCAGATGGTTGGAGGCAGCTGCTTCCTGATGAAAGAGAAATTGGGATAAAACACGTTTATTAGAAACTCCAAAAATGCATGTTAAAAAAGCAACTTACAATAATATAAACTTGTGCTTGTACAACCAGATACTATCAACTGCTTAATTAATTAGAGAATTAACTATTTAAAAGGAATCAAACATTTTTTTTTTACCAGTCAGTTCCTGTCATTGTAATGTTTAATTCTTAAGAATGTGGATAATAAATTCTATGCAAATCCATTAGTTTTCACACCATGAATTCCTACTAATAGTAATGAAACTGGTGTAATTCACATTTTAGAGAGTAAGTAATTCATCCTGTACACAACAGTTTATTCCATTCAATATCACTTTTAATTCTACAGAAACTGTACTATAGCTATAACAAGATCTTTATTTTGCGAGATAATGGACTATAGCACTACTTTAGATTGTTTGTATATGATGCATCGCCTTTGAAAAGGCAAGCAGTCTGCAAACATTGTATCAAACTTTTCATCTCTTTCTCTCACTTAAGCCAATTGATATAGCTCTCCTATGTACATTTCTTTATATCTTGCTTTAAAATTACTCACCACCTGTCATCTTGTGCTGATGATTCTACATCCATGTGACATTGTCTTAACAATGCTACAATTAAACAAAATGCTTCAGGGGGAAAAATTATTAGAGTCAAATGACAGGAAACTGCCTGAGAGATAACATCAGAAATGAAGGACTGAGAATTTTAAAAGCTAGGAATAACCCCCGCCATAGAATATATAAAGAAACAACAAATAAAATGGTTTGGCCACGTGACAATGCAGAAAGATTAAAACACATTGAGCCTTCAATAAACATTGCGAGAACACCAGACCAAAGGACAGACTATGAAAAATATGGATTGACGGAATATTAGAAACACTGGGAAACATAACAGCAGCAGAGGTGAACAGAAACGCAAATGACCGCAGATTACAATCTCCCCTTGACGCTGAAAGGTAAATGAGGAAGAAAAGAAGAAGAAGATCGTGTTCAAGACTCATGAAGTGAAATGGGTATGTGTGCTAAAACAATAATATCACTAAAGATGTCAGATGTAAGAAAAAAAATGTACACGGGCTAAAAGAAAAATATCACAGAAGAAAAAAAATTATTGAATTTGATTGAAATGAATATATCTGGGAAAAAACAAAAAAAAAGGTCAATCGAGCAGCAGATCATGTATAAGAAACGGATATGTATTTGGACACACACTAAGAAAATCTGATGCCAGCATAGCAAGACATTATCATGGAACCCACAGGTTTCACAGAAAGCCATGAAGGCCCAGGAATACACAGAGACAAGAAGTCATGGAAACCATTAAAAACATTGACCTACACTGGAGAGAAGTTAAAAAAATGTTAAAGAAAGAATAGGTATGGATGGAGTTAACCTTTCTACAACCTTTGTTCCAAAACAGGATCTAAAGGACTTTTATTGATAGGGGAGCAGAAGGGCCTGCGACCTGTGGTCGCAATAGCAGGGTCAGTGCACCATCAGCTGACCATGACCTAGCAGTTCTACCTCCTTGCGGTCTCCTCCGGTAACAGTCTGCGTCAAAACAGGCTGGCTAACAGAAGCTAGGATCACCATGTTCCCTGTAGTGGTGGCTGTTGCTGATATAGAAGACCCAGTATTGCAGTACCTCTGGGCTGGACTAGTAGTTTCCCAGCGTAGCCTAAGATAGACAAACTCCAACTTCTCCAGCATGAGGAAAAATTAAAAAATAAAAAAATGGTATGTAAGAAGCTTTACGTGATAAGTGGACGACACAGACTAAACGTTTCGGCCCAATAGGCCCTCACATTCAGCTTTACTGCAGCTTCACATTTTTATGCCTTAACCCTTCTCCAGCATGAGCTGGGAATGTCAAGAAAGTCATTACAACCCGCCACATCAATGAGTCAAAGGGCACCCTGCCCGCATCAACTTGTGGCATTTTGTCAACAACAACTTTTATTGATGAAGGAAAAATAGAATAGTTGGATGCATGCTCAAGATTGTGAGGTTACATCATCAGGATAAAGGAAGAAGGTTAGCATTTCACAAGTTTGTGAATAGATCAAAGCTTCACTGGAAGCTGGAAAACTGAGACAGTGGTTAAATCATTTAATTATAACAGTGACAAAAAAAGGCGACCGAATGGTGTCATGTAGATAATTTTTCTGACTTGGCTCTTGCTGACATATTTAAATGATTTATGCAACAGTCTAGTTGTAAAATAATCTTCTGCTATTCCTCGTTGTAGTGTTTACTTCTGACGAGTGGATGGACTGTGAACTTTATGTATTGGTTCTATTGGTTATGGAAGGCCTCGGTATCACTGCAAACGAATTAAAATCCATAATCGCTCAACCGCCCGTGCCAGTGGAATCATCCGAATTACTAACTCATCTCCCAAACAAAGAAAGGTAACTGTAGTCCCCATCGTAGTAGTCTTAGCACATGACAAAAGACATAAGGTGAAACCGCGCAGAAAGTGTACACAGCCAACTGTTCCTTGTCCTACGATATCATCATTCATCGTAAACAATTGGAATATCGAAATATGATCAAAACGGATGAGACACACAGCTCACGGTGTTCACAGAGCACTTAACTCAGTAGCTCCTGCAACAAGCCGGACTTGTAATATGAGGAAACTGCAAGAAGGAAGATTTTTCAGACATAGCCTTCAATGGTTCCTGCCGCCTATCCACCATATACCGGAAGTTCACGTCCTCCCGAAAATGATGATCGTAATATTGAGAACAAAAAATGTTATTGAGTTATTTGCGGGTCATCATCATTGCACTCCGAACATGTCCATAGACAAAAAATGTATAGCACTTGATGATGTTAGGACATCTTTCTTGACTCCAACCAAACATATAAACACACAGCCGTCACACATCAAACATGTGCAACAGACCCTACGGTTAGCGTACAATGAATGAAACACGGTGCAAATTCCCCAAAGAGGAAAATCTTCGGTCGACTTGACGGAGCAGTCCACATTAATGCCTTTCAGCATGTAAATAACTTGCGTCAAACAATTCCAACGTTGGCCATTGAACAGCACTCAATGTGACGTAAACTGCATGTCAACACTAGACGGTGAAGGTCGCTTTTACAATACTTACTTGTTAAAAAGGAACATTGCTGTGTGTACTCAGCGGCGCAGATTTGTCCACTTCGTCGGCGCAGATTTGCTAAGTAGAACATCATTTTGATTTCAACACAGAACATTGCAAAACAGAGCAGAAATTAATCAAACCCCAGATGCATTTTCTACAGCGATCGAGAGTTTGTGAAATGTTCCACCATTTTGAAACGGAAGTCCATCTTGACTTTCCTCTATATGTAGATCTCGCTGAGTGACAACACCTTGACTTTCCTCTGTAGATCTCAATGAGTGAGGACATCTTGACTTTACTCTGTATGTAGATCTTACTGAGTGAGGACACCTTGACTTTACTCTGTATGTAGCTCTTACTGAGTGAGGACATCTTGATTTTACTCTGTATGACTTGTAACGAGTGTCATTGATTTGTTAGCAGGAGCTGTTACAATGAGCAGACTGAACATAGAAACAGGAGAATTTGCATCCACTATTAAATATCACCCGTTACAACAAACTAAGGATAGGAAAACATTCAGATTATTGTGTATAAAATATTTGTGAAATTACTGAGCACAACTGACCAAAATACAGACAAAGTTAACGATGATGAGATAGTTCGTAGAGTTATTTTCTGTATCAAAAAAGATAACCACCGTCGAAATGAAATGTATCTTGTCGTGATGCAGTTTGAGATATATAATAATAAACAACATTCTAAGACAAATAAGCTTTTTATAATGACCCCAATGTGTAAAACGGGAACCAGTAAAATTATTTGTCCATGAGATTAAATGAGAAAGAACTGAATGTGACATATCGATTAATAAAATCAAAGCAGCGACGGACGGTGAGTTCGAAACTTTAGTAGACCAGACACTTTTAGGTTGAACTGTAAGTTGATAGTTTGCGACATAAACATTACTATATTTGTGCAATATAATAAAGTTTCTTCAACTATTGTCCTAAATTAACGTAACTTTAATTACAGCATATCCTAGTTATTTGCACTATAATTTATGAGAAAAACATGGTTAAGTTGTTAATTAAAATCTCTCACAGTTTTGATGAAGTTTTTTTTTTGTATATAAAGACACATCAGAGTTATTCTTACAGTCGACACTTCATAAATTCTCCTCCCCATCGGCACTACTTCTATAGGTTTAATAAAACGATAGAACGATATCTAATTTTACGTTCTCCTGTTGCCATGGAAACTGGGAGGTAATTGTTGAAATGGCCGACCTAGTTCTCATAAACATTGCAAGGTCGATACGATGCCTATGTGCATTTGGAGTAAGTTTGACCTTGATAGACATTAAAGTCTATTTATTAGTAACGGCTTGAGTTATTTGAACTACATCACAGCTATACTAGAGAATACGATGGCTGGTTGTACACTGACATTTAACTCATTGAGCTGGAATGTAATTATGTTATATATTCTGATAAAATAGAGGAGTCGTGACCTGTGTTAAAAAAGTTAAGTACACCCGTCACGCCAAGTGGCATATAGGGAATATGGTGTTAGTGACCATAAATTTTACAGACCCTTGGCACATGATTTTTGGGGTAACGTGGTCGGTATTACGCCGGTGCCACTTTACTTTCCCAGAAAAAAAATCCGGTACCCATTAAAGGCTGGGTGAACCGGAAGCATTCGGTTGGGATCGAACCCTACTTCTTGTCCTTTGTAGTCCAGTTCACTAACCACTGAGCTATCGCGGCTTCTGTGTTACCTACTCTGAAATATGGCCCTTTTCATCTTGTCAGACGGTCTAGTGGAGGCTATTGTGTATTTTTTTGAGGTTTTGTTTTTATTGAACAGCTTTTCTCATGGTTAATTCTACCAATGTTTGACAAACACACACGGCCACAGAATGAACAAGTCAGGCACACTGATCCAGAGGGTTTTCCATCCTTTTTCATGAGTCTTTTCTCTTCTAAGTTTTGCCTTAGCACAGTCTCAAATGATGTTATACCATTCCTTATACATGCTCTCCATGATGTACGATCTACGTGAATTTCTGAACTGATTCTAGTGGACAATTTTTAAAAGTGATTAATAGAGGTTTGATGTCTCCTTGACTTCGTATTACTGTTTTCTGAACACTACTTGACAGTGAAAAGAGGTCGCATGCTTTGTCCAGGTTGTTGATCTACGATTGTAGGGTGGCTTCACTATGAGCAACTAGGGCTGCATCGTCACCAAATAAAAGTTCTTTAAGTAGAGCAACATTTGTTTTTGTTTTTGCTCTTAGTTGTGCTAAGTTGATTAGTGAGCCATCTAATCTTGTGCGAATGTAAATATCTCCTGAGCTGTTTTCGAAGGCGCAATTTAGAAGGGCAGCAAAAAAATATACCAAAAAGGGTGGGGCGAGGACACATCCCTGTTTCACTCCGCTGTTGACTTTAAAACTCTCTGATGAACTTCCATCAAAGTGGATGACTCCTCTGAATATCCGCCGCTGAAACAAAGGCTACTAGATCAAATAGCCACCGTGGAAAAAGATGGAATGATAGAATATTTAGGACGTTAGGAACCATAAAAGCATTACTAAAATCTCCCTTGGTTGCTGACATGAAAGTGAAGAAGGAAGAAAGAAGAAGATCAACCAGTCGGGGACTAAGTTCACAATAATGTCATTAGTAGGTGGAGATATTTCCTTGAGAGAAAAAAACAAGACATTGGGTTGCATACAATGGGAAACGGTTGGTAAAAATGGGAATCTGGGTTGGTAAAAACGGGACATTGGGTTGTATACAATGGGAAACTGGGTTGGTAAAAACGGGACACTGGGTTGCATAAAATTGGAAACTGGGTTGGTAAAAACGGGACATTGACAATAATTTTATCTTTGCTGCATTTTCCCATTACTTGGGTCTTCCTGGACAACTTATAGGATCAGAGAATAAAGGACACTTGTCCAGTGCAGTCGCCAACCTTGGTAGGAAAAAAACATTTGACCTTACTGGGATTCGAACTCGCGGTCTCCTAGTTTCGAGCCTGACAAGTTATCGACTCCGCCACCCGCATTTGTCTGACAAAAATCAGATGGACAGGATTTACATATTATTTTTCTGCTCATGAAAGAGTATAGAAAACAAAAATAATCGTATTATTACTTAAATCTATTGAGCTTATGTTTGTACTTCAGTGACAGAACTCATATGAGATTGTTGTTGAGATACTTCATGTATATTTCAGTGGAATATTATTTATTCTTCTTGTGTTGGCATGTTACCTATCAACGATAGACCCAACACCTCCAACTTCAGCGTGTTATTTTTGAGTATAGGATTGTCTTCTGTCTTCGATCCCTACTCGCTTGGCCAGACAGACAAGTTAGTTTGTTACTGGAGGCACCATGGAGAGGTGGAGTAGGGTCTGGATGGTTCTGGTTCACTGATTCTGTCGCAAAGCTATCAGCTGTGTGTCGCTGACAACTTCCAGCACTGCTGCTGCGAGGCGACTTTGCCTCCTAGTTACACTTTATAACTTATCTGGATAAATATCTTGATTGCATATAACAGTAACGTGTTACATATGCTGTCTAAACATCCATATTGTATGTATGTAAATAACTATATTGTTAATGGAGATTCTGTATATGGCAGGTTACTGCCAGTGTTATGACACTCCATGTTCTATAGCTAAAACCCTTGAAATAATTGTCAGAATGATTTGTCTAAGGCATCTCTCTGGATCGTCTCTCTCCGAAAGTATCCGAATGGAATCACCAAATGAATCCTACGTCCTTAACTAAACCTGAGCATCCGGTGGTGAGAGAGCCAGTACTTTTAGCTTGTTCATCATCAAGTACCATGCCTGCTGGCGCAGGTGATCATGTCTCTCCACAACTTTCGATCCCAACAGTTATTTATCATTTCTGTTGTTGATCTTCTGCCAATTTTCCTGGTTGTTACAATATATTCCAGCTGTTCTCTTCTCATAACATGGCCAAAAAATTATTGATTGTTTCTCCCTAATATCGGAAATTAGCTCTCTGTTTGCTTTGGCCTCTTTCAGAACATTTTCATTCCTCTTCTTATATGTCCACGGCATTCACAACATTTTTCTGTAAAACCACATTTCTACAGCCTCCTGTGCTTTTCTTGTCTGTTGTCCTATTGTACATGATTCACATCCATATGTTAAGACTGGCTCTGCATAGCATTTAAGAACTCTTTTTTTTAGCTTGTTACAACCCACATAAAAATCAACCTGTGGTGTCTTTAGCTACTTTTTAAGTGTATGGGCATAAAAAATTTAAAAAAAAACAAACAAACTAATGGACAGACATTTTGTGTGCAAAGATGATACAATATTAATCTTACCTGAAAATTATTATGAACTTCAGAGGGTCCCAGTGAGATAAGGCCAAGTATTTTTAGATTGTAGCGACAGCAAAAGAAGAACATAAGAACTACAAAAGCAGATACTACTATTATCATAATCAACTGATACTGTACAGGCAAGTCTCTTAGTAATCCAATAAAGAATTTCTTTATTCCATTGCCAATTATTTCAAGAGGAGTGACAACTGTCTTAACAAAGGCAACAGCCACTGCCTGAAAATAAAGAAAACAGGTAGAAAAATAAATTCTTACATTTTCATGGAAAAATTGAATACCATTAAAGCTATTTCACCCATTAGAAAATGTGAACAATTTGTGTCTTTTTAATTTTAAAAACAAATGTCAACATGTACGGCTTAGAAGTATATTTACAAATAAATGTTTCCCTACAGCTAGAAGACTACATTTTCAAACTATATTTTTCTACGTTTCTAACACTTTCTATTAACTATATTTTAAGCATTTTAGTTTCTGTATTTTATATTTTTCCTCTTATTATTAAAAAATGTATATGTATATATTTCAATTAGTATAGATGAAACTATTGATGATTTAAAGAAACTGAAAGAAAAGCATGGATATCAGACATCAGATGCAGGCATATCCAAAATAGGTGTGAAACCAAATTAGCCTTGTTAAATGTCAAGACTGACTTAGGTAAAATACTAGCCAAAGCAACATATAAAGATCTTGATAATAGGGGGAAAAATTCCGCAAGATGTGATAAACAAAATTATTTAGATAATCTGGCAGATAAAGCAGAATTAGCCTCCAAAACTGGAAATAGCAACATATTATATAATATACAGAAACAACTAATAGGCTCCTTGACATCAAATGACGGACCTGTTCTGAGTAAAGATGGCACCTTATCAACTTCTAGTGCTAACAAATAAGCCAGATGGGTTGAACATTTTCAGGATATTCTTAACCGCCTGCACCCCAGTCATCTGATGCAGTTTGAAACAGATGAAGCGCCAACTCTGTATCTACACATAAATCAATATAAAAGAAATCACTATAACAGAAATTGAATTAGCAGTGAAGCACATGGCTAATAATAGTCTCTGGCGTAGATAAAATAACTGCAGAGATGCTGAAAGCATTTAATAATCAAAACTTATTTCACCTAAGAAAGTTATTTACTAAAATTTGGAATGAAGAAAAAGTTTCTACAAACTGGAAGAAAGGGATCATTATCAAACCGTTTAAAAAAGGCAATCTTAAAGATTGCAATAACTGGAGAGGAATTACGCTTTTATCAGTTGCCTCCGAGGTTTTCTGTAAAATCATGCTAAACAGAATGAAAGATACTGTAGATAATATCTTGCGCTGAGAACAAGCAGAATTAAGAAAGAGTAGAAGCTGTCTTGACTAAATATTCACTCTAAGATTAATACTGCAAGAACATACAGAAAAACAACCATTAATCTGCAATTTCATTCATTTTAAAAAAGTGTTGATAGTATACATAGATTATACTTGTGAAATATCTTGAAACATGGAATACCACCAAAAATTACCAACATTATAAAAGACATATGACAGCTATTCTTGTGCAGTTCACATGGATGAGGAAAGAGTTCGTTCGTTCGTTCGCTTTCGTCAGCTTTGACCTCTGACGAAGTCCCACCCACTCAATTTTGTGGGACTGAATTTTGCGTGTAAAGTCTGTTTTATCCCATTACAGGATGCCCCTCGCCATGCAGGCAGATTTACTCCGACTTCAGAGGTACTAATTTTTAGGGAATTAGTAAAACCCAGGTGTCCTCGCCAGGGTACGAACCCCGGCTGTTGCCGTGGCAAGCCAACCGCCTATCGATTGCGCTAACCGGACACCCGATGAGGAAAGAGTGATTGGTTTCAAATGGAAACAGGAATGTATACTATCACAATTGCAATCTGGAATTACCAATGATTACATAATGAGCAAATGTTGCAAAGAGGCAATAATGGCATTAAATGGTCTGACAAGAATTACTTGTAAAAAAAAAGTAAAGAGCCCCATCACGCCTAGTGGCATATAGGGAATATGGTGTTAGTGAGCATATTTATATAGACCTTCAGCACATTTTTGGGGCAATGTGGTTGGTATTACGCCCGTGCCGCTTCACTTTCCAAGAAAAAATCTGATACCCATTTAAGGCTGGGTGAACTAGGCCGATCAGAATCGAACCCAACCTCTTTGTAGTCCAGTTCACTGAGTTATCATGGCTCCTGTAGAATTACTAGGAAGATTACAATTTTGCAGATGATATAATACTCCTAAGTGACAATATCAAAAAGATGCAAAATACCACAGACACCTTATCATCCATGGCGGAAAAAATAGGACTTGAAATCAACAGGGATGAAACAAAAATAATGAAAAATAACAATACCTCAGAGGGGAATATATATTTTCTCAAGAGCCTGGCATTGAAAAGAGTAGACGACACTATATATATATATATATATATATATATATATATATATATATATATATATATATATATATATATATATATATATATATATATATATGTCTTGGTATATAGATCAAGGTGAAACAAAAAAGAAATCAGAAGCAGGATAACAAAAGCAACATACACATATATGACCTTTGGACTCTTGACAGACGTTTGGTAGCAAGAATCATGAATGATAAGTCAGCAGCTTGGTAAAAATATTTGTGTCTTATGTTGAATGCTGCTTTGCTGAACAGCTTTCTCTCGTAGCTGAATCTGCCAATATTGGATAGACAGATCCATTCACAGAACGAACAAGATGTGCTTGTGCAACCTGGCCTTGTCTCCTTTCTCATGTGTCTATTGTCTTCTGAATTTGACATCAGCACTGCCTCTAAAGTTGCTGTGCCATTTTTTATTTTTTTTCTCCAAGTGCTACAATCTGCAAGATTTTCTCAGTTTCTTTCACTGAAAGAGAATTTCCACAAAGGAACCCCTGTAAACATCCTTATATCTCAGCACTGGACTACCCTTTGATGTCTTTCCAACCTTATATTCGGAAAAAAAGGTCACAATAATAAAGTTTTTGAAGCTGTTCATGAATCTGCAGCCCTGGTGCGACTTCTTGATCTTCATGTTTGTCAAGAGGGATGTTGTCTAAATTCAGGAGAGCTTTGAGAAGAACAGGCTGAGACTAAGGCCTCTATTTTTCTTTCCCATCACCATTAAGTCAATCATTTTCTACAAATAATTTTAAAGCTTAGTAATTAACACTGTATCATCTGCATACCTCAAGTTGTTTATATTATTATCTCTATGAATCTAAGTATGATTTAAATAAACAGATTAAATAAATCTGGTGATAATACACAACCCTGCCTAACATGTTGTTTTAACATTCCAAACTGCTTGCCAGTTCTTACAAATATTACTTGGCCTCAGTACATGCTCTTTATTATCAGCTTGATCGGTCAAAGCTGGCGAACGAAAAAAAAAATTCTCAGCTATTTTTTGTCTACATGTGTGTTTTATAAAACTGACTATTTCTATATGGTTTAATTTGCTAAAGACTTTGGCATAGTTTATTTTTTTTCTTTTTGCATTTGCCAGCTTTGACCTCTGACGAAGTTCCTAGAGACAAGGAACTGAATTGTGCATGTTAATTTGTTTTTCCCTGGCAGCTGTGTGCATAGGGGTCCCTCGCCACACAGGCAGATAACTCCATCTTCTGAGGTACTCATATTTTTTCCATCATGAGTAAATGACGTTTAAAGCCAGACCTCGCTGCTGAGACCAGGGGTGGTTGCCATAGAGAAAAATCATAAATAAAAATCCCAACTCGTGAACCCAGAACCTCTCTGTCTTCAGGCCGGTGTCTTGCCTCGAGACCAACCAACCCCCTTTGGTATAGTCTATAAAACATAAGCATAAAACTGTTTTCGCTTACATAGCTCTTTTTAGTAATGTGTATGTACTTTCAGAAAAGTCATATACAAAATTGACAACTATATATTAAAGTCAATCTTATATTTTAAGAAATAAAGGGAAGATTGAAATATTCTGTCACAAAAATTTAAAAAAATGTATAAAGATGGCAATATGTTGATCTTACTGCTATAAAAACATTAAATAATACAAGTCCAGAGGATTCACTGAAAAAGAGACAGCATGTATGATAAATCTGGTATTATCTTATGGTGACAGTTCATCCAACATATTTTTAGCTTAGAACAAAGGGTGGCACACCATTGCAAAAATGTTAGGATTTTACTTTATTCAGTAAACATGAAGATCTATGGAGCAAATCTGAAATGTGGGGATCTCTCACCAACTGTGCACTGTTACTAAAAATAAGAAATCTCAGACTGTTCATTTCGTAGTACTAAAAATATTAGAATATTCAAGTTGACTATCTAATGAGAAACATTTGTGTCAAACAAGAAAAGAGGGATATTGTAAGATTTCTTCCTTCCAATGCTAAGAGGGTCTTGGAATATTTAAACCTTATCTAGAACAAAAGATAATCACCTTAAATGGCTAAACTTGAAGCAGAAGTAAGTTACAAACATTTGGTGACATTATTACCACCACAGCATCAAGGAAATAAGTATGGAGTGTAATTCCACTGAAAAGAAGAAGGCAGGTACATAAAAATCAGGAAACAGAAGATTCATACTAGGGAACAGTTCTGAGAGTGGTGCAATCATTTACACAGATGGGTCTGTTGTTCATAGTATACACAGCTTATGGGCTTTCACAGCCTATTTTGGAAGTAAAATTGTGAAGGAAGACAGTGGTGTTTTTGCCCTGACTACAAGCAATTTAAAAATGAAGGTCATGGCTGCAACTAAATTATTAGTATTGAGACACAGACTTTTGTTTGTGTGTTTCCTGGGTGACTCAATAAGTATGCTAAGAAAGATTGCAACTGGCTGGGCACAACGGCAGTTGTTAGTCTTTGGGGAGGAATAGTTTAACAAAACTCTGCTACATTTTTGTACCAGGGCACTTTTAAAGAGATAATGAGCATGCTGACAAGCTTGCCAGTTGGGCTGATGGTGAGTGCAGTGAAGGGAAATGATTGAACTGACATTCTCAATGCCCTCAAGGTCATCATCAAGTACAATGCCTGATGGCATGGGTGATAATGTCTCTCCACAATTTTCAATCGACAGTTATTTATCATTTCTGTTGTTAACCTTCTACCAAGCCATTCTCTTAAGCTGTCTGGTATCTTTTATCTTTGCTTCTCTCTATCTCTTCCTCTCTCAATTTTCCCAGTTGTTACAATATATTCCAGCTGTTCCCCTCTCACTACATGGCCACAAAATGATGATTGTATCTTCCTAATATTGGAAATTGGTTCTCTTTTTGCTTTGGCCTCTTTCAGAACATTTTCATTGCACTTCTTAGTTGTCCATGGTATTCTCAACATTCTTCTGTAAAACCACATTTCTACAGACTCCAGTGATTTCCTTGTCTGTCTTCCTTGTGTGTTGATACACATCCATATGTTAAGACTGGCTCTATATAACATTTAAGAACTCTTTTTCTTGTTTCTATTGTAAAAAATGGATTGCACAGTATCTTCCTCATTTTTTGGAAAGCTGCTTTTGCCCGAGCCATTCTGCATCTCACCTGTTGTACATCTTCTGTCTGAGGTTAACAAAGTTCCCAAATATTTAAATTCATTTACCTGTTTTAATATTGTTCCACTTTTTATTTTGCACTGAGGTGGTGTCTTTTTCTTTGTTGTTACCTTTACTTCTGTCTTTTTGTATTTAGACCGAGCCTTTTATTTTTGCTTTCTTTCACTATAATGTCTAACATTTCTTGTAACTCATTTTCACTCTTAGCGATTAAGACTGTATCATCAGCATACCTTAGATTATTTATATTATGACCTCCGATTGTTATTTCAGGCTCAGTAAGGATCTTAAAATAATCTCACTATACATATTAAATAAATCTGGTGAAAGCACACAACCTTGCCTAACACCCTGTTTTACTGGTTCAAACATTCCCAATTGATTTCTAGTTCTTATGTCTGTTCTGCATCTCACCTCTGTTGTACATCTACCATCTGAGGTAAATATCAGTTCTGAGGGTAGCTGGATGAAAAAATGACTTAAAAAGAAAAATTACTTTGAATCCGTAACCATGCCTGCACAAATGTCAAGGTGGGAGATGCCAGTTATGCTATGCAGGAATTCAAAGAAGACTTGTCAACCAACGCAACACAGATGTTGTTAGTCATTATACGTTAAGAGATATATTATGGAGGGATAGCTGAGCACTTATGGACTTGTCCTATGTGCAATGAGGATGGCATGTCAACTAAAATAAACTGTTATTAAAAATGTCTCTCATTTGTATTTTTCCACACATTTTAAACATTCCATATATTACATTCTTTTTTATTAATTACACGATATTTAATTACACGATCTTTTAATTGTAATGGGGGATTTCAACGCCAAAGTGGGACAAGAGAACGTAGGAGTGGAACATGTGATGGGGAGAGAAGGCTGTCATACTACAAGTCAGAATGGAGAAAGATTAATAGAATTATGTTTAATAGAAAATTTAGTTATAGGTGGGACATTATTTCCACACAAAAATATTCACAAAACAACATGGATATCTCCTGATGATAGAACATCAAATCAAATTGACCACCTATGTATTAAACAACAATTCAGATCATCATTAATAGATGTAAGAGCATACAGAGGTGCTGATGTTAATAGTGACCACAACCTGTGCATTGGGAAAATAAGATTAAAATTTAGAAACCAACAGAAGAGGTCAATTACACATAAAATTGATAGTCATAAACTGAAAGATGAAGCCATAAAGGAAAAGTTTAACATAGAGCTAAGTAATTGTTATACAGCACTCAGTGAAATAGACTTAGATATCAATGAAATGTGGGACTAAGAGCAAAATACTAATGACAGCAGCAGAAGCAAGTGCTGGACTGAAGAAAATGGAAAAATGAGCTTGGATCTCAGACACCACGTGGAAATACATCAAAGAAAGAAGAGAAGCGAAGAGAGCCATGACTAATGTAAAGACAGATCTTGGAAAGGTCCTGGCAAAAGCAACATACAAAGAATTAGACAACAAAGTGAAAAGTTCAGCAAGAAGAGATACAAGAGCTTATATAGACAACTTGGCAGAGAAAGCACAGCTGCAATTACAGGAGACAGCAGAACTCTTTATACTGTACAAAAGATGCTGACAAACAATTATACATCCAGTGGAACACCAATTCTAGACAAATCTGGATTAATGCTAACAACAAGCGCAGACATAAAAGCCAGTTGGGCGGAACACTTCAAAGAAATTCTTAACCGTCCACTACCCCACAGTTTAATAGATTTTGAAGCTGAAACACCAGCAGCAGAATTAGATGTAAATTTAGATGACATCACCTTGAGTGAAATAGAAACCACCTTAAAGCTAATGACCAATAACAAGGCTGCTGGAGAGGATAAGTTAACAGCTGAGATCCTCAAGGCAATTGATAGCCATAATCTAATACATCTCCAAAAAATGTTCAACATCATTTGGAAAACAGAGAAGACGCCTCATAAATGGAAAAAAGGAATCATTGTTAAGATCCCAAAAAAGGGCAATCTTAGAGATTGTAACAACTGGAGAGGCGTGACACTTTTGTCAGTTGCCTCAAAGTTATTCTGTAAAATCATCCTAAATAGAATAAAGGATTCAATAGATACAGTAATGCATGAAGAACAGGCTGGGTTTAGAAAAGGGAGAAGCTGTCTTGACCACATTTTCACTCTATGACTTATATTGGAGGAACACATTGAAAAGCAAAAACTTTTGTACTTAACTTCATCGACTTCAAAAAAGCATTTGATGGTATTCATAGAGATTCTTTGTGGAAAATTCTGAAGCAATATGGTTTACCATCAAAAATCATAAATATTATCAAAGACATGTATGATGGTTACACATGTGCAGTTCGAACAGAGGAAGGACTGAGCGAATGTTTCCCAATAGAAACTGGGGTTAAACAAGGATGTATTTTATCGCCCTTGTTATTTGGAATTGTTATGGACTTCATAATGAAGAAATGCTGCACTGGTAATAAAGGCATCGAATGGATACAAGGAGACCATTTGGAGGACCTCGACTTTGCTGATGACATAGTTCTCATCAGCAGTCAGATAAAAACGATGCAGGAAAACACAAATGAACTATCATCAATAGCCAGCAAAATTGGGCTTGAGGTCAATCATGAAAAGACTAAAGTCATGAAAAGTTTAATTCCAACAAGTGACAAAATATACATGGAAAACAAACCAGTAGAAGAGATCGATCACTTTATCTATCTCGGAAGTCACATTGATCGAGAAGGGGATATGAGCAAAGAATTTAGAATCAGAATGGCTAAAGCAGCAATGTCTTTCAGAAGCCTTGAAAAGTTGTGGAAATCAAAACTCATCAGCACAAACACAAAACTTAGGCTATTCAAATCAAATGTACTATCAACACTTACGTATGTGTGTGAAAGCTGGAAAACAACAAGAGATATAGAAACAAAGTTGAACGCATTCGAAAATAAATGTCTAAGGAAAATACTTGGTATAGAATGGAACGAATTCAAAACAAACGAGGAAATTAGAGAAATCGCCAATCAACCACTAATATCTTCAGTAATAAAGAAAAGACGATGGTCATACGTTGGACATGTGATGAGAAGAGATAATAATCAAATAGCAAAGCAAGCCCTCATATGGGAAACAACAGGTAAAAGAAAAAGAGGAAGACCCTGGGAGACACTGAGAAGAACATTGATGAGATAGGCAAGAGCAGCAGGAATCGGCTCCCTCAATGAGATAGAACTGCTTGCACAGAACAGAGACAGATGGCGAGATTTGATAAAATATCTTTAAAAGAAAACTGCTAGAACAAAAAATTCATATAGGAGAAGGTGTATCTTGGTCTACGCCCTATGGGCCGGTTACGGCTCGAAAGGTCAATAGATAGATAGAGATATTACATTGCTATTTGCAGTGTCTTCATTTCTGACATTCAAAAGATTTCATTAAAACATCTTGTCAATGAGAGGAATAAAAGGTTGATTGCAGAGTGTACTTACTTCAATTGGTGAAACCTTTACAAAAGGTTTCACATGGATTGCATGGAAATAATCTTTGCACTCCTCATTTTGAAAAGTGAAGGTAGAAGAAATATATGTGGTCAATATGCTCCATAAGGACAATTCATCCATTTTTGGACAAAGATTACTCAAACCATGAGTCATCAAGATTTTTTCCTGATCTGCCATCTCTTTCTGGGAAATTAAAAATATAAAATAACAGTGTTAATGTTGAAAATCGACTCTAAAGTTATAATAAGAAAAGATTAAAATTATAACAATTAAAAAATGTATTTTATTTGCAAAATTTTAATTCCTTCATTTATGAGTGTCTTTTTAACTTGCATCTTCCTTCTTAAGGTCACACATAAATATTACAACCACATTAAAGAATAACACCCATGACAATTTTTGCTCAAACATCATTAACCAAATAAGATATATTCAGACATTAAAAAAAAAAAAAAGTAAAGTAGGTAAAGTACCCCCGTCACGCCAAATGGCGTATAGGTAATATGGTCTTAGTGACCATAAATTTTACAGACCTTCGGCACATGATTTTTGGGGTAATGAGGTCAGTATTACGCCCGTGCCGCTTTACTTTCCCAGAAAAAATCCAGTACCCATTAAAGGCTGGGTGAACCCGGAAGCCGTCGGTTGGGATCGAACCCTACCTCTTGTCCTTTGTAGTTCAGTTTATTAACCACTGAGCTATCGCGGCTCCTATTCAGACATAACAGACCACTAAATATGAAAATATATCCAAGTTGTCTTTTCATACAAACTATTTATAAACATACATCACAACTGATAGTGACAACAGCTTCAGAATTGTATTGTTACAACCTTTTGTTTGCACTGAGATGATTATAAAGTAAAATTCTGGCATTAACTGGAGAGCTCTAGCTTGCTCTGCACTTGAATTTAAAAGAGTAAGATTTATGCTATTCATCAACTTTACACTTTTGTTTTGATCTACTGAAGCCAAAGGTAGGACAAAGGCAAAATGACTAAGGCTTTTTGAGAATCTCACCATGCTCTAGGTTATGCTGTTCACACTACTCTGCTGAAATTACTTTTATACTTGTTGAGTAAGTTGGTGACTGTCCAACAAATAAAGTCACAACAGTAAAGTGACATGATTTCCATTTAATAAAGAGCAAAAAGTGCTGTTCAATATTAATTCGTTATTTAGTTATAGGGCAAAACATTTCTATTAAAACTATGTAACTAATCTTGCATGCTGTGATAAAAAATTTTTACTCTAAATTACTATATTACAAGACACATCTTCAGCAAATTCACAGAGAATATTTTTCATCTTTAGGAATGGATGATTTTGGTTGGAACATGCTTGTTAAAATATGTCTAGTAAACACTAAAGATTCATTGACTTTCTTAATAATTTTCAGGTGCCACATGTCCACTAAAAATATATATAGTATGTCAAATTTTTACATTACATTAACTATACAATGACTGAATGCAGTCACAATTGTGAGGGCAGTAAAATTTATGTAAGTCTTAGTTATTATGAAACTTCATGCAATTCTGATTTTTAAATTAAGTTTTTTTATAGTTTATTATGTTCAACCAATATTTTTGTGTCACTTTTTAAAGTAGGTAATTGGGTTTTTTAATGTAATCATTCATACTTAATGCCCCAGTTAAGCAGTAAAAGAATTAAGCAACACTTAAATGAAAGTAATTGATCAGTTTCATCAATGGCAAGCATTTCACGCACAGAAAATCCTGAATAGGCAAGGTGGAAGAGTTCACGGAGGAAAGTAAGGAGGAAGAATGCACACTAAGGCTGGCAAGGATAGGGTTGAAGTTACTATGGAAAAGGGATGCTAACCAAAGTAACCATTCAGCTCATTAGGGAGTGCTGCAACTGGGTTTACACAGCTATGAACGCTGTAATAAAGGAATCCATGAAAACAATGTCATCACCTCAGGACCCATCATCTACACAGATGGTTTTTTGTTCAGTGAACAGTACACAGTTGTGCTGTTTTTTTGTAGTATACCAACATGGTAGAGAAGCATTACAGTGTCTCAAACTGCAATGAAGCTGATTTTACAAAGAGAATAGAATTGATCAGCTAAAGGCACCAATGACAAAGATTACAAAATAATGAATAAACTTCACCAGAAATTTGTTTTCCAACATATCTAGACAGTGTTGGATACTGAAAAAGGTGATTTTATTGATGTGTAACTGGCATGATCTCATGCTTGTAGGATGAACACAGTCAGTTCATTCTGCTCAAAATTGTCCCATCACCCGCCTCGGTTCTTTAAATTTTTAAAATTTGCTTTTAATTTTACAGATATGCTTATCTTGTTTGAGAACAGAGCTAGTGTTGCTGAATATGACAATTTTTGAAGATTAGTTTCTCTCTGGCCAAAGATGACACACAGGGAAGAAATAAACTTGATGATGAGTATGATAGTAAAAACTAACAAATTATCAAATTTGAATAATCATAATATATTTTGTTAATATTAAATCTTAAGTTATCAAGTTTTTCTTTGTGAGACACTCCTTTTATACATTATAGCCAATAAATAGCTAAATTTAAAGAAAATGAATGGATAGTCCTAAATAAATATTTTAGGATGAGTTCTTCAGAATGTGGTAACATGCGACTTGGGCATCTACACTTCATTTCTCTTTTAATTTCTATGTATGGTGAGTGATTAAAATTTGATGCATTGTAAGAGAATTTAAGCTAAATTTGGTTTTAAAAGTTTTTACACAAGAGTACTTATGAAGTGAAGAACACGGCCCAATACAATAAAATAGATAATGAAATACACAAAATGTGCAAAAAGGCAAAAGAAGACTGACTCAGCCAAAAATGTATAGAAATAGAAACTATGGAAAGCAAACAAGATTTAAGAGGAATGTACGCAGAAATAAAGAGAATGACTAACAAAAATAAAAAACCACAGAAAGTGGATGCATTGCAGACGAAAAAGGAAAAATGCTAACAGACAATAAAGATATAATAGATAGATGGCAGAAATATATAACAGAACTATTTCATGATCAAAGGGACAAGAAACCAATTATAAGATGTACATCAGGCTATAAAATCTTAAAATCTAAGGTGGAAAAAGCTATCATTATCATCATGTGCCATACCGGTTGGTGTAGGCGATCATGTCCTTCCACAATCTTCTATCAACACTGCATTGTATCAGTTCTGTTGTGGCTGTATTTTGCCAGTTGTAACCAAGTATTCAAAATTTCCTCTTTCCATGATGTGCCCGAAAAATGTTGATTGTTTCTTTCTGATGTTTTTTTAGGAGCTCCCTTTTTGTGTTGGACTCTTTGAGAATTTCCTCATTGGTCTTTGTTAGCTGTCTAGGGAACTTTCAACATTCTTCTGAGAAATCCCATCTCTGTGGCCTCTAATCGTCTTTTCATTTGTTTGTCTACTGTCCATGATTCACTTTCATAGATCAGAATTGATTCTATATAGCACAGATGAACTCTCTTCCTCACTTTTATTGACATAGATTTGTTGCATAAGATATTTTTCATTTTCCTAAATGCTATTTGGAGGAAAAAGCTATACAAACAATGAAAAAGGGAAAAGCAGCAGGACCTGACAGCATACAGATAAAGATGATACAAGCAGTAGAAGAATTTGGCAGTGAAGTGATTACAGACATATGTAATGACATATACCATACAGGATACATACCAAATGAACTAAAAGGGCTAAGATGGCGGTGTGTTTTCACTAGTCTGTTGCCGATGAAGCATAATTTCGTTTCTATGAGCTTCTAAACGATGAAAATAAAACGCTCACGGTGTCTCCACCGTGCCGTAGAGCTAATTGACTGGAGCTGGCCAGTCAATAACGTGGAAACCGA
The DNA here is from genome assembly GCA_032433765.1 of Megaustenia siamemsis. NCBI lineage: Eukaryota > Metazoa > Mollusca > Gastropoda > Stylommatophora > Ariophantidae > Megaustenia > Megaustenia siamemsis. The sequence goes on from JAVIAB010000139.1 coordinate 60,857,674, forward strand.
GTTCTGGACCGTACGAGTGAGTGAGTGCACGTGAGTCTAGACCATCCACAGCATCGACGTTCAGCGACCAAATCAATCATGACGACAGTAAGTATTCAGATGAAGCCCAAAAGACTACAACTAAGGAGGGAAACTAGAAAAGGTAAAAAAGGTGGTATGAAATTGTCGAAGTGTGAGAGGCTAGCCCTAAAGTATGTGTGCGCTACATAATGGAATTGCTCATCTATAAATCAACGTCAACCCATTCTTGATAAGCTACTGTGCGGCGCTGGTATAATGATTTTGCAAGAAACACTTCTTGGTGATAGGACAGTTAGTGCCCCTGGATTTTATTGTTTCTACAATAGACAACACCTTGGACATGCCATCCATGTGTGAAACAACATGGTGGCAGTTGAGGTTAATATGTCTGCGTGGGACAATGCAGAATTGCAGGTACATGCTATTAGGGTGCAGACCCCAGTTCCGTTCATGATTGTAAATGTGTATGCCTGTAATAGGAAGGTGGACACACAACAATGGCAGAATCTCTTTGCATTCGAGGAGAAGAACGTCATTTTCTGTGGAGACTAATGCTAGAGGAAACCAGTGGGGTAATGTCATAATCAACAAGCAGAGGGAAGACCTAGAGAACGCACTGGTGTCGGTCAATTTAGTGTGTTTGAATGATGGAAGGGCAACCAGAATGACCACTCGAATAGGGGACTCTGATAGTGTCACAGACCCGGCACTGGTGTCTTCTGCCTTTGCATCGGTTTGCAGGTGGAGTGTACAGGGATTCCATGGAAGTGATCACTATCCATGTGTCCTCCTGATTGAAAAAGGCAGAAATAGAAGCCAGAAAAGCATGCTCCACACATTCCACTAAAAGAACACAGACCAGGACATCATTAGCAAAATCAGACATAGAAAACAGGGCGTCCCTCGTAGGAGGCAGGAGAGATGGACGCAGCCGCCCTGGTGGAATGCAGAAGTCGAAGAAGCTTGGCGGAACAAGAGACAAACGGCCAAGACATGGCAGAAAGCCAGAAAAAAATGGAAGAACACAACCTGAGCTCTTGAAGCGTCTGAAAGAAGAGGTCGACCAAAAAATTATGCACTTTAAACTATGCGCTAAGCAGGCTAAGGATGCCAAGTGGGATGATTTCTGTAAAAAAGTGTGCTCAGAAAAATCACTAGCCACATTCTGGTGCCTTCATCGGAGCATGAATGGCACAACACAACACAGAAGCATACCAGACTTTCAGAGCACAAGCCAGATGGCACAAATCTGATGAGAGCAAAGGGAAGGCCCTGCTTGCCCGCTACACATTGAGCAGACTGACCAAAGAAATGAGGCTGTAAGAATGAGGATACAGGGGTCGCTGTCAGAATTATGTGAAGATGCACTGCTTGGAGAAGACCTCACAATTACAACCGAAACCATTTTCACAACACTTAAAAGGTCACACAATACTGCTCCTGGTCCAGATGGTGTTTGGTACGAGAACATAGGCAGTTTAGCTGACAATGACTTGAAAAAACTGGCCAAAAAGTAAGAACAACAAGAAGAAAGAACATTCTCGTGTATTGTCACACTTGACAGGAAATGTACAGAACAGAACTCAGCCGTGGTCAATGCGGAGGTCAACGGTCTCATCTGGGATAACACTGATAAGAAAGATGCAGTCATCTATACAAAAGGATACGACACCAAAGGAGTGCATGGGCATTTACAGCATGCTCGACAGGTAAAATAGTCAAGAAGGACAGTGGTGCATACATTATGACCACAAGTAGCATGACGATGGAGGTGATGGCAGTGACCAAGGCATTCATCTGGTTAGAGTCACAAGACTACACCCACGCCTGTATACTGAGTGATTCGATGAGCATAATAAGAAAAGAGGAGGAGGACTCTGTATGTATGCAATGGGTAGAGTAATCATTGCACAAGTAAAAAATATGTACGGTCACCTTTATCTACGTCCAAGGACATGCGGGAGTACGGGGAAATGAAAGAGCGGACAGGTTGGCTAGCTGCGCTATTGTTGAGGATAGTCCACTAATGGATCGGGCGGACATCATCAATGCCCTCCGGGAAGTGGGAAGGACACAGCACTTCAACAACCATGAGTCCACATCACTCCTTCGGATGAAAGAGATGGGAGTTAAGATGGGCACAGCCAGAAACGAGAAACTTAGTGGGCGTGCAAGAAGACTAATCAACCAATACAGAACTGGAGTCATCAGTCACTGGACACTGCGAGAATTGCTAAGGAGGGGATCTGAGCACCTATGGACATGTTCGAAGTGCAATGATGATGACGTGCAAATAACTCAATGAACTAAAAACATCAACTTTCATTGCATTGTCTAAAAGGAATGGTGCAGTTGAATGCAGTCACTTTAGAACAATAAGCCTAATGAGACATGTTACAAAAATCTTGCTAAAAGTTATACAAGGAAGGATTCAGAATAAAATCAATACTGAATTAGATGAGCAGCAATTTAGATTTAGGAAAAATAGTGGGACAAAATAAGCCATATTCTGCATTAGAACATTAATTGAAAAGTACACAGAAGTAAACAAACCAAAATATGCCTGCTTCACAGACTACACCAAAGCTTTTGATAGAATACACCTCAAACAAATTATAGTATGGCTAAAAGAGATACATCTATATGACATGGACATACGACTAATATGTAATTTATACTGGGAGCAAACGTTAATCATAAAATATAACAAAGAGAACTCTACACCCATTGATATTTTTTTTTTTCGTTCGCCAGCTTTTACCTCTGATGAAGTTCCTAGTGACTAGGAACTGAATTGTGCGTGTTAATCCATTTTTCCCTGGCAGTCGTGTGCACAGGGACCTCGCCGCACAGGCAGATAACTCTGACTTCGGAGGTCCTCATATTTTTTTCAGTCCATGAGTAATTGACGTTTCAAAATGGGCCCCGCTGCTGAGACCAGGGGTGGTTGCCACAGAGAGAAATCATAAATAAAAATCCCAATCAGTGTATCCGGGATTATAACCCACAACCTCTCTGTCTCAAGGCCGTCATCTTGCCTCGAGACCAACCAGTCCCCATCCCTTTGATACAAAAAAAAAGAAGTAAGACAGGGATACATCCTATAACCAAGTTTGTTCAATCTATACACTGAGCAAATCTTTAAAAACATCACAAAGAAGCCAGGCACTAAACGTTAATGGAAAGATAATAACCTAAGATATGCTGATAATACTGTACTACCAGAAGAAAATCCTAAAGATCTACAATTACTTAAAGAAATAAACATGACAAGGAAAAAAATATGGATTAGATATGAATATCAAAAATCCTAAAACTATGATCATAAACAAAGAAAATACTCAAAAGCTACAAATGGATATCAAAATTGAAGGAATAGACCTGGAGGCAGTTCAGAACTAGAACTACCTTGGCCATACTATAACCAGTGATGGAAAATGTAAAACTGAAATAAACAAAAGAATAGGAATGGCAACAAGTAATTTTAATGTCATGAAAAATATACTAACATCAAAACAAATAAAACCAGGGCTAAAACTTATCAAGTACCGGGCCTGCTGGCATAGGTGATCATGTCTCTCCACAACTTTTGACAGTTATTTATCATTTCTGTTTTTGACTTTCTGCCAAGCCATTCTTTTAAGCTGTTTGGTATATTTTCCCTTTGCTTCCCTATATCTCTTCGTCCCTCATTTTTCCCAGTTATTACAATATATTTCAGTAGTCCTCTTCTCATTACATGGCCAAAAAATGATGATTGTTTCTTCCTAATATTGGAAATTAGCTCTCTTTTTGCTTTGACCTCTTTCAGAACATTTTAATTACTCTTCTTAGCTGTCCATAGTATTCTCAACATTCTTCTGTAAAACCACATTTCTACAGACTCCATTGATTTCCTTGTCTGTATTCCTTGTGTGTTGATTCACATTCATATGTTGAGACTGGCTCTATGTAACATTTAAGAACTCATTTTCTTATTTCTATTGTCAAAAATGGATTGCACAGTATCTTCCTCATTTTTTGGAAAGCTGCTTTTGCCTGAGCCATTCTGCATCTCACCTGTTGTACGTCTTCTGTCTGAGGTTAACAAAGTTCCCAAATATTTAAATTCATTTACCTGTTTTAATATTGTTCCACTTTTTATTTTGCACTGAGGTGATATCTTTTTCTTTGTTGTTACCATTACTTCCATCTTTTTGCTATTAAGATCGAGTCCTTTATTTTTGCTTTCTTTCACTACAATGTCTAACATTTCTTGTAACTCATTTTCACTCTTGGCGATTAAGACTGTATCATCAGCATACCTTAGATTATTTATATTATGACCTCTGACTGTTATTCCAGTCATGCCCCTTAAGGATCTTAAAATAATCTCACTATACACATTAAACAAATCTGGGTGACAGCACACAACCTTGTCTAACACCCTGTTTTATTTGTTCAAACATTCCCAATTAATTTCCAGTTCTTATGGCTGCTGTCTGATGCCAGTACATGTTCTTTATTCTTCTTAGACCTTTGCTGTCTACGTTTATGCCTTCAAAAATTTTGATTATTTCTTGTACTTTACTTTGTCAAATAGTAAAAAAAAGTAAAGAGCCTCCGTCACACCAAGTGGCGTATAGGGAATATGGTGTTAGTGACCATAAATTTTACATTACTGACCTTTGGCACATGATTTTTGGGGTAATGTGGTCAATATTACGCTTGTGCCGCTTTACTATCCCCGAAAAAATCCGGTACCCATCATAGGCTAGGTGAACCCGGAAGCCGCCGGTTGGAATCGAACCCTAACTCTTGTCCTTTGTAGTCCAGTTCACTAACCACTGAGCTATCGTGGCTTCACTTTGTCAAATGATTTGGTATAATAATAAAACATAGGTATAGATATGTTTTCACCTCTATGACTCTTTCTACTAAAGATCTTATGATGTATATGGCATTGCTTGTTCCTTTACCTCTAACAAAACCACACTGTTCATCACATTGTGCGATGATCATCGCATTCAATCGCACCAGATTTCTTTGGTAGGGCTATATGAATATTGTTTTGAGCAGGTTGGCTGGTATATACCCGCTGTTGTAGATATCATTCAATATATTTGTTATTATGTCTATTCCAAAATCACCCGTGGCATCAATCTCTTCTTTAGTTATATTATCTGGTCCAGGAGCTTTTCCTGCTTTCATAATGCGCAAGGCGTCTTCCACTTCTTCTTAGAGTATTTCTGGTCTTTCTCCACTATCCTTAATATTTACTTCTGTTCGTTCATCACTGTAAGGGCTAAAACTAAGAATAGCAAAATGTTATATCTTCTCAACATTCCTATATGGTGCTGAAACATGGACATTAGAAAAAAAAACAGAACAGAAAATTTAAGCCTTTGAAATGTGGATACACAAAAGCATAGGTAAAATTGGATGAAAAGAAAAGAAAACAAATGATGAAGACTTAAAACTAAAAATGAAAAGAGAACTACTGAACACAATTCAAACAAGACAAATGCGATTTTTGGGCCATGTTAAAAGACACAACAACCTACTAAAAGTAATCCTGGAGGGGAGAATACAAGGTAAAAGAGGCAGAGGCAGACCAAGACTAACATGGACAAGTAACATCAAAAGATGGACAAATCAGCCTATGACAACCTGCACCATTAAAGCAAGAGACAGAGCAGAATGGCGCTCCAAGGTAGCCAACCTTCGTTGTGGAGATGGCACTTGATGATGATGACTTATGAAAGATTAATGCACAATTCATTAATCTTCTTTTCCATCTTTATGAAGTACGCATTCAACAATTAAGCAGCTAAAAGTTTGTAACATGCTTTTCCAGACATGTAAACAACTCACCTGATACATTTCAATCCAAGTGAAAATGACACTGATAGCAAAAGTTAAAATTATAACCCAAAGCAACATACACTTTGATAAATTTATCTTTGGTAATATTGCGAGTGACATCAAGATTGAAGATATGACAACCAAAATCTGAAAAAAAAAATTGTTTATTCACAAGTGGAAATAAAACACAGAATATGACTAAATAAAATAAATAACTAGCAACAACACTTAGAGTAACTAATTTTATCAACACTGTTTTTAAGAAACATTGATGAAACTTGAAGGCTGACAGAGTGAGCTATTTAATTTTGTGTCATGTATTGATTTTCCTAGATAAAATATAATGTCACTGGGTCATGCATTGGTTTAATCAAGTGCCTCACATATGCAGTTGGGTGATGTTCAATTGAAAGTTTAAGTGCCAAAATTAAAACAGCAACAAAATGTTACACACACATAAGTACACACAAATTTAAGCACATTCTTGCAGTCAAACAAATCTGATTTACAAATACAAAACCTAAAGAATTAAATTTATCTTATTTTATCTACATTTTTGGATGAATATATATAGATATGTTCATTAGCCATAAAGTATTGTGGGGAGCTGCAGTTTTTCCATCCTGAGTTACAGTCATCCCTCACTACTTCGCAGTTCATTTATCACAGATTGTTCAAAATTGAGGAATTATGGCGTGAAAGTTGCCCGCATGCCAGCAGAAGGCAGGGAGTGCCCACACAATTCAAAATCCACGTCTCTGATGGGCTGCCAGCATCCCGCCATTTGATATCCCTCCCGACTCGGGAATCTCGCAAGCTGATAGGCCTAGATGTTTCCCCCCACCTTCGCTCTCATAACCAGCGAAGACGACCGTGCTCATTCAAATCAATGTTTGAGTGATGCTTAGTCTCGAGGTGTGCTAATTTTTGCTGTTCTCTTGTGTCTTTTTGTGCAAAACAGTGCTTGTGACACCCTTGAAAATGGCTCCTAGACGTCCTCCACGCTCTAAATCCTCTAGTGAACCCAAGTAGAAGAGAAAAATTATGACTGTGAACGAGAAAGTTAATTTATTGGACATGCTTAAGGCAGGCCAAAGCTATGCATCTGTTGCACGCCATTACGGATTGAACGAATCGACGGTTCGCTACATAAAAAAAAGATGAAATGAATATCCGTTAAAATGCCTCAATATCGTTCTCCAAGGACAGTAAGCCAGTTGTGACTTCTCGTAATAAGCGAATTGTGAAAATGGAGAATGCCTTATCAGTGTGGATATCGAACTAAAGCCAAAGCCTTGTATGATAGCCTCGTTCCTGAAGGAGAGTTGAACGAAGATGACGAAAATGAACCTCAGCCTAGTACCAGTGCCTTGAGTGATCCTACCCCACGACAAAAATGTGGTTTTGTTGCCAGCAAGGGCTGGTTCGAGAATTCAAGAAGAGATTTGGCCTTCGCAGCATTCCTTTGTATGGGGAGGCCTCCTTGGCAGACCAAGAGGCAGCTCTTTGTTACGTTGAGGAAGAGTTTCCGAAGATAATTGATGAGGGTGGTCTTCTCCCAGAGCAGGTCTTTAACATGGATGAGACTGGCCTCTTCTGGAAGAGGATGCCGTCCCGGATGTTCCTTTACAAGGACGAATTGAAAAGGCCAGGGTTCAAGGCCCACAAAGATAGAGTAAGTCTCCTCATGTGTAGGAATGCTGCAGGCTTCATGCTCAAGCCCAGCTTAATTTACAAGTCCCTGAATCCTCGGGCTTTGAAAAACAAAAACAAAGCCTTGCTGCCCGTCTACTGGATGCACAACAAAACGGCATGGATAACAAAAGCCATCACACTCTACTGGTTCGTACACTGCTTAATCCCGCAGATAAAGCTGTACCTCGCTGTAAAGGGGCTGCACTTTAAGGTTGTCCTCTTCAGGAGGACATGCAACTAGTCTCCATTATGACGGGGTCCAAGTGGAGTTCCTGCCCCCCCCCAACACCACTTCCCTTATACAACCCATGGATCAGGAAGTCATTCGGGCCTTCAAGGCCCTCTACACGAGGTCCACGATGGAGGGCCTCATCTCCTCCATCGACGAAGACAATGTGGCCTTCAGCCTGAAGAACTATTGGCGGGGATACAACATTGCAACGTGCCTGGTCAACATTCATAATTCTCTTAATGAGATGAAAGAGCAGACACTGATTGCAAGTTGGAGGAAATTGTGGCCAAAAAATGTCACCCATGACTATGAGGGATTTATGCCTGATGAAGTTCACCACTCCACCGTAGATAAGGCTGTGAGGCTGGCTCAGTTGGTAGCTACTGAAGGTTCTTCGACTTAATGACGGAAGAAGTGAACACACTGAGCGAGTGCCACTTGACCCCCCTAACTGACGAGGAACTCGTCAAAATGACAAGATCGGCGAGTGAGGAAGAAGAGGAGGTAGCTGACGACGGTGATGACAACGAAGCTGAAGAATGTGGCCTTACCTAGGAAAACCTGCAAGAGCTCTGCAAGATAGCATGGACTCTGAAACAAAGGGCCCAAGAAATCGACGACAACATGGTCAGAGCCGTAGAATTCAAATTGACTATGTAATGGCGTTGTACAAGGGCATCTTTGCTCAGAAGAAAAAACAACGGTCACAACTCCCCATCACGATGTTCCTTGTGCACCGCAAAACGTTCTGCAGAAGCTCCTCCTGCTGCCTCTACGCCGCCTCCTGCTGCATCTATGCCGTCTACTGCAGCTACCCCAGTTCTATCCGAAGCTGCCCATGATGATCCAGCGCCCCTAGCACCTGACAATGAGGTGTCATCTGAGGAGCAGTAAAGCTCTCTTTAACCTGTGCAGTAAATCATCTTTATCTTCTTCACCTCCACCGTACTGCACAGGTGTTTCATTGACATTTATAAAGATCAAGCGAAGTGAAGCTAATGTCAGAGTTGAGTTACGGACTTTGTTATAAAAAAAAAAGTTATTATAAGAATAAAAGAGTTCTAAAAACATATTTACAGTATGCACACTTTAGTTACATCTACGTATGTTACACACACACACGTATCATATTTATATCATTTATACATTATTTTATGTATGTTATTTATACTATTAATATTTTATTTACACGTTGAAAACTATTCTTTAATGTTCTAATGATAACATATGCACTTATATGGTTTCATATACACTTAATGATATTATACATACACAAAAAATGTATGTATGTTAAAAATGAGAGGGTGACACTACTTCGCAGTTTTTCACTTATCGCGGCCAGTTCTGGTCCCTATTAACCGCGATAACTGAGGGATTACTGTATTTGCACTAGCAATTGTTAGCTCATCTCACTGCTGCGGGATTTCTATATTATTGTCTCTCCATATGAGCTACAAAACCAGATCATTAACTGTTCTATGCACATAATGATAGATGGTTGAACTCCATTCTCATGAAGTGCAATTATAGTATCTATGTGTTTAATACATTATAAGGTTCCAGCAATTTTTCTGATATCATTTCTCATTGTTTTTCCTAGTGACAATGATTTTTTCAAACATTTCACTATATATGTTGCAATCATTCTCTGCTAAGTTATGATGACACTTTTAACCAGCTTGAATATAAATCTTAAAATATAAAATTTTACATAGGGAATTTCTTTTCTTAAATGCCAAACAGACTTGATCCCACAGTACACTCTAGCCTTTCAAAGGAAGGATTTCTTTTTCTTTAGTATAGATTTATTTTAGGCCTAGATACGCATCTACTGGGTAGGGACAATGTTTTTCATTCAGCTGGAGAGCCTGGTAACATTGTCATTAGTGTACTTATCTCTTAACCTGAAAGTTTGTTCCAAATGCCAGATGAGGCAACAATTTTCCCCCAACCTAAATGGCTCCTGGTGTCCACCCGGCCTTTTGATTGGGTACCAGAAATATTCTCTGGAAAGGAAAGGAAAGGAAAGCAGGAAGGGAACTGGCCACCCCACCTCATGAAGCAGAGTCTTAGTACAAAGAAATCACTAGCACTTCATTACCTAACAGCAATTTCTTTAGGTCTACTTTTACCTTAGCTTACTTTACTGGAACTGTGTGAATGAATACAAACACAATTTTCATTAAATCCGTCAGTTAGTCATTGACAGGTTACTACTCGTATGGACATTCCCTTGATACCAAACTGCAACTTCAGTTTGAGTACAAATATCATAGAAATTGTTGAAGTTGCTCGAATGTAGAAGAAGACTATAATAGATACTGCAAAGTCCAATCCAACCTTATAATTTAACATCACCATGATCTTTGCTGACAAAGTAAAAAACACAGAAACAGGAAACTACTTACAGATGTAACTTAAAACTGTATAGTAGAGACCATTGTCTCTTCAGAGTGCAGGGCAACAAATTATTAATCATTAACAGTACAGAAAAAAAAGACAAAAAATAAAAGACAATCACAATATTACAAATAAAATATTAAAACCTGTATGAGGTCTCCAAAAGTCAATCCAATTTTCCTCTCAAGCCAATTACTAGACTCAGAATGTAAAATGTTGCTGCTGTACTGTATCATGTAAATTAATGTCTCATGCACATCGTGAATCTCATATTCACCTCCTTCACCAAAAGTTCGTAGTTTAGAAATGTCATGGTAAGACACTCGAAGTCGCAGATTAATTTCAGTTGGGTTGGTTGCTTTATCAATCTGAGTACAGTAAAATAAACAAATCAGTTTAAATATTTTAACAACGCAAATTGATTAACTTCATATAATGAATATGGTTTCGAAATAAAGATAATTATAGAAATAGATTATCCAGGTTTTGGATACAGGTATTTTCTTCTTTCTTTCTTTTATGTAGCTGCTGATGCCTTTAAGCGATGCAGAGAAAGGAGGTTGTACCACAATATCTTATATCACACAATAGTTGAACAGCTGAACAAGTTTTGTGTATATTTATTTTTAATCTCCAAATAGTTGTACAATTATTGAAAGGCACTTTATGCCAATGTGATACAGGCCATAATTTCAGTTGTGTTTCCATTCTTTAACATCTTGCTCTCTAAATATGTGAGGTTTGTAACATTTTGTTGGGATTCTTAACTACGTTTTATATAATTAGTCATGTAGGTAAAAGCAATGAAGTTTGTTTGCCTCAGTATCTGTTATTACTCATAATACTAATCCACTTAGGATTAACTCAGTTATTAGACACTGCCTAGCTGTCACTGACTATAAGCTGTAAAAACACTTGATGTATTATGTCATAATTGCAATTTAGTTTTCATTGTTAAATGAAGTGGTTATCAATCTTCAGCTACAGCAATAAGAGAATATTTGTGATTTTTCTTTTCAGTTAATTTGCCATTTTTAACTACACAAAGAAAAAAAAAAAGAATGAGAAAATTATAGAAATTTTTAATTTTGGAACAAGTTGAGCAGTAAAGTTAGACCAACCATAATAAAAATCAATTTCTCGAGAGCTGTAGAGGCCACACTCCTAAAGCAAAAGAACTGGAACAACTCATGATCCTGGACATAGTGAACGACTGGGAGATGGCTACTGACATCCCAGGGCAAGAAAAGTACCCAGAGTGCCTCAAGATGTGTCCAGACAGTGCACTGTACACACCGGCTATTTTTACCCACGTCATGTTAGTAGAGCTCACGTGCCCATATGAATCTAGGATAGAGGAACAGCATATATTTAAACTTTCTGGTTGGATCCAAAATGGAGGATTTGTTTTTCTCCCGCTTGGTATAGAACCGTTGATTAGTGGTTTAACAAGCCGCTATCACAAAAACGCTTTTGTGAATGAAACGTAGACCTGATACAGAATGTGTAAATTAGCTGTAGATAGTAGTGATAGTATTTTTTCCCTCAGTGGAAGAGATCGACCACTTTATCTTTCTTGGAAGTCACATTGATCGGGAAAGGGGATAAAGTAAAGAAATTAAAATCAGAATAGCTGAAGCAGCAATGTCTTTCAGAAGCCCTGAAAAGTTGTGGAAACCAAAACTCATCAGCACAAACACAAAACTTAGACTATTCAAATCAAACGTACTATCTACCCTTACGTATGCATGTGAGAGCTGGAAAACAACAAGAGACATAGAAACAAAGTTGATTGCATTCTAAAATAAATGTCTAAGGAAAATACTTGGTATAGCGTGGAACAAATTCAAAACAAACGAAGAAATTAGAGAAATCTCCAATCAACCACTAATATCTTCAGTAATCAAGAAAAGACTATGGTCATATGTTGGACATATGATGAGGAGAGATAACAACCGAATAACAAAGCAAGCCCTCATGTGGGAAACAACAGGTAAGAGGAAAAGAGGCCAACCCAGAGAGACACTGAGAAGAACATTGATGAGAGAGGCAAGAGCAACAGGAATCAGCTCCCTCAATGAGATAGAGTTGCTTGCACAGAACAGAGACAAAAGGTGAGATTTGATAAAATATCTTTAGAAGGATTGAAAACTGCTAAAATAAAAATTTAGATAAGAGAAAGAGTATCTGGGTCTATACTCTATGGGCCGGCTACGGCTGGAAAGGTCAATAGATAGATTAGATAGATATATTTAAACTAACCAAATACAAAAATCTCAATCAAGGGTTAACTTAGTTGTTAGACACCACCTAGCTGTCAATGATTATAAGCTGTAAAAACACTTTATGTAAAGTAAAGTACGAGACTTGAATCGGCATCTTAGCACGCACATTTTTAACCCATATGCGCTCAGCCACCTATCCAGAAGTGTTCGGAGACTTCTGGATAATGTTGCTTCAAGCATGAAAGTCACGATCCGAGGTGGTATTCCTGACCGTCCCAAAGTACTACCCTGGTACCCATTTCTGCCAGCAGCTGGGTCAACCGTGAGGGTAATTATTTTCCAATCATGAGTACAACTCACATTTCTTCCAGCAGGAATCAAACACGCATTCCGACGTCCGACTGTCGGTAGCTCATTTGGGTGGTTTTCCCAATTAGGCTACAGAGACTCCCCAGACTTTATGTATTATACCATAATGTATTATTTCATAATTGCAGTTTAGTTTTCTTTGTTAAGGGAAGTGGATAGCAATCTTCAGCTGCAGCAATAAGAGAATATTTGTGATTAGCTTTTCAGTAAATTTGTCATTTTTAACTTAACAACAAAAAATAGAAAATTATTAACAAATTACATTTTGGGACAAAATGAACAAAAACTACTAGTTATGGTTAGTTGAAGGCTTTGGTAACACTGCAAACTAATTTACCTTGTATTTTCCCCTCCAATGGATTCTATAGAAACTGTTTATTCAGTTTCAGGTTGGAGTATGAGAACAGAAACTAGCAACACTAACTGGTTCCCCTTAGAAACAGTGTGCCACTGCACCCCAGAAGATATAACAGCAAAATACATTCTACAAGATTACCCTCTAGACTTAAGGATGAAAATATGGTCCATGCTCACTACTGTGGAAGAAATACAGCATGGTGGGACCATATCCCTTAAACAAACAGCAGATTTCACAAGAGAATCCAGAATTTCAGTCTGAAGGAGTCATGATTGCAGGGAAAGAAGATGATATCCATATTATATTTACTTAAATTGAAAAAGGGAATTCACATTGATGTATTATATCTCTTCACAAGTCAAAAAAATTTCATTTGTCATTTTTGAATTGGGCGCCGCCATAGCTCCGTGGTTAGTGAACTGGACCACAACAGACAAAAGGTCGGGTTTGACCGACAGCTTCCAGGTTCTAATCTATCTATTGTCTTTTCAAGCTGAAGACGGCACATAGGGCAGAACCACAATCTCAAAAACAGTAACCTTGCGTGCCAAAATGGCACATATTGCAGAGATCACTGCTTCTAACATCTATGGCTGTTGCCATAACAATACTTTTTACAACGACAGCTTGTCAAGCCATCGATCAACCTCCTTAGTCGCCTCTTACAACATGCCTGGAAGGTCACAGTGTCACTATTCTTTACTTTCCTCATAATGAGGCCACGGTAATTCAGGTTCACCCAGCCTTAAATGTCTGGATTTTTTCTGGCAAAGCAAAGCGGCACGGGCATAAAACCAACCCCATTACCCCATAAATCATGTGCCAAAGGTCTATAAAAATTATGGTCACTAACACCATATTCCCTATACGCCACTTGGCGTGACGGGGCTCTTAACTTTTACTTATTATTTTTGCATGTTGCAGGAGCTGCTGAGTAGTTAAGTGCTCTGTGCATTTAATCTATTTTAATCGTGTTTCGATATTCCGATTGTTTATGATGAATGATGATATCGCATGACAGGGAACAGATGGTTGTGTTCACTTTCTGTGCAGTTTCGCCTTATGTCTTTTGGCGTGTGATGAGACTGCTATGATGGGAACTACAGCTACCTTTCTTTGTTCGGGAGATGAGATAGTAATTCGGATGATTCCACTGGTACGGGCGGTTAAGCAAGTATGGATTTTAACTTGTTTGCAGTGTTAATTGGTCCTACCATAACCATAAATATTTTTGAATTTTATTAAGTTCTTTTTTCATTTTTGGCCAATTCTGAACTTCTTTGTTTGTTTTTATTTCCTTCCACCATATTTTCTCCATTTTTCTAGATCCACATTTCAAAGGCTTCAATTTTCTACTTTATTTTCTTATTTAGTGTCCATGTTTCAGCACCATACAGCAATGTTGAGTGAATACTGCATTTTGCAATTCATAGCTTTAGTTCTGATGTTATTTGTTTTGATGGAGTATATATTTCATTTTGTTAAAATTGCTTTCTGCCGTTCCTATTCTTATGTTTATTTCTGTCTAACATTTTCAATAGTTTGTTCTATGTCCAAAATAGATTCTTTAACTTTTTCTAGGTTCTTTCAATCTATTTCAATATCTCCTTTTATATTTTGTGTCTTTTCTCTGCTAATAATAATACAATTATTTTACTTATGGCTAATTTGCAGGAGGTTTTTATTTAAGAATAAATAGCAACTCAGAATATTTGTAGTGTAATGGTTAATACACTGATTTGGAGATAAGATGAATGTTGCTTCAGGCATTAACAGAAAGAAAGAGTATTAGCCTACTTACCTCCAAATTCTATAATCTAATAACAAAAATTGGTTTCTGGAATGTCAGAACAATGGCTGCACAAACAAGACTAGCTCAAATGGTTAACAAGATACCAGCTCGATATATTGGGTATCAGCAAGATACAATGGCCAGGAACAGACTAAAGGTTGGTGGAAAATAACATAATATTATTATATTCAGGTAGGAAGATGAGAAGCACCAAGACGGGATAGGAATAAAGATGACAAGTACAGCTGCAAGAAGCCTTATAGAATGGGAGCCAGTGACTAGTCATCTGATAAGAACTTTTGACAAATCTAGACATGGAAGACTCACATTTATACAGTGTTAAGCACCCACAAATGAGGCATAAGACAAAATTACAGCTGAATTTTACCATCAACTTCAACAACTTTAGAGCAAAATACCAATACATGACATTTTCATTGTAATGGGGGACTTCAATGCCAAAGTTGGAAAAGACAACACGGGAACTGGGAAGGTAAGGGGGTAAGAAGAAATTGATACAACATGCTATAATGGGGAAAGATTAACTCTTCCCGTGCGTTTCGATGCACCATGTGTCATGCCGATTTCAGTTATGTACGTTTAGCAGCACAGTGCGTCACTCTCAATTACATTAGTGTAAACTGTCATCAAACCACATTCTTTTATCATGTCTTGTATCATCTTGGTATTGGTGAAATATAATTCATTGTTTAATTATATAAAAATTCATACATAACATGTTAAGTGTTAGATAAATATAAACATGTAGATTAATATTTAAAAACATGAAAAATTATGTCTCTGAAATCTCTACCGCTAAATTGATAAAAACCTTCGTACAGAAAGAGTTAATTGAATTACGTCTAACAGAAGGATTGATTATAGGTGGAACATATTCCCACACAAGGAGATATATAAAACAACTTGGTTATCTCCTGATGATAGAACCAAAAACCAGATTGACCACCTGTGTATTAGATTTGATAGATGTAAGAGTATATAGTGGTGTGGATGTTAACAGTGATCATAATTTATGAATTCTATCTATCTACTTATCTATTGACCTTTCGAGCCGTAGACGGCCCATAGGGCGTAGACCAAGATACTCCTCTTGTATAAATTTTTATTCTAGCAGTTTTAAATTCTTTTAAAGTTCCGGTGTCATGGCGACTACATGTTGTCGTTTTTATAATTCGGCTTTTATTGACATATTTAAATTATTTACGCGAGTCTAGTTGTGAAATTATGTGTTGCTATTCTCGTTTATCGTGTTGCTATTCTCGTTGTTATCCTCGTTTGGTGTATGTTTTACTTCTGATGGGTGGATGGACTGTGAAATTTACTGATATTTAAGTGGAATATGATTTATTCTTCTTTGTGTCGTGTGTTCGCGGTTCGATAGGCAAGCACATGGTTCGACACCAATGGCGCCGGCCGGGTGTGTTCAACCCCTATGTGAAAAGTCTGTGACGGTGGGTGGGGCGGAATAATTAGAAATAATCAACGGCCCAGAAAGCGAAAACAGCAAAGTGTGTGGTACACATGAGGCATATTCAGAACATGAAAGATGAATATGGCAGACCACCGTGAAAGAGATTGGATCCTCATCACGTAACATTCTTTAGAAAGCCATGGAGAGAAATTCTAACTACTGTTTTAGGAACGAACTAAAAATAGCCACAAGGAATGTTAGGACCTTATACCAACAAGCTCGCCACATTCTGGCGTCTTCATCAGTGCATGAATGGCACAACACAACACAGAGGCATACCAGACTTTCAGAGCACAGGTCGGATATGGCACAAATCTGATGAGAGCAAAGGGAAGGCCCTGCTTGCCCGCTACATTGAGCAGACGGACCAAAGAAATGAGGCTGTAAGAATGAGGATACAGGGATCGCTGTCAAAATTGTGTAAGGATGTAGGGCTGGAAGAAGATCTCACAATCACAACCAATACCATTTGCATGACACTTAAAAGCTCACACAACACTGGTCCAGATGGTGTTCGGTACGATGACATAGGCGATTTAGCTGACGACTCCAGTTATATAAAATAACATCGATCAACCTCCTTAGTCGCCTCTTACAACATGCCTGGAAGGTCACAGTGTCACTATTCCATCTAATATAAGATATAAGAATATATAAGGTATAAGAATACTTGACAAAACTGGCCAATGAGTTTAATGCCAGTATTCGGAGTGGCCAGATTAAGGAGGAGTAGCTACACAGCTACTTACTACCGCTAACGAAGCCAAACAAGGACCATTCTCAGATCAGTGCCTACAGAATTATCACAATGCAGAACAGTGCGGGCAAGCTGCAGGAGAAAATAGTTGCCCGTGTCCTCACCTGTCACCTTGAACAGAAACGCGTATTCCCACCCACACTCAGAGGTTATAGATATAACAAAGAGACATGGCTCAATGCGACAATCTTTGCCTATGACGTCTTCGAAGGCTTCCACAGACAAGAGAAGACATGTGCTGCTGCTATAGATCTGGAGGATGCATACAACAGGGTACCATTTGAATATATCATGCATATGCTCCTCAAACTGGCGGTGCACCCCTTCCTCATTAGATGGGTCGCCGCAGCACTGTTTCAGAGGAAGGTGATACTCAGATGTGGAAGTTGGTCTTCCGAACCAACATCCATTTGTCCAGGGCTGCCACAAGGCTCACCATTGTCACCAGTTCTATTTAACGTGTACACAATAACGATCACGGAACAACAGCTGGATGGGAGGGGAAGAACTATGACTTTTGCTGATGATATTCTGGTATATCGACAGGGAAGACACAGACGGGGAATCGCCTCCACAATGCAAGACGAACTTGATCGCATTTCTTCCTGGTGTGGGGTTTCAGGTGCCTTGGTTAATCCTAATAAAGCATCAGTTTCATGGTTCTCCATTAACAATCATGTCGTTAATACGACCACACTGGTAGTATGAATGGGAGCTGATGAGGTGACCAGGAAGTTGATGACATACCTTGGAGTTAAGTTTGATCGCAGCCTGTGTTTTCGGGACCACGTCGACCATGTGATAACAAAATCCCGCAAAGGATTAGCCACCTTGAAGGTCATGGCAGCTGCCAACATCAAGCAGAGGCTACTTACTCTTCTGTTCCAGGGATTAGCAATTTTTACTGTCAGTACGACTCAAATTGATAGGTTGGAGAAAATACAAAATGAAGCCATGCGCATTATCCTGGGATGTATGAGGGACACTCCCTGTGTAGCAATGAGGTATCTTCTTGACTTTCCAACCATGGATGACAGAATCAAGATCTGGAGAGCACAAGCATACCTGAAAATTAGTACAGATACAGAGCATCCATTGCACCACGTGCTCAACACAGAGAAAGGTGCCAGGCTAAAAAGAGGTAAATCATGGGTGGGCCGAGCAGAAGATGTCATCAAACAGGTCTGTGGGCTTACCAATATCAGCGTTGGTGAGGAGTGGATACCGGTGCCTACGTCATTCAAGGGGACTTTCTCATGTATTGTCACACTCAACAGGAAAAGTAGGGAACAGAACCCGGTCGTGGTTAATGTTGAGGTAAATGGTCTTATCTGCGATAACACCGATGAGAAAGATGCAGTCATCTATACAGACGGATCTGTAAGACGACACCAAAGAAGTGCATGGGCATTTACAGCACGCTCGGCAGGCAGAATAGTCAAGGAAGACAGTTGTGCATACGTCATGACCAGGAGTAGCATGACAATGGAGGGGATGGCAGTGACCAAGGCATTCAAATGGTTAGAGTCACAAGACTACACCCACGCATGTATACTGAGTGATTCGATGAGCATGATAAAAAAAGTGGAGGCGGCTCTGTATGCATGCAATGGATAGAGTCGTTGCAGAAATCCAAAATACGTAAGGTCACCTTTGTCTATGTCCCTGGACATGCAGGAGTGTGGGGAAATGAAAGAGCGGACAGGTTGGCTAGCTGCGCTGTCGTTGAGGACGGGCAACCAATGGATCGGGAGTACATCATCAATGCCCTCCGAGATGTGGGAAGAGCACATGACTTCGACAAACACAGATCCACGTCACTTCTTCGGATGATAGAAATGGGAGTTAAGTTGGGCACAGCCAGAAATGAGACACTTAGTGGCCGTGTAAGAAGACTTATCAACCAACATAGAACTGGAGTCGTCAGTCGCTGGACACTGAGGGAATTGATGAGGAGGGGATCTGAGCACCTACGGACATGTTCGGAGTGCAATGATGATGACCTGCAAATAACTCAATAACCAACAAGGAAAACTAGAAAATCTTATGGTAGAAGCAGAGCGATTAAACATAGATATTTTAGGCATATCAGAAACAAGATGGAAGGAAAGTGGATACATACAAGACGATAAATATACATTTATATACTCAGGTAACACATCAGAATACCAAAGAGGGGTTGGCATACTAATAAAACAAGAACTACAAAAATATATAAATACTCACTTGAGTATTCAATGATAGGATTATATTATTAAAAATGAAGGCAAAGCCATTTGACATAGCAATAATACAGACATACCAACCTACTCAAGACTATACAGATGAACAAATAGAAGCATACTATGAAGATCTAAATACAGTTATAAAGCAAGCAAAATCTTCAGACATCTTGAATGGGTGACATGAACGCAAAAGTAGGAAAAGGCAGATATAAGACCATTATAGGAAATCATGGTTTAGGAAAATGAAATAGCGAGAAGAAAGATTAATTCAAATTTGTGAAGAAAATAGGCTGGTAATATGTAACACCTACTTTGAGCAAGAGAAAAGGAAATTATACACATGGAAAAGCCCTGGAGATAGAAAGAGGAATCAAATAGATTATATAATGATAAAAGACAGATTCCGGAACAGCGTCAAGAAAACCAAAACCTATCCAGGAGCAGATATTAATTCAGATCACAATCCCGTAATGATTAAAATGAAAATCAAATTAAAGAGAAAGAAACAAAATACTAATTCAGCAATACCAATAGATGCAACAGCTTTAAATCAGAAAGATGTAAAAGAAACATATACTGTACAAGTAAATAACACATATCAGAAGCTGCTAGAAGAAGGGATTGAGCAGTACAGAAGAGAAAATCCTGAAGAAAAAGTCACAACCAAATGGCAATGCATAAAAAACAGCATACAAGAATCCTGCATCACCTTACCCAAAAAGGAAAGTAACAAAAAACAAAAATGGATAAATGACAACATTTTAGAAAAAATGGAAGAGAGAAGACAAGTGAAGAACACTGCCAGATATAAGGAAATTGATAATGAAATACGAAAAATGTGCAAAAAGGCAAAAGAAGACTGGCTCAACCAAAGATGTCTAGAAGTTGAAACTATGGAAAGTAAATAAAATTTAAGAGGAATGCACACAGAAATAAAAAGAATGACTAATATAGGCAAAAAAGCTGCAGGAAGCGGATGTACTGCAAACAAAGGGGAAGAATGCTAACAAACAACAAAGATATAATTGATAGATGGCAGGAATACATAACAGAATTATTTCATGACGAAAGGGACAAAAAACCATTTATAAAATGTACATCCAGCTATAAAATCCTGAAATCTGAAGTAGAAAAAGCTATAAAAACAATAAAAAAGGGAAAAGCAGCAGGACCTGACAATATACAGATAGAGATGATACAGGCACTAGAAGATTTTGGCATTGAAGTGATCACAGACATGCAATGACATATACCATACAGGATACATACCAAATGAATTAAAAACATCAACTTTCATTGCATTGCCTAAAAAGAATGGTGCAGTTGAATGCAGTGATTTTAGAACAATAAGCCTAATGAGCCAGGTAACCAAAATTGTACTAAAAGTTATACAAGGAAGGATTCAGAATAAAATTAATACTGAATTAGATGAGCAGCAATTCGGATTCAGGAAAAAACAGTGGGACAAAAGAAGCCATATTCAGCATAAGGACATTGATTGAAAAGTACATAGAAGTAAACAAACCAATATATGCCTGCTTCATAAACTACACCAAAGCATTTGATAGAATACACCATGATCAACTTATAGACTGCCTAAAATATATAAATCTGGATGACACAGACATACGACTGATATGTAATTTGTACTGGGAGCAAACAGCAATAATAAAATATAACAAGGAGAACTCTACACCCATTGATATAAAAAGAGGAATAAGACAAGGATGCATCTTATCACCAAGCTTGTTCAATTTATACACTGAACAAATCTTTATAAACATCTCAGAGATGCCAGGCCTAAACATTAATGGGAAGATAATCATAAATATCAAAGTGGAAGGAATACATCTAGAGGCAGTTCAGAGCTACAACTACCTGGGACATGCTATAACCAGTGATTGAAAATGTACAACTGAAATAAATAAAAGAGTAGGTATGGCAAAAAGTAATTTCAATGCCATGAAAAATATACTAACATCAAAACAAATAACACCAGGGCTAAAACTAAGAATAGCAAAATGTTACATCTTCTCAATATTCCTGTATGGTGCAGAAACATGGACATTAGATCATAAAACAGAACCGAAAATTTGAAGCCTTTGAAATATGGATTTATAGAAGAATAGGTAGAATTGGATGGAAAGAAAAGAAAATAAACGAGGAAGTTTAAAAACTAAAAATGAAAAGAGAACTATTAAACACAATTAGAACAAGACAAATGAAATTTTTGGGTCATGTTAAAAGACACAACAGCCTAATAAAAGTCATATTGGAAGGGAAAATACAAGGTAAAAGAGGCAGAGGCAGACCAAGACTAACATGGACGAATAACATCAAAAGATGGACAAGTCAGCCTATGACAATCTGCACCATCAAAGCAAGAGACAGAGTGGAATGGCACTCCACGGTAGCCAACCTTCAATGCGGAGATGGCACTCAATGATGATGAAAGATATTTGATCAAATCTCGCCATTTATCTCTGTTCTGTGCAAGCAGCTCTCTCTTATTGAGGGAGCCGATTCCTGCTGCTCTTGCCTCTCTCATCAATGTTCTTCTCAGTGTCTCTCTGGGTCTTCCTCTTTTCCTCTTACCTGTTGTTTCCCACATGAGGGCTTGCTTTGTTATTCGGTTATTATCTCTTCTCATCACATGTCCAACATATGACCATCATCTTTTCTTTATTACTGAAGATATTGGTGGTTGATTGGCAATTTCTCTAATTTCCTTATTTGTTTTGAATAATTTATGCATTGGAAAGATAAAATTAAAACTGAAAAACCAACACACAAAAATTTAAGAAACAGAAGATAGATAGCCACAAACTGAAAGACAAGAACATTAAGGGAAACTTCAAACTGAAGTTAAAAAACTGCTATGCAATCGAACAAGATGAGAAGACCATAGATAAAATGTGGGAATTCCACAGCACAGCTTGAATATCATCAGGTGAAGCAAGTGCTGGGTTTAAGAAAACAGAAAGGGCATGAATTTCAGATATTACATCGAAACACATACAAGAAAGGAGAGAAGCAAAGACAGCTATGATGACTGTAAAGACAGATCTTGGAAAAAACCTGGTAAAAGCAACAAAGAACTAGGCAACAGAGTAAAGTGCTAGGCCAGAAGAGACAAGAGAACCTATACACATAATCTGACAATAAAGGCGGAGAGAGCAATGACGGGTGGTAGTAAAGCTCTTTATAGTGTACAGAAGATGCTAATGAACACTTTTACATCTAGTGGGGCACCAGTTATGAACAAATATGGAACCATATTAACATCAAGTGAAGAATTAAAGCCACGTTGGGCTGAGCACTTTATGGAAATCCTTTATCGTCCAATACCAAGGCATTTTAATAGATTTTGCAGCCACTACACCAGCCTCACAGTTATAAGCTTATATAAACTTAGTGGACCTCACTTTGAATAAAGTAGAGACGGCTGTAGGGCTAATGGCTAGCATCAAGGCTGCAGGTGAAGGTGATATAACATCTAAGATGCTAAAAGCAATTGTTATGGTTATTCGAAAGCCCCAATATAATTGCAAACGAATTAAAATCCATAATTGCTCAATCGCCCGTCCCACTGGAATCATCCGAACTAATATCTCATTAAATATCCAAAACAAAGAAAGGCAGTTGCAGTCCCCATCGTAGTAAACACAGCACACGTCAAAAGACATAACACTTATTATAGCATCGATAGTGAACGCATCTGAACTGTTCTTCGTCATTTTATATAATCATTCATCATAAGCAATCTGAATTTAGAAACACCATCCTGATGAAACACACAGCTCACTGTATGCACAGAACACTACTCAGTAGCTCCAGCAGCAAGCCGGACTTGAAATATGAGGAAACTACAAGGAACACTTTTTAGACAGTGTCCCTATGGTTCCCTGTCGTCTATCCACCATATTAACTGTTGTCCATGTTTCTCTTTCTGGGAGCCGCGATAGCTCAGTGGTTAGTGAACTGGACTACAAAGGACAAGGGGTAGGGTTCGATCCCAACCGACGGCTTCTGGGTTCACACAGCCTTAAATGGGTACCGGATTTTTTTCTGGGAAAGTAAAGCAGCACGGGCGTAATACCGACCATATTACCCCAAAAATCATGTGCTGAAGGTCTGTAAAATATAGGGTCACTAACACCATATTTCCCTATATGCCACTTGGCGTGACGGGGGTACTTTACCTACTTTTTATGTTTCTCTTTCTCTCTCTGCGATCAAGACTCAATCAGAGTAGGATTCCAGACTCTCTCATGAAGTCAACTGTCTGTTTAAGTGAATCGATTGCCCCATATAGTTTCTCTTCCAGGGAGGTGGGTGTGGACCACATTGCTCTTCTCAGGGGCAATCCTGTAGAACATGTTTTGTAGTCACATTGTCCAGTGTACAGTGGCATAGGCTTGTGGTACCTATTTTGAATTTGGTGAACATGTGATTCCTCATTCTATTGTGACCAGTGCGTAGGCAAAGTATGATGACTTGATCCCTCCTTGATAGTTGGTGGTATCCGTTACTCTCATTATGCTTTGGGTGTTCTCGTTTCCATTTTACATGGAACTGACTTTCAGGATGGATTTGGCTTCATCATAACTGAATGGATGGTTCTCTTGTGGTAATCTCCCTCCCTCTTCAGCTAATTTGTCTGCGCGCTCGTTCTCGTGAATATTACAGTGTGATGGTATCCACTGAATGACTACTCTCTGGAAGTTATTGCATAGTTGGTCCAGGGTTGTTCTCAAATCATCTAGTTCATTGTTCTTGGGGCTTTTTAGAGCTGATAGTACTGACAGTGCATCAGTCAGAATCACCAATTTATTGTGCATAATATTTTTGTGTTGGGTAGCCAGTGTTGCACCCCACTGCCTTGTGGGTGAGATCTTTTAGTCAAAGGCTAGCGGAGCCAACCGTAAATAAACCGACGGAAGGCAACAGAAAACCACCGTCGTAACTTCTTTGTATAATCATGAATTGCCACAACAATAGAAATAACGACAACGTTAAGGGGGGTTCCAATGGAAAACCCTCGTTTGGTAGGGGACATCATGTGCTACAGGTGATACCTGATCGTCATCAAGCTACTGTAAGCAAAATAAAGATAAAACAAACTCTAAATATAGGTACTTGGAATGTGAGAACACTCATGCAGAAGGGTAAACTAGAAAAAATCATACAAGAAATGAAAAGAATGGGTTTACAATTACTAGGACTTTGCGAAATGAGATACACCGGATCAGGGGAGATGTATTCTGATAAACATAAAATAATCTATTTTGGAGATACAGAACACCAAAGAGGAGTAGGTATCATCTTGGATGTAGAAAGAGCAAGAACAGTGAAAGGCTTTTACCCAATATCTGACAGAGTCCTTTTAGTGAAATTGAATGGAAAGCCAATAGACATAAATCTTATACAAGTTTATGCACCAACAGCAGACAGTCTAGAGGAAACAATTGATAAATTTTACGAGTTAAATGAGGCACTTAAAAAATGCAAACCACATGAAAACACCCTAGTTCTAGGGGATTTTAACGCAAAAGTAGGAAAGGAAAGAGTTGAGGAAGTAGTTGGTCATTATGGCTTAGGTGAGAGGAATGAAAGAGGTGAGAAACTTATTGACTGGGCAAGAACACACAACATGATGATAGGAAACACCTGGTTTAAGCAACATCCAAGACGTCTGTGGACATGGAAAAGCCCAGGGGACAACGCACGTAATCAAATTGATTATATAATGATAAGCAATAGATTTAGAAACAGTCTGGCGTGTGTGAAAACTAGACCAGGGGCAGATTGCAATAGTGAGCATGTACCAGTTGTGGGAAAGCTTAGAGTAAAATTAAAAACAACAAAATGAGCCTCAGTTAACATCAAGTTAAATTTAGATTTACTAAAATCAGACAAGAAGCTGCAAGACAAATATAAAATCACAATTCAGAACCGGTACAATGCAATAGAAAAGATACAAAGCGTTGATGAACAGTGGGAAAATGCTAAAAGAATCAATGCAACAAACATCAAAAGAGTTCATACCACCATTGAGGACAAATTCAAGAAAGAAATGGATGACAGATGACATTTTGCAGCTAATGGATTCAGGAAGAAGAAATAAAGATGAGTATAAGAGATTAAATAAAGAAATTGTAGTAAAATGCAATGAAGCAAAAGAAGCATGGCCAAAAGAGAGATGCAAAGAGATTGAAATGCAACAAAAAGGAGATGCTAAAGTTATATACAAACAAATTGAGGAATTAACAGGGAGAAAAACGCAATCAAAAACTGGATGTCTAAGATCAAAGGAAGGAGAACTGTTGATTGATCAAGAAAACATAAGGAAACGATGGACAGAATACATTAAAGATCTTTATAATGATGAACGACTGGAAGTAAATATTAAGGATAATGGAGAAGGACCAGAAATACTCAGAGAAGAAGTGGAAGACGTCTTGCGCAATATGAAAGCAGGCAAAGCTCCTGGACCAGATAATATAACTAAAGAAGAGATTGAAGCGATGGGTGATTTTGGAATAGAAATAAAAAAAATATTGAATGATATCTACAACAGCGGATATATACCAAACGACATGCTCAAATCAATATTCATAGCCCTACTAAAGAAATCGGGTGCGATTGAATGCGATGATGATCGCACAATAAGCCTTTTGAGTCATATGACTAAATTATTACTAAGAATCATCATGCGAAGAGTGCGAAACAAAATCAGTCCAGAAATTAGCGATGAACAGTGTGGTTTTGTTAGAGATAAAGGAACAAGCAATGTTGTGAAAATGAGTTACAAGAAATGTTGGACATTATAGTGAAAGAAAGCAAAAATAAAGGACTCAGCCTTAATAGCAAAAAGACAGAGGTAATGGTAACAACAAAGAAAATGACATCACCTCAGTGCAAAATAAAGACAAGTGGAACAATATTAAAACAGGTAAATGAATTTAAATATTTGGGAACTTTGTTAACCTCAGACGGAAGATGTACAAAAGAGGTGAGATGCAGAATGGCTCAGGCAAAAGCAGCTTTCCAAAAAATGAGGAAGATACTATGCAATCTATTTTTGACAATAGA
The DNA here is from genome assembly GCA_032433765.1 of Megaustenia siamemsis. Taxonomy (NCBI): domain Eukaryota; kingdom Metazoa; phylum Mollusca; class Gastropoda; order Stylommatophora; family Ariophantidae; genus Megaustenia; species Megaustenia siamemsis. The sequence continues at coordinate 60,884,179 of JAVIAB010000139.1, forward strand.
AACAAGAAAAAGAGTTCTTAAATGTTACGTAGAGCCAGTCTTAACATATGGATGCGAATCATTGACAATAGGACAACAGACAAGAAAATCACTGGAGTCTGTAGAAATGTGGTTTTACAGAAGAATGTTGAGAGTACCATAGACAGCTAAGAGGAGTAATGAAGATGTTCTGAGAGAGGTCAAAGCAAAAAGAGAGCTAATTTCCAATATTAGGAAGAAACAATCATCATTTTTTGGCCATGTAATGAGAAGAGAACAACTGGAATATATTGTAACAACTGGAAAAATTGAGGGACGAAGAGATAGAGGGAAGCAAAGAGAAAAAATAACAGACAGCTTAAGAGAATGGCTTGGCAGAAGGTCAACAACAGAAATGATAAATAGCTGTCGAGATTGAAAGTTGTGGAGAGACATGATCCCCTGCGCCAGCAGGCCCGCTACTTGATCCCTGGTTATTCAGCGTCACGAACACACCTCCCCCTCCATTTCAGGTGGCATTTGTAGCAGAGCCATCTGTGTATATGTGGGACCAAGAGTCCTGTTGATAGGTATCATGCATGTGCTCTGTCTATCTGATTTTTCCAAGTCATTCTGCGATTCATGGTGACGCCAAGATATGTTGGGTTTTGGTCAATAGAGAGTGTATGGTCTTTTATCTTCAAGTTTGCAGAGAGTGTGTTTCTTGAAAGGCTGAAAATTGTATATGTAACTTTTTGTTGTTGATTGGTAAGAACCAGGTGTTCGTCCATTTTTCAGGTTCACCTAGGACATCTTGCATCCTGGGTCCAGCCACCGACATACTTTCCTCGCGAGCCCATAACGCCAGATCATCTGCATATAATGCTGAGTGTATTCTGGGTACTAGATACTATACAATCCATTTTTGACAATAGAAACAAGAAAAAGAGTTCTTAAATGTTACGTAGAGCCAGTCTTAACATATGGATGCGAATCACGGACAATAGGAAAACAAACAAGAAAATCACTGGAGTCTGTAGAAATGTGGTTTTACAGAAGAATGTTGAGAGTACCATGGACATCTAAGAAGAGTAATGAAGATATTCTGAGAGAGGTCAGAGCAAAAAGAGAGCTAATTTCCAATATTAGGAAGAAACAATCATAATTTTTTGGCCATGTAATGAGAAGAGAACAACTGGAATATATTGTAACAACTGGAAAAATTGAGGGACGAAGAGATAGAGGGAAGCAAAGAGAAAAAATAACAGACAGCTTAAGAGAATTGCTTGGCAGAAGGTCAACAACAGAAATGACAAATAGCTGCCGAGATCAAAAGTTGTGGAGAGACATGATCACCTACGCCAGCAGGCCCGGCACTTGATGATGATGATGTATTCTAGGTGGAATGTCCATTACGATGTCATTTATGAAAATTAAAGAGTGTTGGGGACAAGACTCCGCCTTGTGGGCCACCTTGTTTGATAGAGACCTTCTTACTTAGTTGACCTTGAACTTGTACTCTGGCCGTTCTATCCTGAAGGTATTGAGAGACCCAACTGAATAAACGACCCTGGATGCCAAGTGTAAAAGGCTTGTTCTTTAAACCCTCTCGCCATACCCTATCAAAAGCCTTCTACATTTCGACCGACACTGCCAGTGTGTACGTGTTTAAAAGCAATGGATAGCCATAACTTAAAACACGTGCAGAAAATGTGTTTAATGCAATATGGGAAGAAAAAAAAGGTACCTACACAGTTGAAGAGGTATAATTACCAAAATTCCCAAAAAAGGCATTCTTGAAACAACTTGAGAGGCATGACTCTTTTATAAATGCCTCCAAAGTATTCTGTAATATCTTCATGAACAGAATTAAAGCTGAAGTAGACACTGTTATGTGTAAAGAAGAACAAGCAGGATTAAGAAACGGAAGAAGCTGTATTGATCATATTTTCACCCTAAGAATTATACTATAAGAACATATTGAAAAGCAGAGACCACTCCAAATTTCATTAATTTCAAAAAGGCTTTCGATATATAGACTACACAAAAGCATTTGACAAAGTAAAGCATGTGGAAATAATCAATATGCTGGAGAAATTAAACATTGATGGCAAGGATCTGCGAATCATAAAAAACATGTACTGGCAACAAACAGCAGCTGTACGAATTAACAACCAAACAGGACAATTCCAATTTATAAAGCAAGTATTCAGACAAGGATGTGTTCTGTCACCGGATTTGTTTTCACTTTACAGCGAATATATTATGCGATCAATAATAGACAAAAAAGGAATTGAAGTAAACGGTCACAACATAAATAATTTGCGATATGCGGATGACACAGTCTTAATAGCAGAGACAGAGAACGAACTACAAGAAATGATAGACATAATAGTAAAAGAAAGCAACAAGAAAGGTCTCTGAATAGTAAGAAAACATAAGCAATGGTTATATCGAAGAAACAATCATCACCATCATGCAGCATAAAAATAAACGAGACAAATAGAGCTTGGTGTCATGCATGGAAAACAGTCAACAACAGAAATGATACGATGCACTGTGGATAGAAGATTGTGGAGGGACATGATCGCCTACGCCAACCGGTATGGCACATGATGATGATGATATCGTAGTTTAGGTTTGCCGATTTGTCTTTTCCATGTATTAGGTCACCATATAGTATTTGCTTAGGAGTGTGGTTTTCTTCCATTTGCTCATTTGCTGGATGTGCCCAAGCCATCTTAACCTGCGGCTTCTGAGCATTGACATGATTGTTAGGGTCTTAACACGTTGTAGGACGGTTAAGTTGGTTAGATTGTCCTGCCATTTGATTTGCATTATTCTGTGGAGACATCACATGTGGAAGATATTTAGTCTTTTTTCATGATTTGAGTATATTGTCCTAGTTTCAGATCCATATAACAGTGTGCTAAGCACATAAGTTTGATATATTAAGAGTTTGATCTTTAGTGTTAATTCCAGATGCTCTTTCTCTTATTTAAATATTTTTATTCTAGCAGTTTTCAATCCTTGTAAAGATCTTTTATCAAATCTTGCCATTTGTCTCCATTCTGTGCAAGCAACACTATCTCATTGAGGGAGCCGATCTGAACACCAACAGACAGTGAAAAAAAAAGTCAAATGGTTTGTCAAGGTTGTCAATCAGTGATTGTAGGGTGGCTTCACTATGAGCAAGGTGGGCAGCCTACACTTTCTAACACCTTGTAGAGCCTAGCTCGATTTACTGAGTTGAAAGCCTTTGTGAGATCCACAAAAGCAATAAAGTGCTGCATATTTTGTTCTCTGCAATATTTTTGTAGTTGTCTAAGTGTGAAAATCATGTCTATAGTTATTCTCCCAATTATTCCCGATTTTGAAGCTGCATTGAGGTTTGGGAAGAATACACTTTGCAAGTCAATGCAGGTGTTTTTTAGTTCTACTCTTGCAAAAGCCTTGCCTTGCCTGCTGTTCTAAGGGGAGAGATACCCCTGTAGTTATTGCAATCACCCCTATTGCCTTTATTTTTGTATAGTGTTATGATCTTAGCATTTCTCATATCATGGGGTATTTCACTGTTTCTCCAGCATTTGATTAACAGTTTGTATAGATGTAGAACGTTTGTTTTCCTGCGGTATCTCTGTGGGAATGTTGTTTCCTGTAGCTTAGCTGCTTGAGAGGGCATTTATGGCATCAGCAAATTTGTCCATAGTAGGTTCAGCATCTAGCTCAGTCAGTGCAGGATATTCAGGTATTGACTGCGCTAGAAGTGTATTTGCTGGTCTGTCTTCATGGTATAAGTTTGAGTAGTATTCTAAAGTCATGAAAAGCTTAATTCCAACAGATGACAGAATATACATGGAAAATAAACCAGTTGAAGAGATCAACCACTTTATCTATCTTGGAAGTCCCATTGATCGGGAAGGGGATACAAGTAAAGAAATTAGAATCAGAATAGCTGAAGCAGCAATGTCTTTCAGAAGCCCTGAAAAGTTGTGGAAACCAAAACTCATCAGCACAAACACAAAACTTAGACTATTCAAATCAACGTACTATCTACCCTTACGTATGCATGTGAGAGCTGGAAAACAACAAGAGACATAGAAACAAAGTTGATTGCATTCTAAAATAAATGTCTATGGAAAATACTTGGTATAGCGTGGAACAAATTCAAAACAAACGAAGAAATTAGTGAAATTGCCAATCAACCACTAATATCTTCCGTAATCAAGAAAAGAAATGGTCATATGTTGGACATGTTATGAGGAGAGATAATAACCGAATAACAAAGCAAGCCCTCATGTGGGGAAACAACAAATTAGAGGAAAATAGGCTGACCCAGAGAGACACTGAGAAGAACATTGATGAGAGAGGCAAGAGCAGCAGGAATCGGCCCCCCCAATAAGATAGAGTTGCTTGCACAGAACAGAGACAAATGGTGAGATTTGATAAAATATCTTTAGAAGGATTAAAAACTGTTAGAATAAATATTTAGATAAGAGAAAGAGTATCTGGGTCTATGCCCTATGGGCCGGTTATGGCTCGAAAGGTCAAAAGATAGATAGTATTCTACCCATCTTTCTGGTTGTTGTCCCTTGTCAGAAAAAGTTTCTCCAAACTTGGATTTTAGGGGGATAATTTGGTTATTTTTGGTCCGAGGGCTTTTTGTGCTTTGAGGGTTTTTCTTATTAACTAATAATGGGTCAAGTGTTGTTAAATTTGCTTCGATCCAGTCATTCTTTGAGAACTGCTTTTTTCCCGTAAATAGAGTGTAATTATAGATATGTGTGTTCAGGGAGTTCCAGTTGTCATCCACACTTGATAAATCTTCTGCTTCTTCTACGAGTTCTTCAAACTTAGATCTAAAAATGTCTTTATTTGATGAGATTTTAGTCACTGTGATGTTGATCTTGGTTGCTGAAGGCTCTTTTGATTTATAAATGCGACTACTTCTAGCTTCATCTTACTGATGACAAGAGTGTGGTCTGTATTGCAGTCTGCACTGTGGTATGCTTGCTATTCTGATGTTGTTTAAAGACCGCCAATGTGTAAGAATCAGGTCTAGTTTTATTGCCAGTGACCACTTCTAGCATGACACCAAGTTGATTTATGTTTATGTGGTACATTAAAATAGGTATTAATTACACACAGATGATTGTCTGAACAGAATTCTAAGAGTCTCAGGCCATTCAGAAGCCTTGATAAATTTTGAAAGTCAAAATTGCTAAGCACAAAAGCAAAGCTTAGGATTTTAAAATCAAATGTATTATCCACCCCTACTTATGAATGCATAAGCTGGAAAACTACTAAAGAAATAGAATGTAAACCGAATGCATTTGAAAACAAATGCCTAATGAAAATACTTTGTATAACATGGAATGAGTTCAAGACTAGTGGAGAAATAATAGAAATGACAAAGCATCCAAAAATATCAACTATAATCAAGAGAAGAAGGTAGTCATTTTTTGTGATGAGAAGAGACAACAATAGGATCTCACAGCAGGTCCTCAAATGGGAACCACAGGGCAAAAGTGAAAGAGGCCGACCTAAAGAAACATGAAAAGAACAATGTGAAAGGCAACAACAGCAGGCACCAGCTCCCCGAGATTGAATAACTTGCCCAGAACAGAGCCATGTGGCGAGACACAATGCAAATCCTGTGCAAGGTCTTAAAGTTGAAAGATCGTCAGGCACAAGAGTCTAGAATTTCTGCCAAATTCGACTCAAAAGGAAAAGGAGATTAGATAGATAGAAAAACTTATATACTAACTTGCTTACTCATTGTGCGGTATTATGAATTAAATCATCCTAGAAACTAATATAGTTTTTTAGAAGCAGTGATCTCTGCAATATGTGCCATTTTGGCACGCAAGGTTTCTGTTTTTGAGATTGTGGTTCTGCCCTATGTGCCGTCTTCGGCTCGAAAGGATAATAGATAGATAGATAGATAGATGGATAGATAGATAGAAACTAATGCTAAAAGAACTGTATTAATAGATCTTTTAATGAATGTTAAATACTTTTGGCATACCTTGGGTTCTAGCATGTGAACAAGTTTGTTTACATACTGCCGAAATAATGCAGTGAATGACTCCAAAGAATGTCTAATATTGATACATTCCTGGAAAGTAACATCACCTCCATCTTGATTGCTTGTGCTACTCTGCAAACTTTCGCTTTTAAGAGGCATCTGCTCTACAGTCAATGAAGATTTCTTAAGGGCACTCTGATCATCATTATTTTTAGGGGACTGAGTGAATAGAAATAGAATGTTTTAACAGACTAAATATGCGCACGGTTATGAACAACAGTCAAACTTTATATAATAATTTAGAGAATGTATAAAAACAAAAACAAATTAATACCAAAAAGGACACACTCCAGTCAGCACAGCTGTACAACAAATTGTGTGTTTGGCTCAGTGTTAGGGAGTGCATTAACAGTGACCAGGAGCACAGAGGTTATTCTCCCATTTTTTATTATAAAAAAAAAGTAATTAGGTACTGAAGATTTAAATCTAGTTCACACAAGCGCGTGTCTTGATCATGCAGATGTTGCTACCTAGATGGATCTTGTTCAAGCCTACATGTTAATCATCTTACTCTTTCTTAGCTACAACTTGGTATAGTGAAGATATGCTCTACATTTCTATGACATGTGCTTAAATATGACTAATTTTACTGTACCAAATTTAGTTAGTTGAAATAAAATATTTAACGCTAATACTTTGCATAAAGAAAGTATTTAGTTCAGCAGCATGAGTAGTTCATATCTCAATAAGCAATACAAGTTTATATGACTTTTTTTCTATCGTTTAAAATAGGTACATTTTAAAAATAATATTATGACATTCAATAATGGGGGATTGGTTGGTCTCGAGGCAAGACGCCGGCCTCAAATCCCAGCTACACCGGTTGGGATTTTTATTTATTTCTCTCTGTGGCAACCACCCCTGGTCTCAGCTGCGAGGCCCGGCTTGAAACGTCAATTACTCATCAGCTGAAAAAATATGAGTACCTCCGAAGTTGGAGTTATCTGCCTGTGCGGCAAGGAGCATCTGTGCACACGACTGCCAGGGAAAAATGGATTAATACGCAAAATTCAGTTCCTAGTCTCTAGGGACTTCATCAGAGGTAAAAGCTGGCGAACGAAAAAAAAAAAACATTCAATAATGTGGAATTTTTGCAAATTACAAAATGTTAGAAAACTTGAATATTAATGACAAAAAGATCAAAGAACAAAAACTTAGTGTAAAAATCCTAGTTGATGAAAAAAAAAGAAAGTGAGGTAGAAAAATAAACTTAAAATGCCCTGTATCATGTATCTCTTATAATTTATTCCAAGAGGACACAACAGTAATATCAACAAGATAAAAGACATAACTGTAGTATGCTGTATTAAGTGCTAGACCTCACAGAAATTAAAAGTTTAAAGATGTTGAGGACATATTCTATATGGGTGAGATGTCTCACTCATAAGTTACGAACGTCCCTATAAATTTCTCCCACCATTCTTTGCGTGTCGTGCATTTGTTGGAGGATTATTTCGTGTCTCTCTTCCCCCATATATCTTTTTCTTGGTTGTAATACGTTGTCTAGTGGTAACATCGGGCGTCTACCATGCAACAACAAAAATGGGGAAAATTGTGTACTCTCGTTCTTATTCATCCTAACTGCCGCCAATGCATGATTTAATTTTACATCCCATTCCATTTCCTGCCTTCTTGTTAACTTTGATATGATGTCGTTTAGTGTCCTATGTTGTCTCTCGTTAATCCCGTTGGCCTGGGGGTTGTATACAGATGTTCTAATGTGTCTAATGTTCAACTTCTTTAACATCTGCTTAAACTTCCCACTTGTGAACTCTCCTCCATTATCTGCTCTGCGGACAACTATACCTGGGAAAAATTTCATTCAATAATATGTCAATTATAGTGTCTGTGTTTTTATTTGCTATTGGTATACTTTCTGGCCATCTGCTATAACAACCGGTTATGTGTAGTATATATTTGTTTCCCGATATTGTTGTAGGATATGGACCCTAACATCCATGCTGATTTTCTGCATCACAAAATATTGTTTCTCCATCGACATCACTGGTCCTGCCTTTTCCACCAAATTTCTCGTTTTACATATCCGACATTTCTTAGTATGTTCGTCTACTGATCTATATAATCCTGACCAATAATATTTTAATCTTAATGCGTCCAACATCTTGTCTCTCCCCATATGTCCGTTTTTCTCTTGGTACATTGTTAAAAATTGTTTCCTGTGTACTTGTGGAATGCAGACTCTCGGATGTACTTCATCTTCGTCTCCTACATACAATAGTATCCCATCATCTTCATCTATAATAAATTTCCTCCATCTCCTTGCTCTTCCATTCTTTATATCTCTTATTATTTCACCTAACTCCTCATCTTTAGTTTGTGCTTCTCCTGTCATGTCTATTTTCTTCTCCTCTTCACTGTTTTCCTGTTCCTCTTCTTCTTCTGTATTACCTTCCCTTTGTCTTACTTTGTTGGTATCTATTATATTGATCTGGAACGTTCTATCATCCACATCCGTACCCGAGTCATTCTGTTCTACCTCTTCATCTTCCTTTCTTGGCATTCTGGATAACCAATCTGCGCAAATATTCTTCGCCCTTTCTATATAATCTACTTTGGCTCCGCTATTTTGTAATGTTAGTGACCACATATCTATTTTCCTATTCTTAACTGGTGCTTCAAGTATTACGTTGAGTGGTTTGTGGTCTGTCCTTATTACTACTCTTTGTCCGTATATGTAAAATTGGAGTTTCTGGATTGCATAATGGATCGCATACGCTTCTTTCTCTATGGTGGGCCACCTCATTTGTGTTCTGCTTAATTTATGTGACAGAAAATATATCGGCCATTCTTCTACCTTATTTATCCCTGTTGCTTTATCTATTTCTACTTTTTCGCATACAAGACACGCCCCTATTGCGATGTCTGACACATCCGTATAGACGATCATCCTTTCCTCCTTGCTAGGGTGGGCTAACAATGGTACCTTCGCCAACCTTTCTTTCAACGTATCGAATGCTTTCTGACACCCTTTGGACCACTGAAACCTCACAAATTTCTTCATTAATGTTGTTAATGGTTCCACCACTTCTGCAAACCCTGGTATAAATCTCCTGTAATAACCGCACATCCCTAGAAAACTTCGTACCTCTCTCACTCTTGTCGGTGGTTTCATTTCTTTTATCACTTGTACTTTATCTTTGTCTGGTAGTATTTCTTCTCTATTCACTACAAACCCTAGATATTTCACCTCCATCCTTAAAAATTGACATTTATTCAAATTTAGTTTTATATCGTGTTGCCTCAATCTGTCAAGTACTAATTTAATGTGTTGTAGATGTTGTTCCTTTGTCCCTTTAGTAAAAATGATTATGTCATCTACATATGCCTGTGCAAACGTCCTCAGCCCTTGTAATACCTGGTTCATCAAGTTCATGTATGTTGCTGATGATCCTTTCAGTCCAAATGGCATAACGCTCCAAGTAAACGTCCCTCATCATCATCATGTACCCTGCCGGTTGGCGTAGGCGATCATGTCCCTCCACAATCTTCTATCCACAGTGCATCATATCAGTTCTGTTGTTGACTGTTTTCCATGCCATGACACAAGCTATCCAGTATTTTCTCCCTTTGTCGTCTGCGATCTCTCTTTCCTTTTATTTTGCCAGTTGTAACCAAGTATTCTAACTTTCCTCTTCTCATGATGTGCCCGAAAAATGTTGATACTTCTTTCTGATGTTTTTTAAGAGCTCCCTTTTTGTGTTGGCCTCTTTGAGAACTTTCTCATTGGTCTTTTTATCTGTCCAGGGAACTTTCAACATTCTTCTGAGAAATCCCATCTCTGTGGCCTCTAACCGTCTTCTCATTTGTTTGTCTACTGTCCACGATTCGCTTCCATAGGTCAGAATTGGTTCTATATAGCCCTGATGAACTCTCTTTCTCATTTTTATTGACATAGATTTGTTGCATAAGATATTTTTCATTTTCTGAAATGCTATTTTGGCCTGAGCTATTCTGCTTTTTATTTCAGTGGTGCATCTCCCATCTGATGTAATTATTGTGCCCAAGTATTTGAAACGTTGCACTTGTTTTAGATTTGTCTCGTTTATTTTTATGCTGCATGATGGTGATGATTGTTTCTTCGATATAACCATTACTTCTGTTTTCTTACTATTCAGACTGAGACCTTTCTTGTTGCATTCTTCTATTATGTCTATCATTTCTTGTAGTTCGAACGTGGGGACGAAAAGTATACTAACATCAAAACAAATAACACCAGGGCTAAAACTAAGAATAGCAAAATGTTATATCTTCTCAACATTCCAGAATGTATGGTGCAGAAACATGGACTTTAGACAAGAAAACAGAACAGAAAATTGAAGCCTTTGAAATGTGGATTTACAGAAGAATAGGTAGAATTGGATGTAAAGAAAAGAAAACAAACGATGAAGTTTTAAAACAAATAAAAATGACAAGAGAACTATTAAACATAATTAGAACAAGACAAATGAAATTTTTGGGGCATGTTAAAAGACACAACAGCCTACTAAAAGTAATAATGGAAGGGAAAACAAAAGGTAAAAGAGGCAGAGGCAGACCAAGACTAACATGGACGAGTAACATCAAAAGATGGACAAGTTAGCTTATGACAATCTGCACCATCAAAGCAAGAGACAGAGTGGAATAGCGCTCCATGGTAGCCAACCTTCGATGCAGAAATGGCACTCAGTGAATGAATGAATATGCTAAAATGGGCCAATGAGTTTTCCTTAGTCTACTATACTCAATACAGTCTTAAAGTATGTGTTCGACAGTCTGGGGTACATACGGCTGAATTGCCAATCTTGAATTTTGTATACATGTGACAATGTAGTAATGTAGTCAATTGTGTCCTATTCTAAGGGCTATAATAACTTGTTGTCATTTATTCATATTATGGCAGGTGTCTTGATATAGTAAAAGAAATTCAAACCTTCTTGTGTTATTTCGAACGGATTTATTTGTGATTTATTCTTACAGTTTGTGTGAATAAGCAGAATTACCATCCATTGTGTAATTACAATCACGAAAATGTCAGAAAGCGGGAAAACTACAACAACACAAAGAAAACAACCAGAACATTTAATAGGTACTTGGAACATCTGCGGATTAGGTGATAAAAGCACAGAAATAGTTGAATTTATGAAGAAAAGGAATATAAAAATCTTAGGATTAGCGGACACAAGAAAGAGAGGCAAAATCATTAAAGAAATACACCAAAGCTACACACTCGTCACGAGCGGAATTAACAACATCAACATGGCGGAAGTAAACAAACACGGGGTCGGTTTTATTATTGAAATTAATACTGCCAAAAACATACTAGAAATAGATTACATCTCGGAAAGAATTATAAGTATCTAATTAGCAGAAAAAGGAGGAAATACCACTTATATTCAAACATGCTCCATGCAACGACACATATAGTGAGGACAGCAAACAAGAATATTTTGATGAACTCTCAGCCACTATAAATAAAGTCAAGGACGCAGTGAAATTGTTTGTACTAGGAGATTTCAACGGTAGAGTAGGACAAAGGAGAACACCATGGGAATTATACCTAGGACCATTTAGTGATATTAGAACAGAGTGTAACAGTAATGGCGAACACCTACTAAATATTTGTGCAGAACATGATCTTTATATAACAAACACATTTAATCAGCACAATTATAACCAAATACTTACTTGGTATAAATGGAATGACACGGACAAGGCCTCCCAAATCGATTTTATTTTGACTAGAAGACATCAAAGGAGGGACATAACAGACTCAAGATCTATACCAAATGCAATATTATATACTGACCATAAGCCTGTTTTACTTTGGCAGAAAAAAATGGGTTAGGAAACAACAGATTGCAAGACCTCAAGCACAAAGAATAGATCTAAAAGCAATAAAGAATGTAAACGTACAAAAAGAAATAGAAGAATCCGTAACCAACAAATACCTAACTCGAATACAACCTACAAACATAGAGGAAGCATGGAAACAGTTTAAAGAAGGTCTAATAGAGTCAACACAAGAGAAATGCGGTCTGAATAATATAGGAAAGAGCAGAAAGAAACTTACAAGACGGTGGAATGACGTAGTAAAATCAGCAGTGAAACACAAGAAAGAAAAGTATAAAATGTGGCAGAAGACAAAAACAGAAGACTACAATCACTATAGACAAGCCAGAAATGATAGCAAAAAGATCCTAGAACAAACAAAAGCAGACTCTTGGAAAGCATTTGGTGAAGAATTAGCAAAAACATGTAGAGAAGAACCAAGAGAATTTTTCAAAAGTGTAAAAGCAATGAGAGTAAGAAAAAATGATTATAACCCAACCACTATAATAAACGACAAGAATGGTAGACTAATCAGCAGCAGGAAAAACATAATAATCAGATGGAGAGAATACTTTAAGGAACTATTAAATCAGGGAAATACAAACGGAAATACAGAGTTTAAACATAGGCAGTATGATGAACAGGAACCGAATATACTTAAAGCAGAAGTAGAATGGGCATTGAAACAGAATAAAAAGAACAAAGCAGCTGGTATAGATGGAATAACAACAGAAATGCTACTAGCCTGTAAGGAAACAGCTATAGATTGGCATAATATAATATTCAATATGGTTTGGGAAGAAAGAAAAGTCCCAGACGATTGGCAAAAAGCTATCATTGTCCCATTTTGGAAGAATAAAGGAAGCAAAAGGGAGTGTGAAATGTACAGAGGAATATCCCTATTGAGTCAAGTTGGTAAGATGTATGCTAAAATATTGGAGAGGAGAGTAAGATACATAAAAGAACCTCAATTAAGTAATAATCAATTCGGATTCAGAAAAGGCAAAAGCTGTACTGATGCTATATTTACATTGAGACAACTATGTGAAAAAAACAATAGAATATGACAGAAACCTAAATATAGTGTTTATAGATCAGGAAAAGCGTTTGATTGTGTGGACAGGAACAAACTTTAGAAACCTACGGGGTAGCAGGACAACTACTAGATAATATAATGGCATTATATAAAAACAGTCAAAGTGCCGTTAGAACATCGGTAGGTCTGTCAGAATGGTTTCATGTTACAACAGGTGTAAGACAAGGATGCGTCCTCTCACCACTCCTCTTCATCATATACATAGACAAAATAAATCAGGAAACAACCAACAATAAGGAAAAATCAAATAATAACATGGAGGTAGAAAACTCCAACATCAACGAGCTACTCTTCGCAGATGACCAATGCCTAATATATGAGGATGAAAACCTGCTACAACAGCATTTAACATCTCTAGATAAAAGCTGCACAAACTACAGTATGAAAATTAACACAGCAAAAACAGAGGCTATAAGAATAAGCAAATTAAGACACCCATTAAACATTAAGATCAAAGATAAAGAAATAAAACAAGTAGAGGAATTCAAGTATTTAGGCACAATGTTCACAGAAGATGGAAAACTAGACAGAGAAATTGACATGAGAATATAAAAAGCAAATGCTGTCACATACCAGCTTTCACCATTGCTAAGACATCCAAACATTTCTATGCCAGCTAAACAACGAATGATAAATAGCATTTTTATACCAACTTTGTGCTATGAAAGTCAAACATGGACCCTTTCTAAATCACATTTAAGAAAGATCAATACATGTGAGATGCGATGCTTGAGAAAAGTAACAAACAACACAAGAAGAAATAGAATACCAAATGAAACCATAAGAAAAATAGTAGGAACAAAACCCTGCCAGGAATATATAGAACAACAACTTAAATGGTTTGGCCACCTGGTCAGAATGAATCCTTATCAATCACCATCAAGGGCGTTCTCGAGAATGCATGGAAAAAGACCAAGAGGTAGACCCAGAAGAAGATGGATAGATGCAGTGACAGAGACATGTAACAACAAAGGAAAGTCACTAATTCAGACAGTTCGAGCAGCTCAAGAACGACAAATGATATAAACCACGACACCTTTTAGGTATCAGTGAAAAGAGAAAAGAAGAAGTCTTGATATAGAGCTTGGGGTCTTCTCATTGATTTGATTATCTGTTTCTTACGATGGTCTGTAACTGGTGCATCTGGTTGTTTACCAGCTGTGCCTTCCTTTGTCAGGTGGTCTACTTTCTCATTTCCTCATAATCCTCGGTGACACTGGATCCACTGCAGGATGACCTTTCTATCTATCTATTGACCTTTCGAGCCGTAACCGGCCCATAGGGCGTAGACCAAGATACACCTTCTCCTATATGGATTTTTTGTTCTAGCAGTTTTCTTTTAAAGATATTTTATCAAATCTCGCCATCTGTCTCTGTTCTGTGCAAGCAGTTCTATCTCATTGAGGGAGCCGACTCCTGCTGCTCTTGCCTCTCTCATCAATGTTCTTCTCAGTGTCTCCCTGGGTCTTCCTCTTTTTCTTTTACCTGTTGTTTCCCATATGAGGGCTTGCTTTGCTATTCGGTTATTATCTCTTCTCATCACATGTCCAACGTATGACCATCGTCTTTTCTTTATTACTGAAGATATTAGTGGTTGATTGGCGATTTCTCTAATTTCCTCATTTGTTTTGAATTCGTTCCATGCTATACCAAGTATTTTCCTTAGACATTTATTTTCGAATGCGTTCAACTTTGTTTCTATATCTCTTGTTGTTTTCCAGCTTTCACACGCATACGTAAGGGTTGATAGTACATTTGATTTGAATAGCCTAAGTTTTGTGTTTGTGCTGATAAGTTTTGATTTCCACAACTTTTCAAGGCTTCTGAAAGACATTGCTGCTTTAGCTATTCTGATTTTAATTTCTTTGCTCGTATCCCCTTCTCGATCAATGTGACTTCCAAGATAGATAAAGTGATCGATCTCTTCAACTGGTTTGTTTTCCATGTATATTTTGTCACCTGTTGGAATTAAACTAGTCATGACTTTAGTCTTTTCATGATTGATCTCAAGCCCAATTTTGCTGGCTATTGATGATAGTTCATTTGTGTTTTCCTGCATCGTTTTTATCTGACTGCTGATGAGAACTATGTCATCAGCAAAGTCGAGGTCTTCCAAATGGTCTCCTTGTATCCATTCGATGCCTTTATTACCAGTGCAGCATTTCTTCATTATGAAGTCCATAACAATTCCAAATAACAAGGGCGATAAAATACATCCTTGTTTAACCCCAGTTTCTATTGGGAAATATTCGCTCAGTCCTTCCTCTGTTCGAACTGCACATGTGTAACCATCATACATGTCTTTGATAATATTTATGATTTTTGATGGTAAACCATATTGCTTCAGAATTTTCCACAAAGAATCTCTATGAATACTATCAAATGCTTTTTTGAAGTCGATGAAGTTAAGTACGAACGGTTTTTGCTTTTCAATGTGTTCCTCCAATATAAGTCGTAGAGTGAAAATGTGGTCAATACAGCTTCTCCCTTTTCTAAACCCAGCCTGTTCTTCACGCATTACTGTATCTATTGAATCCTGTATTCTATTTAGGATGATTTTGCAGAATAACTTTGAGGCAACTGACAAAAGTGTCACGCCTCTCCAGTTGTTACAATCTCTAAGATTGCCCTTTTTTGGGATCTTAACAATGATTCCTTTTTTCCATTTATGAGGCGTCTTCTCTGTTTTCCAAATGATGTTGAACATTTTTTGGAGATGTATTAGATTATGGCTATCAATTGCCTTGAGGATCTCAGCTGTTAACTTATCCTCTCCAGCAGCCTTGTTATTGGTCATAAGCTTTAAGGTGGTTTCTATTTCACTCAAGGTGAAGTCATCTAAATTTACATTTAATTCTGCTGCTGGTGTTTCAGTTTCAAAATCTATTAAACTGTGGGGTAGTGGACGGTTAAGAATTTCTTTGAAGTGTTCCGCCCAACGGGCTTTTATGTCTGCGCTTGTTGTTAGCATTGATCCAGATTTGTCTAGAATTGGTGCTCCACTGGATGTATAGGTGTTTGTCAGCATCTTTTGCACAGTATAAAGAGTTCTGCTGTCTCCTGTAATTGCAGCTGTCTCTGCTTTCTCTGCCAAATTGTCTATATAAGCTCTTGTATCTCTTCTTGCTGAACTTTTCACTTTGTTGTCTAATTCTTTGTATGTTGCTTTTGCCAGAACCTTTCCAAGATCTGTCTTTACATTAGTCATGGCTCTCTTCGCTTCTCTTCTTTCTTTGATGTATTTCCACGTGGTGTCTGAGATCCAAGCTCGTTTTTCCATTTTCTTCAGTCCAGCACTTGCTTCTGCTGCTGTCATTAGTATTTTGCTCTGTGAGTCCCACATCTCATTGATATCTAAGTCTATTTCACCGAGTGCTGTATAACAATTACTTAGCTCTATGTTAAACTTTTCCTTTATGGCTTCATCTTTCAGTTTATGACTATCAATTTTATGTGTAATTGACCTCTTCTGTTGGTTTCTAAATTTTAATCTTATTTTCCCAATGCACAGGTTGTGGTCACTATTAACATCAGCACCTCTGTAAGCTCTTACATCTATTAATGATGATCTGAATTGTTGTTTAATACATAGGTGGTCAATTTGATTGGAGGTTCTATCATCAGGAGATATCCATGTTGTTTTGTGAATATTTTTGTGTGGAAATAATGTCCCACCTATAACTAAATTTTCTATTAAACATAATTCTATTAATCTTTCTCCATTCTGACTAGTATTATCACAGCCTTCTCTCCCCATCACATGTTCCACTCCTGCATTATCTTGTCCCACTTTGGCGTTGAAATCTCCCATTACAATTAAAAGATCGTGTTTTGGTATTTTGTTTATAAGTTGTTGCAGTTGGTTATAAAAATCGTCCTTAACTTCATCATCAGCTTCGTTAGTAGGCGCATAACATTGAATAATTGAAAGTCTTCCATGTTTTGTTTTGTAGCGTGTTCGTATCAGACGGCTATTTACCGGTTCCCATTCTAATAAACTTCTTGCAGCTTTGTCTGTCATCATTATGCCTACTCCTTCACGGTGTTTTCCATCTTCCCTTCCAGAAAAAACTACTATTTTATTATCAATAGATCTCCTACCTGTTCCAAGCCAGCGCATTTCGCTTAATCCTAAAATATCTAGGTCGTATCTCTCCATCTCGCTCGCGACCTGTGCATGTTTCGTCGGAGCGGCCATTGTTCGAACATTCCAGAATCCTATTTTTGTTGTTGTTTTAGGGCCGAAAAAACTATCACAACTATCTACTGCTAATTTACACATTCTGTATCAGGTCTACGTTTCATTAACAACATCGTTTTTACGATAGCGGCTTGTTAAACCTCTGATCAACGGTTCTATACCAAGCCGGAGAAAAATAATTCCTCCATTTTGGAAACAACCGGAAACCTCTCGTTTATTTATCGAGAATCACAGTCAATTTGTGGAGTAAAGAGGTTCTGATTTGCTTTCTTATAGTTGAAGCTTAGAGCGAGTTTGATTTCATGTGTGAGCTTGGATCTTGTCATAGTATATACAGCCCACAGAAACAACCCTGCATGACAAGTTATGGGGAACTGGTGAAGACCTCAAATACACCATCTTGTTCATGACCAATGCTGGTCTAAATGTTAAACGAATAGCAATAGCTATTGCTGAAGAAGAATAATGTGGGTTGTATTTGTATTTTTATAGTGCTGAGAGTGCTGTAGGATATGCTCTGGATGCTCCACAGTCACATGTTCCAAAGTCACTGAGTCTGAATATCTTGGTCTGCTGAATTTGATTAAGCTGTGGAGTTCTGGCTCATATTTTCCACATGACACTCTCCATTCTGTTTTCCTAGCTTTTTCAGGATTGTCTTTATTTCTTTGAGGCTCTGGGGTTGGTTGGACTGTTGAAGGCCCCCAACTGCTTTTGAGAGTTCATCTGCTTTCTCATTTCCAGGGATACCACAGTGTGCTGATATCCACTGCAGGACTAGTTATATCTTTTCTGACAGCAAAAATATGTTGTTATTTATTCTCTGAATGAGTCTGTCCTGTTTCAGGCTTGTATCATCACTTGTATGACTATCTTGTATCACTAAGGACTACAATTTTTGACTTAGGACCTCTTGTGCATTGAGAATTTATATGACTGTGTGTACTGCCATAGCCTCTGCTCTGAAATTTGTGCACTTTTCTCCGGTTGGAAAAGAAAATGTTTCTGCCTTTCCACTTTGGTAGGTTAAACAGATGCCACTGCCTACCTTCTTTGATGTTTAGGTTGCTGATCTATTGGTGAATACCTGTGTCCATAAAACTCTATTTTTCCTGGAGCATAAGTGGATAGCCTTTTCTGACTTGGGTTGCTTGTTTTTGGAGACTATTCTTGGTACATCCAGGACTATTTTCATTATATTTTACAACTGGACCATGGTTCAGGTGTGAAGGCTTTGCACAGATCTTTGTTTGGTTCTAGTACATGTGTTTGTTGTCTGAAGGTTTCCACTGTCAGTCCTAACAGCTCTAAAAATCCCCAGGAACAGTGAGATGACTTGAGAACAACCCTAGACCAACTGTGCAATAACTTCAAGAGAGTGATCATCCAGTGGATACCACCACACTGTAATATACATGGAAACGAATGAGCAGACAAACTAGCTAAGGAAGGAGGGAGATTACCACAAGAGGACCATCTGGTCAGCTACGACCAGAAGGCAACTCCATCATCAAAGGCCAGTACAATGAAAAATGGAAACAAGAACACCCAAAGTATAACAAGAGGGATGGATACCTCCAACTATCATCAAGTCATCATACTTCGCCTACACACTGACCACAACAGAATGAGAAACCACATGCTCACCAAATTCAAAATAGGAACTACCAGCTAGTACCACTGTACCCTGGATAATATGACAACTAAACATGTTCTATAGGATTGCCCCAGTACACAGGCCTGAGGTGGACAATATGGCCCACACCAAACTCCCTGGAAAAGAAACAATACAGGGCAACCAAATTACTAAGACAACGGCCTTCATAAGAGAGTCAGGAGTCCTAGTCTGAATGAGCCATGATCGCAGAAGAAGAAAGTGTCCCTTGCCAGATGATTTGGGCTCTTCCTTAGGAGTCTGTTTTTTGTTTTGTCTTGGAATTTTATGCTCATGTAATTTTCTGAATTGTAGTCCCTGGAGTGCAGTTCTTGCTTGATGGAACTTTAAGGTAAGTAACAATATACATAGCTCATACATTTCCCAAGTAAGGGAATTAATTTTAGCATTACTGCTGTTTCTTTTTTCTTTATTATTTGGGCAAAACCAGATATTATACATACGTTTCATCATCATCATCATGTGCCATACCGGTTGGCGTAGGTGATCATGTCCCTCCACAATCTTCTATCTACAGTGCATCGTATCAGTTCTGTTGTTGACTGTTTTCCATGCCATGACACCAAGCTATCCAGTATTTTCTCTCTTTGTCGCCCACGATCTCTCTTTCCTTTTATTTTGCCAGTTGTAACCAAGTATTCCAACTTTCCTCTTCTCATGATGTGCCCGAAAAATGTTGATTGTTTCTTTCTGATGTTTTTTAAGAGCTCCCTTTTTGTGTTGGCCTCTTTGAGAACTTCCTCAATGGTCTTTTTAGCTGTCCAGGGAACTTTCAACATTCTTCTGAGAAATCCCATCTCTGTGGCCTCTAATCCTCTTTTCATTTGTTTGTCTACTGTCCATGATTCGCTTCCATAGGTCAGAATTGGTTCTATATAGCACCGATGAACTCTCTTTCTCATTTTTATTTACATAGATTTGTTGCATAAGATATTTTTCATTTTCTGAAATGCTATTTTGGCCTGAGCTATTCTGCTTTTTATTTCTGTGGTGCATCTCCCATCTGATGTTATTATTGTGCCCAAGTATTTGAAACGTTGCACTTGTTTCAGATTTGTCTCGTTTATTTTTATGCTGCATGATGGTGGTGATTGTTTCTTCGATATAACCATTACTTCTGTTTTCTTACTATTCAGACTGAGACCTTTCTTGTTGCTTTCTTTTACTATTATGTCTATCATTTCTTGTAGTTCATTCTCTGTCTCTGCTATTAAGACTGTGTCATCCGCATATCGCAAATTATTTATGTTGTGACCGTTGATTTCAATTCCTTTTTTGTCTACTATTGATCTTATAATATATTCGCTGTAAAGTGAAAACAAATCTGGCGACAATTTACATTTCAGTGAGGTAATAAATGTTTAATGTTATTTTTCAGTCAATAAACAATCTTTTATAATTATCACCTATATTTATTAATTTATCAAAAAAGCATTTGACCGAGTAAACAGAGAACAACTGTGGGAGATACTAACAACATACGGAGTAAGCCAACATCTAACCAACATAATTAAAAGTCTCTACATCAACAGCAACTGCACAGTCAGAACAGCAGCAGGCTACACAGACCACTTCAAATTTAGATCAGGTGTAAAACAGGGGTGCGTACTATCCCCCTAACTGTTTATTACATACATGGACTATATATGCAAGTTAGCCAACCCATCAGAGACAGAGGAGATCAATGAACATTAATTTGCAGATGATCAGGCACCAATACACGAAAAAATGGAAGACCTACAAGAACACTTAAATAAACTCAACAGCACAGGCACAAAATATAACATGAAAACCAACATCAGCAAAACAGAAGTCATGAATGTCGCCAAAAATAAACAGAACAACAACATAATTATAGACGGCAGACAACTAAAACAAGTAGAGGAATTCAAATACTTTTAAAGAGTTTAGTGACAAAAAACAATTCACAAACGGAAGAGGTAGACTCAAGATGCATCAAAGCTTGTCAAATCATTGGACAGCTATCACAACTCTAGAGGCAAAACAGGCACTGTACAATACAATCTTCATCCCAACATTGTGTTACCAATGCCAGTCCTGGACCCTAGATGCAATAACAAAAAGAAAAATAACCTCTACTGAGATTAAATGTGTCAAGCGAATGACAGGAAACAGTCTGAGAGATAAGATCAGCAATAAAGAACTGAGAAAAAAGCTAGGAATAGCCCATGTCATAGAATATATGAAACAACAGATAAATGGTTTGTCCACGTGACCGAACCATAATAATATCAAGTGAAGAAAAAAATTATGATGAGTTGAACAGTAAGGAAATTATTAATCAGAGGGTTTTAATAGACTCACAGTTAGATATAAACTTACATAACTTCACCTTAAATGAAAGTGAGACAGTCGTAAGGGTCATGGCATAAAGCTGAAGGTGAAGATGATATAACATTCGAGATGCTAAAAGCAATGGACAGTCATAATTTAAAACACCTTTAGAAAATGTTCAAAACAATATTCTTGATCCTTCCTGTGCTGTTAGACACCGCATAGGGCATGTAGTGTTTTTTGCCACCCATCTCTAATCTGGGCAAGATGTTCCATCTTAGCTAATGAGTACCTGCCAAATTTTCTTCTCTTATAAGTGTTCCTTTTAGTGTCTCTTTAGGTCTTCCTCATTTTCTGTATCCTGAGGTTTCCCATAGAAGAGCCTGTTCTGGAATTATTTGTTGTCTCTTCTCAGCAAATGTTCAACATATCTCCATCTTCTTTTCAAAACAATATGGACAACAGAAAAAGTACCCACACAGTGAAAAAGGAATATTGTCAAAATTCCAGAAAAGGGCAATTTAAGAATCGCAACAACTGGAGATGTGTGACTCTTAAATCAGTTGCCACTAAAGCATTCTGTAAGACCATGAACAGAATCAAAGATGCTATAGAAACAAATTAAATAACACAGGGATCACCAGAAGTAGTAATTAGGAAGGTACACAGAGAGGGTAATGTTTGAACACCACAAACTATCAAATTTGGAAGAATTTGTGTTTTGATGCTGTAATTTTTGCTATTTGAGATTGTGGTTCTGCCCTATGTGCCGTCTTCGGCTCGAAAGGACAATAGATAGATAGATAGAATTTTTACTATGGTATCATAATCTAGGGTTAAAATACTCAAGCATAAAAAACTACCACAAATTAATTTAAGTGGAAAAAGTATATGATGCCAGAAAAAAAAAAAATTCTATTACAGTGAATCCCATCCCACTGTGACATCTGACAGCCTGGCCAAGGATGATAAAACAACCAGGTTTCTTAAACAAACCAGCAAAAGACCAATATTATTAAAATGAAAGAAAAAAACGCAGAGACATCGAATTCCAGCAGAATAATACATACCTTCATTCTCCAACTAAGGACAAGACAATTTACTTTGGAACCATACAAGGTTAAAGAGGGTTTTAATAGACATAATACATGTGATAATACATGTGATATGTACATGTAGACTAGCACTAGACTGCAACTATTCAAGATTACTCAGTATGGGGTACCTGGAGGTGCCCACAGGCCAATTGAGATTTAAACTAAACATAAAACTTTATAGGGAACCGCGATAGCTCAGTGGTTAGTGAACTGAACTACAAAGGACAAGGGGTAGGGTTCGATCCCAACTGACGGCTTCCGGGTTCACCCAGCCTTAAATGGGTACCGGATTTTTTCTGGGAAAGTAAAGCAGCACGGGCGTAATACTGACCACATTACCCCAAAAATTATGTGCCGAAGGTCTGTAAAATATAGGGTCACTAACACCATATTTCCATATACGCCACTTGGCGAGACGGGGGTACTTTACTTACTTATAAAACTTTATGGCCCCTAACAGGAAATGTTAATTATAACCAAATAAAAGATAAATTTGCATA
The DNA here is from genome assembly GCA_032433765.1 of Megaustenia siamemsis. Taxonomy (NCBI): domain Eukaryota; kingdom Metazoa; phylum Mollusca; class Gastropoda; order Stylommatophora; family Ariophantidae; genus Megaustenia; species Megaustenia siamemsis. Next base: position 60,906,918 of record JAVIAB010000139.1, read on the forward strand.
CTGATCATGAAAAATTTAAGAAAAGAAGGTTGATATATTTGACTGAAAGGAGCAAAAAATATTGTGAAATGAAGTCTGCTATGCAAAGCAACGATTTAAAATTAAAAGTCATTTTTCAGTTTATTAACCATCATCATGTGCCCTCTCTGCAACGAAGGTTGGCTAACCATGGATCGCCATTCTACTCTGTTTCTTGCTTTGATGGTGCAGGCTGACATAGATTGACTTGTCCATCTTTTGATGTTACTTGTCCATGTTAGTCTTGGTCTGCCTCTGCCTCTTTTGCCTTGTATTTTTCCTTCCAATATTACTTTTAGTAGGCTGTTGTGTCTTTTAACATGCCCCAAAAATTAATTTGTCTTGTCTTAATTGTGTTCAGCAGTTCTCTTTTTATTTTCATTTGTTTTAAAACTTCATTGTTTGTTATCTTTTGTTTCCATCCAATTCTACCTATTCTTCTATAAATCCACATTTCAAAGGCTTCAATTTTCTGTTCTGCTTTCTTGTCTAATGTCCATGTTTCTGCACCATACAGGAATATTGAGAAGATGTAACATTTTGCCATTCTTAGTTTCAGCCCTGCTGATATTTGTTTTGTTGTTAGTATATTTTTCATGGCATTAAAATTACTTTTTGCCATACCTATTCTTTATTTCAGTTTTGCATTTTCCATCATTGGTTATAGTATGTCCTAGGTAGTTGTAACTCTGGACTGTCTCCAGATGTGTTCCCTCAACTGTGATATTTAATTGTAGGTCTTGAGAATTTTCTTTGTTTATGATCATAGTTTTAGTCTTTTTGATATTCATTTCTAGTCCATATTTTTTGCTTGTTGTGTTTATCACATTAAGTAATTGTTGTAGGTCTTTAGGATTTTCTGCTAGTAGAACAGTATCATCAGCATATCTCAGGTTATTGATTATCTTTCCATTAATGTTTAGGCCTGGTATCTCTGAGATGTTTTTAAAGATTTGCTCAGTGTAAAGATTGAACAAGCTTGGTGATAGGATGCATCCTTGTCTTACTCCTCTTTTTATGTCCATGGGTGTAGAGTTCTCCTTGTTATATTTTATTATTGCTGTTTGCTCCCAGTACAAATTACATATTAGTCGTATGTCTGCGTCGTCTAGGTTTATATCCTTTAGGCATATATAAGTTGGTTATGGTGTATTCTATCGAAAGCTTTGGTGTAGTCTATAAAGCAGGCATATATTGGTTTGTTTACTTCTGTGTACTTTTCAATTAATGTTCTCATGCTGAATATGGCTTCTTTTGTCCCACTGTTTTTCTTGAATCCAAATTGTTGCTCCTCTAATTCAGTATTGATTTTATTTTGAATCCTTCCCTGTATAACTTTTAGTAAAATTTTTTTTACCTGGCTCATTAGGCTTATTGTTCTGAAGTCACTGCATTCAACTGCACCATTCTTTTTAGGCAATGCAATGAAAGTTGATGTTTTTAGATCATTTGGTATGTATTCCTGTATGGTATATGTCATTGCATATGTCTGTTATCACTTTGACGCCAAACTCTTCTAGAGCCTGTATCATCTCTATCTGTATATTGTCAGGCCCTGCTGCTTTTCCCTTTTTCATTGTTTTTATGGCTTTTTCTACTTCAGATTTCAGGATTTTATAGTTGTATGTACATTTTATGCCTGGCTTTTTGTCCCTTTCGTCATGAAATAATTCTGTTATATATTCTTGCCATCTATCTATTATATCTTTGTTGTCTGATAGCATTCTTCCCTCTTTGTTTGCTATACATCCGATTCCTGCAGCTTTTTTGTCTTTATTCGTCATTCTCTTTATTTCTGTGTGCATCTCTCTTAGGTTTTGTTTACTTTCCATAGTTTCGATTTCTAGACATCTTTGGTTGAGCCAGTCTTCTTTTGCCTTTTTGCACATTCTCCGTATTTCATTGTCTATATCCTTGTATCTGGCAGTGTTTTTCACTTGTCTTCTTTTTTCCATTTTTTCTAATATTTTGTCTGTTATCCATTTTTGATTTTTGTTACTTTCCTTTTTGGGCAAGGTGTTGCACGATTCTTGTATGCTGTTTTTTATGCATTGCCATTTTGTTGTGACTTTTTCCTCAGGATTTTCTCTTCTGTACTGCTCAATCCCCTCTTCTAGTAGCTTCTGATATGTGTTCTTTACTTGTACAGTATAAGTTTCTTGTACATCTTTCTGGTTTAACGCTGTTATATCTTTTGGTGTTGCTGCACTCGTTTTTTGTTTGTTTCTCTTTAATTTGATTTTCATTTTTATCATTACAGGATTGTGGTCTGAATTTATATCTGCTCCTGGGTAGGTTTTGGCTTTCTTGACGCTGTTCCTGAATCTGTCTATTATCATTATGTAATCTATTTGATTTCTCTTCTTGTCTCCAGGGCTTTTCCATGTGTATAATTTCCTTTTCTCTTGCTCAAAGAAGGTGTTGCATATTATCAGTCTGTTTTCTTTGCAAAATTGTATTAATCTTTTTCCTCTGTTATTTCTTTTTCCTAGACCATGATTTCCTATTATGGTCTTATATTTACCTTTTCCTACTTTAGCGTTCATATCACCCATTATAATCAAGATGTCTGATGATTTCACTTGCTTCATAACTGTGTTTAGATCTTCATAGTATGCCTCTATTTGTTCATCTGTATAGTCTTGAGTAGGTGCGTATGTCTGTAATATTGCTATGTCGAATGGTTTTGCCTTCATTTTTATTAGTATATTCCTATCATTATATGTCAATTGAGTATTTATATATTTTTGTAGTTCTCGTTTTATTAGAATGCCTACTCCTCTTCGATGTTCTTTTGTGTTTCCAGAATATATAAATGTATATTTATCGTCTTGTATGTATCCACTTTCCTTCCTTCTTGTTTCCGATATTCCTAAGATATCTATGTTTAGTCGTTCTGCTTCTACCATAAGATTTTCTAGTTTTCCTTGTTGGTATAAGGTCCTAACATTCCATGTAGCTATTTTAAATTCGTTCTTAATACAGTAGTTAGAATTTCTCTCCATGGCTTTCTTTGGATTGTTACGTGATGAGGCTCCAATCTCTTTCAAGGTGGTCTGCCATTTTCGCCTTTCATGTTCTGAAAATGCCTCATGTGTACCACACACGTTGCTGTTTTCGCTTTCTGGGCCGTTGATTATTAACCAATGCTCTACAAATGTTCACAACTTCCTTGCCAAAAGATATTGTTTTCTTACCATTTTCATGCGAACATTGACTGGGTCAAAGTTAATCAAGTCTGTTGGGTCCACATAATCATCCTCCTTCTGGTGTTCATAACTTAATGAGACCATCCAAATGTTTAACAAGATTAAGGTGATCCGTATGTTCATCATTTGTGCACTGAAAGAGATATATTAAGAAAGAACATTTGAATTTTGAAAATTACCTATGTATTGTGTACAAAACAAACATAAATGTATCAAGACAAGTATTTTTATAGAACTCAACAATTCACAAACAAAATAGAACACAGAGAACCAGGATTTGAATGCAATGCAGCACAATGCCAGAAGTGAGGCACACTTGAGCACGCAGCCAGATCTGTATATTCCCCCCCTCCCTTCCAAAAAAAAGGATAATCCTCGCTTTTCCCAAAAATGATAATCCTCTGGAGATTACCATATAGTATGCTTCAGAATATTTTCATCAAGCAAGCCACATGTCCAGCCCATCTCACTTGGGTCTTTGCCCAGTAGAATGATTTGAAAACACAAGATATTATCCACCTTCATGTGCCATTCCCATTACTGTTTCAAAGAAAAAAATCTATTAAAAAAAAAAAAACCTAAACAGTTAAATATCTTGCTTTGACAGGTAAAAAGTGCAATCCATTACTTAAAATGTGCCATAATGTCAAATATATGAAAGTAGATTTCTATTTTTTTAACCACAATATTGTGGATTTCAAAACCCATAAGTGTTTTTTAATGAAATATGAAAATCATGCATATCTACTGGTACGGATTGGTACGGAAATAGATACTGGTATCTATTTGATAGAAAGATAAGCAGCTCTTCAACCACAACCACGGATATCATTACTAATTAATTTATGTCCTATATTATTTCATATATCTGTTCTCAAATTATAGGGACAGGATACACTAAAGGTTTTTAATTTGCAGAGGGCATCCAAATGTATTGGCTTTGTAAATATAAATAGATGGATATTCATGGCAGAGAGATAATTTTAAATCAGAAGTTGGGAAATTATTTTGCGAATAGGGGAACAAACAGCGTCAAGTCATGGTTTTCTCAAGAGAAGTGTACTTCTCAGAGAAATCATGGTTAAAGGAGGTATAATCTCATTCTGTTCACAGGAAGACAAGACTTCAGCAGCTGAAGGGAGTAGGTCAATATGAGAAGACCAGTGGAGATGGTAGGAAGTCATCTGGAAAGAAGACTATCATTTGAGTCCCTCATGCATAAGCTCCACAAACCTGCGGTGCCCCCTTCCTCATCAGATGGATTACTGAAGCACTGTTTCAGAGGAAGGTGATACTCAGATGAGGATGGTGGTCATCCGAGACATCAATCTGTCCAGGAGTGCCGCATGGTTCACCATTGTCACCTGTCCTATTTAACATGTGCACAATAACAATCACAGAATAACAGTTGGATGGGAGGGGTAGAACTATGAATTTTGCTGATGACATTCTGGTATACCAAAAGGGAAGAGACAGATGGGTATATTGCCTCTACACTGCAAAATGCACTCAATCACTTCTCTTCCTGGTGTGGATTTCCAGATACCACAGTTAATCCTAATATCAGAGGTGTGGTTCTCTTTTAATGAACATATTGTTAACATGGAAACAAAGGTGGTACAAATGGGAGCTGTTGATGTGGCCTGGAACAAGTTTATGATATACCTGGTAGTCAATTTTTATCATAGTTTTTGTTTTAGGGGCCTGTGCAAAGGATTGGCCACCATGAAGGTCATGGCAGTTGTCAATATTTAGCAGATGCTACTTACTTTTCTGTTCTAAGGACTGGTTCTCGCACCAACTGAGTATGCACTAGCAATCCTCATTGTCAGAACAGTGCAGATCGACTGGCTAGAGAAAGTACAAAATGAAGTGATGTACATTATCTTGGGGTGGACAAGAGAAATTCCCTGTGTAGCATTGAGGTATTTTCTTGATTTTTTAAACATGAATGACAAGATCAAGATCTGGTGAGCATGAGCTTACCTGAAATAAGTACAGGTAAAGAGCATCCATTGCACCAAGAGCTCAATATAGGGAAAGGTGACAGACTAAAAAGAATGCAAACTACAGGTGGGCTGCACAGAAGATGTCATCAAACAGGTCTGTGGGTTTACAAATATCAAACTGGCAAGGAGTGGATACCAATGCCTTCATCATTCAGGGCCATATTCTTGTGTATTATCACACTCAACCGGAAATGCAGGGAACAATATCCGATCGTGGGCGATGCGGTGGTCAATGCCCTCATCTGGGACACCACACACAGACAGATCCGTAATATGACACCAAAGGAATGCATGGGCATTTACATCATGCTCTGCAGGTAGAACAGCCACAGAAGAAAGCAGTTTGTATGTTACGACCATGAGTAGCATGACAATGGAGGTGATGGCCGCTACGGTCGTGACCAGGGCATTCATCTGATTGGAGTTGCAAGACTACTACACACACGCCTGTATACTAAGTGATTCAATAAGTATAACAGGAAAAGTGGAGGTGGGCATTGTACGCAGGCAATGAGTTCAATCACTGCAGAAGTCAATGATATACAAAATCACCTTTGTCTATGCACATGCAAGAGTATGGGGAAATGAAGGAGCAGACAGACTGGCTAGTTGTGTTGTCGTCAAAGGTTCAGGAGGACGCCATTAATGCATTCTGAGAAATGGTAAGGGCACAGGACTTTGACAACCATGATTCCACATCATCCTTCAGATGAAAGAGATAGGACTTGAGATGAGTAGTCAGAAATTATGTTTAATGGGCGCATAAGAGGGCTTATCAACCAACAACAAATATCAGGACAGTACTTGAATAGTGTAACTAACATAACATAAACTAACATATGTCCACTAACATAACATTATATGATTAACATGATATTAACAATCTATGACAGAGGGGTGGAACAAAGAACTATGCCAGAAGTACAAATACATGGCTATCTAGATAGACTACTGTGTTAACTGGGTGTGGAGACTGGTGTTGCCAGAATAGAGCAACATTCTGGACAAATGATAGGATTTGTCAAACAACACAGAACTGGCACAATTAGTTGTTGTATGCTAATTAACATTTTAAGAAGATCGGAGCACCTATTGTCGGGGGTTCTGTATAATGTATTACTGCAACATGGACTGTTGCGGGTCACCATACTAATTGTAGCCCCTTGGCTCGCCCCTTCTTAGATTCTGGCGCGCTGTGTTGTTTAGTTGATGTGTTGAGTGCCTGTTGGCATCCACATAGCTGATGCCCACTTTATGATTAGCATCGATTTCTGGAATCCTGGCTTCCCGGATCACCACTGGACTCGCTGCTTAGGACTGGTTCTAGACACTACGGCCAGCCTGCCTTAGCACCCCCCATTTCTCTGATTAAAACATGTCCCCTCGACTACTCAAGCAGACACAAATGACGATCACCTCACACACTCACTACTATGACAATATTCATTTTACACAATCACAGATTTAACATATGCAAGCACCTTCGCTCGCTCCAATTAAACAGAACGGACTGGCCAGTTCATCATAGTACATCCACAAGTCAACACTGGCTCACACATAAACATTAAACAAAGGTTCAGTTTCAGGCACTATTGACAGCATCCTCAGCAAGCCCTTCATTCGCTCCGAATTGCTCACTAAGATCCCTTGTTCATAACAATTCCCTAATACGTTGACCTTTCTCTCGCACTCCCAAAATCATACACAGTTCAAAGGACAGGATTTAAATGTCAATCCCAGTACTGCCCCACTGTCAACCTTCGTGCCTCACACATACACAAAAATTGGTCACTTAATCAGTTCTTCACCAAAGTCGCAACCTTAGTGAGCGCATTGCTTACCCTCAAGAAAAGACTCCAACAGAATCCCATTGACAACGATTGTCAGTCCACGGCCAATTCACACAGCCTCATAATAATCTGGTAACCAATCAGTTTGAAATGTCACTTAACACCAAATGACGATCTCCTCGCTCACAATCAAGAAAAGACTTCAACAGATTCACTTTGACAACAATAGTCAGTCCATGGCTAATTCACACAGCCTCATAATAATCTGGTAATCAATCAGTTGGAAAATGCAACTCAACACCAATTGATGACTCCTTGCTCACCGAACGACTGACAAAAACTCAACCACGACCACATCTTTGAAGGCTGGTAGGCCAACTGGCCATCGCCTTTGGACAACCTGCTACCAGGCTGACGTATGAGCAACTCTCCACCTCTCAGCTTGTCATATATATTCTTTGTCTTTCGCCACTCAGCACTCTCAAACTCCCTTAAAATCCTGAGAATTCCTTAGTCTACCTGAGCTGATTTCAAGCTAATTTCCCCATTCACTCCACGTGCATTTTTCCACATTTTCCTCACTCATTCATTCACTCACTTGTTACACATATTCACCCTTTCCTATCACCCCCCCCACCCCCCCCCCCCTATTACACTATTGATGTGTCATGAGTCTTGTGATGATCCTAATTTAACATAATATAACCATAAATAAATAATTTTACTTTTATCTTCTTCTTCTTTCTTTCCTCATTTGCCATTTCACGAGGGGAGATATAATTTGCGATCTTTTGCTCTTCTATTTGCCTCTGCTGCTGTTGGCACAACAATTTCCTAGTGTTTCTAATATTTCGTCAATCCATCTTTTTTGTAATCGACCCTTGGGTCTGGTATTCTTGCAACGTTTATTGAGGGCTCGTTGTGTTGTGTTTTGATTACTCTGCCTTGTCACTAGGCCAAACCATTTCATCTGTTGTTTCTTTATATATTCTATGGCGGGACTATTCCTAGCTTTCTGCTCAGTTCTTCATTTCTGATCTTATCTCTCAGACTGTTTCCTGTCATTCGCTTGACACATTTAATCTCAGTAGAGGTTATTTTTCTTTTTGTTCTTGCATCTAGGGTCCAGGACTGGCATTAGTAACACAACGTTGGGATGAAGATTGTATTGTACAGTGCCCGTTTTGCCTCCAGAGTTATTTCCTTGTTGGACAATAGTGGTGATAGCTGTCTAATGATTTGACAAGTTTTGATGCATCGTGAGTCTATCTCTGCTGTTTGTCAATTGTCGTTTGTCATTAAACTTCCTAAGTATTTGAATTCCTCTACTTGTTTTAGTTGTCTGTTGTCTATAGTTATGTTGATGTTCTGTTTATTTTTTGACGACATTCATGACTTCTGTTTTGTTGATTAATGCTCATATAGATATTAATAATGGACTAAATTATTTTAATAATAGATTACTTATAATCATAAATGGATTATTTTTTTTACTTTTCATAAAGTATAGAGAGTATAGTATAGCATAAATTTTAAAGTATTTGTAGTGTATGGTATAGTGCAGCATGGTCCAACCCATGGTTATTCTCCATGGGCTTTGTAATGAGTTTACAATGAATGTTTCGATATCCCGCTTGTTTACGATGAATGATGATATCGTATGATAGGGAACAGTTGGCTGTGTTCACTTTCTGCGCGGTTTCGCCTTATGTCTTTTGGCGTGTGCTGAGACTGCTACGATGGGGACTAGTTACCTTTCTTTGTTTGGGAGATGAGTTAGTAATTCGGATGATTCCACTGGCACGGGCGGTTGAGCAATTATGGATTTTAATTCGTTTGCAGTGATACCGAGGCCTTCCATAACCAATAACCAATTACAATGAATGGCTGTTGAATCATGGGGGAAAGTGTCCTCTTGTTGAAAATCAATCTTCTGACATACTCTAATGTGGGTGAAAAGGAATTTCACTTTTCGGCCACACTAACCATTGAATCTTGACAGCTTCAAAGACAACAAGAAAAGGTTGATTGACAGCTTTTGATAGACGCTAAACCTGACGCTAAAAAAAAACTTTAAAATTACTGGGAGAGGGTATCTGAAAGGGTAGATAAGATTGACTAATAAGACTGACCACCAACAGGTTAGTACCAGAAAAAAAATCTACAAAAGCAAATGTACTGAAATTAGTCTTAAAGCATTCAGTTTTGAATTAGAGACTTAAAAAAAAAAATTTAGTTAAAGCCAGCAGATTTTTCAGTATTATTTTGAAAGTTTACAGAAAGTTTTAAAATTCAGATCTCAGATCTGAAGGAGTTTAGGACAATGAATAAATTCTTTGACGTTCCTATTTTTTTACTAATAAATTACTTGTCTCTTTGTAAACCTCAGTTATAACCGTTATAACCTACCTATATGTTTGTCTTTATCAGTGCAAACAGTAAACACACATGTTATGTGATGGCCCATAACTCCCTTGCAGGTTTTTGTGTTTAACCCTCAGATAAGGTTGGGCTGACCACACTGGATTGTGTATATATATATTAACTATTATTATTAATTAAACTAAAAAAGTTCTTATAATAGTTAAATCCATCAGTCTGTATCATACTATTTAATTAGTTTAGTATAGTGTGGACAGAGTGATCATCATCACTGAGTGCCATCTCCGCATATAGGTAGGCTACCATGGAGCACCATTCCACTCTATCTCTTGCTTTGATGGTGCAGATTGTCATAAGCTGACTTGTCCATCTTTTGATGTTACTCGTCCATGTTAGTCTTGGTCTGTCTCTTTTACCTTGTATTTTCCCTTACAAGATTACTTTTAATAGGAAGAAAAAAAAAATGGTATGTTAGAAGCTTTACGTGATTAGTGGATGACACAAATTAAATGACGTTTCGGCCCAATAGGCCTTCAGCAGGAACAAACAAAAAAAACACACACGGATATGTAAGTAAAACTAATAACGAAACATCCAAAACAAAAATAATCGAAATATAAAGAAAATAAAAATGTCTTCCCTGTGTGTCAGACCGAGGTCAAAATGAAAAGGAAATGGTAACCTGAGTGTGGCTGTCGTGAATGTGCGCAAATGCACACAGAACCAGAGGAGTATCACCGGGGTCAGTGTGCAAACACAAAGGAGAAAGAATAGAACAGTAGACTAACAGGTACTCAAAAGACGGAAAGAGAGAGAAGTCTGAGAGTGGGGTACAATAAAAACATATGAGGGGTAAGTAGCACGGAAAAAAGGTATATAGGAGAACACCGAAGTGTCTCGATGGGGACTAGTGGAGGAGAACTATGAATAGCATAGCATAGTAGATGGACTAAAGAGCCCAAACATAGGCAGTAGAGAAGGCTATGCAAGATACACAGATGTCGTCTTTGCCCTTGTGATCTGGGGAGTTGAAATGGGAAGACACCGGAGTGCCAGTATTCTGTTCGACATCTCGTAGATGTTCACAAAATCTTTCAGCTAATCTTCTCCCAGACTCGCCAATATAGGTCATGTGGCATCGTTGGCATATGATGCATAAATGATGTTGCGGGACACACATGTGAAGCCATGCTTGATCTCTAACCGTCCATTAGGGAATAAGACCGAGTCAGTAGGGAGCACATAGGCACAGGTAATACAGTTCCGACCACAAGGGCCGTACCAAAGTGTTGAGGGTCGGAGCGAGGGAGATGGCTTCTAACCAGAATATCTCCCAAATTCCTGTCGCGCTTGAAAGCGATCATCGGGGATCACTAAAAAGTAGACGGGTAGTAGGATTAGAGAGGAGAATGGAATGGTAGCGGTTGAGTATCTTCACAGCAGCTAAGTTGTGAGGATGATATGTGAGGGTGAGTATAGTTCTCTCAGAGGGGGGGGGGGCGGTAGGAAGGAGTGAGTGCCTTGGGACGGGAGATAAGGAGGACCCGCTTGAGGGCAGACTGGAGGATCGAGTCTGGATAAAGCCGGCGGCTGAAGAAACCTAACATTAGGTGAGCCTGTAGGAGGAAATCTTGGTCATCCTGGCAGATGCGACGGAGACGCAATAACTGTGAGAACGGAATTGAATCACGACAAGAAGGTGAATGTGATGAAGTATAGAGAAGATAACAATTGGCGTCTGTGGGTTTATAGAAAACCGAGGTGTGGAGGCCAGAGGTACCCAAAGAAACAATAAGATCTAGGAAGGTAACAGAGGAAGTGGATATACAAGATGTGATCTTGATAGCTTTGTCAGCTTTGTGATAACTACCAATGTAATCGATAAACCTGGAGAGGTCATCCTCAGGTAGATCGGTAAGTCTGAAGCAGTCATCAATATACCGAAGGTATATGATGGGAAGGGGACCTTGATAAGAATTGAGAATTTGGTGATCAAGGAGACCCATAAATAGGCAAGCATAGCTGGGGCCCATGGCTACTCCACTAACTTGGTCATAGAAGTTACCATTGAACTCAAAGGTGTTGAGGTTGAGTACAAGCTCAGTAGTAGTAAGGCGGAGAAGAGTGGCAGTATCAACAGAGGGGTGTTGCCTCTGGTCAAGAAAGAAACGTAGAACCTATGACAACCTGCACCATCAAAGCAAAAGACTATCATTTCAATCCACGGTAGCGATGCGGAGACGGCATTTGATTATTTTTCCTGCCGCTAATAGCAGTATAATTCCCATATAATTTGTTCACTCCTGTGTAGGCGTACTTTTTATTTTAATTAAAAGTAAAAGTACTTTTACTTTGTAAAGTAAAAAAGTTGTTAATCTAAAAGTTCGGGTATAATATAATTCCAAAATAGGCTACACTCTATGGAAACAGGGATACAGAATGTATCAAAATACAGAAAAAAGTACGACCTAGGGAGACATTAATAACACTTAGAAGAGAAGCAAAGTTGGCAGGCATAAACATAAACTCATTTGAGATCGAACATCTCGCCATTGATTATTTTATAAATTTAATAAATGGAGATGGATGGCGAAAAATCGAAAAACACTACGCCCTAGCATAAAGCACTAAGTGGCTAACTGCTAAAGTTTAGAAAATAAAGAAGCCACAAAATTATATTATTGAATTACCTTAATGAGCTTATTGTTATTGATTACTAACAGCAATCACACGGCGGTGTGAGAAAAAGTACAGTACACCATACCTAGAACTACAGCGATTCGCTCACTGCATGACGTCAGGGCACATTTAAAAAGAGAGTAATTCACCTTTATTATAAGATTGGTTGCCAGGTGACATTTGAATTTAAGCCAAACACTTTAAAAAAAAAAGCCAGCAAAAAAGCAAATTAGTACTTTCACCATCATCATGTGCCATACCCGCATACCGGTTGGCGTAGGCGATCATGTCCTTCCACAATCTTCTATCTACAGTGTATCGTATCAGTTCTGTTGTTGACTGATTTCCATGCCATGATGCTAAGCTACCCAGTATTTTCTCTCGTTGTCGTCCTTGATCTCTTTTTCCTTGTATTTTGTAAGTTTTAACCACGTATTCCAACTTTCCTCTTCTCATGATGTGCCCAAGAAATGATTGTTTAGCTTTTTGACAGCTTTTTAGCTGTTGTTTCTGTTGTTTACTTTCTGAGGTGCGCGTGGCCGTGCGGCTAAAAAACCACTGTTACGTTGGCCGCTGGCTGAAAAAGCTGACGTACGGTGTTCGAAGCCCGCGGTTATAGAGACCGGATTTTTTCTATCCGGGGTGAAATAAAAATCCTGAGTCGCACACGTCGTGACGACTGCTTGGCCAAGCGGCCTTATGACCCTCTGTGGTTCTATCGTTGCCCCCCGACATACACCAGCATGGTACTATGTGTCGTAAAGATAGTTTTTTTTTTTTTTACCTTCTGCCAAACCATTCTCTTAAGCTGTCTGGTATCTTTTCTCTTTGTTTCCATCTATCTCTTCGTCCCTCAATTTTCCCAGTTGTTACAATATACTGTAAAATACAAGGAAATTGATAATGAAATACGAAAAACGTGCAAAAAGGCAAAAGAAGACTGGCTCAACCAAAGATGTCTAGAAATCGAAACTATGGAAAGTAAACAAAATTTAAGAGGAATGCACACAGAAATAAAAAAGAATGACTAATACAGACAAAAAAGCAGCAGGAATCGGATGTATTGCAAACAAAGAGGGAAGAATACTAACAGACAACAAAGATATAATCTAAAGATGGCAGAATACGTAATAGAATTATTTCATGACGAAAGGGACAAAAAAACCATTCATAAAATGTACATCCAGCTATAAAATCCTGAAATCTGAAGAAGAAAAAGCTATAAAAACAATGAAAAAGGGAAAAAGCGGGTCCTCCTTATCTCCCGTCCCGAGGCACTCACTCCTTCCAACCGCCCCCCTTCTGAGAGAACTATACTCACCCTCACATATCATCCTCACAACTTAGCTGCTGTGAGGATACTCAACCGCTACCGTTCCATTCTCCTCTCTGATCCCACTACCCGTCTACTTTTTAGTGATCCCCCGATGATCGCTTTTAAACGCGACAGGAATCTGAGAGATATTTTGGTTAGAAGCCATCTCCCTCGCTCCCACCCTCAACATTTCGGTACGGCCTCTTGTGGTTGTAACTGTATCACCTGTGCCTATGTGCTCCCTACTGAATCGGTCTTGTTTCCTAATGGACGGTTAGAGATCAAGCATAGCTTCACATGTGTGTCCCGCAATATCATTTATGCCATCATATGCCAACGATGCCACATGACCTATATTGGCGAGTCTGGGAGAAGATTAGCGGAAAGATTTTGTGAACATCTACGAGATGTCGAACAGAATACTGGCACTCCGGTGTCTTCCCATTTCAACTCCCCAGATCACAAGGGCAAAGACATCTGTGTCACTGGTATTGTCCTTTGTCACTCTGGCGACCGCAGCCGATTTGCTTTGGAAAATCGCCTCATAGTCCAGTATGGTTCGCTGACCCCACGAGTTATGAATGTATCACACTCATACACATAGTTTCCTTTTGGTTGCTCCTTCCCTTTTGCATAGCCTTCTCTACTGCACATATTTGGGTTCTTTGGTTTACTTACTATGCCATGCCATTTATAGTTCTCCTCGAGTCCCTAATGAGACACTTTGGTGTTCTCCTCTATACCTTTTTTCTGTGCTCCTTACCCCTTATTTGTTTTTATTGTACCCCACTCTCGGACATCTCACTCTTGCTGCCTTTTGAGCACCTGTTGGTCTGCAGTTCTTTTCTTTCTCCTTTGTGTTTGCACACTGACCCCTGTGTGAACTCCTCTGGCTCTGTGTGCATTTGCACACATTTCTGCACGTTTCTATACGTTCACTACAACCGCACTTGGTTGCTATTTCCTTTTCGTTTTGACCTCTGTTTACACACAGGATAGATAATTTTGTTTTCTTTAACACATTTCGATTGTTTTTGTTTTGGTTGTTTCGTTATTAGTTTTGAGTGTGCGTTTTTTTGTTTGTTCCCGCTGAAGGCCTATTGGGCCGAAATGTCGTTTAGTCGGTGTCGTCCACTTATCACGTAAAGCTTCTTACATACCATTTTTTTCTATTTTTTTATTTTTCATGAAAAAGGCAAAAGCAGCAGGACCTGACAATATACAAATAGAGATGATACAGAAGATGCACTAGAAGATTTTGGCATTGAAGTGATCACAGACATTTGCAATGACATATACCGCACAGGATACATACCAAATGAACTAAAAACATCAACTTTTATAGCATTGCCTAAAAAGAATGGTGCAGTTGAATGCAGCGATTTTAGAACAATAAGCCTAATGAGCCAGGTAACCAAAATTTTACAAGGAAGGATTCAGAATAAAATTAATAATGAACTAGATGAGCAGCAATTCGGATTCAAGAAAAACAGTGGGACAAAAGAAGCCATATTCAGCAAGAGGACATTGATTGAAAAGTACATAGAAGTAAACAAACCAATATATGCCTGCTTCATAGACTACACCATAGCATTTGATAGAATACACCATGAGCAACTTATAGACTGCCAAAAAGATATAAATCTGGATGACACAGACACACGACTGATATGTAATTTGTATTGGGAGCAAACAGCAATAATAAAATATAACAAGGAGAACTCTACACCCATTGATATAAAAAGAGGAGTAAGACAAGGATGCATCCTATCACCAAGCTTGTTGAATTTATGCACTGAGCAAATCTTTAAAAACATCAATGAGATGCCAGGCCTTAACATTAATGGGAAGATAATCAATAACCTAAGATATGCTGATGATTCTGTTCTACTAGCAGAAAATCCTAAAGATCTACAACAATTACTTAATGTAAAAAACATGACAAGCAAAAAATATGGACTAGATATGAATCTCCGGACAACTGTTTAACGAAACCTGTGATTCCCACGTTCAGAAGAGTCTGCCGACTGCAACAAGCCCAAGTATATGGGCACTTTAATGTGTTTCTGTGCTAGACATCGTTCATTTTTTGGTGTTTTTTGGTGAAGCCATGGCTCATATCTTGCTGTGTTTCTGTCCTAGCCATGGCTCATATCTTAGCTTGTGTGTGCTGGCCATGGCTCATATCTTGGTGTGTGTCATGTTAGTCATATCTCATATCTTGGTGTGTCCGTGTTAATCATGTCTCATATCTTTATGTGTGTCTGTGTTTAGTCATATCTCATATCTTAGTGTGTACCAGTGTTAGTCATATGTCATATCTTTGTGTGTGCATGTCTGGATTAGTGATATCTCATATCTGTGTGTGCATGTTTATGTTAGTCATATCTCATATCTTTGTGTGTGCATGTCTGTGTTTGTCACATCTCATATCCTTGTGTGTGCATGGCTATGTTAGTCCCATCTCATATCTTTGTGTGTGCATATCTATGTTAGTCATATCTCTTATCTTTGTGTGCATGTCTATGTTAGGCATGTGTCATATCTTTGTGTGTGCATGTCAATGTCAGTTATATCTCATATCTTTATGTGCATGTTTATGTTAGTCATGTGTCATATATCTTGATGTGTGTCAGTGTTAGTCATGCCTCGTATCGCTGTGTCTGTGTCTGTATTAGTCACATCTCAAATCTTTGTGTGTGCATGTCTGTGTTAGTCACATCTCACATCTTTGTGTGTGTATGTCTGTGTTAGTCACATCTCACATCTTTGTGTGTCCGTGTCTGTGTTAGTCACATCTCACATCTTTGTGTGTGCATGTCTGTGTTAGTCACCTCTAGTGACTCGGGCAGATGGTGCTCGTAAACCTGGGAGAGCCTACCATCTAAGGGCAGAATCCCCCTACAGAAAAGACAATCTGCTGCCTTGCAGGAAGATTGGGGACAATCAAAGGCTAGGGAAAGCAAACCCGAATAAAATGCTGGCTGAAATCGGATGCACTGGGCCACTGGCGCAGAACACAGTGCAACGTATTAACGGGTGTTCAGTCAGAGTGGATCTGACAGACTCTAATTGTGATGTCTGTCTGTGGGGGCGATCAACACACTTAGCCTGACAGCTGACTTCATATGAGAGTCTGGAATCCTTACTCTGATTGAGTCCTGAACGCAGAGAGAGAGAGAGAGAGAGAGAGAGAGAGAGAGAGAGAGAGAGAGATATGAATATAAAAAAGACTTAAACTATGATCATAAACAAAGAAAATTCTCAAGACCTACAATTAAATATCAAAGTTGAAGGAATACATCTAGAGACAGTCCAGAGCTACAACTACCTGGGATATACTATAACCAGTGATGGAAAATGTACAACTGAAATAAATAAAAGAATAGGAATGGCAAAAAGTAATTTAAATGCCATGAAAAAATATACTAACATCAAAACAAATAACACCAGGGCTGAAACTAAGAATAGCAAATGTTACATCTTCTCAATATTCCTGTATGGTGCAGAAACATGGACATTAGACCAGAAAACAGAACAGAAAATTGAAGCCTTTGAAATGTGGATTTATAGAAGAATAAGTAGAATTGGATGGGAAAAAAAGAAAACAAACGAAGAAGTTTTAAAACAACTAAAAATGAAAAAAGAACTATTAAACACAATAAGAGCAAGACAAATGAAATTTTTTGGTCATGTTAAAAGACACAACAGTCTAATAAAAGTAATATTAGAAGGGAAAATACAAGGTAAAAGAGGCAGAGGCAGACCAAGACTAACATGGACGAGTAACATCAAAAGATGGACAAGTCAGCCTATGGCAATTTACACCATCAAAGCAAGAGGCAGAGTGGAATGGCGCTCCATGGTAGCCAACCTTCGATGCGGAGAGGGCACTCAATGCTGATGATGATACAATATATTCCAGCTGTTCCCTTCTCATTACATGGCCAAAAATGATGATTGTTTCTTCCTAATATTGGAAATTAGGTATCTTTTTGCTTTGGCCTCTTTTAGAACGTTTTCATTACTCTTCTTAGCTGTTCATGGTATTCTCAACATTCTTCTGTAAAACCACATCTCTACAGACTCCAGTGATTTTCTTGTCTGTTGTCCTATTGTCCATGAGTCACTTTTATATGTTAAGACTGGCTCTACATAACATTTAAGAACTCTTTTTCTTGTTTCTATTATCAAAAATGGATTGCATAGTATCTTCCTCTTTTTTTTTTTTTTTGGAATGCTGCTTTTGCCTAAGCCATTCTGCATCTCACCTCTGTTGTACATCTACCGTCTGAGGTTAACAAAGTTTCAAAATAGTTGTTCCCAAATAACATTGTTAAGGGAGAACCACGCCGCTGAAGCTTTATTACGATTAACCGAGGCACCTGATACTTCACACCAGGATGAGATGCGATCGAGTTCGTTTTGCAGTGCAGAGGCGATTACCCGTCTGTCTATTCCCTGTCGCTATACCAGAATGTCATCAGCAAAAGTCACAGTTCTTCCCCTCTCATCCAGCTGTTGAAGGAATTCCATTCAATGGTGGAACTAATTCACGTTCTCTCGATCATTGCAGAAATTGCATTTGGGGTCTGATTAATTTTGACTCACCATTGCACTTTTCTGCGTTAAAGTCAAAATGATGATCTACTTAACACATCTGCGACGATGAAGCGGAGTAGTACGCACGGCAATATTCCTTTTTGACAAATCATGTGTTGTGAATGCGACCTTCCATCGTCTCTAAAGTTGATCTGCGCTTTACGTCACATTGAGTGCTGTTTCGTGACCGTTGTTGGAATTGCTTGACGCAAGTTATTTACATGTTACAACTCATTAATGTGAACTGCTTCGTTAAGTCAGCCGCAGTTTTGTCTCTTTAGGGAATTTCCACCGTGTTTCGTTCCTTGTAGGCTGCATTCACTAGAGTAATCCGGAACCTAATGGCGCTGCCATTGTTGTGTGTGCTACGACATCATAATGGCTCATCGTATATCCTAAGACCGGTCATACGCTAATCATACGGTCTGTTGTTTGATGTGCGAACGGGGATAATCCGACGACTAACTGTGTTTTATATGTTTGAATTTGGAATAAAAAAACGATGTCTTAACATCATCAAGCGCTATACATTAAAAAAAATATGACGATCATCATTTTCAGGAGGACGTGAACTTCTGATCAATATGGTGGATATGCTGCAGGAACCATTGAAGGCTATGTATGAAGGTGTTCCTTGTTGCAGTTTCCTCATATTCCAGGTCCGGCTTGTCGCAGGAGCTACTGAGTTAGGTGTTCTGTGCACACCGTATGCTGTGTGTTTCATCCGTTTTGATCGTGTTTCGATATTCCGATTGTTTACGATGAGTGATGATATCGTTTGACAGGGAACAGTTGGCTGTGTTCACTTTCTGTGCGGTTTCGCCTTTTGTCTTTTGGCGTGTGCTGAGTCTGCTATGATGAGGACTCCAGCTACCTTTCTTTGTTTGAGAAATGAGATAGTGATTGGGATGATTCCACTGGCATGGGCGGTTGAGCAATTATGGATTTTAATTCGTTTGCAGTGATACCGGGGCCTTCCATAATCAAAGAAACAAAAGAACTAGCTGTTGTTCCGTGATTATTATTATGTACACGTTTAATAGGACTAGTTACAATAGTGAACCTTGGTGCCACCCTGGGCAAACTGATATAGACTCGGACGACCAACATCAACATCTAAGTATCACCTTCCTCTGAAAAAGTGCAGCGATCGATTTGTTGAGGAAGGGGTGCAACGAAAGTTTGTGGAGCTTATGCATGATGTACTCAAATGGTACATTGTTGTATGCATCTTCCAGATCTATCGCAGCTGTACATGTCTTCTCTAGTATGTGGAATTCTTCGAAGACCGCCACATTCAACCATGTCTCTTTGTTGCCTATAACCACTGACTGTGGGCGTGAATGCACGTATCAATTCAAGGTCATAAGTAAGTATACGGGCAATCATTTTCTCTAGTAATTTGCCCGTAGTGTTCTACATCGTGATTATACTTCTAGGCACTGATCTGAGAGTCGTCTGTTTGGCTTCGACAGAGATAGTAATTGTGTAACCACTCCTCCTTAATCTAGGATGACCATTCGTCCCCGATTTCCGGGGACAGTCCCCGGAATGTAGAAGTTGTCCCCGAAAGAAATTTGTCCCCGATTTTGTCCCCGATTTCAGTGAATAAATAAATGTTCATACACGGAATCGGCCCTCTTTTAAAGTAATCACTAGGACTCAAGACGTTACTGAGTTGTGTTTCTTTATCCCAGACTGAGCGGCATTAGCAGGAAGATAAAAGAGAAGACTTGGACGCGTTGTGTCGGAGATAGCTCTTTGAACTCTTGAAGCGCGGTGCTACGTCACTTCTATTGGGATGGGTTTAATTAAAAAAAAAAAGCAGACACTCTCTCTCCCCCCACCCCTGCCTTTCCGGACATCTCCCGCCAAAGTATCTCGCCAAAGTCGCCAACAGTAAAAACTAACATTAATTTATCGTGTGAAAGCTTCAGTGAAAAACTTGCTTCAAATCATGAGATCTTGAGAAAGATACACTCAAAAAACAAGTACCACGCCGAGGCAACAACCTCTTCAGTATAAATAAGGTACTGTAAACATTACTTTAATACTGCAATTGATATCTAAATGTTGTTTAATTTTTTTTTATTTTAAATATTTTTTTTTATTGAGAAACACAACTAGCTATTGTAATGTCATTAAGTGCGTGTATCGCATAAGTACCGTGAATATTAACAAAAATAAAATCAAACAGCAAATGAACAGATATTATGAAATTTAAAGTTATCTTTTTTTTTTTTGCATCTACAAAATTTCTTGCGCACACACAGTCACACACCCACCCACACATATTATAAATATAAAATATATATATAAATAAATATATATGTATACATACATACACACACACACACACACACACACACACACACACACACACACACACACACACATATATCGTTCGTCCCCGATTTTGTGGGACAGTCTCAGAAATAAGCAAAAAAATCCTCTGAAATGTAAAAAATATGACAAATGTCCCCGGAAACAATGGGAAAAAAATGGTCACCCTACCTTAATCAGGCTACTTGTGTGTGTGTGTGTAGTAGTAGTAGTAGTAGTAGTAGTAGTAGTAGTAGTCGTAGTAGTAGTAGTAGTCGTAGTAGTAGAGGTGGTAGTATTTGTGAGTGTGGTAGTAGTAGTAGTAGTAGTACAAGTATAATTTGTATTAAAGGACTGATTTTTCAACAAATTTGATTTATTGCATAAGTAGAAGCCATTTTAGAACCATTTATGTTAGTAGCCCTCATAACGGGGTGTTCTCGAAGGTCGTACACGTAGGTTTCGCTGAATGGAGGTGGCTGGTCATCATCAACACCACAGCCATCCTTCTGTGTATGGTAGTTTGTGTTTGTTTCCTCGTTTTGTGGAAGTTATTGTGTGGGTTGTGTGTTGCACTTCTGTATTTCTGAAAGTTTCTGCCTTCTAGGTTCATCTTCTGAATCTGTTGATTTGGGCGTCTGGGCTTTCGTTCTGGAAGTCTGCTGGTGTGTGTGTTCCTTTGTTGTTTGCTATATTTTCTTTTGTTTCGAGCTTCGTTTCTTCTTCGTAGGTGGTTGGGGTGTGTCGTTGACTGTTTCTTCTGTTGCTGCTGTATCTGTTGTCTTGGTATCGTAGGTCTGCACTGGATTTGTAAAGACTGGTTTCTCGACTGTCGCCTGCAGTCTCAGGCCTGGATTCTTGGGGCACCGGTTTTCCCAATGTGTATCGAGTCCACAGTGAGAACATCATGTTCTCCTGCCTAGCAGGGTAACAAAGAGCTTGATAATTTCGGTGATTGTCCCTTTCATTTTTATGTTAATATAGTGGGGTATCTTTACATCTGTGGTTGGCTTGTACCAAAACGTCAATTTGTCTACTCAGTAGGTGTCTTGTTTTACTTGGGCCTCCTTGTCCCCTGTAATTCCGTATACAAGTTTCTGTATTATTTTTTGTTTTAACGTTGGCGGTATCCATTGGACGCACCCTCTTAACTGCTCCTTCTCTTGGTGGCATATCACCATTGTGATATTGGGTTCTTTTAGTTGGATCGTCTTGTTCCCGAGATCCTTGTAGTTTTGCTTATGTGCTTAAGGTTTTAACGTGAAGAACCACTTCCTTGCGATACAAGGTGTTTATACCGTTGAGCATAACCCCAGCGGGGCCTATGAGGATACTCGTCATCATAGAAACGGTAATTCTTGAGACATCTGGACCGTCGATAGTGGCCATCAATGTGTCTTTCTCGTGTTTGTTCTCTAATTTGACTTCGTAGGTTGGAATTTCCCACTCGGTTGGCGACACCTGGACCTGTTCTGTTCTCCTTCTTTTTCTTTTGAAATTGTTCTGGACAGCTTGAAAAGTTTACTTGTTTTCTTTATTTCCTTTGGTGTCTTCTTGACATGTCTTGTTTTCTTTAATACATCAATTAGCCTTCTTCGCACCTTTACTCGAGACCTTTGGAGGCATTGTGTCTATAAGAAACAAGTTAATCAGGCTACTCTGAATGATGGCATTAAACTCTTCGGACTGTTGTTCCAAGTCGTTGTCAATTGAATCTCTTATCTCGTCTTCAAAGGTTTGGTAATATGGTATAAATACTGATGTTTGACTGTTGATTTAAGCAAGCATTAAAGTCTTCCCTATGAATAATCAGATGGCCTTGTGTTTTATTGTTAACACTAGAAGGTGCCCTTCCTCCGAACAGTTGAATCAAACCCAAAGTTCCAACTAACAGAAATAATGACAAAATGTTTTTCAAGAAAGAAAGAAAGAAGAAAAAGGTAACCGTTCTTGGAATGGTTTGTTACAGCCAAAAATCTCACACGAATTGTGTCGATGCCATTGTCTTCTGTAAAAAATAACTCTATGTCCATTTTCCAGATTAACGTTTCAATCAACAACCAGATGGTAGCGTTCATGAATGAAAGTCCGAGTTTTCTCCAGACACCCCCAGAAGTACTCAAATATCTGCCATTCAAGTAGTTGGTTATTTAATTATTTTCGCCTTCTTATTTCTTTTGAGAACCGTTCGGAGAAGAAGCACCATCTCCAGAGAATAATGCAATACGGGACGACCCATTTAACTACATAGTAACCAGTACATAAATAGGTACCCAGTAACTACATAGTTACTGTGCAATAATGTATGTGTGTGGCCACCGTCATTTGACATCTTTTTTCGGGTATAAATCAGCCTGTTTGCGTGTGCTGAAAAAATTGAGAGAGAATTTTTTATGGCCCCAACCATTATGCAGGGAGAGTAGGGATTAAAAGCAACCCATGAACATAGGATTTGCAGACATTGTCGTAGAATGAGGGATCGTTATTCTTATTTGGGATCACATTAGAAATAATTATATTTCATTATAATTCTGCGTTTTAGATTCTTGTGAGTTGGAACGAATTTAGAATATTGCAGAAATAGGTGATGTGACAAATCATCCAAAAATATCATCGTGGAGAAGAAGGTGATCATATGTTAGCCATGTGATGAGGAGAAACAACAAGAGAATACCAAAGCAGACCCTCATATAGGAATAGGGGTGATAAAAGAAAAAAGATGTCGACCTTGAGAAATACTAAATACAACACTGAGGCGAGGGAGAATAACCACAGGCATCAGCTCCCTCGCCGAGTCGAAAGGACAGTAGATAGATAGATTTCATCAGCCCGTATTTTTTTCTTCTCCAAATAACCAAAACTAATATCTGGACATGGGGCGAGCTCCTTTTTTGCCATTCTGTGGTAAACGTGTGACATTTGAATTGACACATTTTTTTTTCTTTACAGTAATTTTTATTTGTTACGGAGCCTTAAAGTGAACAATTGTTGAAACACATTTTTTTGCCTCCGCATCGAGGGTTGACTACAATGGAGCGCCTATCTGCTCTGTATCTTACTTTGATTGTGCAGGTTGTCTTATGCTGACCTATCCATCTTTTGATGTTACTCGTCCATGTTAGTCTTGGTCTGCCTCTGCCTCTATTAAGGAGCCAGTGGTGGGGTGTACTAAACACTCCATAGTATGGTGACAGGCACAATAATGACGTTTCGGCCTGTGGCCTTCTTCAGAATACAAGGACAACGACAACAAACGGTGAAGCACAATTATCTATAACTACATGTTAGATGATCAAGTGGAGGGCGAGGAAAGTAGAATGTTGAAATAAGAAAGGAGATGGAAGAGAGAAATTAATACTACATGAGGAGAGGTAGGAGGGGCGTCAATATTATATGAAATAGAAAAAGAAAAAAATATTTAAAAAAAAGAGAAAAATGTATCATAAAATGAACTTAGCTTAAAACAGCAAGTCTGCCCTCCATGCTGGAACACATCAGAATGACTTGGAGTTTAAAGGATGTGTCTAGAAAGTAACACGTGACTGAAACGCGCAAGTTTAGAAATACAAGAGTACCTGTGTGGCGGGAAAACAAATCAGAGGGGGCGGGGGAGGGGTGGGGGGAAGAAAGATAGGCGAAGCTGCCAAACTACTATAAAAACGATAGTCAATGGTGAGAGGAAAACTAGAGGCCCAAAAACAAAGGCCTGGAGGGGCCAAACTGCTAGCCAATAAATCACTCGGACAATGCAAGTGAGAGATCCCGCGAGAGGTAAAAAGAAAGAGTGAATGAAAAAACAAAGTAGTGAACTGGGTGAGAGAGATAGACTCTACAGAATGGATAGCCTGGGGCTGGAATAGTTGAGAGGTAGGTCAACGAAGGAAGGAAGAGGGGGGAAGTGAATATCAGAGGAAGAGATAAGGAGAGGAAGAATAAGAAAGACGGTATAAGTCAAGTAGGTAGGAAGAAGGGCGTTAGAGTGATAGAGGGGTAGTCCGGAGGAAGTTAGTCAATCGAGAGGTAGGTAAGTATTAGAGGAGGAGGTATGGAGAGGAGGGATAAGAAGCAGGTATGTGAAAAGCGGATAGGAGGAGAGGCGGTAGGTCAGAAGTGAATAGAAAGAGAGAGAGTCTCGAAGAAGTGGAGTAATAGGGGAATGGTGCGCAAGATGTATGTGCCATAGGAGGTAAAGAAGTTGGGAAATGATAGAACAAAGCGGGATAATGAGGGTCCTAGTGTAAACGCGATTATTGCTTCTTCTCTAGCAATCACTAATCTGGGCATTTACAGCAACATCTGGGGCATGGTACACTCAGGATCAGGCTTCACGCCTTCTCGTGGACTGACTTCGCGTTGTGTTTCTGTACTTGACAACTCCAGACTCGTTCATCGCAGGATCAGTCACCCTTCCAACACAGCAAGTAACAACACCAGGAATAATAAACAATAGTTTAATACATTAACAGCTTGCACATACTGCCATGGCGTCCGCCACTAAGTCATGTATGATAACCAATTGTAAACAAGAACTTCTCTGGACAGACATACTGGTGCATCAATAAATGCTTCACAATGATATGATTCACACCCCATGTTCACACCTCACAGCTAACTGCTGTTGACGATTTCTACAAGGGCACCTGGCACACAGCCCACAGTGCATATGAACACTTTACTCCTACTGAAAGATTCGAATCGATAATCACGGCACACAGCCGATAGTTCATCTTGAAACCTTAACACTGATTAAGGCCTCTAGTTATTTGATGACGGCACTCAGCCGACAGTCACATTGAACTCTTGCTAATAATGAAGAGTCCTATATTGATAATCACGGCACACAGCCGATAGTTCATCTTGAAACCTTAACACTGATGAAGGCCTCTAGTTATTTGATAACGGCACTCAGCCGACCGTCACATTGAACTCTTGCTAATAATGAAGAGTCCTATATTGATAATCACGGCACACAGCCGATAGTTCATCTTGAAACCTTAACACTGATGAAGGCCTCTAGTTATTTGATAACGGCACTCAGCCGACAGTCACATTGAACTCTTGCTAATAATGAAGAGTCCTATATTGATAATCACGGCACACAGCCGATAGTTCATCTTGAAACCTTAATACTGATGAAGGCCTCTAGTTATTTGATAACGGCACTCAGCCGACAGTCACATTGAATTCTTGCTAATAATGAAGAGTCCTATATTGATAATCACGGCACACAGCCGATAGTTCATCTTGAAACCTTAACACTGATGAAGGCCTCTAGTTATTTGATAACGGCACTCAGCCGACCGTCACATTGAACTCTTGCTAATAATGAATAGTCCTATATTGATAATCACGGCACACAGCCGACAGTTCATCTTGAAACCTTAATACTGATGAAGGCCTCTAGTTTCTGTCCTAATGGCACACAGCCGACAGTTCAACTTGATATGCATTGTCTACTGATGAAGAATTCTAAATTCTGTCCTAGTGGCACACAGCCGACAGTTCAACTTGATATGCATTGTCTACTGATGCAGATTTCTAAATTCTGTCCTAATGGCACACAGCCGACAGTTCAACTTGATATGCATTGTCTACTGATGCAGATTTCTAAATTCTGTCCTAATGGCACACAGCCGACAGTTTAACTTGATATGCATTGTCTACTTTAGACCTAGTTGCAGTTAACTAACTTAGCTATCTCTCACTTGATGACTAGCCTGTTACTACGATCATCAGATCACTAGTTGTTGTAATCTATCTCTACCGTAACTTAGTGACTCAACTATCTAGTTCGACTACTGGCCACACACTAACCTGTAACCCAGAATCTGTTTCATACTGTTCCTTGCCCACAGTCTCGTTGTGTCCTGTCGGACACCACGTCTGCATCTGGCCTCGACTCCAGCTCGAATGAATTATATTCTCACTAGTTCTTTCTCTTCAATTTCGTTCACTCATGTACCTCGCCTTGCACGCTTTCCTACTAAATTTCCTGCGCCCCCCTACCTGTCTCCCCTTGCATGATTTCCCCGTGGTCTGTCGTTCCTAATTACATCTACTGTTCCCCTTATCTCCCCTCTCAACATCTCCTTAATTTTCATCATTACGTCCCCTTGACCACATCTCCCACCTATCACTCTTCTTCAATTATGTAAACGCGATTATTGCTTCTTCTCTAGCAATCACTAATCTGGGCATTTACAGCAACATCTGGGGCATGGTACACTCAGGATCAGGCTTCACGCCTTCTCGTGGACTGACTTCGCGTTGTGTTTCTGTACTTGACAACTCCAGACTCGTTCATCGCAGGATCAGTCACCCTTCCAACACAGCAAGTAACAACACCAGGAATAATAAACAACAGTTTAATACATTAACAGCTTGCACATACTGCCATGGCGTCCGCCACTAAGTTATGTATGATAACCAATTGTAAACAAGAACTTCTCTGGACAGACATACTGGTGCATCAATAAATGCTTCACAATGATATGATTCACACCCCATGTTCACACCTCACAGCTAACTGCTGTTGACGATTTCTACAAGGGCACCTGGCACACAGCCCACAGTGCATATGACAGCTTTACTCCTACTGAAAGATTCGAATCGATAATCACGGCACACAGCCGATAGTTCATCTTGAAACCTTAATACTGATGAAGGCCTCTAGTTATTTGATGACGGCACTCAGCCGACAGTCACATTGAACTCTTGCTAATAATGAAGAGTCCTATATTGATAATCACGGCACACAGCCGATAGTTCATCGTGAAACCTTAACACTGATGAAGGCCTCTAGTTATTTGATAACGGCACTCAGCCGACCGTCACATTGAACTCTTGCTAATAATGAAGAGTCCTATATTGATAATCACGGCACACAGCCGATAGTTCATCTTGAAACCTTAATACTGATGAAGGCCTCTAGTTTCTGTCCTAATGGCACACAGCCGACAGTTCAACTTGATATGCATTGTCTACTGATGAAGAATTCTAAATTCTGTCCTAGTGGCACACAGCCGACAGTTCAACTTGATATGCATTGTCTACTGATGCAGATTTCTAAATTCTGTCCTAATGTCACACAGCCGACAGTTTAACTTGATATGCATTGTCTACTTTAGACCTAGTTGCAGTTAACTAACTTAGCTATCTCTCACTTGATGACTAGCCTGTTACTACGATCATCAGATCACTAGTTGTTGTAATCTATCTCTACCGTAACTTAGTGACTCAACTATCTAGTTCGACTACTGGCCACACACTAACCTGTAACCCAGAATCTGTTTCATACTGTTCCTTGCCCACAGTCTCGTTGTGTCCTGTCGGACACCACGTCTGCATCTGGCCTCGACTCCAGCTCGAATGAATTATATTCTCACTAGTTCTTTCTCTTCAATTTCGTTCACTCATGTACCTCGCCTTGCACGCTTTCCTACTAAATCTCCTGCGCCCCCCTACCTGTCTCCCCTTGCATGATTTCCCCGTGGTCTGTCGTTCCTAATTACATCTACTGTTCCCCTTATCTCCCCTCTCAACATCTCCTTAATTTTCATCATTACGTCCCCTTGACCACATCTCCCACCTATCACTCTTCTTCACTAGGAGAGGAATGAAAGTTGACATCAGGATGTAGTAGGTGATGTGGATAGAGGCGTGGAAATCTCTGACATATTCGATGAAACGGGAGATCTCATCCTATGGAAGGTCAGACAGACCAATGCAGTCATCGATGTACTGTGTGAAGTCTCTTGTACTAGTGCGATGTGAATCTGGTGCTTGTGCAAGATTCTGACTAATTCTGTTTTCTTGTTCTTGAGACCAGAAATATTGAATTGTAGTATATTTAGTTTGTTCATTTCTTCAATCTGCCCTATTCTAAAACTCTTCCTTCTCCAAGATGTTTGAAATTTATAGCTTGTTGAACCAGATGTTTCTTGTCTTTGGCTGTATTGTTTGTATTTCTTCCAAAAAGTAATTTTTCGCACAGCCAAGCTTGCTTGATCTCTGTCAGGTGCAGACCTTGTTGAATGAGGTGACGTCCAAGTTTGTATGATATTGCTGTATTTGTGTACATAGCATTTTCAGTCTGGGGAGCCTGTGGACTAAGTTCCCAACCTAAGATGAAATTTGCACCCCATTTATCATCTCGCAACTTCCCTCCATGGCACCCTGGGGTTCTGCCTCTGCCAACCATCCATGTGTTCATTCTTTCAGACCGTAAAGTCTAGCAGGATTCACATTTGCCCAATCCCTGCTACTGTCAGTAGTAGTGGTGGCGGTATACCCCCTTCTCCCCCCCCCCCCCCAACAGTTAACGTGCATGCACCGAAATTGCACCAAAGACAATGGATTTTGCACCGTGCAATAGTGATTAAAAAAAAAAATTCGCTATTTTTTCGAAATTGACTATTTTTTTTTTTGGGGGGGGGGGGGGGGTGGGGTAATTTTTTTTTGGGTTCGTCAGTTTGTCGAAACGGTCCACTGCGTCTGAGGGATTAATTCAGGTAAATTGAAAAGATCGTGGCTCGGTGGTAATCGGCTTATCGTGTGGTGCGTGCGGGTCGTGATCGGCTCTCGCGCGGTCTGTCGCTCGCTGGTTATGGACACAAGTGGTTCTAAAACTTGTGTGTCAGCGGTTCTAAAACTTGCGCGCTCACGCCGGTTATCGGGGCGTGCGGGTGGGGAAAGGGGGTGCCTTTATTGGTCGAGTGTTATTAGTATCGTTAGCATCATGTGTGAGGTGGGTATTAGGCAACAGGAGGCGACATGTAAAAAAAAATGCTGACAAGCAATGACGTTGAAGAGGGGTATTGTTAGGAAAAGGTAAATACGACTATCTCGCGTGCGACGAGGGTGGGGGAACGGGGTTGGTCGGCACAGGGTGTGTTATTGTAGTATCGCTAACATCATGTACCAGGTGTGATTATAGCGATTTTTTTTGTGACACATGTTCATCAAATGCCACCCTCAACAGCAACATGTACCCTTCATGTCCTATCATCATGCCACACAAAGTATGAAACCGATTATTAGTGACACATCATCATCATGTGCCACCCTCAACAGCATCATCAACCCTTCATGTCCTATCATCATCATGTGCCACCCTCAACACCATCATCAACCTTCATGTCCTATCATCATCATCATACCACACAAAGTATCAAACCGATTATTAGTGACACATCATCATCATGTGCCACCCTCAACAGCATCATCAACCCTTCATGTCCTATCATCATCATCATCATCATCATCATCATCAAGCCACACAAAGTATCAACCAGCGAAATTCTCTCTCTCTCTCTCTCACGGGGTCTACGGCGTGACAGGTCAGGTACTTAGCACACGGTCCACTTCGTCACTTTGTCGAACGGTCCACCGCGTCTGACAGATTAACTCAGGTAAATTGAAAAGATCGTCCGTCAAACAGTCGGTTGCGTCTCAGGATATTTCAGTTAACCAACCAGCCCTCAGATAAAACCCCGATTGAAAAGAAAACGGACTTATTTTAAAAATAATAAAATATAATGATAAAAAATCAATATTTTTAAAAACTTAAAATGAAGGGAAATTTAACAATATAGGCGATCTCGTAACTGATTGGGTCGCGGATCTCGCACTACATTTTTTAGTGATCATGTGCCACCCTCAACAGCATCATCAACCTTCATGTCCTATCATCATCATGTGCCACCCTCAACACCATCATCAACCTTCATGTCCTATCATCATCATGTGCCACCCTCAACACCATCATCAACCCTTCATGTCCTATCATCATCATACCACACAAAGTATCAAACCGATTATTAGTGTCTACATTTTTAGTGACACATCATCATCATGTGCCACCCTCAACAGCATTATCAACCCTTCATGACCTATCATCATCATGCCACACAAATTATCAAGCCGCGAAATTCTCTCTCTCTCTCTCTCTCTCTCTCTCTCTCTCTCGCACAGAGTAGAGTGTTATTGTAGGACGGTCCTGAAAACAATGTAACTAAAGCGGTGGGGCTTATCGGATTAGCTCGTCGAACGTTCTCGCGTGGTCTTAAAAAATATTTAGGAAATGAATATTATCCCTCCCCAGAAAAAATACCAGACCGCTTAAGAGAATGGCTTGGTAGAAGGTTAACAACAGAAATGAAAAAAAAATAATTCTATCCAAATTTTAACAATTCAGAATTATTGATGGAAAAAATGAAAAGCTCCCGGGTGGGGAATCGAACACTGGTCTCGCGGGTGGAGAGATTTAATTGATTGTTCACTTAACATCATCATGTGTTATGTCGGCTCGTCGGCTTATCTCGGAGTACCATCATCAACATGTACCCACCATCTCTTCATGTCCCACTACCATTTGTAATCAGAAAAGCTCCCGGGTGGGGAATCTGGGTGTTTTCCCTTTTGATTGTTCGTCACGGGGTGTAAATATGTTGTCGGTGTTATTAGTGTCGAAGTTTTTTTAGTATCGCTGACATGGTGACTTAACGTCATCGGCATCATCATCATCATCATCATCATCATCATTATGGGGCATAGCGGTTGGCGTGTTTTGTAGTAAGATGGGTAATGTGACCGGTTTGTAAATCAGCTAACTTGGAAATCTAAGAGTAACTTTAAAATAATGACGATCCCAGAAAGTATGCCCAGTTAAGAAAGTTGGTAGATCAAGTTATATCTTTTGTTGGTTCGGGTCGCGGGGGGCTCGTCGGATTGGCGCTCGGGGAGCTCTTCGGGTCGGCTGGCGGGGGTCCTCGGTCCGGCGCGGGGCTCGTCGGGTCGGCGCGGGCAACATCACCATGTGTAGTAAGGTGTGCTAACATTAAATAGTGACGCTCTCTCTCTCTCTCATTTTGTTTTATCCTGTTTAAATAGTGGACTTAACACAATTTCTAAATATATATATATACACACACAATCAAACATTTCAGATCGAATAATGAGATACATCAATTGCGAACCATCACAGTTATCACCACTACTGTCCAACAAGGAAATAACTCAATACGATGGCAAAACGAGCACTATACAATACAATCTTCATCTCAACGCTGTGCTACCTGGACCCTAGATGCAAGAACAATAAGAAAAATAACCTCTACCGAGATGAAATGTGAAGAACTGAGAAGAAACCTAGGAATAGCCCCCGCCATATAATATATAAGGAAACAATAGATAAAATAGTTTGGCTAGGTGACTGGGCAGACAGATCAAAACACAACACAACGAGCCTTCAGCAAATGTTGTGAAAACACCGACCTCTGCTAAAACAAACCCGACCTCTGCTAAAATAAACCCGACCTCTGCTAAAACAAACCCGACCTCTGCTAAAACAAACCCTACCTCTGCTAAAACAAACCCTACCTCTGCTAAAGGAAACCCGACCACTGCTAAAACAAACCCTACCTCTGCTAAAACAAACCCTACCTCTGCTAAAGCAAACCCGACCACTGCTAAAACAAACCCGACCACTGCTAAAACAAACCCTACCTCTGCTAATGCAAACCCGACCACTGCTAAAACAAACCCGACCTCTGCTAAAACAAACCCTACCTCTGCTAAAACAAACCCGACCAGTCATTTTGCATGTCACACAGACACATCCATCAGAGGTTCCTTTCCTTAATTTGCGTCAAAATCAATATACCAGAGCATTCGAGATATTACTCCACTCCATTGCGGTGCCCCTAAAAACAGGCTAACCACCTTTTCTTCTTTTTTTTCTTTCCGCATCTGCCGTTCAGCGTCGAGGGGAGATACAATTTGCGGTCTCTTGCTCTTCTGTTCGCCTCTGCTGCTGTTATGTTTCCTAACGCTTCTAATTGTACATCGATCCATCTTTTTTCGTGGTCGACCGTTGGGTCTGGTGTTCTCACAACATTTGCTGAAGGCTCGTTGTGTTGTGTTTTGATCTGTCTGCCCTGTCACCTAGCCAAACTATTTTATCTATTGTTTCCTTATATATTATATGGCGGGGGCTATTCCTAGGTTTCTTCTCAGTTCTTCACATTTCATCTCTGTAGAGGTTATTTTTCTTATTGTTCTTGCATCTAGGGTCCAGGTAGCACAGCGTTGAGATGAAGATTGTATTGTATAGTGCTCGTTTTGCCATCGTATTGAGTTATTTCTTTGTTGGACAGTAGTGGTGATAACTGTGATGGTTCGCAATTGATGTATCTCATTATTCGATCTGAAATGTTTGATTGTGTGTGTGTATATATATATATTTAGAAATTGTGTTAAGTCCCCTATTCAAACAGGATAAAACAAAATGAAAATCATTTTAGTGGAATTGTAACTTCAAGAATTTCGTAGTATGGCCCAGCTACTTTTTAGTGTAAGTTCAAGCTCAGAAGACGAGGAAAGTTCTGAAGAGTCTGAGTGGTCATTGGAAGAGCAAGCTTTCCCATCTTGGACACCACCTAATGCTTATTTTAATAATGGGTTAACTTTAGATTCCATCTTCAAGAAGATCCTCGATAGTGTGGTAAACAGAAATTAAACCTCTGATCATGTGAGGATTCAGCCACTATTAAATTCGAGATCACAGGATGAGGAGAGTGATGAAAGTTCCGAGATTAGAGGTGTAGAGAATTCTGCTCCGGAGTTAGATTATGAGGAAGTTAATGCTCGCTGGAATAAAATTTACCCTACTATCAGCAACACTTCCACTCAACCACACGATCCGACAAAAAATATAATTAACAGGGTATGTATTTGTTTGTCGTTTATTTAGTGTTACAGGCGATTTATAATCTGATATACCAACACCAAACCCATATGTATCGATCGATAATTCCATGACTTAACAGAGATTTCTATAATCCCAATTTTTTTTTCTAAACACAGACATTCAGGTTAGTTATAGCTACCAACATCACATGACTGTGAAAGAGAGAGAGAGAGAGAGAGAGTGAGAGAGAGAGCGTCACTATTTAATGTTAGCACACCTTACTACACATGGTGATGTTGCCCGCGCCGACCCGACGAGCCCTGCGCCGGACCGAGGATCCCCGCGCGCCGACCCGACGACCCCCGCGCGCCGACTCGAAGAGCCCCCCCGAGCGCCGACCCACCGAGCCCCCCGCGACCCGAACCAACAAAAGATATAACTTGATCTACCAACTTTCTTAACTGGACATACTTTCTGTGATCGTCATTATTTTAAAGTTACTCTTAGATTTCCAAAGTTAGCTGATTTACAAACCGGTCACATTACCCATCTTACTACAAAACACGCCAACCGCTATGCCCCATGATGATGATGATGATGATGATGCCGACGACGTTAAGTCACCATGTCAGCGATACTAAAAAAAACTTCTTCACTAATAACACCGACAACATATTTACACCCCGTGACGAACAATCAAAAGGGAAAACACCCAGATTCACCACCCGGGAGCTTTTCTGATTACACATGGTAGTGTGACATGAAGAGATGGTGGGTACATGTTGATGATGGTACTCCGAGATAAGCCGCCGAGCCGACATAACACATGATGATGTTAAGTGAACAATCAATTAAATCTCTCCACCCGCGAGACCAGTGTTCGATTCCCCACCCGGGAGCTTTTCATTTTTTCCATCAATAATTCCGAATTGTTAAAATTTGGATAGAATTATTTTTTTTTTCATTTCTGTTGTTAACCTTCTACCAAGCCATTCTCTTAAGCGATCTGGTATTTTTTCTGGGGAGGGATAATATTCATTTCTTAAATATTTTTTAAAACCACGCGAGAACGTTCGACGAGCTAATCCGATAAGCCCCACCGCTTTAGTTACATTGTTTTCAGGACCGTCATACAATAACACTCTACTCTGTGCGAGAGAGAGAGAGAGAGAGAGAGAGAGAGAGAGAGAGAGATTTCGCGGCTTGATAATTTGTGTGGCATGATGATGATAGGTCATGAAGGGTTGATAATGCTGTTGAGGGTGGCACATGATGATGATGTGTCACTAAAAATGTAGACACTAATAATCGGTTTGATACTTTGTGTGGTATGATGATGATAGGACATGAAGGGTTGATGATGGTGTTGAGGGTGGCACATGATGATGATAGGACATGAAGGTTGATGATGGTGTTGAGGGTGGCACATGATGATGATAGGACATGAAGGTTGATGATGCTGTTGAGGATGGCACATGATCACTAAAAAATGTAGTGCGAGATCCGCGACCCAATCAGTTACGAGATCGCCTATATTGTTAAATTTCCCTTCATTTTAAGTTTTTAAAAATATTGATTTTTTATCATTATATTTTATTATTTTTAAAATAAGTCCGTTTTCTTTTCAATCGGGGTTTTACCTGAGGGCTGGTTGGTTAACTGAAATATCCTGAGACGCAACCGACTTTTTGACGGACGATCTTTTCAATTTACCTGAGTTAATCTGTCAGACGCGGTGGACCGTTCGACAAAGTGACGAAGTGGACCGTGTGCTAAGTACCTGGCCTGTCACGCCGTAGACCCCGTGAGAGAGAGAGAGAATTTCGCTGGTTGATACTTTGTGTGGCTTGATGATGATGATGATGATGATAGGACATGAAGGGTTGATGATGCTGTTGAGGGTGGCACATGATGATGATGTGTCACTAATAATCGGTTTGATACTTTGTGTGGTATGATGATGATGATAGGACATGAAGGTTGATGATGGTGTTGAGGGTGGCACATGATGATGATAGGACATGAAGGGTTGATGATGCTGTTGAGGGTGGCACATGATGATGATGTGTCACTAATAATCGATTTGATACTTTGTGTGGCATGATGATAGGACATGAAGGGAACATGTTGCTGTTGAGGGTGGCATTTGATGATGATGTGTCACAAAAAAAATCGCTATAATCACACCTGGTACATGATGTTAGCGATACTACAATAACACACCCTGTGCCGATCAACCCCGTTCCCCCACCCTCGTCGCACGCGAGATAGTCGTATTTACCTTTTCCTAACAATACCCCCCTTCAACGTCATTGCTTGTAGCATTTTTTTTACATGTCGCCTCCTGTTGCCTAATACCCACCTCACACATGATGCTAACGATACTAATAACACTCGACCAATAAAGGTACCCCCTTTCCCCACCCGCACGCCCCGATAACCGGCGTGAGCGCGCAAGTTTTAGAACCGCTGACACACAAGTTTTAGAACCAGTGGTGTCCATAACCAGCGAGCGACAGACCGCGCGAGAGCCGATCACGACCCGCACGCACCACACGATAAGCCGATTACCACCGAGCTACGATCTTTTCAATTTACCTGAGTTAATCCATCAGACGCAGTGGACCGTTTCGACAAACTGACGAACCCAAAAAAAAATTACCCCCCCCCCCCCCCCCAAAAAAAAAAAAAAAATAGTCAATTTCGAAAAAATAGCGAATTTTTTTTTTTTTTAATCACAATTGCACGGTGCAAAATCCATTGTCTTTGGTGCAATTTCGGTGCGTGCACGTGCACTTTTGAGTCGGTATACCGCCACCACTACTACTATTCCCTTCTACTGACACTTCTCCGCTCTTTCAGGGGTACCATGTGTAGGGGGTTAAGGCAAAGATATGCAAGTGAATGCATAAAAATTCGAAGCTGCAGTAAAGCTGAATGCGAGAAAAAATTGAAAAAAAGAAAAAATGGTATGTTAGAAGCTTTACGTGACTAGTAGACGACACAGATTCGAACGACGTTTCGGCTCAATAGGCCTTCAGCAGTTGTAGGCCATTTGCATTGACAGAGAATCATCTGCTACCTTGTATTTTCCTTTCTAAATATGCTTTCAGTAGACTGCTGTGTCTTTTAACATGCCCCACTAATCTAATATCTTGTTTGAATTGTTCTTCTATAAATAAACATTTCAAAGGCTTCAATTTTCTGTTCTGTTTTCTTGTCTAATGTCCATGTTTCATGTTTGTTATTGTTTCTGCGCCAAACAGGAATGTTGAGATATAACATTTTGCTATTCTTAGTTTTAACCCTGGTGTTATTTGTTTTGATGTTAGTATATTTTTCATGACAATAAAATTGCTTTTGCAACTCTTATTCTTTTGTTGTCATTGTAAAAAGTATTGTTATGGAAATATAGTTTTAGAAGCAGTGATTTCTGCAATATGTGCCATTTTGGCACGCAAGGTTTTTGTTTTTGAGACAAACTACGATCCCAGTGAACTCAGAAATGACAAAGAATGACAGCCTGTATCAAATTACCAACATATTCAACAAAGATGGGAAAAATATTTCGAAGACTATATTTTCGAGATGATAAATGGGGTGCAAATTTCATCTTAGGGTGGGAATATAGTCCACAGGCTCCCCAGACTGAAAATACAGCAATATCATACAAACTTGGACGTCACCTCATTCAACAAGGTCTGCACTTGACAGTGATCAAGCAAGCTTGGCTGTGCGAAAAATTACTTTTTGGAAGAAATACAAACAATACGGCCAAAGGCCAGAAACATCTGGTTCAACAAGCTATAAATTTCAAACATCTTGGAGAAGGAAGAGTTTTAGGACAGGGCAGATTGAAGAAATGAACAAACTAAATATACTACAATTCAATATTTCTGGTCTCAAGAACAAGAAAACAGAATTAGTCAGAATCTTGCACAAGCACCAGACCCATATCGCAATAGTACAAGAGACTTCACACAAGAACATAGATACACACATAACAGACTTCACCAGCTACCAAAATTAATGCACCATCAACTGCAGGAACATAGCCACCTTTATGTGAGGAATAACACACAAAGAGATGTAGTTGCAATGGATAATGGGGGACCAACAGATGTTCCTATAGCTCAGTGGTTAGTGAACTGGACTACAAAGGACAAGAGGTAGGGTTCGATCCCAACCGTCGGCTTCCGGTTCACCCAGCCTTTAATGGGTACCGGATTTTTTTCTGGGAAAGTAAAGCGGCACGGGTGTGATACCGACCACATTACCTCAAAAATCATGTGCCGAATGTCTGTAAAATTTATGGTCACTAACACCATATTCCTTATACGCCACTTGGCGTGAGGGGGGTACTTTACTTCTTTTTTTAAAACAGATGTTCAGAAAGCCACAATTTGGTACACATCTAGCAAATATAACATCTATAATGTCTATAGCTCACCAGGAACGCTGTGTGTTATAACAGGACTGGATCAGATTAATTACCATAAACTGTTCTAGCTGGAGACTTCAATGGACATTCGCCACAATGGGGATGCTCTGACTTAAACTCTACAGGACAATTCTTAGAAGATCTTTGTCTATCAAATAACCTCACAGTCAAGTCATGCAGGATATCTACACAGACCCTGCTTCACAAGACATAGTAACAAATAATAATAACAAATGAATATTATTATAGAGGGAAACTTCCGAGGCGATAATCAGCGAATTATTTCAGAGGAAGATGTATGTTTACAGCACTCGGAAAAAATGACAAATAATCAATAGAAAAAAAAAAACCAAAGAACAATATATGGTCTGAAGCAGGATCGAACCCGTACTCCTTGGCACAGCGCCTTGCCATGAGAAGCCAAACACTAGGGAACACTGCCAATACAGCTAACTAATAGTTCCATGGCTAACAGCCCTTAAAATTGTTGTAAATAGTTTTGTGTAGTTAGTTGTCATTAATGCCGTGTGACTCGGCGTGAATCTGATAGCAGGCAAAGAAGTATGCATTCGTACAGGGTGAGTAGGGAACTCAACCACTACTTTTATGTGTGCATGAACTGGTCACGATATATTGTCAATCGTTTGAATGCACTAGAATTTGTAATGTTCTTACCATGCTGGCAGACGTAGTGCTGCTGAAGGAGGCACCAGAGTGTGTCTGCAATAAGTTATTGTCAATCTACAGCGTGCTAGAGAATGTTCAATGTTATTAATATACTGGTAGACGCTGCACTGCTGAAGTAGTCAGGAGTATAAAAATTTTTCAAGTTGTGTCAATACTATTGCAAGTGTGAGATTCACTGTCAATGTAATATGTTAACAGACATGGGGCTGATAATACATCAATCACAGTGGTGTCAAGTACTACATGACTCAGGACAGTCAACAGGCCTGCGTTTAGTCGGGCACGGCGGCTGAACTAGGTCAGGTCACTACTTATGCATGACCGCTTCGTAGTTGCGAGTGAGAATGCAGTGGGGGGGGGGGGGGCTAGAAGGTAGCACACCTTACCCAGGCCTCCATGTAAACACAAGCCACGGCAAGTAAACCGCGTACGCGGCGAGGGCGACAACGATGATTATCAGTTGAGGAAATTGTTAGCTAACAAGCATTCTATTATCATTCATCAGCAGTGACGATGTTGAAGATAAGAAAGCTGGCATCTATTACAATTGCACAAACCCCAAATGACTCAATTTCAATAATGAAACTACCAGCACTGGAAGGAAAATTGTAGAAAATCTTAACTGCTACTTTCCTTAAGGTGATAGAGCAAAACGCTGCACTGCTGAAGTAGTCAGGAGTATAACAATTTTTCAAGTTGTGTCAATACTATTGCAAGTGTGAGATTCACTGTCAATGTAATATGTTAACAGACATGGGGCTGATAATACATCAATCACAGTGGTGTCAAGTACTACATGACACAGAACAGTCAACAGGCCTGCGTTTAGTCGGGCACGGCGGCTGAACTAGGTCAGTTCACAACTTATGCATGACTGCTTCGTAGTTGCGAGTGAGAATGCAGTGGGGGGGGGGGGGGGGGGCTAGAAGGTAGCACACCTTACCCAGGCCTCCATGTAAACACAAGCCACTGCAAGTAAACCGCGTACGCGGCGAGGGCGACAACGATGATTATCAGTTGTGGAAATTGTTAGCTAACAAGCATTCTATTATCATTCATCAGCAGTGACGATGTTGAAGATAAGAAAGCTGGCATCTATTACAATTGCACAAACCCCAAATGACTCAATTTCAATAATGAAACTACCGGCACTGGAAGGAAAATTGTAGAAAATCTTAACTGCTACTTTCCTTAAGGTGATAGAGCGAACACGCTGCACTGCTGAAGTAGTCAGGAGTGTAACAATTTTTCAAGTTGTGTCAATACTATTGCAAGTGTGAGATTCACTGTCAATGTAATATGTTAACAGACATGGGGCTGATAATACATCAATCACAGTGGTGTCAAGTACTACATGACACAGAACAGTCAACAGGCCTGCGTTTAGTCGGGCACGGCGGCTGAACTAGGTCAGTTCACAACATATGCATGACCGCTTCGTAGTTGCGAGTGAGAATGCAGTTGGGGGAGGGGGGGGGGGCTGGAAGGTAGCACACCTTACCCAGGCCTCCATGTAAACACAAGCCACGGCAAGTAAACCGCGTACGCGGCGATGGCGGCAACGATGATTATCAGTTGTGGAAATTGTTAGCTAACAAGAATTCTATTATCATTCATCTACAGTGACGATGTGAAGATAAGAAATCTGGCATCTGTTACAATTGCACAAACCCCAAATGACTCAATTTCAATAATGAAACTACCAGCACTGGAAGGAAAATTGTAGAAAATCTTAATTGCTACTTTGCTTAAGGTGATAGAGCGAACAAACCCATAGAAACAGATAAACTACATCTATATAATATCTCTATAAATATATATTGACCTTTCGAGCCGTAGCCGGCCCATAGGGCGTAGACCAAGATACTCCTTCTCATATCTGAATTTTTGTTCTAGCAGTTTTCAATTCTTTTAAATATATTTTATCAAATCTCGCCATTTGTCTCTGTTCTATGCAAGCAGCTCTATCTCATTGAGGGAGCCGAATCCTGCTGCTCTTGCCTCTCTCATCAATGTTCTTCTCAGTGTCTCTCTGGGTCTTCCTCTTTTCCTCTTACCTGTTGTTTCCCATATGAGGGCTTGCTTTGCTATTCGGTTATTATCTCTTCTCATCACATGTCCAACATGTGTCCATCGTCTTTTCTTTATTACTGAAGATATTAGTGGTTGATTGGCGATTTCTCTAATTTACTCGTTAGTAGTAGATGGTTGTGTTGGGTCGGACTTGGATACAAAGGGATATAGAATTACTCCAGGGTGGAGTAACATGCTCCAGGCATCAGCTGATAATAATGGTTATATGGAGGAACTGCTCCACCATGGATGATGTAGATAGTGTATATGAGAAGAGGTTGTCAATTGGTAGGTGGAAAGTTAATAATGAGGGTATAGATTAGGGTGTGAGCTGACCTATCTGAATCGATAATTGTATGTATAGAGGTTATGATGGGAGATATTATAGGGTATTAGAGGTGGTGTGTTTGTGTAACAAACACCATAATAACGATATGAACACAATTAGTACATCAATACGTTACAACGAGTAAAAAAAGAAAACATAAGACCATCAGCCATAATAATCTGTTTAACCATAATAGTACGAAACAATGTGTAAAGGAAAGGGAAGGTGTCGACATATACGAGGTTCTCCATGTATATAATTACATATCAAGTGCAGTAGGTGTAGTCAAAGGACATGTATCACAGGTAGATTATAAGTAAGTTTAATACTTTATACACTAGATACCTAACGGTAAAGTCGTCACATTGTCGTTGTGCACACGGCGTTTGATGTAGAAATAAGAGAGAGAATTTCTGTGCTGTGTATATGTATAGACACTCGATTTATAACGTTTAAACCCCACATTTTTCCCTCCCTGCGCCTGTTGTGTCTTGGGAACCTTCATAAATATATCTTTGTCTAGTTTATTGTGATGTTTGCTAAGCCCTTTAGTACTAGTTTTTGAGTAATCTCCAAAACAGTGGTATGTTTTACTACATAACGATACCATCCCATCCCCTTCGTACTCTAACTTAAATTAACCGGGGGTACGTTTATGGTACAATTGTGTTTTTTCGCAGTCTTGACAATCTACCTTAACTTTACCTTTACTCCTAACAAACAACTCCCGATGAACGCTACAGGTCTCTGAGGGGAACCACTTTATAAAAAGTGTCTAGTAAAAGTATCTAACGGCGTCAGCTAAACTAGGTTTACTTAACGCCAAATACAGACTGTCAGTGTCCATTTCACACAGTTGAAATTATGATGTCTCTACGAACCGGTCTAAAAAATCGTAATAAAATTGCAACATCAGTAGCTTGGCGTATTGATATACAAAGTAGCCGATTTGTAACGGAAGGTCCCACCTCGTCGTCTTTTTTAACATTTCCACCTCGAATATATTTCCTACTCCTAAATCTGTCATATGTTTAAATAGGGGGTCGTTAACGAGATTGGAAACGGTCTCACCCTCGCAGTACGCGACGTTCAAGTGTTTCGCTTTATCGGTGAGAGTTTTTCCGTACGCCGAATTTCCTAACAACTTCATGGTCTCACTAGTAATGGACTGCGTCTCATCTACATCCCCTTTTCACCTGGCGTCGAATACGGTGCCCCCGAATTGCTTGAAACAACTAACAGGGTGGTATTCGATCACCTGGTAGATGTTGGTTACCTCCAGACCGTGATCTAAATACCATTTTAATAAGGGGGTGGCTAAAAGAATTTTCTTCCCGATATAACTACCTATCAGGGTACGTCTAGGGGTCGTCAATAATTTATTTTTCACGGCGTATTCCTTCATACGCTCTCCTATATCGTCTCTACACACGTCTACGTTTTTAAATATGGGTGTCATTTCGCTAAAATATTCCTTGAGAGAGTCGGGGACATGAATATCGCATTCTACCAGACCAAACAGCGTTTCGTCTTTAACAGATTTCAAAATCTGCTCGACTGTTTGGGGTAATTTTTCCCTGGCATACGATGGTTTTGATCTGGGAGGGCTTGTTTAAGAAATGGAATAATTGTGGTATCGGTTTTCTTTAGCTCTTGCCACTGACATTCCCGCATCTCAACCACTTCAACTCTAACGTCGTTGATTCGCGAATTTCGCGGGTCTTGTCGTATAACTCGGACAAGGGTTGTTTGTTTATAGGGTTAACACCTTTGTGTTTTTTAGTGAGGTGAATTTATCACCATGACTGAGACACCCCATAAACTGATAGCCCTTATTACTCTTTTGACAGAAGCCATCCATTCTAATCCTACGAGGTCCTGAAAGTACCTCACCTCCGTTGTATTGAGTTCGCAACTCAATGTTACGTTTGTGAGCTACCCACGTCAACCACTCTCTAGTTTGCTGATCGTAATAATTAACTTTACGTTGTTTAAACCCGTCCTCAACTTTTCGAATAATTGGAAAGTCAGTGGGCATTTTCTGCATCAACGCCCAGAGATACAGAGCGTTTGCGTCGTAGCGTTTAAGACTCTCTACTACATTTTCAGATTTACCTCTGATTCGAGTCTCACCCTTCTCGTGGTGGCGATGAAAGATTATGCTCCGGCCACCCACTATATTATCTCTAAGTGTTTAATGAAGCTCTACCTCGCGTTTACCACATAAAGAAACGACTACGTTTTTAGATATGGTGTTGAAGAGGTATCTTAACGTCACACCGGGGACTGAAATGGCGTCCTTAAACATATCTACACCTAAACCTGCGTTAAAATAGATTTGTTTCTCTAATGCGAGTAGGAAGGGTCCGACATCCTTATTATTATACCAAACAAGAAAATCTCTGAGAGTAGACATGTTATTGTCCACCAATATCTTGTTACAATACCAGTACTCTTCCCCCAAAATATTACAGTTTTTAAGCGTCGAAAAGAAGGCCTCATGCGGGGAAGAGAGGTTTCGTCTAACTTGTTTAGGTTCGTAATATACTCGTAAGAAAATACGCCTTTAGTCTCTTTAATCTTGTACGCCACCAAGTATTTACTATAAGAGAACCCCGGGGCGAGATAATTTATAATATCTAAGAACTTTAGTCGACTGGTGGAGATGCACATAAAATTATTATTACGCTTAACGATAAACTTGAAGGGGAGGTTACCACTTTTTTAGTTTTGTTTTGTTTCGGCTCTTCTTCATATTCTTCCTCTTCATCATCTTCTTCATCGTCATCTTCTTCTTCGTTCGATATTTCTACTTTGTTCGCCGCAGCTACGAAATGCCTTATTAAATATAGTTTGATAACGTTTAAGTCATACTTTCCAGAGTTGAACCCTATAACGGGGAGCTCTCTCAAGTATGACTCGAGTTTCAACTATGAGGTAACTACAGTCACCCCTGTCTCTTAAACTGTCAAAAACCTGTTTGAAACTGCCGCGTAAGATTTAATATGCCCGTTTCGCTAATGTCTCTAGATAATCTATCATTTTACTCACTAATTTTTTAGAACTACCCTCGCTTACAAAACATACTGGTTTCTCATAACCGGGAATATTACTGGCTACGGCACACGACATTGGAATACGCCTGGCTACATATTCGGTGACATTACTAGTGTTTCCATCTGTCGTCGGTACATTACTAAAGTAACATTCATAATCGTACGTCGCTCTGTAGAGATACACGTAGTTATTAGGAACCTCTATACCCCTATTAGCTATCGTTTCGAGTATACCCTCCTGTGGTCTATAGATCCCTCCCACATACTTGTCTTTTCGCTTATCCCCGATACATGTCTTCTCGTGTCTATCCATACGCTAACATTCTTTCCATAATTTCCCACATTTAGGACAAAATAAAGCACGGGCCGCCTTATCTATATCCTCTATATACATACAATGTTCCTCGTAATATAAAACTCGTAAGGTGTCGCTATAATTCGTACTACCTCTTAACAATGGGGACAGGGCTTGGTCATTGTCAAAAGCGAAGACGTCCACGTTAATACCGAAACACTTCTCTAATGCTGGGATCTGCGCTAGTGTTACACCGGGAACTCGTCGTCTTTATATAAACCCTGATGGTCTTGCCATTGTTTCAGGAGATCGCGAGTGGGTCTGTGTAAATTACTGAGATTAGCACCCCTAAATAACGCCACGCATCTAAAAAAACAGAGATTATTTGTATAGGCTGGTACGTTTATGTTATTTTGTAATGTATAAATGAATTTATTTTTTGTAATGTGCAGTGGGAGCTCGGTTGTTAGACAGCCGATAGGATATTCTACGACATGAAAAAGAAATAAAGTTGTAGCTGGAACACTTTCAATTGTATACTTGCTGCTAGGTCTGTTATGATTTGCGTGATTTAAGGGGTCACTATCTGTCTAATAATTGATAATGTAGCGTCGGTAATTTACGGAGAATCTCTGAGGAAAATGCATGTCCAGAGGAACAGTAATTACACTGTTCAGAGATTACAGGAATCTCTCTCAGATAAGATAGAAAGTGTATAAATATTTGACATGGACGGGGCTATCTAAAACAACGAATCATCTATATCTTTGACTAAGAAGCGTTGAGGACAATACTGAATTCTATTGGTGAAGATTTCTTAGATCTGTCAGTCACAGAGACACATAGATCAGTGGGTATCTACTTTCTAATGCACCATTCTACATTATGGGTAGTAATGTTTCGTGTAAGTCTATGATAGACGACGCAGACAATACGAGCAATTCCATTAAATTTAGTTCAGATCTGAAAGACTTAAGCGAAACGGTGCATCAAAGAGATGTATTATATA
Source organism: Megaustenia siamemsis (assembly GCA_032433765.1). Classification (NCBI taxonomy): domain Eukaryota; kingdom Metazoa; phylum Mollusca; class Gastropoda; order Stylommatophora; family Ariophantidae; genus Megaustenia; species Megaustenia siamemsis. Next base: position 60,951,821 of record JAVIAB010000139.1, read on the forward strand.
TCAGACAAAATACTCTATATGCCCACCAGCAGTCTGTATCTAATAAAAACAGGGCCCTTTTGTTGGAATGGCTGGCTGGGGCGTGCAACTTTTATGACTTTCACATACCTACATATCATCTAAGTGTTGACATATTCGACAACTATGTTAGACGAGAACGTAGGATGATCCCTTCCACTGATATTCAACTCATAGGTCTCACGTGTTTGTGGATAGCTAGTAAAGTTGAAGAAATATGGCCTTTAAGAATGAGACATTTGCTAGACTTAACGATGTCGATATATAACACAAAATCATTTCTAGATTCATAGAGACACCTTTTAAAGACGATTAATTTTAAACTCACAACTCCAACTACGGTGTTTTATATCAGTCTTTACACTGAAGTATTAAGGACGGCCCAACCAGCAATACTTTTTTTACAAATCAGTTGAGAGTGGAGATGACTAGTCTTGCAGACTTAATTCTTCTTAGTGGTGATGGATTAAAATTTAGTTACAGAGTTATCGCCACGTCAATACTATATATGTATTACCCAAACAAGGATGTTATTAATGAGGTAACAGGTCTTGGTTGGAACGAGATCGAGGAGTGTTGTTCTGATCTTAAACAGTACTATGACTTTGTAAAGTCAGACCTTGGGCTCTTCCACTGCCCACAGATGAGGCGCTATTACTCCAGAGACATCAACCAAACACGACAATCCTTAGAGAGCTCGGATTGATATGATAGTTACACACAGACACTCAATATTAAATAACAATAAATAATCACGATGCATGTTTTGTAACATATATATATATATATTATTGCTACAACACAACACCGATACCACGTATGCAGTACATCTAGACACGACATTAAAACACAACATCTAAATGTTCAGCCTTAGCCTCTTTCTTCTTCTAAGATGATCAGGGGCAAGTGTTGTTATTGGTTGATTCTTTTCAATGTTGTCAGTATCGTATACGGGAGGCCTGTAAGAACCATGATTTATCGAATAAAACTCGTTGCATGCTGATGTAGATACTGGAAGTCTATGATCTGCCGTGGTCGACGGCTCGTTTGAGGGAAGAGGGTGTAGTGTTGCGTTAATCTCGAGACGAGCACACTCGGCCAATAACTCGTCCTGCATAGCCACTAGCTGTTCGTTTTTTCTAAGATGACCAGGAGATAGTTCTGGTATTGGCTGAATACTTTCGAAGTTGTCAGTATCGTAGAAAGGAGCCACGTAAAAACCAGTATGTATCGAATAAGGCTCGTTACTCGGCGACGTAGGTACTGGAAGTGTGTGATCTAGGCTGATGTCAGGTTCGTTCACTGTATGAGTCTCTGGTTTTGTTGCGATGGATTCGAGACGATCATACTCGGCCAATAACTTGTCCTGCATAGACACGAGCTGTTCAAATTCTGAACGATTCAACGTGATCCCAAACTTGGTGGGATATTTTAAATTCGATGGCCCGAAAAATTTTCGAATATGGATCATAGTCGTCCCTTTGTATGAAGACACAGACGCCACTTTCAGCCCTGCAGCCAATGGTTTGACCATTTCACGATCTGCTGTAACGTAGACCCAGCTAGTGGGTAAATCGACAACTGGTGCGGCCGTGGTTTTTGTCAGCATCTTCTGTATCTCAGCACTGAACGATGTGTGACTGGAGTTTTCTCGACTTTTATAGCATAGGTCAGATCCGGTTTAGTCCGGTTTTAAAAAAAGTAAAACACGTGTCCAGACTTGTCTGCTATATTTTTAGCCATTGACGTCATTGTAATAGAAATTTTAAATTTTGCGCCATAAGTTTTGGTGCGAGTAGTCTATACATGATTCGATCGTTTATGTGTTGTCTGGTGGATGAGGTAAACGGCATTAAGACCCTTTGCATTGATCCTCCTCGAGTTTTAATCAGTAGAAAATACACAGAGTACAGTCCACACGCGTTACTGATCAGGTCTTGTAACTGGTGCGAATTGTAGATGAGAGGTCTGTTCGAATTCTTCTCGATAAAATCGATGATCTCGGTATGTCTGGGAAAAAACCCGAAACTGTCGAAATACTAAAACTGCCCCATAGCGTTGTAGTAGAGGGCTACCCAGTGAGAACCTGGTCTCCAACTCGGGTCGGTATTGATCACGAAGGCTTCTCATCAAGGCCAGCTCCTTGTCGTGGGGATGTGGCTTAACAGTCACCAGGGACTGAAAACCAAGACTGGCCAGGCCTTCCTACACCCGTGCAAGAACACAGTCTGCTCTAGCAATTTTAAGTGCTGAAGTCGGAGGCAACCAGCCAAAAGGCGCACTACAAAAATCAGGATGCCACGCACTCAACGGAAATGGAAGTATGTCTATAACTGCAAAACGATATGGCACTCGCCCTGTGATGGACACTCAGGCAGGTGCAGCGCCGGGCCCTCAGTCTCGAAAGGGCCCAACCTCTATTACTGGATGTCCTTCTCAATCGCTCCGTGGAGTCAGGGGGCGAGAGAATAGAGCTACTGGCCAACCCAAAATAAGACCACTCAAAATAATGCACTGGAATGCTGAAGGCATCAACAGCAAAGAGATGGGTACAGTAAAAAGATAGAATTAGAAAATATCGTGCATGAAGAACAAGTAAGCATATACTGTTTGCAGGAAACCCATCTAAACAACGACATAGCCTTGAAGATTAGGGGATACCAGTGCTACCGATCTGACAGAAAAAACAGACAAAAGGGCGGAATACTGATACTTGTAAGGAACAACATTAATGCATGTCAGATTGAAGTGTATATGGATGGGGCGGAATATCAAATACTGCACATCAGACAGAAATACAGACTTTCACCTACTTAACTACTACTGTCCGAGTGACCGCCCACTAGCACTAGACACAATTACATTAAAAGAAAGAATAATTGTATGTGGAGACTTTAACAGCCATTCACAGAGCTGGGGCTATGAAGATATGGACAAGAGAGGTGAAGAACTTGAAAACTGGCAGGATGACAATGGGCTTATACTATTAAACCAGGCAACAGATCCACCAACATTCTATTCCAGATCATGGGATACCACATCTACACCAGACCTTGCTTTCCATTCACCAGACGTGGATTGGAATATCACACGTATTGTGGGGGAAACAACTTGGAGGCAGCGACCACCGACCTGTCTTTTTAGTGGTGCAAAATGAGGCCGTCAGGGAGAGCAGCACTCTCTCCAGATGGAATTACAAAAAGGCAGACTGGAAAATGTATCAACATTACACCAGTGTACTGACTAAAGATCTAAATACAGACAGAGACATCAACAAAATAGTTGATGAATTCAGTAGACTAATAATACAAGCTGCCAGTGAAACAATACCTAGAGGGGCACGGAAACACTACAAACCATACTGGAGTAGTGAACTAGAAAAACTGCACAATGACATGGAAATATCTCGAAAGCAAGCAGAAAATAACACCTGCCAGCAATATCACAATAACTATCAACATGCTAAAGCCAAATTTCAATGGGCTAAACTACAAGCCAGACGGAGAAGCTGGAAAGAGAAAACAGAGTCCTTGAATCTCGAACGAGACACAAGAAAAGTGTGGAAGCTTGTAAAACAGCTGAATGATGAGGGTACAGAAAGGAACACCAAAATTACACTGAAGAAGGATGGAAACATCCTAACAGGTAAGCATGCAGCAAATCACTTTGCAGACTCCTTTGCAAATGACAATAATATTGAAATTAGCCTAGAGAAACGTCAAGAGACCCGTCTAAAACAACAAAATGCAAGACAAGAAGAGACCGCACATGAAGTCATGGAAATATCCATTACACAAAGAGAGCTAGAGCTGGCAATATCCAAATTAAAAATGAAAAAGTCACCAGGTAGTGATGGAGTGTCTAATGAAATGATTAAGAACTTGGGAACTGCAGCTAAAGCAAAACTACTGCAGATCTACAATATTTGCTGGATCACAGGTAGAGTGCCACAGGCATGGAGAGAAGCAATTATGATACCATTACTAAAGCCAGGAAAAGATGGTTAAATGGCATCCAGCTATAGACCAATCAGCCTTACAAGTTGTTTGTGCAAAACAATGGAACGTATAATCAATCTCAGACAGCAGTGGTACATGGAAAGTGGAAATCTCCTTGTCCCACAACAAGCAGGCTTTAGACAGTGTTACTCTACCGAAGATCAGGCAACCTATCTTTCCCAGGAAATTGAGGATGCGTTTCAAGAAAAGAAACTGGTACTAGCAGCATGGATAGACCTAAAGAAAGCATTTGATAAGGTATGGAAGGAAGGGCTTTTGAAGAAACTGAGAAATTATGGAGTAAATGGCAGGATGTACAAATGGGTCAAAGCATACCTGCATAACAGGAGAGCCAGAGTGCAACTGGATGGTCTTAAGAGTAAGAAGGTCTTACTGCGCCAGGGCGTTCCACAGGGAGGAGTACTATCTCCAACACTTTTTCTTATCTACATCATAGACCTAGTTACTGAACTACCACATGGCATCAAAGTGGCAATGTATGCAGATGACTTGGTAATGTGGTGCACAGAAGAGTATGCAACAGTGGCCTCCAAATTGTTACAAAAAGCTATGAATGCACTGAATTCATGGACAAATAGATGGTGTATCAGCATCAATACAGACAAATGCAGTACTACACTTTTCATTCTCTCCACAAAACAAAAAGCAGGAGCCATCTACATAAACAATGAGTCTGTGAAAGAAGACATACAAGCTACGTAACTCGGAGTTACATTTGATAACAAACTATCTTGGAAACAGCAGATAAATAAGGCAACCAAAAAAGCAAGGAGAAAATTGGCTATTCTAAGAAAGCTGTGTGGAACTACATGGGGTGCGAGTGGGAAAATACTCCGTAAAGATTACCAACAGAGTATACGCCCACATTTAGAATATGGATCATCTGCATGGTGCTCAGCATCAAACACCACACTGCAAGAACTAGATAAAGTACAAAACCAGGCACTTAGGGTCATCACAGGAGCAATGAAATCAACACCAATATTGGAGATGGAGAAATTGTGGAGGATACCAGCACTGAGACAACGGAGGGACACAAAGGTGCTGATACAGGCAGAAAAATTTGTTTTCATGCCGAGACATCCAATTTAGGACCGATTCCACAATCTTGCATTGGGACGACTTAAGAGAAGCAGTTTTATCCACCAAGCCAAGCATATTAGTAGACAAACACCAGACATGCCAAGATTTGTTAACCCCCTACTGCCCATACCAGAACAGACTCTCTGGACAGAGGAATCAGGATTATCAGTTCAAATACGGACAGAAGTGAAAGGAATAGTTGACAAAGAGGAACAAAATAGTCTACAGCGAAAAACAATAACTCTCAGTTTCCTGGATGAAGAATACCCACAAGACCTATGGATTCGTGAGTATACAGATGGATCAGCACAGAATGGAGTAAAAAATGGGGGAGCAGGTGCATATATAGAGTACCTAAATAACACTAGGGATATGAATAAAATAGCAACAGGGAAATATTGTCACAATTATGATGCAGAAATACAAGCAATAAAGTTGGCAATAGAAAAACTGCTGAACAGTAATCTTAGCCCGCAGCCTGTAGTATTTCTGACAGATGCAAGATCAGTTCTCCAAGCACTGGAATCCAGAAAATTACCACATCTGCAGACCTTATTGACTGAACTCTGCAAGCACCACAGGGTTGCCCTGCAGTGGATCCCATCTCACTGTGGAATACCAGGAAATGAGAAAGCAGATCAGTTGGCAAAGGAAGGTTCAACAGACACACAAATAGATACACCAGTTACATACCATCATAAGAAACAGATAATCAAATCAATCAGAGGACCACAAGCCCCAAATCAGGATGCCTTTCATAATATGAATAGATATGAACAAGTTATCATTATACGCCTCAGAACAGGACACAATCGACTCCATAGTCACATGTGTACAAAATTCAAGATCGGCACTTCAACTACTTGTACATGTGGACAGGCGCCTCAGACTGCTGAACACATACTTCAAGATTGCACAGAATATAGTAGACAATATAGTAGAGAATATGTAGAGATATTGCACAGAATATAGTAGAAAATCCATTGGCCCATAGATACAACACTACAGACAAAACTATATGGGCCACTGCAAGAATTACAAAAGACAGTAAAATTTATACAGGAAACGACATTGCAGATATAGACAATACTTCAGGCGAACGAAAGATAGATAGATCACGAAGGATGCGGTTTTAATGGGCTCGATATATCGAGGTAATCGATCGCGAGCCACTACGCTAGGGTGACCATTCGTCCCTGATTTCCGGGGACAGACCCCGGTCTGATTAAACCAGTTCTGGGTATCCTGAGCGGTATTCTGGGCATGTGAACGATGGCCAAGAAAATTATTTTGATCGATACTCGACTGGTAGAGTCTGTAAATCACCATCAAGCTTCGTATACGCCACCCGAGTCACTAAAAGACAGCCTAGGAGATCTGGATACGCAAATGCAACGAGTCCTGGAAAGAGAGGACATGTCCCCACGCGACAAAGCCAGACTGTATCAGCAGACATTGCAACGGTATCTGAAATGGCTCGATCAGTGCAGGCACAAACCTCTAGGCGTAGTGGACATTAAACAGGCACCACCATCCCCCGACTCGAGTACAACACCATCACCACCAACAGCGGTACTTAAAGATGAAGTCGACGAAAAAATTCCTCAATTAGCACCAAGCGCGCCTAAACCGAAAACGAAAGTGGTCACTCACAAAGAAGTTGTGGGCACGTACAGACTCAGGAAAAGAATAATAAGTAAAATTCCAAAACCAAACTGGGAGACATGGCCAAAGGAGTAGATAAGATGTTAAGAAACCGTTACTACGATCCGAATCGACCGGGTGCCTACGGGGGTGTGGGTGGTTTACAGCGTAGTACAAAACTAAGCTCTGCAAAGATTAAAGAATGGCTGAGTCTACAGGATGCTTATACTCTACACAAACCAGTTGTTAGAAAATTTAAGAGACGACCCATCATCGTGGGTGGTATGAACCATCAGTTCCAGGCTGATCTGATCGATCTGAGACAATTAACAAGCTATAACGATGCGTACTCGTATCTCGTTACGTGTATCGACGTTTTTTCGAAGTATGCTTGGGCGATTCCGATACGGTCGAAAACCGCAAAAAATCTAGTGGAGGCAGTGAGCGAAATTTTTGCCGAGCGCAAACCGATAAATCTTCAAACGGACAAAGGATCCGAATTCGTCAACAAAATTTTCTTAAAGTTTCTCAAAGGAAATGGAGTTCATTTCCTCACCACGGAGAACGAGGATATAAAGGCAGCGATCGTAGAACGGTTTATCTATCTATCTATCTATTGTCCTTTCGAGCCGAAGACGGCACATAGGGCAGAACCACAATCTCAAAAACAGAAACCTTGCGTGCCAAAATGGCACATATTGCAGAGATCACTGCTTCTAAAATCTATGGTCTGTTTCCATAACAATGCTTTTTACAATGACAGCTTGTCAAGCCATCGATCAACCTCCTTAGTCGCCTCTTACGACATGCCTGGAAGGTCACAGTGTCACTATTCTTTACATCCTACGTAATGAGGCCCCGGTAACACACGGAACGGTTTAACCGCACGTTAAAAGAGAAAATGTGGAAATTTTTTACGAAAACGAACAAATTGAGATATGTGGATGCGTTATCCGCCCTACTCAGAAACTACAATAATTCGTATCACAGGAGCATTAAAATGGTACCGATCAACGTAAACTCGGCCAATCAAGAACAAGTCTGGAACACGTTGTATAATAAACTGTCGGGGAGAGACAATAGGCATTCAGTAACGATCAATAACCGTTATAAAGAAGGTGATCGAGTTAGGATAGCTCAAGCCAGAGCTAATTTCAAAAAGGGGTATACACCATCGTGGACGGAAGAACTGTTTACAATCAGTCGTGTAAACAAAAACACTAACCCGGTAACCTACGTTCTGAAAGATGATTCTGGTGAAGAGTTGAAAGGGTCGTTTATACAGAAGAGCTTCAGAAAGTCGGCGATAAACGGGTGTATCGAATAGAAGCCATCTTAGAAGAGAGGAAGGTTGGTGGGAAAAAAGAGTACTTAGTCAAATGATTCGGTTACAGCTCATCATTTAACAGTTGGATTTTGAGCGATCAAGTATCGAGATACAGAGACTGACGAAATGGAATGGGAGGAATACGTGCAAACTTCTGAGTACGGTAGTTGAAAGAGAAGAAAAGAAGAACGACGAAGGGGCCAGTCACGATAGCAGAACCTCACTCTGGCCTGTTTTCGGTAAACTACTCCCGCGAATGGAAATCGTTTTTCTCTGCCAAATGATCATTATATATGCCGTAATCGGCGTGGCTTTATTTAATCTGACGGGTGGAAACGGTGAGGGTCAGGACGAAAATTTTGGATAGCGCTCCTGAGTAGCTGTCTGGGATACATGCTACCTAATCCAAAGTTTGAGACGAGACGGTGGTCAAGGAAGATGAGTTTTTACATCACAGCCCCCAGCAACGCGTCGATGCAAATTTATCCTGAAAATAGTCCGGGGAACTTTTTCGTCAAACTCCCTCAAACTATCGAACTGATTGCAAACTACGAAGTCGGTTTGGCCGAGATACAATTTCCAAACACTCATTTCAACGTCTTACCCGGCGATATCTGGATCCGTTACGAAACCTCCGGTAACACAGCAGTAACAATGGAACTGACGCCGGGGTTATACAAGACAGCGGATAACTTTATCGATGCTTTAAATAAAGTGATATTGGAAAAATCACCACCCATCAAAATGAGATTTTTAAATTTAAAAAAAACGAAAATAATAAGGCTCTTTGAACAAGGACCCTCGGTTACCATAAGCGAGGAATTGAAAAGGATCTTAAGCCTCCCATCGAATCGCGTAACAGACGCTAACGTGGCCCTGCACGGCGAGAAATAAATAAATTTGAAAACGCAAACTAGAAACGTGTACGTCTATTGCGATCTAATATCATCCAGAGTGGTGGGGGATGTTCTGGTACCCTTACTGAGGGCAGTTCCTATTTTGGAGAAAACCACCACATCCATATATTGCATCTACGACAAAATGCACTATGTCCCCCTGAGCAGGTTCTCCTTCGACAGGTTAGAAATTCTTTTAACTAACGACAGGGGAGTTGCGATCCCATTTACAACCGGATCGTCGGTACTGACGTTACATTTCAGAGCGCGGAAGCACTTCGATCTGGAATAATGGTGAGACACACCCCGCTTCATCGAAATGCTAAGTTATACGAAGAGTGTTGCTTTAATCAAGCAGGCCACGGCCTCCCGGTATTTGTCGGAGGTAGAAGTCAGCGAGGGCGCGGTATCGGTAGTTTTTTTCGGAGGTATCGGAAGAGCAATTTTACCGTGGCTAAAAACAGGCGGTAAGGCATTACTCAGAGAAGGTGTCGGCACGGGACTACAAGTCGCGCAAGACGCATTGGCGGGAAGAAACATTGGAGAGTCGTTTAAAGAAAGAGCTAAGGAATCCGGTCAGCGTTTAATTCAAGGAGCCATCAGTCATCTGGCCGGTGGCGACACAGACCAACAAACCGGAAGCGGTAGAAGAAGGAAAAGACGAGCAGTTCCACCTGGGGTGCTGGCAAGAAGAATAAAAACGACGAAACGACGCGCTCACTCTCATTCCGCGTGCAAGAAGTCTAAGAGGACAAACTATTCGGACATATTCGGTTAAGCGATATGGCGTTAGTGCATCCCAAGTCTTGCGAGTGTTTCCATTCTGGACTAGATTTGTTTAGCGTTCCACCGACTCAGACATCTCTTGATTCTGCCCAGTTTGTGGAAGTTTCCCCCTTGGCGTATCTGGCATCTGGGGCCCCTATAGAATTTTCCATCAGCGGAAATTCGGACGAATATATCGATTTTTCCAACAAGTATCTGCATATGAGAGCAAAAATTACGTTGTCCAACGGTGACAATATACCAAATGATGCTGAAGTATCCTGTGAACTATTTTCTCCACAGTCTAATCTCGCAAGTCGACGTATCTCTCAACGATACTCTGATTTCAGCTTCTGAAAACACCTACCCTTTTCGAGCATACATAGAAGCCACTCTCAACCATAGCAAGGAATCTAAGAAAGATTATCTCACGAGCGCACTCTACTACACCGATACTCCCAAACACGCGGATGACACCCAAGGTGACTCCAATATAGGTCTTAAAACTCGGCGAAATCTGGCCCGAGGTAGCCATGAGCTGGATATGATAAGGCCACTTCACTCTGATATTTTTGCTCAGGAGCGTTACATGCTAAACAGGGTTGACGTGAAAATTAAGTTGACCCCCTCAAAGGACGTATTTAACATCATAGCTAACGACAAAACTGTAGGTTATAAAAGTGTCATCACTTACGCCGCCCTGTTGATGAGGAAAGCCTCAGTTAATCCGGCCATTTCGCTGGCTCACGAAAAGGCTCTCTTACGAGGCAATGCGCGATACCCCATGAAGAGAGCTATGATTAAAACATTTGCCATTCCTAAAGGTATGTTATCTCATTCCCAAGACAACCTTTTCTGACCCAAACACCAACGCGACTAGTCCTCGGCTTACTGGACTCGGCTGCATTTAACGGAAGTTACGACACTAACCCCTTCAATTTTAAAAAAAACTTTAGTTTTACCTACTTGAACGTCACCGTCGCTGGTCATAGTATTTGGGGTAAACCTCTATCTACCGAATTTGACCGCGGTCAGTACGCTCGCGCCTACTTCAAGTCCATGCTGGCGTTGGGTCTTGTGGGAACACACGCTGGTAACGGAAGAGATTATAACGACTTCAAGAACGCCTACACTCTTTTTGCCGTCGATCTCAGCCCTAGTCTTTTTAATGCGAACAATTTGAGCTGGCAAAATCAGGACCTGTCGCCTTTGAGCTCAAATTTGCAACGGTCACGCCTAATCCTATGCAGGTCCTAGTTTACGCAGAACTGGATTCCGTGCTGGAGATCTCTAAAACGAGACAGATTCTTACAGATTACACAGCGTAAACACTTCGACAATGAACACGAAGGATATTCTCAACGTATCTATGTCTGACATTTTTGTGAGACGGTGTTCCATTGTTAGCGTAGTGTAGGGTGACCATTTTTTCCCATGGTTTCCGGGGACATTTGTCATATTTTTTACATTTCAGAGGATTTTTTTGCTTATTTCTGAGACTGTCCCACAAAATCGGGGACGAACGATATATATATATATATATATATATATATATATATATATATATATATATATATATATATATATATGTGTGTGTGTGTATACATATATATATTTATTTATATATATATTTATAATATGTGTGGGTGGGTGTGTGACTGTGTGTGCGCAAGAAATTTTGTAGATGCAAAAAAAAATAACTTTAAATTTCATAATAACTGTTCATTTGCTGTTTGATTTTATTTTTGTTAATATTCACGGTACTTATGCGATACACGCACTTAATGACATTACAATAGCTAGTTGTGTTTCTCAATTTTAAAAAATATTTAAAATAAAAAAAATTTAAACAACATATAGATATCAATTGCAGTATTAAAGTAATGTTTACAGTACCTTATTTATACTGAAGAGGTTGTTGCCTCGGCGTGGTACTTGTTTTTTGAGTGTATCTTTCTCAAGATCTTATGATTTGAAGCAAGTTTTTCACTGAAGCTTTCACACGATAAATTAATGTTAGTGTCTACTGTTGGCGACTTTGGCGAGATACTTTGGCGGGAGATGTCCGGAAAGGCAGGGGTGGCGGGAGAGAGAGTGTCTGCTTTTTTTAAAAATTAAACCCATCCCAATAGAAGTGAGTGGTGGGAATAGAAGTGACGTAGCACCGCGCTTCAAGAGTTCAAAGAGCTATCTCCGACACAACGCGTCCAAGTTTTCTCTTTTATCTTCTTGCTAATGCCGCTCAGTCTGGGATAAAGAAACACAATTCAGTAACGTCCTGAGTCCTAGTGATTACTATAAAAGAGGGCCGATTCCGTGTATGAACATTTATTTATTCACTGAAATCGGGGACAAAATAGGAGACAAATTTCTTTCGGGGACAACTTCTACATTCCGGGGTCTGTCCTGACCCTGTGTGAGCCGAACGTTACATTTTAATACGTTGTGGCAGCATTCGCACAGAGTTCTTATGAGATCAGGAGACGCTGTTTTCATCACGGCCTTTACCGCTGGTGGTTTAGCCGAGCACAGAAAACGCAACATCTCTTCGTGTCTTTTGACCGACTCGCCCATGTTCCTTGCTTTGGGATGTAGACTACCTGCTGTTCTTTAGGAAAAATATTGGTTCGGAGCCTTAGATGATCTGGCATCTCTTGCCGAAGGTCAAATAATAAATACCCGTGTGGAGCCGATGTCGCGTCTTTAAAACTTTCTTGCGACACGCGCACGAAAGCCCCGGGTACATTTGTTTGGCCAGATTCGTAATCTGAGATCCGTCTCTCGGGTTTTTAAACAGAACTATGTAATGACTGTTGAGACTTATCGTCCGCTGTTCCTTGTTTTTGCTAAAGAGATTCTGTACTATATACACGACGCTTATATTTCTATGATGACTTCCCTTGGTAAATAGTTTCGTGACCCTATCGTCAGTTTCGTTCATCAGATCGTCTATGACCACCAGACGTCTCCTATCTCCTCGCCATTGCTCCATGTCGGGTAGCCCTTCGTTAAACTGAACACCCTTCATCGTTTCGTACATCGATTGCCACTCGCCGTAACAGTAGATTATTTCCTCAGGTGCGGGTCTGACCATTTCTGACACGTGATCGATAAATCTCCTAACAAACACACTTTTTCCGCATCCCGTCGGCCCTGCAACTAGCGCCGTAAACGGATGATTCCAGGTTGGATCCATACCTACGACTGTCGCGAGGTAGATTTATGTTGTTATTTTATATCTTATATCGCTCTTATCATCAGTACTATTATTGTTATTATGTGTTTTTGGTTACAGATATGACATTACGCAAGCAGGTCGCCAAGAAGGCATGGAGAGCCCTTACACGTGATATCAGGATGTTTTGCGGCGGAGACCATATCATACGATGACTTGTTGACCCTGACGATTCACAGAATTCAACGGCGGGTTCTGCGCTATGATAAACAACGCCGTAAAAAACGAATTACAGAACCCATGTCTATCTCACCTTCCTCACAGGACACCATACACCCGCTCGATATGTCCGTTAGTGTAGCACCTACCCCCATTGATTACTCATCCCCTACATCTGAATGTATCAACTTGTCACTGAGGACACTGGCTGATTCCTAACCTAGCCCAGTTTACGTTCTGAGTAGACACATCCTATCACATTTGGCACAACTCGTCTAATATCCCATATACATACATATACACATACATACATATATATTGGTGTACTATTATTTTATTATAGATTATTATGGCTGATGGTCTTGTTTTCTTTTTTTACTCTTTGTAACGTTTTGATGTACTAATTGTGTTCATATCGTTATTATGGTGTTTGTTACACTAACCTACCTACTTACCTCTAATACCCTATAATATCTCCCATCATAACCTCTATACATACAACTATCGATTCAGATAGGTCAGCTCACACCCTAATCTATACATTCATTATTAACTTTCCACCTACCAATTGACAACCTCTTCTCATATACACTATCTACATCATCCAGGGTGGAGCAGTTCCTCTATATAACCATTATTATCAGCTGATGCCTTGAGCATGTTACTCCACCCTGGAGTAATTCTATATCCCTTTGTATCCAAGTCCGACCCAAACACCGCCTTCTACTACTATCGTTTGTTTTGAATTCGTTCCACGCTATAGCAAGTATTTTCCTTAGACATTTAAAGGTGATCCCTGTGGTCCCCTAAAGGTGATCCATCTATATAATACACCCACAATAAATGCTGCAATGTTTAAAGAAGACTTTATTTTAAGGAAATTAGAAAAGACAATACAAAAATTAAAATCTAGAAAATCTCCATGGACAGTCATGGAGAGACAGCAAAATCCCTAAGCATGGAGGAATGCCTATATGGTCACCATCATCAATTACCGGGCCTAGTGGCGTAGGTGATCATGTCTCTTCACAACTTTCGATCTCGGCAGTTATTTATCATTTATGTTGTTGACCTTCTGCCAAGCCATTCTCTTAAACTGTCTGTTATTTTTTCTCTTTGCTTCCCTCTATCTCTTCGTCCCTCAATTTTTCCAGTTGTTACAATATATTCAAGTTGTTCTCTTCTCATTACATGGCCAAAAATGATGATTGTCTCTTCCTAATATTGGAAATTAGCTCTCTTTTTGCTTTGACCTCTCTCAGAACCTCTTCATTACTCTTCTTAGCCGTCCATGGTATTCTCAACATTCTTCTGTAAAACCACATTTCTACAGACTCCAGTGATTTTCTTGTCTGTTTTCCTATTGTCCATGATTCGCATCCATATGTTAAGACTGGCTCTGCGTAACATTTAAGAACTCTTTTTCTTGTTTCTATTGTCAAAAATGGATTGCATAGTATCTTCCTCATTTTTTTGGAAAGCTGCTTTTGCCTGAGCCATTCTGCATCTTACCTTTTTTGTACATCTTCCGTCTGAGGTTAACAAAGTTCCCAAATATTTAAATTTATTTACCTGTTTTAATATTGTTCCACTTGTCTTTATTTTGCACTGAGGTGATGTCTTTTTCTTTGTTGTTACCATTACTTCTGTCTTTTTGCTATTAAGGCTGAGTCCTTTATTTTTGCTTTCTTTCACTATAATGTCCAACATTTCTTGTAACTCATTTTCACTCTTAGCGATTAATACTGTATCACCAGCATACCTTAGATTATTTATAATATGACCTCCAATTGATATTCCAGGCATGCCTCTTATGGATCTTAAAATAATCTCACTATAAATATTAAACAAATCTGGTGACAGCACACAACCTTGTCTAACACTGTTTTATTTGTTGAAACATTCCCAATTGGTTTCCAGTTCTTATGGCCGCTGTTTGTTGCAGTACATGTTCTTTATTATTCCTAGATTTTTGCTGTATATGTTTATGCTTTCTAAAATGTTGATTATTTCTTGGTGCTTTACTTTGTCAAATGCCTTGGTGTAATCTATGAAACATAGGTATAGATCTGTTTTCACCTCTATGGCTCTTTCTACTAAAGATCTTATGATATAAATGGCATTGCTTGTTCCTTTATCTCTAACAAAAACACACTCTTCTCTGAGTATTTCTGGTCCTTCTCCATTATCCTTAATATTTACTTCCGTTCGTTCATCATTATAAATTCTGTCCATCGTTCCCTTATGTTTTCTTGATCAATCAACAGTTCTCCTTTCTTTGATCTTAAACATCCAGTTTTTGATTGCGTTTTTCTTCCTGTTAATTCCTCAATTTGTTTGTATATAGCTTTAGCATCTCCTTTTTGTTGCAATTCGATCTCTTTGTATCTCTCTTTTAGCCATGCTTCTTTTGCTTCTTTGCATATTACTACAATTTCTTTATTTAATCTCTTATACTCATCTTTATTTTCTTTATTTCTTCTTCTTGTATCCATTAGCTGCAAAATATCATATGTCATCCATTTCTTTCTTGAATTTGTCCTCATTGGTGGTATGAACTCTTTTTATGTTTGTTGCATTGACTCTTTTAGCATTTCCAACTGTTCATCAATGCTTTGTATCTTCTCTATTGCATTGTACCGGTTCTGAATTGTGATTTTATATTTGTCTTGCAGCTTCTTGTCTGATTTTAGTAAATCTAAATGTAACTTGATGTTAACTGAGGCTCGTTTTGTTCTTTTTAATTTTACTCTAAGCATTCCCACAACTGGTACATGATCACTATTGCAATGTAATGAAAAAAAAATGAGCCTATGTAGTACCATTACTTAAAAAAGAACAAATAACCAGAGGACCAAGAAGCTACTGACCCTATCCCTAATATAATTTTATAGGGAAAATAGCTGAGAGGATGATTAACAGCAGATTATACTGGTATTTGAAACCTCTAATAACCTGTGTCATGAACAAGTTAAATTTAGGGCAAGTAATAATGCTGAGTAAAAATATCCCGTGTGTTACCGGGGCCTCATTATGAGGGAAGTAAAGAATAGTGACACTATGACCTTCCAGGCATGTCGTATGAGGCGACTAAGGAGGTTGATCGATGGCTTGACAAGCTGTCATTGTAAAAAGTATTGTTATGGAAACAGAACCATAGATTTTAGAAGCAGTGATCTCTGCAATATGTGCCACTTTGGCACGCAAGGTTTCTGTTTTTGAGATTGTGGCTCTGCCCTATGTGCCGTCTTCGGCTCGAAAGGACAATAGATAGATAGAATAATGCTGAAGACCAAATCTTCAGGTTAATGCAGCAAGTCAAGGAAGGTTTCCAGAAGAAACAACATACTCTAGCTGTTCTGGTTGACTTGCAACAAGCCTACGATCCAGTCTAGCAGAAAATGACTCCTGTTGAAGATGAGAGACCTAGGCCTAGGTATACAAGGAAAACTTTACAAATTGGTCAAACACTTACTAATCAACAGGACAATCCAAACCAAATTAAATGAAATGACTCTATATTGGACAAAGAGGTTCTAGAAGAAGGGCTACCACAGGGATCACCCTTAAGCTAGGGTGACCATTTTTTCCCCATGGTTTCCGGGGACATTTGTCATATTTTTTACATTTCAGAGGATTTGTTTGCTTATTTCTGAGACTGTCCCACAAAATCGGGGACGAACGATATATATATATATGTGTGTGTGTATATACATATATATATATATATTTATTTATATTTATAATATGTGTGGGTGGGTGTGTGGCTGTGTGTGCGCAAGAAATTTTGTAGATGCAAAAAAAAGATAACTTTAAATTTCATAATATCTGTTCATTTGCTGTTTGATTTTATTTTTGTTAATATTCACGGTACTTATGCGATACACGCACTTAATGACATTACAATAGCTAGTTGTGTTTCTCAATAAAAAAAAAATATTTAAAATAAAAAAAAATTAAACAACATTTAGATATCAATTGCAGTATTAAAGTAATGTTTACAGTACCTTATTTATACTGAAGAGGTTGTTGCCTCGGCGTGGTACTTGTTTTTTGAGTGTATCTTTCTCAAGATCTCATGATTTGAAGCAAATTTTTCACTGAAGCTTTCACACAATAAATTAATGTTAGTTTTTACTGTTGGCGACTTTGGCGAGATACTTTGGCGGGAGATGTCCGGAAAGGCAGGGGTGGGGGGAGAGAGAGTGTCTGCTTTTTAAAAAAATTAAACCCATCCCAATAGAAGTGACGTAGCACCGCGCTTCAAGAGTTCAAAGAGCTATCTCCGACACAACGCGTCCAAGTTTTCTCTTTTATCTTCTTGCTAATGCCGCTCAGTCTGGGATAAAGAAACACAACTCAGTAACGTCCTGAGTCCTAGTGATTACTATAAAAGAGGGCCGATTCCGTGTATGAACATTTATTTATTCACTGAAATCGGGGACAAAGTCGGGGACAAATTTCTTTCGGGGACAACTTCTACATTCCGGGGACTGTCCCCGGAAATCGGGGACGAATGGTCACCCTACCTTAAGCTGCTCCCTCTTTTTATTATATATTAACGACCTGGCCAAAACCCTGACTAATGAAAAAGCCCTCTATGCCGATGACCTAGTCATCTAGCATACAAACGGATATTAGGATTACTATTATTACACAAGGATAGCTGAAGCACAACTAAATAATAACCTAAGATGCCTGGAAGAATATTGTAACACCTGGAAACTAAAGATCAATATACAAAAGACATTATATACAATAATTACCTGAAGTAACAAAACAGCTAGGGCAAACATCAAGCAGAGTCTCCAACCGAGAGGTCTACAAATAGAGAAGCACTTCATGAGGGTTATGTTCGCTCTATTTTGGAACATGGTAACACTTTACAAGTGACATGCAGCAAAACAACCAACATGCCACTCAACAGAATACAAAACTGTGCACTATGGCTCATCAGTGAAACAATGAGGTCCACACCGAATGCAGTATGCAAAATACACTGCAATGTAGAACCTTTAGAGATAAGAGATAAGGCTAATATGGTGCTATCTGAAAGACGACAAAAAAATGGAGAATGACCATCCTAACAGAAAGTTAGTGATTCCTAAACAAAGAATCAAGCATATCTCAACTTTGCAGCATTCCAGGATCTTACAAAAGAAATATGACATACTTGAGAAATGTCGACAAACATCAAGAGCCATTTAAAAAAAAACTGTCATCAAATGCAAATTACATAAACCCAGAAATCTGTACGTAAATATGACAGAATAAATAAAAATACTGACTTAGTTTCAATAACAACCGCCTCAAGGAAAACCATTAATACTTATCCAGATGACTGGATACTTGTTTATACTGATGGTGTAGCCACGAAGGCAACTATGAAAGCTGGCTATGGAATTTTGATACATTATCCAGATGGTACAGCAGAAGAACTATATGGCCCATTTGGTGAAGTCTGTAACACATTATAAAGCAAAAATAACAGCCTTAGAAATACCAGTGTACCATCTGAATTACGTGTTTGATACCATACCATCAAAGAAAAGAATTACAGTCATATTCACTGTTCCCAAATCAGCTCTGAAGGCGCTAGGAAGTAACAAACAAACCAGAGCTTACACAGCTCACCATAGACATAGATAAACCTCATTAACACACAACATAAGGCTAGTCATGCAATGAATCCCAGGACACTCTAACACACCAGGAAATAATAAAGCAGATACATTAGCTAAGGGGTTAAGGCATAAAAATGCGAAGCTGCAGTAAAGCTGAATATGAGGAAAAATTAAAAAATAAAAAAGGTATGTAAGAAGCTTTACGTGACAAGTGGACGACACAGACTAAACAACGTTTCGGCTCAATAGGCCTTCATCAGGAACAAACAATAAAAACACACACACACAAATTAATAACGAAACAACCAAAACAAAAACAATCGAAATGTGTTAAAGAAAACAACAACAAAAAGTAAAACTATCCTGTCAAATCCAAAATAAAATCGTAACCAAGTGCGGCTGTCGTGAACGTCGAAAATCGTGCGAAAAAGTGCGTAAAAGTTTTCTCTACTACACATATTTGGGTTCTTTGGTCTACTTACTATGCATACTTTTTATAGTTCTTCTCCTCTAGTCCCTTATGAGACACTTCGGTTTTCTCCTCTATAAATTTTTTTTTTCTGTGCTTCTTACCCCTCATTTATTTTTACTGTACCCCACTCTCAGACATCTCACTCTTAGCGTCTTTTTACACCTGTCAGACTACTATTCGATTCTTTCTCCTTTGTGTTTGCACACTGACCCCTGTGTTTACTCATCTGGTTCTGTTTACATTTACGCACTTTTTCGCACGATTTTCGACGTTCACGACAGCCGCACTTGGTTACGATTTTATTTTGGATTTGACAGGATAGTTTTACTTTTTGTTGTTGTTTTCTTTAACACATTTCGATTGTTTTTGTTTTGGTTGTTTCGTTATTAATTTGTGTGTGTGTGTTTTTATTGTTTGTTCCTGATGAAGGCCTATTGAGCCGAAACGTTGTTTAGTCTGTGTCGTCCACTTGTCACGTAAAGCTTCTTACATACCTTTTTTTATTTTTTAATTTTTCCTTACATTAGCTAAGAGAGGATCCAGACAGCCATAATTTCCCACCGACATCATTATAAACACAGTCAAACAAATCATAAACTCTAACAGTAGAGAAGATTGGCTGAATGGATGGGCCATGGGGAAAAAGTGGGAGAGAACTTTTTAAATACATGGCGAGGCTAAACCTAAACGACAACAGTAACAACCTAAAAAGAAGAGACCAAATCACCATCATTGGACTGAGAACTGGTCATGTACCACTGAACAATAACATCAATAGAATACAACAAAACCAAAATCCAGCATCTTTGTCTCTCTCTCTCTCTCTGCGATCAGGACTCAATCAGAGTAGGACTCCAGACTCTCACATGAAGTCAGGCTAAGGGTGTTGATAGCCCCCACAGACAGAACATCACAATTAGAGTCTGCCAGATCCACTCTGATTGAACACCCGTTAAAACGTTGCACTGTGTTCTGCGCCAGTGGCCAAGTGCATCCGATTTCAGCCAGCATTTTATTCAGGTTTGCTTTTCTTATCCTTTGATTGTCCCCAATCTTCCTGCAAGGCAGCAGATTGTATTTTCTGTAGGGGGATTCTGCCCTTAGATGGTCGGCCCTCCCAGGTTGACGAGCACCATCTGCCCGAGTCACTAGAGGTGACTAACACAGACATGCACACACAAAGATATGACACATGACCAACACAGATAAACACTAAGACATGATATATGACCAAACACAAACACACATAAAGATATGTGACATGACCAACACGGACACACCAAGACACGAGATATGACCAACATGACACACACCAAGATATGAGACATGATTAACACGGACACACCAAGATATGAGATATGACTAACATGACACACACCAAGATATGAGCCATGGCTAGCACGGAAATACACTAAGATATGAGCCATGGCCAGCACATAAAAACACCAAAATATGAGCCATGGCTTCACGGAAACACACCAAAACACGAACCATGTCTAGCACAGAAACACATCAAGATACCAGCCATGGTTAGCACGGAAACACATTAAGACATGAACCATTGCCAGTACGGAAATACACCATGATATGAGCCATGGGCATCAGGAACCGTGTACCCCACCCAGAAAACATGGCATGTTCGCTAGAAGTAGAACAGTCTGAACTATCAGGATGAACACCTTGTTGCTAGAACTGGGGTGTAGGAGACATGGGAATGCCCTGCCTGCAGTGGCACCAATCTGTTCCAAAGTCCATAGACCACGGAACATGTCAAGGGCAGACGATGAAGCAGTCACTGGGTGAACACGGAGAGAAAGGAAAGTGATTCATTTATACCGTAAGAATAGATACTAACCAGCTGACACTGCAAAGCTACAACAAAGGAAAATCTGGCCTCAAAGAACGAGGAAAATCAAGAAACAAAAATGGCATCATAGAAATTCTGCAGCAGGCCAGACACAACTGTTTCAACAAAGCAAAGCGCATCTCCCCACAATCTCCTGTAACATACATGGGTATGAAAATATTTATTTAAAAAAAAAAAAAAAAAAACTAAACAGAGCTATTAAAAAAACTAAACAGAGCTATTAAAAAAAACTAACCAGAGCTATTAAAATAAAATAAAAATAACTAAACAGAGCTATTAAAAAAACTAAACAGAGCCATTAAAAAAAAACTAAACAGAGCTATTTAAAAAATGAAACAAAGCTACTAAGTTAGACAACATTCCCAGGCTAGATGCCATGAATGCTGGAGACAAGGACCTCTGAAGTGTGTGGTTACATTGCCAGTAGCAATTCTCTGCTTACACAAGAAACAGAAGTTGCTTTTACAGTTCCAACACCTGATATTGTTATTATGGTCTATCCCTTTGACATTCATCTGCCCGCACGCAGGGCAAAGTATGTGTTTCTTAGCCAGTTCGGGATTCACTGCAATGCGTGCCTGAATTCGAAGAAGGCCCCCAGCTGGACGTCTCACTGTATTGACAACTGGCACGGGCTCTGGGAGAGTGTTCATGACACAGGAATCGGTACCAAAATGATCGTAGCCCTCAATCGCTTTCCCACACAACCAGCAAAAGAACTGTCCACACCCGCAGGTCATTGTGTTGCATCCATAAACTTTCTCAATAGGAATTCTGCATTTTTGACACCTTTTTGTAACTAATTTTATACGCTTTGCATCCTCTATTTGTATTTCTATTTTGCGCAGTAATTCCTGATATTTCAGCTCCCCCGCTTTGTTCATGACAGTATTACCCTGAAATTTCTTCTTGAATTTCTTCTAAAACTTCTTCATCTGTCATGCACTTGCGTCCCTGATGCCATCCCCGTTCACACTGTACAAAAGTCAAAGTAACAAACAGGGCATCGAGTCAAATGGAGCCCCTCCTCATCTTCTGCAATGACTAAACTTGTACAACGTGGGCAATAGACTGTGTCTAACATGGCATCCATAGTTTTTTGTAACAGTAACTGTTCCCATCGCTGGTATGCCTGGGGCACCATCACGGCCTTCACAGTGTAAGGTGGTATAAGTGCTTTGCATTCTCTGTTCGGACATCTGAGAGCTTCAACAGTTCCTTCCCTTACATGCATCTTACAGAACTCTGCCATACACTGGTGGCAGAAGTGATGTTTGCATTCATGCAAGCGGTAAAACTGTTCTCCTGGCTTCCCACATTAACAAACATGGCACTCTTGTAGGGTCTTGGAGAACTCTATGTCCATTTGTTCCTGGTTGTATTGTATTAAACAAGCAATGACTTCACCAGTGTTATCAACCCAGGCTACTACATTATTTCCATCTTCATCAACTTGAGGTATGAATGGCTGTAGCACAAGACGATCAGTGATGCCAAGATGGCTTAAAAACCCATTTTCAAGCCAGTCCACCCATGTATAAATGATGGGCATCTGGCATCCCTCACTCCATAAGGTGTCCATAGCATGTCTCAGGGAGGTCAGCTGATCTGAGGCTAACCAATCACATGAGAGGTGAAAATGTGGAGGATCTTTCGATGGGTACGATGGAGGCAGGGTTGCTTGGAGGTAAAGAGATGACAAGTATTTCACAGAAAAATATCCTTGCCAATGTCATCCGTTTGCACAAGTTAGGTCCTTAGCTACCAAGGTCACAAACGAAGCCATCAAAATAAAGACTTTATCTACAGCGAAGGTTAACGAACTGTGAACAAACATTTATGTTCATACCCTTGAATACATTTTCAAAAATCTGCCAACTCGCTGCAATAACAGATATCGTGGTTTTCAAAGTAAACATTGCTTAGACCATGGCTCGAATGTAAATAAGCTGCCATTTTGGTGCGTCCTATGACGTCATCCGTCCACTTTGTGAAAATGCAATTGTAGCAGTAGATAAAACATAATCTTTTTGAATGTCATAGCCCACTGACATCAGAGCAATTCTACTTCCTCAAAGACCTCATAAATGGAACATCCTGTACAACAAGAGAACTCATAAATACCTCCAGATATCATTACATGGCATTAGGCCGAAGATTGTCAGCTCACAGGCTTCTCAATCCATAACAACAACCCATGTGGAAAGGTGGAAACACGCTCTCTTCCAACCGGAGAAAGGTGCACAGATTTCAGCGCTGAGATAATGGCACACCACATACCCATACAAGCTCTCAGCAGACAAGAGAAACCCTTAAAAATGTCATCCTCAGTGATGCGAGGTTAGCCACACAAGTGATGTCAATCCTGAAACAGGACATCCAAGAAATAAGGAACAAACATATATGCTATCAGAAAGGAGAGAACTAATCCAGCAGTGGGTACTAGCACACTGTGGCATCCATGGAAATGAGAAAGCAGACAAATTCGTAAAAGCAGGTGGGAGCGTCCAACAAACCACAGAGCCTCAAAGAACTAAAGATAATCCTGAAACAAGCTAGAAAGACAGAATGGAGAGAGTTACATGGAAAATAGCCAGAACAAGACAACATAAACAAGCTCAGAAGACTAAGATATTCAAACTCAAAACAGATCACTGTGGCATCCGAGAACATCTATACAAGATAGGACTCATTGATTTTGCAACATGTGACTGGAACATCCAAACAAACTCCAGAACATATTCTACAGGACTGCAGCATTCTTACTACCCTAAGAACACAAATATGGCTCACAGAAATAACAAACTATGGAGAACCGGTGAAGACCTCATAAGCACCTTTTTGTTCATGACTCATGCTGATTCTAAACATCTAAATTAATAGCAGTAGTATATTGTTGAATAAGAAGACATAAAAATATATGCAAAAGCATACACAAAATTTGAGAAAATTAATTTTCTAAAAAGCCAATAACAAAACATATTTTTTAATTGTGATCAATGTTTGATGGTGTACATATAAATGCTGGATATTCCCAGTGTAACATTGAAATTAAATTACAGTTTCCATTAACAATCAATTTAATAACATAATAAGAGAGTCAGACTAGGAATAAGTTACATCTTGTATTGATTGGTCTTTTGTGGGAGTCATGATGAGAATGTTTGGAAGAATAATTTGTTGTCCCTGTTCATATCTTGTCAGAATTCTGTCCAATTCTTTTGCTTAGCCTCTTTGATAAAAATGTGAACTATTTTTCGAACTAAGGCACATTTTTCATATTTTTCTTTGTTCTTATTCTCCCTCCAATTTGTAAACAGTTTCTTCTTTCTCTAATTGCTTCTCTGCTTCGTTCCACCACGGGGTGCTCTTTTTCTCTTCTTTTATCCTTAGCTTCGTTCCACATACTGTTTTAGAGATGTTGGTTATTGTTATTGTTATTGGTTATGGAAGGCCTCGGTATCACAGCAAACGAATTAAAATCCATAATTGCTCAACCGCTCGTGCCAGTGGAATCATCCGAATTACTAACTCACCTCCCAAACAAAGAAAGGTAACTGTAGTCCCCATCGTAGCAGTCTCAGCACACGCCAAAAGACATAAGGCGAAACGCGCAGAAAGTGAACACAGCCAACTGTTCCCTGTCATACGATATCATCATTCATCGTAAACAAGTGGGATATCGAAGCAGGATCAAAACGGATGAGACACACAGCTCACGGTGTGCACAGATCACTTAACTCAGTAGCTCCTGCAACAAGCCGGACTTGGAATATGAGGAAACTGCAAGATGTTGGTTATTGTTTCCTTAAATTGTTTTCATTCTTCTTCAACTGTGCATACTTCATTAGGGAGTTTCATGAATTTCTCTGTTAGTTTCTCTTCTAGGGGTTTCCTTGATTCTTGATCTTTTAATTGTTTTATTTTTATTGTCTGTTCTTTTTGCTTCTTTTGTTTGTTTTCGTATATTCTCTTTATTGTTGGCTGTCTGAGTGTGATCATAACCATCTTGTGGCCCGTGTCGTCGGTGATATTAGGGATTGCTCTACTGTCGGTTACTCTTTTTTTGTTCTATTTTCTTGTTAGTATAAAATCTATCTGGCTTCTGCATGTTGTGTCATTTCATTTGTACCAGGTTGCAACTCTATGTGTTTGAAGAATGTGTTGGTGATAAATAAATCATTTTGATTACATATTTCCAGCAGTCCCCTTCCATTTTCATTTATTTCAGCTGGACCAATGGGTGCTAAGATATCTCTGTTCTTACTGTTGCATTTTCAAAGCTTTCCATTAAAAGCTCCCATCACTAACATATCGTCGCTTTCATCAATCTTGTTAATAATTTAATTCAGTGTGTTATAGGATTCTTCGCTGTCATTTTCCTTGTTGTTGCATGGTGCATAGTTGTATGTAAGTTGTTTTTCAATCATCTTCTAGTAGTCTGATTGTAATAATTCTTTCTGAGTGGTATTTTATTAATAGAATGTTCTTTGCGTGTTCTGGATCAATGATAAAGCCTACTCCGTGTGTTGCTCTTTCTGAGTTGTCGACTACTGAGACCATTATAGTGTAGTTCATGTGTGTTTTTTTAATCGATTGTCCTTTTACTCTGGTGTCCGCTTATCCTAGTATTTTAATTTTCCTTTTTGTCATTTATCTATGTACACAAACTCAAAATAGCTCACAGCTCACACTACTATAGCTTGTTTCATAACTCGTGCCCAACTTTTAAAATCGATAGCTTTTTAACCGCTTGTTGTAAGTTGTTCAAAATTTGCATGTAAAGTTATAATGATTAGAACCCAACAGGGAATTAATTTCATTAAAAAAAAACATTTGGTTATTATTGTTGCTTATTTGATTTATATAAATTTATAACGACCCATTGATGTAGTCAAAACTTAATGTTTACAGTATTTTAAGTTAAAAAATAGCGAGTAAAAATCCATACACGGCAAAATTGACGTGTTTGCACGCTTTCGCCGTGGTTTTTTGACACAATTAGACACTTGTAAAGAACACGAGAAATTGTGTGTTCCATTTCCGTTCATTCATAGGTGTAGACGTGGAACGATAACATTTATCATGAGTCTTAAAATGAAATTCTGCAGTTTACAAAACATCGCAATAAAAATGTATGACTATTTTTGCAAAGAGGCTAAACGAGGAAAATTATTTCATTCTTTAGAAAACCCTGAGAATAGGACAAGACACATTTTGGATTTATCTAAACGGTCATTTAATCGCTGGATTCAAGCACGTGACCGTCAGTAGTGTTGGGGGCTGTTTACCCACCCTAACAGTGCACGTGCATGCACCGAAATTGCACCAAAGACAATGGATTTTGCACCAATACCGCACGAAACTGGCACCAAATCCGTGCAAAAGTCCGATAATCGGCTTATTATCTCGGTGGTCGTGATCGGCTGATCTCGGTGGTCGTCGTGGTGTGCGGTGGTGCGTGACGGCTTATCTCGTGGTGCGTGATCGGCTCTCGCGGGGTCTGTCGCTCGCTGGCTATGGACACCAGTGGTTCTAAAACTTGTGTGTCAGCGGTTCTAAAACTTGCGCGCTCTCGGGCGTGCGGGTGGGGAAAGAAGGTGCCTTTATTGGTCGAATGTTATTAGTATCGTTCATGTGTGAGGTGGGTATTAGGCAACCGCGGGCGGGCGGGGACAACAGCGGTTCTAAAACTTGTGGGATCGTCTCTCGCGGGGGGGGGGGGTAGCTCGCGGGCGGGCGGGGACAACAGAAGTTATAAAACTTGGGGCGATGTGCCTTGAGTGGTCGTGTGTGTGTGTTATCGCTACCAACATCATCATGTGCCACCCTCAACAGCAACATGTACCCTTCATGTCCGATCATCATCATACCACACAAAGTATCAAACCGATTATTAGTGACACATCATCATCATGTGCCACCCTCAACACCAGCATCAACCCTTCATGTCCTATCATCATCATCATCATACCACACAAAGTATCAAACCGATTATTAGTGACACATCATCATCATGTGCCACCCTCAACACCAGCATCAACACTTCATGTCCGATCATCATCATGTGCCACCCTCAACACCAGCATCAACCCTTCATGTCCTATCATCATCATACCACACAAAGTATCAAACCGATTATTAG
Organism: Megaustenia siamemsis; assembly: GCA_032433765.1. Classification (NCBI taxonomy): domain Eukaryota; kingdom Metazoa; phylum Mollusca; class Gastropoda; order Stylommatophora; family Ariophantidae; genus Megaustenia; species Megaustenia siamemsis. Next base: position 60,979,075 of record JAVIAB010000139.1, read on the forward strand.
TGACACATCATCATCATGTGCCACCCTCAACACCAGCATCAACACTTCATGTCCTATCATCATCATCATCAAGCCACACAAAGTATCAACCAGCGAAATTCTCTCTCACTCTCTCTCTCTCTGTCTCACATTCATGGTAAAGCAAAACAAAATTCGTTCTATATTTCACAGCTTTATTATTAATACAACAAATATACAACACATATTTGAAAAAAAAAAATATATATATATATATGTATATATATATATATTACTGTCCGGTTGTTGTTAATTTTAAGCGTCTGGGTTTCCTCCCTCCTGTTTTGGTGGTACTGTTTGTTTAAATGTCTATCAAACACGGGTGCATAGGAAGTTTCATTAGTCTTCAAAACACAATCGCCCTCCATTTTGACAAAACCTTGATCAAAGCTGGAATAGGTAATTGGTGACTCTGCTGAAACACCCGCGGCATTCATATTGTCTGCCGGATCTGTCGTCTGATTAACAAGAGCGAGGTTCCCTTGATTAACAAAGGGGGGCGTGTAGTCGATGAGATTCGGGTTAACAAGAGATGGTATGTAGTTCTGGTGGTTAACGACAGGCGGCGTGTAGTTGATCTGGTTAACGAGAGGTGGCGTGTAGTTGATCTGGTTAAAAACAGGCGGTGTGTAGTTAAGGTTAGCATAAGCGGTTAAAATTTCCTCTCGCATCTCAACTAACGTGATAAATTCCTCTCTCGATAGTGTTATTCCAGTTCTGGTAGGAAACTTAAAAAAACTGTCACCGCTATATGTCCTTATATTTGTCAATGGTCTGTTACGAAAAACACAAACCGAGACTGCCTTAACGCCATCTTTAGACAATGGAACTACAGTCTCATTTCCACGTGACATAAATATGCGCTGATCACTGACATCAAACGAAATTGGCGTATTCAAGCTACACGATTCCATATTCAAAGAAAACAAACACAAACCACATGGCAACAGACGCTGGTTATGTGTGTGCGTGTACACTGATCGACTGGGAGGTTTTTATACCCGTTACGTTTATCGGGTCGAGGACCGTCTATTTATAGTAGCTAATGTAATACGTTATCAGGCGTGGTAATCAGTCGTGTTGCGACATGTTCAGTGACCTCTGGAACTGACCCAATAGGGTGATGCGGCCTGAGACTAGGAAACTCCTCCCCCCTGTAGTGTTTATATAGGTTGTGGATTTTTAAAATAGGTGTTAGTTGAAGAGGGGAAACCTCGCGCGCTGATCTAAAATGACTCGTTGTTATTTTTGTCGGTGGTATAATCACTAAAGTTAGGAGCACTTGTGAGGATGGATCCCCGATGGAATCATCCCTTCACAGCTCTGATAGCCGGTCCTACCGGGTGTGGGAAAACGGCATTTGTGCAAAAGTTTATACAGAACCTTCACGAGCTAGCTGTCCCCGTACCGGAGGAATTATATGGTGTTATGCGGAATGGCAACCGATATACGAGACTATGGGGTCAGTGAGATTTATCGAGGGTCTACCAGACGTCGATAAATTAGAAGGTGGTAAGAAGAGAAGACTGATCGTTATCGATGACTTGATGTCTGAGACGAGCGGGTAACAAAATTATTCACCAAAGGTAGTCATCACAGATATATTAGTGTGATGTACATTGTTCAAAATCTATTCGGAAAAAATAAAGGACATCGAACCATAAGTCTCAATACGCACTATTTAGTCCTTTTCAAGAACCCGAGAGATGGGAGTCAAATTATCAATCTGGGTAAACAAATGTACCCAGGACAGGTGGGGTACTTCCAAGATAGTTTTAAGGACGCGACAAGGTCTCCTCACGGTTATTTGCTGGGTGATCTTCGTCAGGACACACCTGATAATCTTAGGTTGAGAACAAAAATATTCCCGGGGGAGAGACAAATCGTCTACGTGCCAAAGTAGAGAATCATGTGTGCTGAAGCACTTAGACGGCACGGTGAAATGTTGAAATGTATGCGCGCCTCCTCGCCGAGCGGTTTAAGAGCCATATTAAAAACAGCCTCTCCCAAACTCATTAACTTTTTGTGCGAGTGTTGTCATAACATATTAAAAGGTAATGTTAGACTCACTCAGCGACAGAAGTGCGAGCTACGTCGACACAAGAACAAGTTGAGACTTCTCACTAAAAAGAAACCGAATCTTAAGCGGCGGAGAGAGATTCTACAAACCGGTGGGTTCATATGTGCTTTGTTCCGTCCTATATTAAGTATTCTCGGTGGAGTACTAGGTGCGTAACAATGGCCAAAAAATGATTTTGATGGATCCTCGATTCCTCGAGGGTCTTAAACAGACTACTAGCACGTATACCCCACCCGAGGCGATTGGTGACAACTTGAGAGATTTAGATGATGAAATGCAACGTATCCTATTCCGCGATGATTTAGCACCCGCCGATAAGGCCAGAGTGTACCAACGTGTCCTGCATCAATATTTAACTAGATTGGAGCAGTATAAACGACGCTCATTGGGCTCGGTCGATCTCATTCAACACAACACGGCAACAGAAAAAACACCTTCCTCACCACCACCACCACCATCAACCGAGGTATCACCAGAGCAGACCAAGACACCACCACCACCAACGGAAACCCCAAATCTAAGTAATGAAACCACTCCGCCCGTAACCACGTATAAACTGAGACCTAAAAAAAAAAGAGCGGAATCCCAACACCAAAATGGGAACGGTGGAGAAAATATTGAGACGTCATTACTTCGACCCTAGTCGACCAGGGGCGTATAGTGGTGCAACGGCCCTGCAACGTAACACCAAACTGGGACTCGCAAAGATCAAACAATGGCTGAGTCATCAGGATACCTATACCCTTCATAAACCAATTCGTCGCAGATTTGAAAGGCGTCCCATTATAACGAGTGGCCCCCAACAGCAATATCAGGCAGACCTAATTGATTTGAGACATTTGAAAAAACACATCGATGGATTCTATTTGGTTTCTTGCGTGGACGTTTTCAGTAAATTCGCGTGGTCTGTACCGATACGAACCAAAACGTGGAAATCCTTAGTGGAAGCCGTCGGTAAGATATTTCTCGATGGGAAACCCGCGAGTTTTAAAACCGATAAGGGGTCAGAGTTTCTGAACAGAACATTTAAGAAATTCCTCGCTGACAACAACGTTCACTTTTTCACTACGCAGAACGAAGATATTAAGGCCGCCGTGGTGGAACGCTTTAATAGGACTCTGAAACAACGGATGTGGCGATATTTCACGAAATCCAATAAGTTGTCTTATGTCCGAGTCCTACCCGCTCTACTTCGAAGTTATAACCATTCGTTTCATAGAAGTATAAAAATGGCACCGGTCGACGTCAACGCAGACAATCAAGAACAGGTATGGAACACGTTGTATAATAGCAAACGCAACTTTAAATTTGAAAGACTCCTGTACAAGCCCGGTGATCGAGTTAGACTGGTCCTGGGCAGAGCCAATTTTAAAAAGGGTTATGCCCCGGCTTGGACGGAGGGACTGTTTTCCATCAGTCGAGTAAATGAAAGAAACCCCGTTACATATGCGTTGAAAGACGATAAGGGCGATGAGATAGAGGGGTCATTCTACACACCGGAAATTCAAAAAGTTGGAGACAAGCACGAGTACAGAATAGAGAGTATCATAACCGAGCGTCGCACATCATTTGGGCGAAAAGAGAGTTTAGTCAAATGGTTTGGGTACGATTCCTCATTTAACAGTTGGATAAAATATTGTCCAAGGACATTGTCAGATACAACAACTAGAGGTGCGAGAAGAAGAAGAAGAAGTGGTAACTTTTGGTGGAGAGTCCGATTTGCGAGCCGTAAACTCGGGAGTGAGGAGAGAGGGCGAACCACGCTGCTGGGGGTCGATGTTTGGGAAACTATCCCCCTACTTAGAATTTGTTTTTATTTGTCAAGTTGTAGTTATATATACAGTTGTAGCGGTCTCGCTGTTCAATCTGACCACCGAAAAACCAGACGCGAACGAGGGAAAACTGTGGATAGCCCTACTGAGCAGCTGTTTGGGTTACATGCTACCGAATCCAAACTTGGAGAGGCGACGGTGAAACGAGTAAAAAAATGAGTTTTTATATCACCCTGCCCAGCAATGCATCTATGGAGCTTTTTAAGGATAATAACCCCGGCCACTTTTTCGTTAAACTCCCTCAGACCATTGACATTTCGACGCAGTATGAGATCGCACTGGTGGAGATACAGTTTCCGCTAAATTATTTCATTGTAATAGAGGGTGATGTCTGGATTCGGTACGAATCTCTCGATAACGACGATATTTGCGACGGTAGATTTCATCTCAACGTGACCTTGGAGCCTGGGTTATACACGAAACCCGATGCGTTCATCGGCGCGTTGAATGCGTCGATCATAAAGGCGGAGGATGAGTCGTACAGGGGTGTGAAAGGGAAAAAATGAAATTTATTTACGCAAAAGAGGTGAATAAAGCCATCTTGAAACTTTACGAAAAAGGAGTCAGTGTTACCATAAGCGACACTTTGAAAAACATGTAAGCCTTCCCCACGACCTCTATATCAGACACGGCTCCCGATATCTTCAGCGTGGGCGTAATGGACTTGGAAAGTGTTGCGAAGAATGTCTACGTCTACTGCGATCTCGTTTCCCCCAGACCGGTCGGGGATGTGATGGTACCTCTCCTCAGGAGCGTGCCTGTTCTCAATAGAAATCACACTGCGGTGTTTCAGATCTACGATAAGCCTCACTACCTACCCCTGAGTCGATTTTCCTTCGATACCGTGGAAACCCTTTTAGCCAACGAACACGGAAAAACCATTCCATTCACCAGCGGGACGTCGGTGATAACGGTACACTTTCGAGTGAAGAAGCATCTCGAGCTGGTATAATGGTGAGACACACTCCCCTTCATAGAGATGTTGAGTTATACGAAGACTTTTACTGTTGTCAGGCGGGTGATGGAATGCCCGTGTTTATAGGAGGTCGAAGTCAGAGCGGTCGAGGAATCGGTAGTTTCTTTGGTGGAATCGGGAGGGCTATTTTACCCTGGTTAAAAACAGGCGGTAAGGCCTTGCTCAGAGAAGGCTTGGGGACCGGTCTGCAGGTCGCACAGGACGCATTAGCCGGGAAAAATGTCGTTGAAGCTTTCAAAGAACGAGCTAAGGAGGCCGGTCAGCGGTTGATACACGGGGCCGTAGACCACCTGAGTGTTAACAACCAGTCGGGAAGTGGTTTACGACAAAGCAGAACACGAGTTATGAAGTTACCTCCACCAGGAAAACCCGTTACGAAGAGGATAAAACCGACAGCTAGACGGTTCCCACTTCATTCGGTGCACAACAGCAGAGAAGAAGACGAAGACGAGGGTGGCAAAGGATATTTTCGACTAATAATGTCCCTCATTCACCCCAAATCGTGCGAATGTCTTCACTCTGGTTTGGATTTATTTAGCGTTCCACCCACACATACATCTCTAGACTCTGGTCAGTTTATTGAAATTCGTCCGATCGCAGCTTTGTCGCATAGCGCACCGATAGAGTTTTTCATTTCTGGAAACAGTGAGGAGTATCTAGATCTTTTCAACACGTTTTTACATCTGCGGGTCAAGATCACCCTCCCGAATGGTGATAGTGTACCACCAGATGCTGAGGTAGGACCGGTCAACAATTATCTTCACAGTCTATTTTCACAAGTCGACGTATCGCTAAACGACACGTTGGTTACACCGTCGGAGAATACCTATCCTTTTAGAGCAGTGTTTGAGGCCACTCTAAATTACGGGGAGGATGCGAAAACGGGATACTTGACAGACGCTCTGGTCTACAAAGACACAGCTGGCCACCACGACGATTTGAAAGAAAATGAGGGTTTTAAAACACGGCGCGATTTGACTTCGGGTAGTAAAGAGGTTGAAATGATGGGTCGTTTGCACTCTGATGTCTTTGTGCAGGATCGTTACATGTTAAACAGAGTCGATGTAAAGATCAAACTCAAGCCCTCGAAGGATGTGTTCAGCCTCGTGGCTCACGATAGCTCTGTGGGTTATAAGAGTGTTATCACCTACGCCGCGCTCGTGGTCAGGAAAGCTAAGCTAAACCCCGTGATTTCTCTGGCCCACGAAAAGGCTCTCTTAAGCGGGAATGCGCGGTACCTGATCAAGAGGGTTACCATCAAGACATTTTCCATCGCTAGAGGGATGTTCTCCCACAGCCAAGACAATTTATTTTTGTCTCAAACACCGACGCGTATAGTGATAGGTCTGATTACGGCCAGTGCTTTTAATGGTGTTTATGCAGCTAACCCGTTCAATTTTCAACACTTTGGTCTGATTTATATGAACCTGACGGTCGACGGGAAATGTATCTCGGGAAAGCCTCTAACTATGGACTTTGAACGAAATCAATACGCGAGAGCTTTTTTCGGCACAAATCTGGCCTTGGGTCTGATTGGTAAAGACGCTTGGAATAACGTTGATTATAGAGAGTTCAAGGATGGATACTGTCTATTTGGTTTTGACCTCTCGTCCAGCCTACTGGACGGCTCCCATTTTGAGCTAGCCACAAGCGGACCCTTGTCGATAGAACTCAAGTTTGCCGCTCCCACAACTACTCCCCTACAAGTTATCGTCTACGCCGAGTTGGACTCAGTGCTCGAGGTGTCAAAGACAAGGCAGATTCTAACAGACTTCGCCGTTTGAGAGAGAAAGAAGAATATGAACACGAGGGAGATTTACAACCTTTTGATGTCGGATAATTTCGTACGACGTTGTTCCCTTGTTAGTGTCATTCCACGAAACCACTTACCGCCAAGCATCGACCCAACGGCGACCGCGGCCTTTGTCATAAACACCGACCCTGCCCACGAACCCGGTGAGCATTGGGTGGCCCTATTTTACAACGGTCTCGGCGAATGTGAGTATTTCGATTCCTACGGTTTGCCTCCCAGACACGTGGATATTTTAAATTTCATAGAGCAAAACTCACACGTTCCATTCGACTACAACCCGCGGGTGTTGCAAGATTTGTTTAGCAACACGTGCGGTCTATATTGTGTTTATTATATACTTCTTAAGTGTCTTGGCGCGAAACTTAACAGAATTCTCATGCCTTTTTGACCGAGACAGCACATAAACGACCGTATCGTTTGCTCGCCCCGTGGATACTTCGGCTTCGAGGGGCCCGCGGATGCCCAAAGTCAACAACGGGACAGTAAAATATATATATATATATTTTCAAATATGTGTTGTATATTTGTTGTATTAATAATAAAGCTGTGAAATATAGAACGAATTTTGTTTTGCTTTACCATGTATGTGAGACAGAGAGAGAGAGAGAATTTCGCTGGTTGATACTTTGTGTGGCTTGGTGATAGGACATGAAGTGTTGATGCTGGTGTTGAGGGTGGCACATGATGATGATGTGTCACTAATAATCGGTTTGATACTTTGCGTGGTATGATGATGATAGGACATGAAGGGTTGATGCTGGTGTTGAGGGTGGCACATGATGATGATCGGACATGAAGGGTACATGTTGCTGTTGAGGGTGGCACATGATGATGTTGGTAGCGATAACACACACACACGACCATTCAAGGCACCATCGCCCCAAGTTTTATAACTTCTGTTGTCCCCGCCCGCCCGCGAGCTACCCCCCCCCCCCCCCCCCACCGCGAGAGACGATCCCACAAGTTTTAGAACCGCTGTTGTCCCCGCCCGCCCGCGGTTGCCTAATACCCACCTCACACATGAACGATACTAATAACATTCGACCAATAAAGGCACCTTCTTTCCCCACCCGCACGCCCGAGAGCGCGCAAGTTTTAGAACCGCTGACACACAAGTTTTAGAACCACTGGTGTCCATAGCCAGCGAGCGACAGACCCCGCGAGAGCCGATCACGCACCACGAGATAAGCCGTCACACACCACCGCACACCACGACGACCACCGAGATAAGCCGATCACGACCACCAAGATAATAAGCCGATTATCGGACTTTTGCACGGATTTGGTGCCAGTTTCGTGCGGTATCGGTGCAAAATCCATTGTCTTTGGTGCATTTCGGTGCATGCACGTGCACTGTTAGAATGAGTAAACAGTCACCAACACTACTACCGTCAATGTTCAAAATATACAAAATCACAAGGAAGAGCAAACAAATGTTGGATAATTTCGACAGTGAACTTATAATAAGAAAATCAAAAGTATCGCTGAAAAAGAACAACAGTATTGAAATATCAAAGTCTACATTATGGAGGAATGTGAGAGCTGCAGGCTTTACATTCAGAAAGTATTCCAATGGACGAAACATCATCTGTGAGAAGCCACATATAGTAGTCATGAGAAGCAAGTACTTACGTGAAGTAAAAGAGGTGCGCAAGCAAGGTTATGATATTGTGTACTTGGATGAAACATGGATCAATGCTCGCCACACTAACCAAAGGGAATGGCAGTCATCAGATGGAAAGATTAAGAGATTAATACCTAGCAGCAAAGGACAGCGCTTGATAATTGCTCATGCAGGTAGTCGACAACATGGACTAATGCAGAATGCAGAGCTCATTTTTCTTTCAAAATCCATAGACAATCGGGATTATCACTCTGAGATGAATGGTCACATATTTAGACATTGGATTGAAAATTCTGAGCTCCCATCACTAGATCGACCATCTTGCCTAATAATGGACAATGCAGCGTACCACAACATTGTTGCACTTGAAGATAAAGTCCCGACGTCATCCAGTACAAAAGATGCTATTAAGATATGGCTCACAAAGGAGCACATACAATTTAATAACATGTACTTAAAACCTGAATTACTATCTCTAGTAAAGCAAAAACAAAGGACAAAGATTTTTAAAATAGATAAGATTATCCAAGAGCACGGTCATATAAGTTTGAGGCTGCCACCTTACCATGCTCATTTAAATCCAATAGAACTAATCTGGGCAAAATTAAAAGGACAAGTGGCAGATGAAAATACAACATTCAAAATATGCGATGTAAAGACTCTTGCTAATCTCGCTTTATTAAATATAGACAAAGATTATTGGGCTAAATGTGAAGACCACGTCTTAAAACAGGAAGAGGAATATTGGAAAAAATGATGGTTTGTGGAATGTTCAACCCCAAACAGTTATTAATCTTTTAGACTCGTCTGATTCAGAATGAAAGTATATAGCCCCCACAATGTTGGCCCCTATATTACCTTAAATTAGTTCAACAAACGGTCCTTATCAGGACCACACAACTATGAAAATTGGACATACAGGTATACCTTGATATTATCGTCCGTCCTCGAACTGAGAAGTCAATAATTCTCCTGGTGTTTTGTCTTATTAGGTTATTTCCCCATTACGGCCACGCCTTTACCTAGTGAAAATTAATCATAGACCAGCAACTACGGTAATTTCTATTATTTAGGGGTTCACAATTTACAATTTTGACAAACATCAAAGAAATTCGCCGCTTTAAGAAAACTGCAGCTGCAAGATATTTGTTAAATATACATTTAAAGGGTCTTTTGCATTCTAATAACATTTTGAAAATTTCAACAGTTTTTAACAAACGGTTACTGAGTAATAGCGTTTTGAAGTTGGGCACGTGATTTGAAACGAGCTGTGAGCCTATGCATACACTAATCATAAATATATCTATGTACATAACTGAAATAATTCACATCTCTGAGTCTGAAATGTAGTCTTTTGATCGGTGAGACTGTAGTTCATGTGAATATTCTTACTCTAGCTCATGGGTTCTGTCTTTCTCTCTGTGTGCTTGACAGTACGTTTTCTCTCTCCAAGCGTTTCATTGTTTCTGGTCGACTTAGCTATCACTATTTTGGCTTGTTACACGACTATTCTTATGTCCTTTGCTTATCTAAGCTCTGGCTGGCTTAGCTTCTTTGTAATTTTGGCAGATTTCTCTCTCAACTTACTAAGTGAGAGTTTCGGTCTTGAAGCATTCTGCTTCTTTGCGAGAAAGTGTTTCTTGTCTCTGATTGACTTAGCCTTTGCCACCTCTGGCAGATATATCTTTCAGATGTGTGAGCCGTTTGCTCCATCTGAGGTGTCCAACTCGACCCTACTGGACACTCGACCATTCGCCCTCTCGGCGTTACCCGACCTGGCTCTCTCTAGTTCTTTGTGTTAAGTGTCATGTTCTTCTCAGTCACAGGTTTAATTATCTAATTTTCCTGCACTTTTGTTGGTGACGTAGTTTCTGTCTGGTGACGTTGTGTCTGTCTGGTGATGTAGTGTCTGGCTATAACAATTCAGGCACTCACTAGTGACCTTGACACATGATCTATTTTTAACCATTCTTCTCTGGTCTCTCGGCAACCATCTAAAAATGCATTGTTCTGACCTTGACTTTAATAATGTCCCAGTCCCCGTCTACAACAGTACATTGTTTTAATTTTGGGAAGTTAAAATGGAAAAAAAGGAAAAAGAGACCAATTATAAAATGCACATCAGGCTATAAAATCTTAATATCTGAAGTGGGAAAATCTATGCAAACAATGAAAAAGGGAAAAGCTGCAGGACCTGACAACATACAGATTGAGATGATAAAGGCACTAGAGGATTTTGGCATTGAAAGATCACAGACATATGCAGTGACATATATCATACAGGATACATACCAAATGAACTAAATACAACTTTCATTTCATTGCCTAAAAAGAATGGTGCAGTTGAATGCAGTGATTTTAGAACTATAAACCTAATGAGCCATGTAACAAAAATCTTGCTAAAAGTTATGCAAGGAAGGATTCAGAATAAAATCAATATTGAATTAGAAGGACAAAAATTTGTATTTAGGAAAAACAGTGGGATAAAAGAAGCCATATTCTGCATGAGGACATTAATAGAAAAGTGCACAGAAGTAAACAAACCAATATATGCCTGCTTCATAGATTGCACCAAAGCTTTTGATACACCATAAACAACTTATCATCATCATCATGTGCCATACCGGTTGGCATAGGCGATCACGTCCTTCCAAAATCTTCATCTCCAGTATTTTCTCTCTTTGTTGTCCGCGATCTCTCTTTCCTTTTATTTTGCCAGTTGTAACCAAGTATTCAAAATTTCCTCTTCTTATGATGTGCCCAAAAAATGTTGATTGTTTCTTTCTGATGTTTTTTAGGATCTCTATTTTTGTGTTCGCCTCTTTGAGAATTTCCTCATTGGTCTTTTTTGCTGTCCAGGGAACATTCTTCAGGGATGGGATTATCTCTGTGGCCTCTAATCGACTTTTCATTTGTTTGTCTACTGTCCATGATTCGCTTTCATAGGTCAGAATTGGTTCTATATAGCACTGATGAACTCTTTCTCACTTTTATTGGCATAGATTTGTTGCATAAGATATTTTTAATTTTCATAAATGCTATTTAGGCCTTATTGGTGCCCTTTCCTTCCATAAATCCACATTGTTCCTCACTTATTTCTGGTTTTATTTTGTTCCTTACACATCTCATGACGATTCTTAGTAATATTTTAGTTATACGGCTCATGAGACTAATAGTGCGATGGTCTTCATAATCAGTGGCGCCTGACTTCTTCGGTATGGCAACAAAGATAGATTTTAGCAGATCTTCGGGTATGTGTCCAGTGTTATATATGTCATTGAATCGTTTTGTTATGACTTGTACTCCCAGCTCTCCGAATGCATTTATCTCTTCGATTATTATATTGTCAGGACCTGGAGCTTTGCCTCTTTTCATGTGTTGAATTGCATCCTCCACTTCACTCTGCATTATTGGTGGTCCTGTGTCTTCATTTGAATTGTTTAATTCTGGTCTTTCATCACATAGAGTTGATTGATATATTCTGTCCATCTTTCCATTGTCTTCTCCTGTCCCATTATTATATTTCCTTCCTTTGATTTCACACATCCTGAAACTTTGATTTATTTTCTTCCTGTTAATTCATTTAACTGATCGTGCATACATTTTGAATCTTTCTTTTGTTGTTTTTCCATTTCTTCACATTTCTGCTTTAACCATCCTTCCTTAGTTTCTCTGCATTTGTTTTGGATCTCTCTGTGCAATATTTTGTATGTTTGTTCTTCTTTCTTATGTTTTCGTCTTTCGTCCATTAATTCTAATATTTCTTCTGTCATCCATTTCTTTTTGTTGATTCTTTTAGTCACTGGTATTACTTCTTTTTATGTTTGTTGAATCGATTGTTTGAGCATTGCCCACTGCTCCTCGATGTCCTGTATTTTCTCAACAGCATTATATCTATTTTGTACTATTGTACTGTACTTAATACTCATCTGTCTATCTACTCTAACTATATCTAGTTCTAATTTCACATTTCTTGGGGATTTCTGTGTCTTCCATAGCTTTATTCTTATCTTTCCAACTACTGGTACATGGTCACTATTGCAATCTGCTCCTGGCCTTGTTTTAACAGATTTAAGCCCATTCCTGAATCTTCTCTGTAATAGTATAAAATCAACTTGATTGTGTACTTTTTTGTCTAGACTTTGCCATGTCCATAGTCACATAGGATGTTGTTTGAAACTATAGACTGCCTAAAAGATCTATATCTAAATGACACAGACATATGACCAATATGTATTTTATACTTGGAGCAGATAGCAATAATAAAATATAACAAAGAGAACTCTACCTCCATTGATATAAAAAGAAGAGTAAGACAGTGATGCATCCTATCAGGGAATAATAGAAGAAAAAGGTATGTGTTAGCACTCGGAAAAAATGACAAATAAACAACAACAGAAAAAAACAAAGATTTGTCTCCGATGCATCCTATCACCAAACTTGTACAATCTATACATTGAGCAAATCTTTAAAAACATTAAAGAGATGCCAGGCCTAAACATTCTATCTATCTATTGACATTTCAAACCATAGCAGGCCCATAGGACATAGACCCAGATACTCTTTCTTTTATCTAAATTTTTATTCTAGCAGTTTTCAATCCTTCTCTGTCTCTCTCACTCTCTGCGATCAGGATTCAATCAGAGTAGGATTCCAGACTCTCACATGAAGTCAGCTGTCAGGTTAAGTGTGTTGATCGCCCCCACAGATAGAACATCACAATTAGAGTCCGCCAGATCCACTCTGATTGAACACCCGTTAAAACGTTGCACTGTGTTCTGTGCCAGTGGCCCAGTGCATCCAATTTCAGCCAGCATTTTATTCAAGTTTGCATTCCTTAGCCTTTGATTGTCCCCAATCTTCCTGCAAGGCAGCAGATGATCTTTTCTGTAGGGGGATTCTGCCCTTAGATGGTATTCCCTCCCAGGTTTACGAGCACCATCTGCCCGAGTCACTAGAGGTGACTAACACAGACATGCACACACAAAGATATGAGATGTGACCAACACAGACATGCACACAGCTATACGAGGCATGACTAACACTGACACACATTAATATATATGACACATGACTAACATAGACATGCGCATAAAGATATGAGATATGACTGACATAGGCATGCACACTCAAGATATGATATGTGACTAATATAACCATGCACACACAAGGATATGAGATGTGACAGACACAGACATGCACACACAAAGATATGAGATATGACTAACATAAACATGCACACAAAGATATGAGATAGCACTAACCCAAACATGCACACACAAAGATATGACACATGACTAACACAGACATACACTAAGATATGAGATATGACTAAACACATACACACATAAAGATATGAGACATGATTAACACGGACACACCAAGATATGAGATATGACTAACATGACACATACCAAGATATGAGCCATGGCCAGCACACACACACAAGCTAAGATATGAGCCATGGCTAGCACAGAAACACATCAAGATATGATCCATGGCTAGCACAGAAACACATCAAGATATGAGCCATGGCTTCACGGAAAAACACCAAGAAATGAACCATGTCCAGCACAGAAACACATTAAGGTATCCATATGCTTGGGTTTGTTGTAGTCGGCAGACTCTTCTTAATGTGGAAATCATCGACATACGAGACGCAGGCCCCGATTAACTGTTCACAGGTTTAGTTCAAATAGTTGTCAGGAGATTTGAGAGTGCAGTCTGACCCGTAGAACGTTCCCTTGCATGTACAGTTCCCGGTTGACTGTTCACAGATGTCATTGAAACAGTTGTCCGGACATTTGAGAGTGCAGTCTGACCCGTAGTACGTTTCCTTGCACGAACAGTCTGTACTTTCGGGGTCACATATGATGTCACAGCCCTCAGAACACGTCTGTTTGCACTGTAGCCCAAAATTACCATCGGGACAAGTGTCATTACAGGTAATCAATTCAGAGGAAGAGGTATGTTTACAGCACTCAGAAAAAATGACAAATAATCAACAACAGAAAAAAATATGGACCAAAGCAGGAATGCTGTCATTACAGGTGTAGCCAAGATGTTTACATTGTAGGCATTTTCCGGATTTTTCCTCACATAAAGGACAGACACTAAGACAAGACCCGGAGCAGTCGTGTCCATAGATCCCATGTGAACAGTTGCCGTGACACGTACCGATGATGACGTTGCAGCCTTTGCAACACCCACTACACACTGCACAAAACGACCAAGAATGCCCGTCCAGACAATAAGTGTCTGTAAATGTTTGCACCTCACACACCGTCAGTGCACTGTCGGAATGCGAAATGGTCGGTGAGAACTCAATCTTAATGTGTGCCATTAACGCTTGTGTGGTAACTACAATAGTGTTCACAGAAATATTTGATATGATATATCATTATACTGGTGCACTACACCGCCACTGTCAGAGAAAGCCTTTAGAGTGGCATTCTTTAGCCGAATCATAGTGCTAGCTCGATGATAAATTCGAATGGTGTGAGTCTTCTGGGGCGTGGCAAAGTTCAGATACCAGTAAACAGAATTGGTTCCACTTCTCAATTGTGTGTGTGTGCAGTCATTGTCATAGAGATTGGTCTTTCTTTTGCCATTAATTGTGGCCTCTGGTCCACATCCGTCTCCTGTATAACAAGCATTAAATGTGTCGGTCTGGTTTGTGTTCTGATTAAGAGCCACATTCTGACCCCCACCAATGTAGATGGAGCAGATATTTGCAACTATCGCCCCTTCGATCCGTAACTTGTTAATCAGACCAGCACCAGAGCAAAAGACATCAATCTCGTGCGAACTAACTACAAACCTTGATTCATTGTTACATGAGACAGAACCATTTAGTTTTACAATCCTTCTAAAGATATTTTATCAAATCTCACCATTTGTCTCTGTTTCTGATTCTAATTTCTTTACTTGTATCTCCTTCCCGATCAATGTGACTTCCAAGATAGATAAAGTGGTCGATCTATCCACTGGTTTGTTTTCCATGTATATATTGTCATCTGTTGGAATTAAGCTTTTCATGAATTTAGTCTAGTCATGATTGATCTCAAGCCCAATTTTGCTAGCTATTGATGATAGTTCATTTGTGTTTTCCTGCATTGTTTTTATCTGACTGCTGATGAGGATTATGTCATCAGCAAAGTCAAGGTCTTCCAAATGGTCTCTTTGTATCCATTCGATGCCATTGTTACCAGCGCAGCATTTCTTCATTATGAAGTCCATCACAATTCCAAATAGCAAGGCCGATAAAATATATCCTTGTTTAACCTCAGTTTCTATTGGAAAACATTTGCTCAGTCCTTCCTCTGTACGAAAAAACATTAATGGAGAGATAATAGTCTAAGATATGCTGATGATACTGTATTACTATTGGTCGTTTCAAAATATTTTGAAGGTGTTTAAAATTCCATATCTCTGCAACCAATTGATTGATAATGCTGAAATTTTGCATATGGTCTTGTGATTTTTGGTCCCAAAAAGTACATTCATTTCCTCACCAACAAACGTATAGTTTTAAATATTCTTTATTTGAAGTATACAAATTTAAGGCATTTTGGTCAAACCATATATTTGGAGGAATTACCGCTTCATATGAGTGAGCACCCACGGACTTGTCATCTTGAACGTAATGCGCGCCAATTTCCCTGTTTTAAGCACTAAAAAAACACATAAAACGCGTCATAGTTATAATTTTATATCCGGTGCATCCCATTTCCTGTCGTTTTGTTGTGATTTATGTGCAACGGCGTATCCTAATTATTGGGTAATTTCGTTAAATTTGTGATCTGTTAGTCAATGGGTATAAAAGTAAAGTTCCTTACATTGCAATCAGTGGCAATAAAGGTGTATAAATATTTTTGCATAGAAGCTAAGCGTGGAAAACTGTATCGAAGCATCTCAAAGCCAGAAAAGAGAACTATTCACGCATTGGGTATAAGCAAACGCTTTTTCAAATAAGTGCTTAAAGCTAACGGAGTGTCCAGTTCAATCAAGACTAGGACGCTAGGAAGAAAGAAAGTAGTAGATAGTTTTGACAAGGAAGTGATTAGAAGAGCAATTTGTAAAATGTTCGATTCCAAAGAAACTGTGACTTTAAGAAAACTGAAAATTCGACTGAGAGCAGAAAATTACATTGTTGTGTCGAAAACAACATTATGGAGAACTGTTAGAAGCATCAGTTTTACGTTTAGAAAGTACGATAGTGGTAGAAATGTCATCTGCGAGAAGCCGCACTTAGTTTCTATGAGGAGTAAATATTTACGTGAAGTACGGGAAATGCGTAACCAAGGTTATGATATTGTATTTCTAGATGAATCTTGGATAAATTCTCACCACACAAGTGCCAAGGAATGGCAGTTATCAGATGGAAGTATTAAAAGATGTGTACCCACTGGAAAAGGACAGCGTATTATAATGGCACATGCAGGCAGCCGAAAAGAAGGGTTGGTGAAAAATGCAGAACTTATATTCACCTCTAATTATACTGACAACAGGGACTATCACACCGATATGAATGGCCATATATTTAGAGAGTGGATTGAAAATACTCTTCTTCCAATTCTAGACAGACCATCCTGTCTGGTAATGGACAACGCGTCGTACCACAACGCTGTGGCAGAAGAAGACAAAATTCCTACATCTACCAGTACAAAAGATGTTATAAAGATTTGGCTAAGAAAGGAAGAAATTCCATTTAACGAGGGATTTTTGAAACCTGAATTACTGTCACTTGTTAAGAAATCGCAAAAGACCAAAGTATTCCAAATAGACAAAATCATTCAACAGCATGGTCATACGTGCTTGAGACTGCCCCCTTATCATCCACAATTAAACCCCATTGAACTCGTTTGGGCAAAAATTAAAGGGCAGGTGGCAGCTGAGAATACAAGTTTTAAACTATGCGATATAAAAGGACTGACATATGCTGCTCTATCACAGATTGACAAAGATTTTTGGTGCAAATGTGAAGATCATGTCTTAAAAGAAGAAAATGACTACTGGAAAAAAGATGGACTATCGTTCGTTCAGCCCAGATTAGTAATCAATATGTTAGACTCCTCTGATTCAGAATAAATGAAATAATAATGGACGTTTTTATATGTCCGCATGATCAATCTTTAGCTAAAGTTGATAACGTTTTGAAAATGTAAAGATTCTTGATATGTGTACTGCAGGCATGCAAAGAAACTAAATCACTTTCATATGTCTTGTTTACGTAAAATAATGAAAGTCACGTGGAAAGACATAAAACGAACAATGTAGCTCTTTACAGTGAAGAGGATCCCGTGCTTACATCGGACTCTTTAGTCACATGCGTACCCATAAACAATAACTTTGCTTGATATGTCATGCTCGTTATCGCTCCCAACGGATAATTAATTTTTTTAAATGTATTCTTTGTTGTATATTGTTTAAATAGTTTTCATTAATGGAACTGTTTATACGCTGATTTGTTTTAGACCGTCTGTAAAGGCTATAACATTGACATTCTCATAGTATTTTAAAGAAAGTAAACAATAGAAAGTAAACAGTTGATAAACGCCTCCAACTTTCAAGTTGTGTAGAGACGCCTATGCCGAGAAGCTGATTTCTATTAATGTACGGTAAATTATTTTCTCCAGGAGCAAAAAGATCCGTAAATTCACTGAGATCAAAGGAAAGTGCTGCTTCATGATGAAGCATACTTCCTACATCATTAAATTTTGTGAAATCGGTGGGACCTTGGAAAAACAAGACCAGATGCAAAAAATCAAGTTTGTAAGTGCAGGGAAAGAGGAGATATTTCATGTTAATCGTGAACATTTAGATTTGAAACGACCAATAGCTGAAAATCAAATGAGCTACAATAATTACTTAATGAAATAAACATAACAAGCAAAATATATGGAACATATATGAATATAAACAAAAATCTAAAACTATGATCATAAACAAAGATGATACTCAAAACCTACAAGTGGATATCAAAGTTGAAGGAATAGACCTGGAGACAGTTCAGAGATACAGCTACCTTGGATATACTATAACCAGTGATGGAAAATGTAAAACTGAAATAAACAAGAGAATAGGAATGGCAAAAAGTAATTTTAATGTCATGAAAAATATACTAAAATCAAAACAAATAACACCAGGGCTAAAACAAAGAATAGCAAAATGTTACATCTTCTCAATATTCCTGTATGGTGCAGAAACATGGACTTTAGACAAGGAAATAGAACAGAAAATTGAAGCCTTTGAAAAGTGGATTTATAGAAGAATAGGTAGAATTGGATGGAAAGAAAAGAAAACAAACAATGAAGTTTTAAAACAACTAAAAATTAAAAAATAACTACTAAACACAATTAGAACAAGACAAATGAAATTTTTAGGGCATGTTACAAGACACAACAGCCTTATAAAAGTAATATTGGAAGGGAAAATACAAGGTAAAAGAGGCACACCAAGACTAACATGGATGAGTAACATAAAAAGATGGGTTATTAAGTTATTGAGTTATTTGCGGGTCATCATCATTGCACTCCGAACATGTCCATAGGTGCTCAGATCCCCTCCTCAGCAATTCCCTCAGTGTCCAGCGACTAACGACTCCAGTTCTATGTTGGTTGATAAGTCTTCTTACACGGCCACTAAGTTTCTCATTTCTGGCTGTGCCCATCTTAACCCCCATTTCCATAATCCAAAGAAGTGATGTGGATCTGTGTTTGTCGAAGTACTGTGCTCTTCCCACATCTCGGAGGGCATTGATGATGTCCGCCCGATCCATTGGTTGCCCGTCCTCAACGACAGCGCAGTTAGCCAACCTGTCCGCTCTTTCATTTCCCCGTACTCCCGCATGTCCAGGGACATAGACAAAGGTGACCTTACATATTTTGGATTTCTGCAACGACTCTACCCATTGCATGCGTACCGAGCCCACCTCCACTTTTTTTAATCATGCTCATCGAATCACTCAGTATACATGCATGGGTGTAGTCTTGTGACTCTAACCATTTGAATGCCTTGGTCACTGCCATCGCCTCCATTGTCATGATACTCATGGTCATGACATATGCACCACTGTCTTCGTAGACTATTCTGCCTGCCAAGCGTGCTGTAAATGCCCATGCACTTCTTTGGTGTCGTATTACAGATCCGTCTGTATAGATGACTGCATCTTTCTCATCGGTGTTATCGCAGATGAGACCGTTGACCTCGGTATTAACCACGACTGGGTTCTGTTCCCTACTTTTCCTGTTGAGTGTGACAATACACGAGAAAGTCCCCTTGAATGACGTAGGCACCAGTATCCATTCCTCACCAACGCAGATATTGGTAAGCCCACAGACCTGTTTGATGACATCTTCTGCTCGGCCCACCCATGATTTGCCTCTTTTTAGCCTGGCACCTTTCATTGTGTTGAGCACGTGGTGCAATGGATGCTCTGTATCTGTACTAATCTTCAGGTATGCTCATGCTCTCCAGATCTTGATTCTGTCATCCATGGTTGGAAAGTCAAGAAGATACCTCATTGCTACACACGGAGTGTCCCTCGTACATCCCAGGATAATGCGCATGGCTTCATTTTGTATTTTCTCCAGCCTATCAATTTGAGTCGTACTGACAGTTAGAATTGCCAGGGCATACTCGATTGGTGCAAGGACTAATCCCTGGAACAGAAGAGTAAGTAGCCTCTTCTGGATGTTGGCAGCTGCCATGACCGTCAAGGCGGCTAATCCTTTGCGGGATTTGGTTATCACATGGTCGATGTGGTCCCGAAAACACAGGCTGCGATCAAACTTAACTCCGAGGTATGTCATCAACTTGTCCCTGGTCACCTCATCAGCTCCCATTCGTACTACCGGCGTGGTCGTATTAACGATATGATTGTTAAGGGAGAACCATGAAACTGATGCTTTATTAGGATTAACCAAGGCACCTGAAACCCCACACCAGGAAGAAATGCGATCGAGTTGGAAAAAGATGGACAAGTCAGTCTGTGACAACCTGCACCTGTAACCCGCTGTATCCTGTCAATTGTTTTAACTGGCTCTTGTCATCATGATGTTATGATATGACATGTTATGATCATCAACGATGTGACCTGCCAGCACCATTTGAACAGACTTTATAAAAAGTCCACTGTAGTACACTGTTTATGGCTCGTATTGATAGTATGTACACACGTCACATGAGGGGTACTGTTACTGGTCAGGCGATGATGACGTTTGACAAGGTACAAAAACGTGCAGTGGCCAAATGTGCTCTCACCTCACCATCTCAGCTGTCAGGTTCCCACGTACTCAGCTAGTACTTTGGCTATAATCTGGCCTGACTGAACTGACTTGTTTAATCTCCATCTTGTATGTGCCGCGACAACTCTCATTTCAATTCAACGCCCTGATATAGGTTATGACTGTTAGATAAATAAATGGCTGCACACTGCTGATGTTGAAAGATCATGTATCTTTATTCCGACAGCCCTGACAGTGGCAACTATGTACAATTATTCACAGCAGCCAGCAATCACACATCTTGCTTGGCAGTCACACACCATATCACAGAATTCACAACTCTACTGGATACACTCACATCCGTACTTCTGCCCACTCAGGCTTACTAAACATGTTCTTGTTCTACTAAGTTCCTAATAACGTTGCTCCTATCTCTATTAGCTATGACAACTTATGCTCAATGAGCTCTTCAAGCAACGCTTAATCTCACCATTGTCTCTATTGTTCCCTATTGGGTAATCTTCTCTGCAGCCCTTATTAGTACTAACTAATGCACAGTCTCCTTTTTACACTAGAGACACATTTCTATCTCAATTCTACTAACTAATTAATCTCCTAACAACAATGCTGACTGCTGGGCTCTCTTAGCCCCTATAGGCTAACGCCTAATTAACGGTGTCACAGATTCTATTCAGCACCTATGAATGAAATTTATGTGTGGAGCGCTCTCTTTCTCTCTCCGTGCATCAACTTAAATACTCCATCTCCTAACCAATCAAACTCATTTCCTCTACCTCTCTACCCAATCTAATATCTCTACATCATCTACTCACCCTTATTTTTATACCCTTCTCAATCACGAAATTCCTGCCCTCCTCTCACACTATTCTACTCATATTTCTTGTGATCATTCCTCATGCTCTGTTTCCCCCCACTCTCTCCAACTATCCCTTCCTCTCCTTCTCTCCCTCTCTCCCTCTCTCACCCACTGCTACACACTATCATAGCAAAAGATAGAGTGGAATGGTTCTCCATGGTAGCAATCCTTTGATGTGGAGACTGCACTCATTGATGATGATGATATGAAAATGGAGCCTATGATTTTGTTACAGTAAGAGATTTGCTCATGTGTCTAAGGAGAATGAGTTTTGAAAGGCTCAATGATTATGTTTACCTTCTCAAATTTACTCATGCTTATTCAAATAACATGAAAAGATGCCAAATTTGTTTATGTGCACAATATATTAATAATTCTAATCTTGTTTACCTACAAGAAATCTTAACAAATTCATAACTGTAAAATTATTTAATCTGTATACCAAATTTATACATTTATTATCTAATGTGTTACTTTGTTCTTAAAATAATTATTTTTAAAACATGTTTATTCATATAAATGTCACAAAGCTAAGAAATAAATAATTCAAGGGTGTGTTTGACCCTTTAATTTACTTTTGTTAACAGTTGTACAGGTTGTCAGCACAATTACATTTATTAAATTTCCTTTGTAGCCATAATTTGACTCAGTTCAATGGTAACAGATTCTTCGGTGATTGAAGTAAAACTGAAAGTAAAAATAATAATAGTAAAAATAGTTTTTAAAATATCTACATAGTTTTCAAATGTTTTAAGATTTTACAAATATATTATTATATTAGTTTACAGATATCTTCTTAATATGTAAAAAGCAGAAAAGGAGAAGATTGGGCAATTTAAAAGGTTACTTGACATTGACAGCATACTGAAGGTCAAACTAGCAGGCAAGATTAAAGACAGACATGCACGAAGATAATAGTATTATAAATGGAAGAATAACTTTAAGTGGGAAGAACTAGCAGCAACATGTAATGTATTGAGAAGGCATTTGCAAACGTCAAATGATGAAAATCAACTGCAGTCAAATTTCAATGCAAAATGGTACTTGGCATGATAATGGATTTGTTTACAAATACCAACATATAATATTTTGAAGTCATACAAAATTGTGGCTTTCTCTACACTAAAAATAATACTCAACAAAACAGTTGAAAAGCAGAAACAGTTTATAAACAAGTGTAACATATTGAAAACCACCATAATAATTGAGGCTCTGAGACAAGCTGTGAAGAAAAAAGGAAAAATACAAATTATAGGTCAAAAGCAACAAGATAACATTGAGTACAGTTTGGAAAATAGACATTCTATAAGAATAACCGAAGATGCAAATATAAAATAAGTGCAACATTATGGCAAAACAGTAATGACAGGAAGTGATTATAGAGAAACAACCAGGAATTTCTACAAAAAAAGATTATTATAAGCATTGAGAAGCACAACTGAGCAGACCTCACATAAGTTATAAATTATGAAAATAGTTGAGAAATTTAGTGAGCCCAGTCATTTGGAAGATGGAGACAGTGCTTCAACCAACTTCTTAACCATTGACGACATTATATTACTATAATCATCCATTTTTAAATGTGAAACATTTGAATATATGAAACAAAAACTATAAGAACAGCCCCTAAAAAATGGGTATAACACTCAGGTGATATAGCTACTAATTTATTCAAGGTTGTAGGAGACACTGGAATGATAATATTGGCTACATACAATACGGCTTTTAAGTCATAGTAGAAAATCTGTTGTAAACTCCTATAGAAAAGTCTAAGAACAATAACTAAACTTCAGTTATGTGAAGCACAAAGAGATTCAGAAAAACACAGGAGTTGTACAGCTAGATCCTATTTTTGCCTTAACACAGCTCACTGAGAAATATAGTGAATATAATCAAGAACTGCATTTAGCATTTGTAGACCAGGACAAGGTATTCAACAAAATAGACAGATGACTGTGACTGATACTAAACAAAGTAAATAACCATCTTATGCGTTAAGTATGCGGAAAGCTCTTCCCAAAACAGCCAATGTAAACTGATCTGGAGTATGCCAAAGATGAATAATATCATCCTGAAATTCAACATATACATAGACAAGATATATAAAACAACTTAATGCAAAGAGCCTCACAGGTGTTCCTTTTTGCAGATGACCATTCACTAAAAACGATATGAAACAAAATAAAATGACATCAAAATGATTTGAACAAGCTGAGTCAAGGTCATTTGAACAAAGCAAGCAAAAAGATCACGAAATGAAAATTAGTATATATAAGACAGAGATAATGATTATAGCAAGAAAAGAAAAGGAAGTATAAATCTTTGTTGAGAACAACATTTAAAGCAAATTACAGACACTAAATACTTATGACTCAGGTTATAACTGAAGATCAGCACATTCCTCCTTAAGTGGATTTTGTGGCTTCCAACGACTAGGTGATATTTAAATGTGGTCCTTGGACCTCCGAACCTACAATAATTCACACTAGCCTTCCACAGGGTTCATCGTTATCTCCAATGTTGTTCAACGTCTACACAGTATAAGGATCATAAATGAGTAAGTCTTGAGATGGAGCAGAACATTGTCTTATGCTGATGATATTTTGGTATATTGCTAAGGCAGAGACAGAGAGAGTGTTGCTGGAGAGCTTCAGACAGCTTGATCATCTAAGTGTGTGGCATGGAGAGGCAAGAGTACCTGTCAATCTGACAAAGACAACGGTGTCTTTGAATAATGGCATAGTCAACAAGTTTATGCCAAATGTGAATCTGTGTTCAGAAGTTGTGGAGAGAACTAATGCAATGAAATACCTAGGAGTGTGGTTTGATCAGAACCTTGCTTTTAACAAGCATTTAGACCAGGCGGTATTGAAAGCAAAAAAGGGCCAATCTGCAATGAGGGTCATGACAGAAGCACAAATTGAGCAGCATCATCTTGTTCTTTTATACCAGGGGCTGGTACTGTCTATGAAAAAGTATGCATTGGTGATCCTACTCTCAGCAAAATGCAAATGTAATGATTGGAAGGATACTAAATGAGGCAATGTACATGTGCATCATCCCTGGGTGCACAAAAGATATTGAGTGTAGGGAAATGCATTATCTCCTTGATTATCCCATCATGGCTAACAGAATAAGACTTTTCTGAGCACATGCTTACCTTTGAATCAGTGCAGAAACACATAATCTGTTATTCTGTGAATTTATGGGTACAAAAGGCAGCAGGTTAAAAAGAGAATAAATCATGGATGTGTCAGGCTAACAACATTGTTCATGAGGTATGTTCAATCAAGGACATAGAACCTGAGGAAGAATGGGTACGCGAGTGCCATCAGAGTGCAGTACATCATTTCTTGCCATCATCACATTGAACAGAAAATGTAGACAAAAAACCCACTGGTTAGTGAGACAGAAATGCAGACCTTAATTTTCTAGAACTTTTCTGATAGTGACACATTCATTTACAAAGATGGGTCTGTTATTCGGTGTGTATGGAGCTTGTGAGCTTTCATGGCTCATGTTGGAGGCAGAACTGTAAAGGAAGACAGTGACTACAAGTAGGTTTACCATGAAAATTATGGTTGTCACTAAGGCATTTTCATGGCTTGAGATACAGCCTTATACACATGTGTGTTTCTTCAGAGGTTCAATGAGTATGATCAGAAAGATTGCAACTGGCTGTGCTCTACAGCAGGGATTGGAGTCTCTAGGGAGGTCTAATCTAACAAGTGTCAGTTTCATTTTCGTGCCAGGACATGATGGTGTAAGAGGTAATGAATGTGCTGATAGACTTGCCAGTTTGGCTGATGTTGAGTGCAGAAGGGCAATGGACTGCTTTGACATTCTGAATGTCCTCGGGAACGCAGGACAAAAAAATGAACCTGAATCCACTTCCATGAACAGACTTCATGAATATCATGTCAAGGTGGGATATGCCAGACGAGAGCGCTGCATACGAATCTAAAGAAGGCTTGTCAACCAACACTGTACCGGTGTCATTAGTCACTACACATTTATGGATATTCTTTGGGATCTGAGCACTTATGGACTTGTCCGATGGGCAATAAAGATGGCCTGTCAGCTAAACTAAATTAAACTTATCAGTGCCAAACTTGTACATAATTGTCAAAGAAGAAAAATCATTATTACAGAGATAAGATACCTTAAGATACTGAATGTGATACAAGAACACAGAATCACAAATGGGGATATAAACTATAAGGAAGAGTTGGGGTAACAACGCATTATATAAATATTTATTACATTTAGTATATTACATATAAGAAAACAGGGAGCCGCGATAGCTCAGCGATGAGTGAACTGGACTACAAAGGACAAAGGGTAGGGTTCGATCCCAACCGACGGCTTCCGGGTTCACCCAGCCTTTAATGGGTACCAGATTTTTTTTCTGGGAAAGTAAAGCGGCACGGGCGTAATACCGACCACATTACCCCAAAAATCATGTGCCGAAGGTCTGGAAAATTTATGGTCACTAACACCATATTCCCTATATGCCACTTGGCGTTCTTTACTTTACTTTTTTTACTTATATAAGAAAACAATATGAAAGTGATTCAATGAAAAAACATGCTGCAGAAAAGTCCTTAAGACACCTTGGATAATGAAAATGAGCAATGAAGAGATATTAAAATATTCAAATATAAAAATAACTGGCTTATGAACACATTCTACAGAGGAAATTAAAATACTATGTCCACATAAAAAGAGACAGTGGGCTGGAAAGAACAATAATAGAAGGCATGGTTCCTGGATGATGCATCAGAGGCAGACCAAGCAGAAGGCGGTTTTAAGACATCAAGGAGACCTTGAACATGACAACAGAAATTGGAGATCTGGCTAGAGAAAGAGATTCTTTCAGATGGACTATGGTGAATGCAACATTCTACAAAGGACATGTGAGCTGATAATGATAATAAAACAATAGATGAAATGGCTTTTACACAATCACCACCAATGAAAAATAATCACCACTCAGATAGCCTTAACACTCAAAAGCAATAGGAAGAAGGGAAAAGATAGACCTCTAGATGATGGGTTAATGAAATAGCAGATGCCACAGTAAGCATCGTGCAGGAAACATATGCAACATTGACCCAAACACTATTTTCCTCCAATGAAGCAAGGCAACAGAGGAAGGGGAAAGTAAATAAAATAAGTCAAAAGCAGTGTGATACATGGCTAATTTTACATTTATGTGGGTAAAATTAATTTAATTTACAATATTTAGTACTATCAAAGCAAGTATGCTTTAAAATAGTGTACTTACGTTTTGGCATGTTCACTTTGTTAGATACCAAGACATCAGCTTGAATGTGTGTCATATTCAGGTATAAAGTTTCAGGATTTGACTAAAGAAAAATAAAGTGTTCCTTTTAATAATTTTAGGTCAATTATAGAGGATTGTGGCACTGAAGTGATCACAGACATATGCATTATGTATATCATACAAAATGAACTAAAAACATCAACTTTCATTGCATTAGCTAAAAAGAATAATGCATTTGAATGCAGTGATTTTAGAACAATAAGCCTGATGAGCCATGTAGTAAGTTGCTATTAGTTATACAAGGATGAATTCAGAATAAAATCAATATGGAATTAGAAGAACACAAATTTGGATTTAGGGAAAACAGTGGGACAAAAGAAGCATAAAAAAGTACACAGAAGTAAACAAACTAATATATGCCTACTTCATAGACTAACCAGAGCTTTTGATAGAATACACCATGAACAACTTATCATCATCATCGAGTGCCGTCTCCACAACGAAGGTTGGCTACCATGGAGAGCCATTCTGCTCTGTCTCTTGCTATGATGGTGCAGGTTGTCATAGGCTGATATGTCCATCTTTTGATGTTACTTGTCCGTGTTAGTCTTGGTCTGCCTCTGCCTCTTTTACCTTGTATTTTCCCCTCCAGGATTACTTTTAGTAGGCTGTTGTGTCTTTTAACATGGCCCAAAAATCGCATTTGTCTTGTTTGAATTGTGCTTAGTAGTTCTCTTTTCATTTTTAGTTGTTTTAAGACTTCATCATTTATTTTCTTTTCCTTCCATCCAATTCTACATATTCTTCTATATATCCACATTTCAAAGGCTTAAATTCTCTGTTCTGTTTTCTTGTCAAATGTCCATGTTTCTGCACCATATAGGAATATTGAGAAGATGTAACATTTTGCTATTCTTAGTTTTAACCCTGGTGTTATTTGTTTTGATGTTAGTATGTCCTTCATGACATTAAAATTACTTTTTGCCATTCCTATTCTTTTGTTTATTTCAGTTGTACATTTTCCATCACTGGTTATGGTATGTCCCAGGTTGTTGTAGCTCTGAACTGTCTCCAGGTCTATTCCTTCAATTTTGATATCCACTTGTGGGTTTTTAGTATTATCTTTGTTTATGATCATAGTTTTAGTCTTTTTGATATTCATATCTAGTCCATGTTTTTTGCTTGTCATGTTTATTTCATTAAGTAATTGTTGTAGATCTTCAGGGTTTTCTGCTAGTACTACAGTATCATCAGCATATCGAACAACTTATAGACTGCCTAAAAGATATATATCTAAATGACACAGACATATAATAATATGCAATTTATAGTGGGAGCAGACAGCACTTTTTTTTTGGGGGGGGGGGGGGCTTCGGCAGCCTAGTTGGGAAAACCACTCGACTAGACTACTGACGGTCGGAAAACCCGTGTTCAATTTCCACTGGAAACAGTCTAGAAAAAAAAATACCCCTGCTGTCATCGATCCAGCCGCTGGCAGAAATAGGTAGCAGGGTATTACTCTGGGAAGTGTATTTTATGCTGGGAGCAAACAGCAATAATAAAATATAACAAAGAGAAACTCTATATTTATTGATATAAAAAGAGGAGTAAAACAAGGATGCATTCTATCACCAAACTTGTTCAATCTATACATTGAGCAAATCTTTAAAAACATCACAGAGATGCCACACCTAAACATTAATGGAGAGATATTCTCAATAACTTAAGGTGATAATACTGTATTACTAGCAGAAAATCCTAAAGATCTACAACAATTACTTAATGAAGTTATTGGTTATTGGTTATTGGTTATGGAAGGCCTCGGTATCACAGCAAACGAATTAAAATCCATAATTGCTCAACCGCCCGTGCCAGTGGAATCATCCGAATTACCAACTCATCTCCCAAACAAAGAAAGGTAACTGTAGTCCCCATCGTAGCAGTCTCAGCACACGCCAAAAGACATAAGGCGAAACCGCGCAGAAAGTGAACACAGCCAATGGTTCCCTGTCATACGATATCATCATTTATCGTAAACAAGCGGGATATCGAAGCAGGATCAAAACGGATGAGACACACAGCTCACGGTGTGCACAAAGCACTTAACTCAGTAGCTCCTGCAACAAGCCGGTCTTGGAATATGAGGAAACTGCAAGAAGGAACACTTTTCAGACATAGCCTTCAATGGTTCCTGCCGCTTATCCACCATATACCATGGGAGTTCACGTCCTCCCGAAAATGATGATCGTCACAGCACTTGATGATGTTAGGCCATCATTGATGACTCCAATTCCAAACATATAGACACACAGTGGTGGTAAATTATCATTTCCAATCCAACAGAAGCCACATGACCTGTAGTTAGTAAAACCACAGAGAGAATATGATTTTGTGACCTTCACTGATCACTCTTAGATGTGAATGTGTACTTAATGAAGTAAACATGACAAGCAAAATATATGGAATAGATATGAATATTTTAAAAATCTAAAACTATGATCATAAGCAAAGATAATACTCAAAACCTACAAGTGGACATCAAAGTTGAAGGAATAGACCTGGAGACAGTTCAGAGATACAACAATCTTTGGCATACTATAACCAGTGATGGAAAATGTAAAACTGAAATAAACATAAGAACAGGAATGACAAAAAGTAATTTTAATGCCATGAAAAATATGCTAAAATGAAAACAAATAACAGCAGGGCTAAAACTAAGAATAGCAAAATGTTACATCTTCTCAACATTTCTGTATTGTGCAGAAACTTGAACAGTAGACAAGAAAACAGAATAGAAAATTGAAGCCTTTGAAATGTGGATTTATAGAAGAATAGGAAGAATTAGATGGAAAGAAAAGAAAACAAATGATGAAGACTTAAAACAACTAAAAATGAAAAGAGAACTACTAAACACAATTCAAATAAGACAAATGAGATTTTGGGGCATGTTAAAAAACACTGCAGCCTACTATGAGTATTCTCGGGAGGAAAAATACAAGGTAAAAGAGGCAGACCAAGATCAACATGGATGAGTAACATCAAAAGATGGACAAATCAGTCTATGACAACCTGCACTATCAAAACGAGAGACAGAGCAGAATTGCACTCCTTTGTAGCCAACTTTCGATGTGGAGATGATGATGATGAAGTCAATTTTATTTTTTTAATGGTGCAGAAAAATGTACATTAAATATGAAAACAGACTCTAAAGTGGACTGCCGGCATCAAGTGGTGGATTGAAGAACCAATAACATCAAAATTAAGAGACAAAGTGCAATGATGCTGTATGGAATTGTCTATAAACACCTGATGCATGAGTTCATATTTAATTATATGTAATGACATCAAGTCAAAGACCCCTCATGACATCAAATTGGAAAAAATTAAACAAGATGCCCTCATATTATAAACACGAAGCATTGACAAATCAGTTTATTTTCAATTTTGTTTGCTAAGCTCTATATCTACATAACTATTCTCAATGAACTCGATTGTCTTTAACGATTGTCTTTATTGTACCGTAACATTTTGTGTTTAGTGTAGTTCTGTTTGGACATCTCAATGCCTTATTAACTGCAGTGTGATGCTTGTCCACATTATATGTTTGTGTTTTCAATCTTGAACTTTGTGTACATGTATGATTTCAAAATAGAGTGTATCATCTTCTTAGACAAAAGGTGTTCTTTCTAATCAAGTAAATGGCAATCATCCTGCTGGGGTTTGGTGTTTCTGCTTTAGTTGTTTCATTCTACTTCTACCTTAAGCCAGATGTCAGACCATTGAGACCAAGTATTACATATCATTCATATTTTTTTAGTGGCAAACCTGTTCACAAAACTAACAAAAAAAAAAAAATGTACAATTGGGGAAAATTAAATGTACACATCAATTTAAAGTGATAATTTGTAACAGTAAATAAAATCATCGGTCCTTTAAACAATTTCATGTAACATTCAGGAGGGGAATTGGAATGACACTCCCCTCCATTATGTAGCAGCATAAAGAGTAAAATTTGCACGATCATAAGACTTTAACGCTGATGAAATAACAATAACAATGTGGGCTTGGCTGACTGCTTGGTGGCAACTAACTTCAAATGTTCACACCAGACGCAAAATTGTTGCTTTTCTTCTTTCTCTGTGGTTCGTCGGTTGCTGTCAATTGTGACTTATGGCAGTGAAGTTGTAATATAAGCTGTTAACTTAGCATTCTATGTGCGGATTGATTTTTATTTTGAAATGCATTTTTTTTCTCTCCTATCATGTATATAGGAAAGATTTTTGTTTCTTCAAGATATAGAAATATATGTTAATCCTCGCTTGGTAACTATAAATTTTACAGACCATATTGTGGTAGCGTTCCCCTATAGTTAAAAATAATGCATCTCATGTTTCTTTTTTAAATATCCTGAATGAACTTGCACATAATGAATGTAAATTTCCGAAAGCGCATAAAAGATATGTCAATGCCTCATTTTCAGAATTTATGTGCAGTATTTGGAGGCATTTCATAATGTGATATTCGTGGTTTCATTGGAATGGAGTCAAAACTTAGAATTGTTACTCTCAAGAACAATACACTCAAATTATATAAATAATTTACATTTGAGGCTAAAGGTACAAATCTCTTTCTTTGTATTTTGAATCCAGAGAAAAGAACAAAACATACCCTTTGTATTAGTGACAAGACAATATCAAGATGGCTGAATAAATTGTAATGGTTCTACAAATACAAAAAGAGGGAACCAAAACTCTCCATATGCTGATAGACACCCATTTCCTCATATATTTTTGGAACCCTTCCAGAAATATTACCTGTATTCCCCATTAGATCCCTTTACTTAGTTCAATCGACCATAAGGCCCACTTGCCTTTTGACCAGGTCACAGCAAGTACTGCAAAGAAGTTTCTTTTTATTTATTTTCAATAATATTTTCTTTCACAGATAATTAAGTCGCTGTTCCAGCTGAAGGCCAACTAAACTGCAACCTCGTTTTGATTTTATGTTGTCCCTCACCTAAGTAAAGTTGTAACCATACCGCTTTTACCTTTATTTTTCTTTTCATCCTTATCATCAGCTTTACAGCAGCTTCACATGTATATTTTGATGGCTTTACCCCAATACAACAGTCACTTTCCACAAATGTAGCATACATTTTCTGCACTGATCACACAAGTACTGGGCATTTCTAAACTACATTTCGTAAGGATAGAAGCTCAAAATTATGCCAAAATAATGCTGTTTAGTAATGAGAGCTAGGAAAACACAGAGATGATGCAAAAGTAGGTATGATTGTTTCATTTATTTCCAGTTAAGTTTTTGTTGGTCTCTGGCACAAATTATGCAATCTACCACTAAAGCTAGGGAGCCACGATAGCTCAGTGGTTAGTGAACTGGACTACAAAGGACAAGGGGCAGGGTTCGATCCCAACCAACAGCTTCCGGGTTCACCCAGCCTTAAATGGGTACCGGATTTTTTTCTGGGAAAGTAAAGCGGCACAGGCGTAATACCGACCACATTACCCCAAAAATCATGTGCCGAAGGTCTGTAAAATTTATGGTCACTAACACCATATTCCCTATACGCCGCCACTTGGCGTGATGGGGGTTCTTTACTTTTTTTTTTTTAACCACTCAAGCTACATCACACACATATCCAAAGACCCTAAATACATAATCAGAAGTGAAATCTCAGAAACTATGGCTAATTAGAATTTTAAAAATGTAATTTTCTTTTATCAATATCCCTAAATTGGTTAAAATATTAACTACTTGAAGCAATTTGATCACTCTTCTTCATCTTTCCTTTCTCATTTGCCTTTCAGCACCAATGGGAGATTGCTTTTTTTATTTTTCTGTTAGTCTTCTGGTCTATTCATGATCTTCATTCATTGAGTGCCATCTCCGTATCGAAGGTTAGCTACCAGGGAGTGCCATTCCACTCTGTCTCTTGCTTTGATGGTACAGATTGTCAAAGGCTGACTCGTCCATGTTAGTCTTGGTCTGCATCTGCCTCTATTACTTTTATTTTCCCTTCCAAGATTACTTTTAGTAGGCTGCTGTGTTTTTTAACATGCCCCAAAAATTGTTACCTGTGTGTTACCGGGGTCTCATTATGAGGGAAGTAAAGAATAATGACACTGTGACCTTACAGGTGTTAATCAATGGCTTGACAAGCTGTCATTGTAAAAAGTATTGTTATGGAAACAGGCCATTGACTTTAAAAACATTGATCTCTGCAATATGTGCCATTTTGGCACGCAAGGTTTCTGTTCTTGAGATTGTGGTTCTGCCCTATATGCCGTCTCAAAAGGACAATAGATAGATAGATAGAAAAATTGCATTTGTCTTGTTTGAATTGTGTTAAGTAGTTCTCTTTTCATTCTTAGTTGTTTTAATACTTCATCACTTGTTTTCTTTTCTCTTCATCCAATTCTTCTAATTCTTCTATGAATCCACATTTCAAAGGCTTAAGTTTTCTGTTCTGTTTTGTGGTCTAATGTCCAAGTTTCGGCACAACACAGGACTGTTGAGGAGATATAACATTTTGCTATTCTTAGTTTTAGCCCTGGTGTATTTTGTTTTGAAGCAAGCATGTTTTTCATGGCATTAAAATTACTTTTTGCCATTCCTATTCTTATGTTTATTTCAGTTTTACATTTTCATCCTTGGTTTTAGTATGCCCAAGGAAGTTGTATCTCTGAACTGCCTCTAGGTCTGTTCCCTCAACTTTGATATCCACTTGTCGGTTTTGAGTATTTTTTGTGTGTTTATGTTCGTAGTCTTTTTGATATTCAAATCAAATCCATAAGTAATGCCAGAAATAAGTGAGGAACAATGTGGATTTGTGGATGGAAAGGGCACCAATAATGCAATATACATCCTGAGAACATTGATAGAAAGAGTTATAGAAAAATCTATATATGTGCTTTATAGACTACACAAAAGGATTTGACAAAGTAAAGCATGCTATATATGTGCTTTATAGACTACACAAAAGCATTTGACAAAGTAAAGCATGTGGAAATAATCAATATGGTGGGGAAATTAAGCATTATATTCATATAAATTCATTATATTTATATAAGCAATATATGCCTGCTTCATAGACTACACCAAAGCTTTTGATAGAGTACACCACAAACAACTTATAGAATGCCTAAAAGAGATACATCTAGATGACATGGATATACGACTAATATGCAATCTATACTGGGAGCAAACAGCAATAATAAAATATAACAAAGAGTTCTCTACACCCATTGATATAAAAAGAGGAGTAAGACAAGGATGCATCCTATCACCAAGCTTGTTCAATCTATACACTGAGCAAATCTTTAAAAACATCATAGAGATGCCAGGCCTACAAATTAATGGAAAGATAATCAATAACCTAAGATATGCTGACGATACTGTACTACTAGCAGAAAATCCTAAAGACCTACAACAATTACTTAATGAAATAAACACGACAAGCAAAAAATATGGACTAGATATGAATATCAAAAAGACTAAAACTATGATCATAAACAAAGAAAATACCCAAAACCCACAAGTGGATATCAAAATTGAAGGAATAGACCTTGAGACAGTTCAGAACTATAACTACCTTGGACATACTATAACCAGTGATGGAAAATGTACAACTGAAATAAACAAAAGAATAGGAATGGCAAAAAGTAATTTTAATGTCATGAAGGACATACTAACATCAAAACAAATAACACCAGAGCTAAAACTAAGAATAGCAAAATGTTACATCTTCTCAATATTCCTATATGGTGCTGAAACATGGACATTAGACAAGAAAACAGAACAGAGAATTGAAGCCTTTGAAATGTGGATATATAGAAGAATAGGTAGAATTGGATGGAAGGAAAAGAAAACAAATGACAAAGTCTTAAAACAACTAAAAATGAAAAGAGAACTTCTGAACACAATTAGAACAAGACAAATGCGATTCTTAGGCCATGTTAAAAGACACAACAGCCTACTGAAAGTGATCCTGGAGGGGAAAATACAAGGTAAAAGAGGCAGAGGCAGACCAAGATTAACATGGACGAGTAACATCAAAAGATGGACAAATCAACCGATGACAACCTGCACCATCAAAGCAAGAGATAGAGCAAAATGGCGCTCCATGGTAGCCAACCTTCGTTGCGGAGATGGCACTCAATGATGATGAGCAGGGATCAGCGAATTATAAAAACATGTACTGGCAACAAACAGCAGCCATAAGAATTAGCAACAAAACAGGACAGTTCCAATATATAAAACAAGGAGTCAGACAAGACTGTATTCTTCCACCGGATTTTTTTTCACTTTCTATCTATCTATCTATTGACCTTTCGAGCCGTAGCCGGCCCATAGGGCGTAGACCAAGATACTCCTTCTCTTATCTGAATTTTTGTTCTAGCAGTTTTAAATTCTTTTAAAGATATTTTATCAAATCTCGCCATTTGTCTCTGTTCTGTGCAAGCAGCTCTATCTCATTGAGGGAGCTGAATCCTGCTGCTCTTGCCTCTCTGATCAATGTTCTTCTCAGTGTCTCTCTGGGTCTTCCACTTTTTCTCTTACCTGTTGTTTTCCATATGAGGGCTTGCTTTGCTACTTGGTTATTATCTCTTCTCATAACATGTCCAACATATGACCATCGTCTTTTCTTTATTACTGAAGATATTAGTGGTTGATTGGCGATTTCTCTAATTTTCTCGTTTGTTTTGAATTCGTTCCACGCTATACAAGTATTTTCCTTAGACATTTATTTTCGAACGCGTTGAACTTTGTTTCTATATCTCTTGTTGTTTTCCAGCTTTCACACGCATACATAAGGGTTGATAGTACATTTGATTTGAATAGTCTAAGTTTTGTGTTTGTGCTGATGAGTTTTAATTTCCACAACTTTTCAAGGATTCTGAAAGACATTGCTGCTTTAGCTATTCTGATTCTAATTTCTTTGCTTGTATCCCCTTCTCGATCAATGTGACTTCCAAGATAGGTAAAGTAATCGATCTCTTCTACTGGTTTGTTTTCCATGTATATTTTGTCATCTGTTGGAATTAAACTTTTCATGACTTTAGTCTTTTCATGATTGATCTCAAGCCCAATTTTGCTGGCTATTGATGATAGTTCATTTGTGTTTTCCTGCATCGTTTTTATCTGGCTGCTGATGAGAACTATGTCATCAGCAAAGTTGAGGTCCTCCAAATTGTTTCCTTGTATCCATTCGATGCCTTTATTACCAGTGCAGCATTTCTTCATTATGAAGGCCATAACAATTCCAAATAACAAGGGCGATAAAATACATCCTTGTTTAACCCCAGTTTCTATTGAAAAACATTGCTCAGTCCTTCCTCTGTTCGAACTGCACATGTGTAACCATCATACATGTCTTTGATAATATTTATGATTTTTGATGGTAAGCCATATTGCTTCAGAATTTTCCACAAAGAATCTCTATGAATACTGTCAAATGCTTTTTTGAAGTCGATGAAGTTAAGTACAAAAGGTTTTTGCTTTTCAATGTGTTCCTCAAATATAAGTCGTAGAGTGAAAATGTGGTCAAGGCAGCTTCTCCCTTTTCTAAACCCAGCCTGTTCTTCACACATTACTGTATCTATTGAATCCTTTATTCTATTTAGGATGATTTTGCAGAATAACTTTGAGGCAACTAACAAAAGTGTCATGCCTCTCCAGTTGTTACAATCTCTAAGATTGCCCTTTTTTGGAATCTTAACAATGATTCCTTTTTTCCATTTATGAGGCGTCTTCTCTGCTTTCCAAATGATGTTGAACATTTTCTGGAGATGTATTAAATTATGGTTATCAATTGCCTTGAGGATCTCAGCTCTTAACTTATCCTCTCCAGCAGCCTTGTTATTGGTCATATGCTTTAAGGTGGTTTATATTTCGCTCAAGGTGAAGTCATCTAAATTTACATCTAATTCTGCTGCTGGTGTTTCAGCTTCAAAATCTATTAAACTGTGGGGTAGTAAACGGTTAAGAATTTCTTTGAAGTGTTCCGCCCAACGGGCTTTTATGTCTGCGCTTGTTGTTAGCATTAATCCAGATTTGTCTAGAATTGGTGTTCCACTGGATGCATAGGTGTTTGTCAGCATCTTTTGTACAGTATAAAGAGTTCTGCTGTCTCCTGTTAACTGTCTCTGCTTTCTCTGCCAAATTGTCTATATAAGCTCTTGTATCTCTTCTTGCTGAACGTTTCACTTTGTTGTCTAATTCTTTGTATGTTGCTTTTGCCAGGACCTTTCCAAGATCTGTCTTTAAATTAGTCATGGCTCTCTTCGCTTCTCTTCATTCTTTGATGTATTTTCATGTAGTGTCTGAAATCCAAGCTCGTTTTTTCATTTTCTTCAGTCCGGTACTTGCTTCTGCTGCTGTCATTAGTATTTTGCTCTGTGAGTCCCACATTTCATTGATATATAAGTCTATTTCACTCAGTGCTGTATAACAATTACTTAGCTCTATGTTAAACTTTTTTCACTTTACAACAAAAAATATTATGAGATCAATAGTAGATATAAAAGGAATTGAAGTCAACGGTCACAGCATAAACAATTTGTGATATACGGATGACACAGTCTTTAAGACTGAGAATAAACTACAAGAAATGATAGATGTAATAGTAAAAGAAAACAACAAGAAAGGTCTCAGTCTGAATAGTGAGAAAACAGAAGTAATGGTCATACAGAAAAAAACAATCTTCACCATCATGCAGGATAAAAATAAACAGCAGAAATCTGAAACAAGTGCGACGCATCAAATACTTGGGCACAATAATATCAGATGGAAGATGCACCACAGAAATAAAAAGAATAGCTCAGGCCAAAATAGCATTTCAGAAAATGCAAAACATCTTATGCAACAAATCTATGTCAATAGAAGTGAGAAAGAGAGTTTATCAGTGCTATATATGTAGCAGTGAATATGAGAATGTAATGAAAGAGAGAGAGAGTGGGGGATGGTTGAGGAGAGTGAGTGAACATGGCACGAGGAACGGTCGCGAGGAATATGAGTAGAGTTGTAAGAGCCAGGATAGTGGGAATCCCGTGATTGATTAAGAGGGTAAACTTGGAGATGAGTACGGGACGTAGGATAATTTTGATTGGGTAGGGGACAAAGTGTGGGTGACGTAGAAGAATCCTATTGGTCAAGGGACGAAGTATATAGTTCCTTGCACGAAGCTAAAGGCACCTCTCTAGAGGTTCACACATAGGTGAGGAACAAGAACAGTCTTGCCTTTAGGTGTTAGCCTGTAAGGGTTCAGCAAAAGGGCTCTCAGGAGAGACTGACACATAGGAGGGCAGATAGGTAGAATGATGGATAGCTCTTTCCAAGAATGGCTCGGTGAACGGAAGTCGCCAGGGATAGTTAGAACGATGTAGAAACTAGAGTCTCGTGTATATTGAAGAGACAGAGAATATGTGTTAGAAATAGTAGATAGTTATTAAGGATCCAATTAGGGAGAACATGATTCATTAGGCTGTGTGAGGCAGGAAAAACTGAGCCGAGGACATCCAGTAAAGATATGATTCTGTAACCTAATGTGTGAAGAGCCAAGCGGATTGTTACACCCTTGGCTCATGTATATATTCTATTTTTGGACATGTTGAGTGTTAATAAAGTTGATGTTAGTTACTAGAGAATCCATTCAATTAATCATCTATTATCATCTTGTCGTGTGCGGACGCTGTGATGAAAAGCGAAGTGTAAGTGTCACGCAGAGAAAAGGGTCCATGTTACCAGACCCTCAGTGCAGAACAGCCATTATCAACGCGAAGTACGATTTCAAGCACATTGGGTGTATACTTTCCTAGAGATGATAGAAGACACTGGTTACCAACCGAGGCTGACTGAAGGGAAGGCGCGCAATTGATGCAGACTTTCAGTGTTACAGCTACAGTTCCAGGCACCATGAACTGATCAGGTTATAAGGCGCCCGCCTCAACGGTATGTACATTATCGGTGTCAAAACATGGGAGCCAAGGCAGTGAAACTTCGCTGCCTCATTGTGTGTGAGATACTAGTATGGGGAGACCCAGTCACGGTTGGCCAGTTACAGTCAGCGTTACAATTATATTGACAGTACAAGTGTGGCAGTTATAGTTACATCTAGCCCCATCAACCAACGTGTTATGGCTATAGTGATCATGTGGATACGGCCATCTAGTAAAAGTATCCATCAATAAGATTGTATGAGTACACGTATGAGCATGAAGACATTAATATTGTACAAGTGAATAAGGCTTTCAACGTATACATTGGTGCGGTATACAAGAAAGTGATGTTATACGTTTCAACATACGTTAGACATTTTAACGTTCTACGTATACATATAGAGCCAATTCTGACCTATGGAAGAGAATACCTCTTTCACCTCATCACCTCTTTGATGTTCTGTTGTGTTGCCTGAATATATAAATGCATATTTTTCATCAAGTATGCATCCACATTCTTTCCATCCTGTCTCTGATTTGCCTATATAGTTATGATTATGGTTATTCGAAGGCCCCGATATCACTGCAAACAAATGGAAATCCATAATTGCTCAACCGCCCGTGCTAGTGGAATTATCCGAATTAACATCTCAATGAATATCCAAACAAAGAAAGGCAGTTGCAGTCCTCATCATAGCAAATACCAGCACACGTCAAAAGACAAAAGGAGTTTACACACCGAGTTGAACGCATCTGAACTGTCCTTCGTCGTATCATCATTCATAATAAGCAATCTGAATATAGAACCATCATTTAGATTAAACACACAGCTCTCAGTGTGCACAGAACACTACTCAGTCGCTCCAGCAGCAAGCCAGACTTGGAATATGAGGAAGCTGCAACAAGGAACATTTTTCAGACAATCTATCTACCTATCTTTCGTTCGCCTGAAGTATTGTCTATATCCGCAATGCCGTTTCCTGTATAAATTTTACTGTCTTTTGTAATTCTTGCAGTGGCCCATGTAGTTTTGTCTGTAGTGTTGTATCTATGGGCCAATGGATTTTCCTCAGTCTACTATATTCAGTGCAGTCTTGAAGTATGTGGTCAGCAGTCTGGGATGTCTGTCCACATGTACAAGTAGTTGAGGTGCCTATCTTGAATTTTGTATACATGTGACTATGGAGTCGATTGTGTCCTGTTCTGAGGTGTATAATGATAACTTGTTCATATCTATTCATATTATGAAAGGCATCCTGATTTGGGGCTTGTGGTCCTCTGATTGATTTGATTATCTGTTTCTTATGATGGTATGTAATCGGTGTATCTAGTTGTGTGCCTGTTGAACCTTCCTTTGCCAACTGATCTGCTTTCTCATTTCCTGGTATTCTACAGTGAGATGGGATCCACTGCAGGGCAACCCTGTGGTGCTTGCAGAGTTCAGTCAAATGAGGTCTGCAGATGTGGTAATTTTCTGGATTGTAGTGCCTGGAGCACTGATCTTGCATCTGTCAAAAACACTACAGGATGTGGGCTAAGATTAATGTTCAGCAGTTTTTCTATTGCCAACTTTATTGCTTGGAATGAATTCTGCATCATAATTGTGACAATATTTCCCTGTTGCTATTTTATTCATATCCCCAGTGTTATTTAGGTACTCTATGTATGCACCTGCTCCCCCATTCTTTACTGCATTCTGTGCTGATCCATCTGTGTACACACAAATCCATAAGTCTTGTGGGTATTCTTCATCCAGGAAACTGAGAGTTATTGTTTTTTGCTGTAGACTATTTTGTTCATCTTTGTCAACTATTCCTTTCACTTCTATCTGTATTTGTATTGATAATCCTGATTCCTCTGTCCAGGGAGTCTGTTCTGGTTCTGGTATGGGCAGTATGTTCTGGTATGTTTCAGACAATGTCTCAACAGTTCCCTGTTGTCTATCCACCATATTGACCAGAAGTGACATGATTAAATATCTATGTTTAATCATTTCGCTTCTAATATAAGATTTTCTAATTTTCCTTCTTGGTAAAGAGTCCTAAAATTACATGTATATTTTTTGTAGATATTTCTTCTAACATAAGTTAGAATACCTCTCCACGGCTTTCTTTGGAATAGTACGTGATGAGACTCCAATCTTTTTCATGGTGATCAGTCACATTTGTCTTTCGTGCCCTGAATATGCCTCTTGTGTGCCACACACTTTACTGTTTTTGCTTTCTGAGCCATTGATTAGTTCTGATTTTTCCACTCCATCTACCGTCACAGACTTTGTACACTCAGAATGAACATTCCTGGTAGGCACCATTGTGGTCAAAATAGATATTTGCCTGTCAAACCATGAACACATCTTGGCATATCAATGATAGGTTCAAAAGGTTGATACAGGAGAAATAAATAATATATATTGATAAAGTTCACAGTCCATCCATTCATCAGAAGTAAACATAACTACAATGGGGATAGCAGCACATTATTTCACAACTAGACTGTCGCGTGACAATGTGATACATAATCTATTTTAGTGTGTGATATCTATCATGTGTGATACATGATCTATGTTACCAAAAACCTATTTGGTCTTCTTTTAAATATTTTTCTATGGCCTCTTTAGTCTCTAAGTCTAAAGAACAATATGTTATTTCTTTAAATCTTTTTTATTTGCCATTATACTAGCAAAATATGTAGGCACACTTCAAAAGAGCAGTTACAATATTGTTTCTTTGCATTAACCAATTGTAATTTACTGTATATAAACATTTTGCATTATAACAGTAATTCTTTACCATTAGCATTTTAGTGGACTAAATTTTACTACATTTTGCACCTTAAACTTAAAGCACCTACCACTTGCAGCTATATCTAAAATGCAGTATAATTTAGTAAGTTATTAAGTCAGATTGAACATCTTTAGTTAGAAGTGATTTGCTTCAGGCAGTAGACTTCAGACATGACTTCATGTTGCAAAGCATTCTATGAGTAGATCTTACACGACATCAATAACTGGTTATAACATTAAAGTATCATATAAACTGTTTCTTGTAAATGGGATATGACTGTACTGAATACATATTCTGATGCTGAAAGTAACTAGCACATAGGCATGCTGGATAAAAATATTTCTCATATCAATGATGGTCTGGAGTTGCAGGGAATTAAGTTATCAGGATTTGACAAACGGTGGATTTTTCCATGTCATTTCTGTATCTAATTTTTACAAGAATGTAATTTGTCTGATATATGTTCACATTAAATATATTTATCAATGTGCACCTATCCCTCACCCCACTTATGTAAGTAAGTAAAGTACCCCAGGCACGCCAAGTGGCGTATCAAAAATAAGTATGGTGTTAGTGACCCTATATTTTACAGACCTTCAGCACAAGATTTTTGGGGTAATGTGGTCGGTATTACGCCCATGCTGATTTACTTTCCCAGAAAACATCTGGTACCCATTTAAGGCTGGGTGAACCCGGAAGCCGTCGGTTGGGATCGAGCCCTACCCATTGTCCTTTGTAGTCCAGTTCACTAACCACTGAGCTATCGCGGCTCCCCACCCCTCTTATGTACTTACTGTGATGCCTTTGTTTTTAAATAACTAAAACTGACTAAAACTTTCATTTTATGACCCAGTTATATCCTGCTAGCTCTTATGCCCTTGTTATCACATTTAAATATCTAACACATTTAAATATCTAACTGGAACAGTTTATTCACCTAATAATCCTCCACCTTGTATGAAAATTGTCTGATGTCATACCACATTCAATAGTAAATGCAACTATTCTCCAACATTGCATGTAATTTTACATTGTTAGTATATTATGATATAGAACTGTGTCTACATCTCTTGAAGCCACATGCACTGTTAAAATTATATAGCTGTAAATGTTTATTTCTGATAGAGCAGTTTGTTTAACTAGAAGTGCAATTTCACCTTGCTACTTATCACATCAAGAGTGAATCACTAGATAATTCTCACTTTAATATTGTCCAGTTATTGTAAGTAGAACTGAGTAAGTAGTACTGAGAGTAAGTAGTAAAAACTGAGAAACATGTAATAATACTGTGAACAAATACTTACCATGAACAGGTCATAAAGTGTTTCTCCCATTGCATCCCTGACATGATCATCAACAATGGAGAAAGTTCGACAGAAATACTGAAAAAAATTTATTTTTATAAAACTTTTAGTTCATTATTAATTAAAACTTCAATTCACAACAATAAATGATAAAGAAGGAAAGTCATTATTTAACAAAGCTAAGACCCCAAAAAAATGGAATTGCACTTCAAAAACCTGCTCAACATATGCATACAATATTTGACAAAAACGGTGTTTACACCGATACTCCAAAATTATACTGAACTATCAACACTAGTGTTGATCCTTAAGAGGAAGAGGTTAAGAAATAGATATAAAAAAAAGACCCCAAACAAAAAAGCCAAAGGAGTGAATAATTTACCATCGACATCATCAAAGCTTGTCAAAGAATTTAAGAAAATGGATAATTAAGTTTCACATTTATCAAACTATTTGCAGATGATCATGCACTAATACATGGAAAAATATCTCAACCTTGCTTGTTGATACATACAAGAAGAGAAATACAGATTTATATATTCAAACAATACAAAGAAGTTAAAAGGTGTATGAATACTATGAGATTATCATCATCATGTGCCATACCGGTTGGCGTAGGTGATCCTGTCCCTCCACAATCTTCTATCTACAGTGCATTGTATCAGTTCTGTTGTTGACTGTTTTCCATGCCATGCCACCAAGCTATCCAGTATTTTCTCTCTTTGTCATCTGCGATCTCTCTTTCCTTTTATTTTGCCAGTTGTAACCAAGTATTCCAACTTTCCTCTTCTCATGATGTGCCCGAAAAATGTTGATTGCTTCTTTATGATGATTTTTAAGAGCTCCCTTTTTGTGTTGGCCTCTTTGAGAACTTCCTCATTGGTCTTTTTAGCTCTCCAGGAAACTTTCAACATTCTTCTGAGAAATCCCATCTCTGTGGCCTCTAATCATCTTTTCATTTGTTTGTCTACTGTCCATGATTCGCTTCCATAGGTCAGAATTGGTTCTATATAGCACCGATGAACTCTCTTTCTCATTTTTATTGACATAGATTTGTTGCATAAGATATTTTTCATTTTCTGAAATGCGATTTTTGCCTGAGCTATTCTGCTTTTTATTTCTGTGGTGCATCTCTCATCTGATGTTATTATTGTGCCCAAGTATTTGAAACGTTGCACTTGTTTCAGATTTGTCTCGTTTATTTTTATGCTGCATGATGGTGATGATTGTTTCTTTGATATAACC
Source organism: Megaustenia siamemsis (assembly GCA_032433765.1). Taxonomy (NCBI): domain Eukaryota; kingdom Metazoa; phylum Mollusca; class Gastropoda; order Stylommatophora; family Ariophantidae; genus Megaustenia; species Megaustenia siamemsis. The sequence goes on from JAVIAB010000139.1 coordinate 61,023,095, forward strand.
ATTACTTCTGTTTTCTTACTATTCAGACTGAGACCGTTCTTGTTGATTTCTTTTACTATTATGTCTATCATTTCTTGTAGTTCATTCTCTGTCTCTGCTATTAAGACTGTGTCATCCGCATATCGCAAATTATTTATGTTGTGACCGTTTACTTCAATTCCTTTTTTGTCTACTATTGATCTCATAATATATTCGCTGTAAAGTGAAAACAAATCCGGTGACAGAACACAGCCTTGTCAAAGATAGATTTTAGTAGATCTTCAGGTATGTGTCCAGTGTTATATATGTCATTGAGTAATTTTGTTATGACTTGTACTCCCAGCTCTCTTAATGCATTTATCTCTTCGATTGTTATATTGTCAGGACCTGGAGCTTTGCCTCTTTTCATGTGTTGAATTGCGTCCTCCACTTCACTCTGCACTATTGGTGGTCCTGTGTCTTCATTTGAATTGTTTAATTCTGGTCTTTCATCATCATAGAGTTGACTGATATATTCTGTTCATCTTTCCATTGTCTTCTCCTGTCCCATTATTATATTACTTTCCTTTGATTTCACACATCCTGAAACTTTGACTTCTTTTCTTCCTGTTAATTCATTTAACTGATTGTGCATAATTTTGAGTCTTTCTTTTGTTGTTTTTCCATTTCTTCACATTTCTGTTTTAACCATCCTTCCTTTGCTTCACTGCACTTGTTTTGGATCTCTTTGTGCAATATTTTGTATGTCCGTTCTTCTTTCTTATGTTTTCTTCTTTCATCCATTAGTTGTAATATTTCTTCTGTCATCCATTTCTTTTTGTTGATTCTTTTAGTCACTGGTATTACTTCTTTTGATGTTTGTTGAATCAATTGTTTGAGCATTTCCCACTGCTCCTGGATGTCCTGTAATTTCTCAATAGCATTATATCTATTTTGTACTATCGTGCTGTACTTATCACTCATCAGTTTATCTACTCTTAGCATATCTAGTTCTAATTTTATATTTCTTGGTGATTTCTGTGCCTTCCACAGTTTTATTCTTATCTTTCCAACTACTGGTACATGGTCACTATTGCAATCAGCAGCCGACAAGTAGTGCCGGTTATGGTCCCCACACCGTGATGGCAGGCAGAGAATCTCATGTATAGAGACAATGGTTGCGATCTCCGACTAGTACAGTCACTGCCAAGAAGGAAAGGAATGGCAAACTACCTTCTTAAATTGCCTGGACTAATCATGACAAATCACAACCTTATATTTACAGCTAACGATGTTAATGGGGACTTCATAGCCACCTCGTCCAGTAGGGAGCGTCATGTGCTACAGGTGACACCCGATCGTCATCAAGCAACTGTATGCAAGATCAAAAATAAAGAGACACTAGCAATAGGAACTTGGAACATTAGATCAACATTCCAGGTTGGTAAACTAGAAAACATCAGTCAAGAAATGAAGAGAATGAAATTGAACATCTTGGGACTATGTGAAATGAGATGGATAGGAGCAGGAGTATTACAACGCGACAGTGGAAATGTAATTTACTCTGGGGGAACCACACATGAAAGAGGAGTAGTAATCATGTTAGATAGAGAAAGAAGCAAAACAGTGAAAGGATTTTGGCCAGTATCAGACAGAATTCTGCTAGTAAAATTGAGAGGCAGACCAATGGATATCAACATAATTCAGGTTTATGCACCAACAAGTAATAGCGAAGAAGAAGACATTGACACTTTTACGAGGAGCTAGAGGCGACCATGGAACAGTGTAAATCCCAAGAAATAACTATTATATAATAGGGGATTTCAATGCAAAGGTAGGAACAGCTAAAGTGCAAAATGTGACTGGAGGGCATGGCCTTGGAGAGACGAATGACAGAGGGGATAGATTGATAGATTGGGCAAAGACACATGAAATGATTATGAGATTATATGTATGAAAAAAAAAATCATTAATGTCATTAGAAGAGCCATAATGATAAATAATAAGTTACAAAAATTGTTACTGCAACACTTTGTACAAAGCACACAAAAAGTGGCTTGATCATCCCATAAGATCAGAACCCAACAAGCAATGACTAACGACGTGCCTACACCAGTGAAAGATCTGGCTTCAAAGCTCCAGAAATAGTTGGGTAGATATGACTATTCCTGGAGCTGAAGCCAATCTTCAATAATATGGAAATTATGCAGCAGCACAAGCTACCACTTGCTAGTGCGACAAGCTTGGCTAGGAATAGTATACTACAGCTTTACACCATGTTTAATGCGCTTGTGGATGGATAAGATCCAATATAATTATGTTTAAAAATAAGGGTTTCTGCAGTGTTGAGATGCCTGGTCTCAAGTTGTTTAAATGTATAGTTTTTCAGTAATAGCTGCATTCTCATCGAAGGCATAACCAAGTGGCTGCCTGCCTGCTTACCTACCGACATAATCGTTCATTCACACCAATCTGCAAAGTCATTTCTTGTATGAATTTTAATATATTTTTTATAGCTCTTGCACAAGCCTATATAGTTTTGTCTGTAGTGTTTTATCTATTTTCTAATTGATTTTCTTCAGTGTACAATATTCAATACAATCTTGAAGTATGAGTTCAGCAGTCTGGGGTTGCCTGTTCACATGTACATGTGACTGAGATGTGAATCTTGAATTTTATATACACGTGACTATGGAGTCAATTAAGTTCTGTTTGGATGCCTATAATGATAACTTGCTCCCCTCTATTCATATTATGGTAGGTATTTAGATTTGGAGTTTGTGGTCTTCTGGAATGGGTTATAAAATATAAGTTTCATGTTCAATTTGAGCATGCAAAACAACCACTGGCAACTGAAAATAGAGAACAGTACACTACATGCATCTACGTAGATGTGAAAAATATTCAGCATTATCATCATTATGTGCCGTACCAGTTGGAGTAGGCAATCATGTCACTTCCACAATTTTCTATTCACAGTGCATCGTATCAATTCTGTTGTTGACTGTTTTCCATGTCATGACACCAAGCAATCGAGTATCTTTTCTCTTTGTCGTCTGCAATCTCTTTTTCCCTGAATTTTGCCAGTTGTAATCAATTACTTATATTATAGGTGTTTCTGGTTGCATCCAAGATGGAGGAACTATTTTTCTCCGGCTTGGTATAGAAACCGTTGATCAGAGGTTTGACAAGCCACTATCTTAAAAACGATTTTGTTAATGAAACGTAGACCTGATACAGAATGTGTAAATTAGCAGTAGATAATAGTGATAGTTTTTTCAGACCTAAAACAACAAAAATAGGATTCTGAAATGTACAAACAATGGCCGCGCTGACGAAACAAGCACAAGTCGCGAGCGAGATGGATAGATATGATCTAGATATTTTAGGATTAAGCAAAATGCGCTGGCTTGGAACAGGTAGGAAATCTGTTGATAATAAAATAGTAGTTTTTTCTGGAAGGGAAGATAGAAAACACTGTGAAGGAGTAGGCATAATGATGACAGTACAAGGAGACCATTTGGAGGACCTCGACTTTGCTGATGACATAGTTCTCATCAGCAGTCAGATAAAAATGATGCAGGAAAACACAAATCAACTATCATCAATAGCCAGAAAAACTGGGCTTCAGATCAATCATGAAAAGACTAAAGTCATGAAAAGCTTAATTCCAACAGACGACAAAATATACATGGAAAACAAACTCGTGGAAGAGATTGTTCACTTTATCTATCTTGGAAGTCACATTGATCGAGAAGGGGATACAAGCAAAGAAATTAGAAACAGAATAGCTAAAGCAGCAATGTCTTTCAGAAGCCTTGAAAAGTTGTGGAAATCAAAACTCAGCAGCACAAACACAAAACTTAGACTATTCAAATCAAATGTACTATCAACCCTTACATATGCGTGTGAAAGCTGGAAAACAACAAGAGACATAGGAACAAAGTTGAACACATTCGAAAATAAATGTCTAAGGAAAATACTTGGTATAGCGTGGAACGAATTCAAAACAAATGCGGAAATTAGAGAAATCGCCAATGAACCACTAATATCTTCAGTAATCAAGAAAAGATGATGGTCATATGTTGGACATGTGATGAGAAGAGATAATAACCGAATAGCAAAGCAAGCCCTCATGTGGAAAACAACAGGTAAGAGGAAAAGAGGAAGACCCAGAGAGACACTAAGAAGAACATTGATGAGAGAGACAAGAACTGCAGGAATTGGCTCTCTCAATGAAATAGAGCTGCTTGCACAGAACAGAGACAAATAGCGAGATTTGATAAAATATCTTTAAAAGAACTGAAAACTGCTAGAACAAAAATTCAGATAGGAGAAGGAGTATCTTGGTCTACGCCCTATGGGCCAGCTACGGCTCAAAAGGTCAATAGATAGATTGATAGATAGAATCAATTACTTCAACTTTCCTCTTCTCACGATGTGCCTGAAAAGTGTGTGGATTGTTTCTTTCTGATATTTTTTAGGAGTTCCCTTTCTGTGCTGGTCTCTTTGAGAATGTCCTCGTTGATCCTTTTAGCTGTCTAGGAAACTTTCAACATTCTTCTGAGAAATCCCATCTCATTGTGCCTCTAATAATCTTTTCATTTGTTTGTTTACTGTCCATGATTCGCTTCGATAGGTCAGAATTGGCTCTATATAGCACCAATGAACTCTCTTTCTCACTTCTATTGACATAGACCTGTTGCTTATTAAGACATTCATTTTCTGAAATGTTATTTTCGCCTGAGCTATTCTGCTTTTTATTTCTGTGGTGCATCTTCCATCTGATGTTTTTATTGTGCCTAAGTATTTTACATGTTGGACTTGTTTCACATTTGTTCCTTTTATTTTATGTTGCATGGTGGTGTTTATTGTTTCTTCTATATGACCACTACTTCTGTTTTTTTACTATTCAGACCGAGACCTTTCTTTTTGCTTTCTTTTACTATGTCTATCATTTCTTGTAGTTCTTTCTTCATCTCTGCTATTAAGTTGATGTCATCCGCATATTGAAAATTGTTTATGTTGTGATTGTTGACTTCTACTATCTATCTACTGTCTACTATTGATCTAATAATATTTTTCTATAAAGTGACATCAAATCCACCGACAGAACACAGCTTTGTCTGATTCGATGTTTTTATATATTGGAACTGTCCTGTTTGGTTAATAATTCTTATGGCTGCTGTTTATTGCCATACATGTTTTTTATGATTCTCAGATCCTTGCCATCAATGTTTAATTTCTCTAGCACATTATTTCCACATGCTTTACTTTGTCAAGTGCTTTTGTATAGTTGTATAGTCTATAACTTCCATGTGTTACCTGGGCCTCATTATGTGGGAAGTAAAGAATAGTGACACTGTGACCTTCCAGGCATGTTGTAAGAGGCGACTAAGGAGGTTGATCGATGGCTTGACAAGCTGTCATCGTAAAAAGCATTGTTATGGAAACAGAAGCAGTGATCTCTGCAATATGTGCCATTTTGGCACACAAGGTTTCTGTTTTTGAGATTGTGGTTCTGCCCTATGTGCCATCTTCGCCTCGAAAGGACAATAGATAGATAGTCTATAAAGAACACATATAGATCTTTCTTTACCTCTCTAAGCTTTTAGCTCTTTCTATTAATGTTTTGAGGACGTATATTGCATTACTGGTGTCCTTTCCTCCCACAAATCCACATTGTTCCTTACAAGTCACATGATGATTCCTAGTAATATTTTGGTCTTTTGTCTCATAAGACTAATAGTGCAATGGTCTTTGTAATCAGTGGTGCTTGACTTCTTCAGTGTGGCTACAAAGACAGATTTTAGTAGATCTTCGGGTATGTGTCCACTGTTATGTATGTCATTGAGTAGTTTTGTTATGATTTATTCTCCCTGCCCTCCAAAAGCATCTATCTCTTCAATTGTTATATTATCGTGACCTGGAGTTTTGCCTCTTTTCAAATATTAAATTTCCTCCTCCACTTCACTCCACATTAATGGTGGTCCTGTACGTTTGATTTAATCGTCAGCCTATGACAACCTGCACTATCAAAGCATATGACAGAACGGAATGGTGCTCCATGGTAGCCAACCTTCGATGCAGAGATGGCACTCAATGATGATAATGATATTTATGTTATATTGAAAAAAAAATATGAAAAAAATTTACTGATGTGTTTACTTTTGCAGAATAGTATATACACATAGTGATGCACAGTTGAATTAAATCCCTAATCTGAATGATTATTATTCTTTTCAATGATGAGTATGTGTAGCTAATTTTGAAAGCTTCTAAAATTTGTCAATGTGGAAAAAAAAAGCAGACAGTATGTAAGATAGAATAACTCTCCTGGAAATTACACAAATTTCACCTCAAGAGCAACACTAGCTTGTCTCTGGCTGTCAGCATGTTCTGTGTTTCCCATGGCATACATTAAACCGTGAGTAACTCTCAGCTGCAGCAAGAAAACAAAGTTATTTAAAAAATAGTTCCATTTAACTGTGAGTTGAAAAAAATCACAAATTGTGTATTATATTGTGTTAAAATGTGTATTACTTTATTTTATTTATTTAAAATACTATCCCTATTATTTACTGCTAATTTACACACTCTGTATCAGGTCTATGTTTCATTAGCAAAAACATTTTTATGATAGCGGCTTGTTGAACCTTTGATCAATGGTTCTATACCCCAAGTGGGAGAAAAAACAAATTCTCCATTTTGGATCCGACCGGAAACATTTTAATTAAATTATACATTAAAAAAATAAAATAAAGTAATACACATTTTAATTACAATTTTCCTGGTCAGATCCAAAATGGAGAATTTATTTTTCTCCCACTTGGTATAGAATCGTTGATCAGAGGTTCATCAAGCCTCTATCGTAAAAATGCTTTTGCTAATGAAATGTAGACCTGATACAGAATGTGTAAATTAGCAGTAAATAATAGGGATAGTATTTTCGGCCCTAAAACAACAACAAAAATAGGATTCTGGATTGTACAAACAATGGCCGAGCCGATGAAACAATACCTATCTATACCTATGTTTCACAGATTTGACAAAGTAATGCACCTACAAATAATCAAAATTTTAGAAGACATATATTTTGACAGCAAAGATCTAAGAATAATAAAGGATATGTACTGGCAACAAACAGTGGCCATAAGAATTGGAAATCAATTGGGAATGTTTCAACAAATAAAACAGAGTGTTAGACAAGGTTGTGTGCTGTCACCAGATTTATTTAATACGTATAGTGAGATTATTTTAAGATCCATAAGGGGCATGCCTGGAATAACAATCAGAGGTCATAATATAATAATCTAAGTTATGCTGATGATACTTTCATAATCGCTAAGAGTGAAAATGAGTTTCAAGAAATGTTAGACATTATAGTGAAGGAATGCAAAAATAAATTCTATCTATCCATTGACCTTTCGAGCCGTAGCCGGCCCATAGGGCGTAGACCAAGATACTCCTTCTCTTATTTGAATTTTTGTTCTAGCAGTTTTCAATTCTTTTAAAAATATTTTATCAAATCTCACCATTTGTCTTTGTTCTGTGTGAGCAGCTCTATCTCATTGAGAGAGCCGATTCCTGCTGCTCTTGTCTCTCTCATCAATGTTCTTCTCAGTGTCTCTCTGGGTCTTCCTCTTTTCCTCTTACCTGTTGTTTCCCACATGAGGGCTTGCTTTTCTATTCGGTTATTATCTCTTCTCATAACATGTCCAACATATGACCATCGTCTTTTCCTGATTACTGAAGATATTAGTGGTTGATTGGCGATTTCTCTGACGTCCTCGTTTGTTTTAATATGTTTGTTTTATATTTATTTTATATTAAAAATAAATTGCTCAGCCTTAACAGCAAAAAGACAGAAGTAATGGTAGCAACAAAGAAATAGACATTATTGCAATGCACAATAAAAACAAGTGGAACAATATTAAAACTGGTAAATGAATATAAATATTTGGGAACAATCTTAGCCTCAATGTTCTGCCCTTATCGTGATCACCATAATCTTCAGGCCGTAACGATTCTGCTCTCTTCTTGAACCACTTTATGCATGCTCCGTTGAAGTGGTTGAGGATGCGTCATCAAGATGTGATCTTGCTGTTACCCTGGTGAGAAACCTTAGATGGTAATTCCCTACCATGTTTAACATGTACCCATCGTACACTTGACATACTTCGCGTTGATGTTTGAATTATTCTGGACTGCAGAGTCTGATAACACTGACTCTCTCTTGCCGCAACACTCACACTTCGTTCTTCACCACAGCGTCAGACCATGACAAAGTGATAGTTGTTGATTTACTGCACACAGAATTCTCTCGTGGAAGTAACCGTAGGTTTATTTACATGTAACATGTCCAATGAAACAAAATATATACAAGCCAGCGGTGTACAATTCACTCGACTGTTCACATATAAATGTCCTAAATGCACATCTCTCTACTGCAGTTGTGCCTCAGTTCGTCTCTTACACACAATCAGTCCAACACTGAATCACTTTCGTCTGGATCCTAATATTTACTCCATATACTAACACAATGATCTGTCTCGTCAATAAATTTGAGATCTACTTCTTCAATTAGTCTAACTCTCTATTACGACTTGGGCTCCATGAGCCATTGGCTTACGCCTATCTATTGGGTGTCTAGAGCAACCTGTCTGTCACTAGTACTCAACACCCCCCCCCCCCCCCATGTGTGCACAAATCTCTCCCTCACTAACTGTGGAGGTCAATAAGCCACTACAGGCTACTGCCTCCTGGTGACACCGTTCTCATGCAGTCCCCATATGTGAATCTTATCTTCCAGCCTCGTACATGGGATTATATACTTGTCTCTGAACCAATCAAATTACTCTACGTAATCTCCTGCTTTGTCCCTTAACCAATCACAAACTCCCCTACATCATCTCCTCCCCTCCAAGCTCACACTCTCAACCAATCACAAACTTCCCTACATCATCTCCTCCCCTCCAAGTTCACACTCTCAATCAGTCACAAGATTTCCGCTATTCTGCCTGAACATTATTCTATTCACATTTCCTGTGACCTCTCCTCGTGCTATATTCATTCACTCACCTCAACCATCCCCCACTCTCCTTCACATTCTCACATTCACTGTTACACATCAACATTAAGTAGTCTTATGAATTAAGACAGATATTCTGTGGATGAAGACATTATATTATGAAGTGTGACATTAAGTAACTGTGAATTAAGAAGTAATATATTCTGTGAATATTGACCAGTGACCATTCTATGAAGTGTGACATTAATTAGTTTATTAATGAGGACATGTTATATTCTGTGAATGGTGACATGTTATGCGTCTATACAATGTGATATGAAGTATTATTATGCTGTATTATTAGTAAATTGCTTGTAATATGCTTATGTTAAGGACAGTTACATGATGTGAGAGAATTATAGGCGGTAAGAGTGTATCAGAATCTCCTCAGCACTACGATGAGAATTGGAGCGGTCATCCACGCTGCCCCAATATGAATTGTACAAGAAGTGTGAGGTATAGTGGAGTATTTAAATAAAGTCATTTTGAAGTGTTGTACAACTGAGATTTGTTTGTTGATCTCAATTCATCAGTAGATGTTATGTAAAGCTGCATCCAAGGGGCCGTCTAGCCCAAGCCATGGGTACAAAAAACACAATGCAAAGGACCACGGGATACGAACAACCAACAGGAGTGAAGCCTCTGCACAACTACAGCAACAAACAAGTTGAGTCTGAATACCAGAGAGCTGAAATTACAGTCAAGTATTAATTGTTGTTATCAAGACGACAGAAGAATATAAATAGAAATATCAATAGAGTTTAAAGGATATAGAGTAAAAGGATACACAATGAAGAAAGAAAACAGGAAGATAGCATGATTAATTCAATGAAGTAAGCATTAGCAGCACATAGAAGACACTCTTATTAAATGTTTTGTTATCCATGTTTGACTAGCCAATAAATTTAACCCCAACCGTAACCCAAAATAAAAAAAATTGTGTGTGTGTGATAGTTCTCACCTGAATAAGTCTTTCTGCAACTTTCTTAGACTCTCTGGCCAAGACTCTGTGTTCAAAAACACAAATAATTTTTAAAAATAATTTTTTGCCTGTTGGCCCCATGAAAAAACAACCATTTGAACATATTCTATTTAACTAAAAATGTGCATATATATTAGTATACAAAATTAAGAACAAAGAAAATAGTTAGAATAATAGTAATAATTATCTAATTTATATGCAGTAAATGTGAATGTGGTCATATGTTGGACATGTGATAAGGAGGACAGATAATAACCGAATAACAAAGCAAGCCCTCAAATGGGAAACAACAGGTAAGAGGCCGACCCAGAGATACACTGAGAAGAACATTGATCAAAGAGGCAAGAGCAGCAGGAATCGGCTCCCTAAAAGAGATAGAGTTGCTTGCACAGAACAGAGACAAATAGCAAGATTTGATAAAAGATCTTTACAAGGATTGAAAACTGAATACAAATTTAGATAAGAGAAAGAGTATCTGGGTCTATGCCCTATGGGCCGGCTGGCTCGAAAGGTCAATAGATAGAAATGTGAATTCAAGACTAATACTAAATAAGAAAAATGGCCATGCAACATATTATCTACTTTCACTTACGTATGTGAAAGCTGCATAACGACAATGGAAACAGAAAAACTCAACGCATTTCAAGACAAAATGTCTGACAAAGATACTTTGCATTGTCATTCTTCTTCTTTTCTCTTTTCACTGATACCTAAAAGGTGTCGTGGTTTATATCATTTGTCGTTCTTGAGCTGCTCGAACCATCTGAATTAGTGATTTTGTCCTGTCGTTACATGTCTCTGTCACTGCATCTATCCATCCTCCTCTGGGTCCTTCTCTTGGTCTTTTTCCATGCATTCTCGAGAAGAACGAATACTTTGCATTCTATCGATCTAATGACCTTTTGAGCCGTAACCGGCCCATAGGGCGTAGACCAAGATACACCTTCTCCTATATGAATTTTTTTTTTTTTTTTTTTTTTTTTTTTGTTCTAGCAGTTTTCTTTTAAAGATATTTTATCAAATCTCGCCATCTGTCTCTGTTCTGTGCAAGCAGTTCTATCTCATTAAGGGAGCCGATTCCTGCTGCTCTTGCCTCTCTCATCAATGTTCTTCTCAGTGTCTCCCTGGGTCTTCCTCTTTTTCTTTTACCTGTTGTTTCCCATATGAGGGCTTGCTTTGCTATTCGGTTATTATCTCTTCTCATCACATGTCAGGTCTACGTTTCATTAACAACATCGTTTTTACGATAGTGGCTTGTTAAACCTCTGATCAACGGTTATATACCAAGCCGGAGAAAAATAATTCCTCCATTTTGGAAACAACCGGAAACAACTTTGCATTAAATGGAATAAATTCAGACTAATGCTGAAATAAGAAAAACGGCCATGCAGCCCTTTATTTATATCTTCTTCTATTAAGAAAAGAAGATGGACATATGTCGGGCAGTATTTAGAAGAAACGACTAGAGAATTACTAAACAGACTCATAAATGGGAAAGATTCAGTCAGAGGAAAAGAGGACAACCTCGAGAAAAACTTAAAAAAACTCTAGCAAAAGAGGCAAAGTTGGCAAGCAGACTCACTCTCTGTAATTGAACAGCACGTCTAGGGACAATTGGCGGGAAACTCTATGAGTCCTCTGTGCCATCTAGTGGCACTGGTAGGATCAAGAAATAAATTATACATGTGTTTCAGAAATGAAGAACTGAGGAAAAAACTAGGAATAATTCCCATTATTGAACACATAAAGAAACAAATAAAATTGTTTAACCATATGATAAGACAGAAAGATAAAAGTACAACACAATCAATCTACGTTGCAAAAACACCAGACCCAAGGGCCGGCCACGAAAAAGATGGACTGATGGAATATTATAAACATTAGAAAATATAACAGTGGGAGAGGGTGACAGAAGAGCAAAAGACCACAAACCATATCTTCCCTCAATGCTGAAAGGTAAGTGAGGAAAGAAAGAAGAAGGAGAAATAAGTTGTGTGCGTGCATATATTCATATGTATGCATGTATGCATACACATATTGGTCTCTATTCTAATTTTTGCTTTCAGTGTCATGCGTGCATATATTCATATGTACATATGTATGTATGTATGCATGCATGTCTTGGTCTCTATTCTATTTTGCTTTCAGTGTCCAGGGCAAATGGAGTGCTCTTGAATGTGTTCTTTTGTTTGCATAATATATGGTGCTTTGAGTGGCATCAGATATTTCACTAGTCCTCTCAGGAGGTCATCCTCTACCTCGTCAGTTACATCTGTTTGCTAGAGCTTGTGGGATGGTGTTTGCCAGTAACTGTATTACATGTCTAAACCATTTAATATATTTCTGTTGGTATAGCTCATAATTGGTGTAACTCCCACATTTTCCCTAATTTCTACATTTTCCATTTTGTATTATACTGTCTTCTGCATGAGTGTTCTCACTTGCTAAGTACCTATCTTTAGAGTGTTTTATCCTTATTTTGTTTACAGTAGCTTGATGACGATCGGGTATCACCTGTAGCACATGATGTCCCCTACCAAACGAGGGTTTTCCATTGGAATCGCCCTTACCATTGTAGTCGTGATTTCTATTGTTGTGGCGATTCCTGATTATACAAAGAGGTTACGATGGTGGTTTTCTGTTGCCTTCCGTTGGCTCCACTAGCCTTTGACTAAAAAGTCTCACCCACAAGGCAGTGGAGTTGTTTTACTTTGGGGTACCCTCCCTTAGCCTTTTACTCTCCCGAGCTTACCTGCAAGGCAGCAGGGCAAAGAGAAAAAATACTAGACAGTTTAAGAGAATGGCTTGGCAGAAGGTCAACAACAGAAATGATAAATAACTGTCGAGATCGAAAGTTGTGGAGAGTCATGATCACCTATGCCAGCAGGCCCGGTACTTGATGATGATTATATTATTAAACTGCACAGAAAAAATACTAACCCTCTTAGAAAAAAGAAGAAAATTGAATCAAATAGGGGCAAAGTGAAATAGTGATAATACAGAAAGTACATAAAAGCAGTTATAACAATGATCAGGCGAAACAAAAAGAAGTACATTATGAATGCCTGTGACAGAATTGAAGAATTCTATCACCAAGGGAGATACAGAGAAATCAGAGTGATAAGAGGTGATTTTAGGATCAGTTGAAGTAACTAATGACCACAGTGGCAATACATTAACCAAACATATATTACAAAGATGATGCAATTACTGCATAGCAATGTACAAATGCTTCCGTGTGTTACCGGGGCCCCATTATGTGGGATGTAAAGAATAGTGACACTGTGACCTTCCAGGCATGTCGTAAGAGGCGACTAAGGAGGTTGATCGATGGCTTGACAATCTGTCATTGTAAAAAGCATTGTTATGGAAACAGACCATAGATAAGCAGTGATACACAATATGTGCCATTTTGGCACGCAAGGTTTCTGTTTTTGAGATTGTGGTTCTGCCCTATGTGCCGTCTTCGGCTCGAAAGGATAATAGATAGAATGTACAAAGACATTGACTTGAAGTGAAGACATAAAGTCATGATAGGCTGAATACTTCAAGGAAATCCTTATTAACTGTCCAATACAAAGGCATTTAATAGATTTTACAGCCAACACACAAGCCTATCGGGGAGCCACGATAGCTCAGTGGTTAGTGAACTGGACTACAAAGGACAAGAGGTAGAGTTCGATCCCAATCGACGGCTCCGGTTCACCCAGCCTTTAATGGGTACCGGATTTTTTTCTGGGAAAGTAAAGCAGCACGGGCGTAATACTGACATTACCCCAAAAATCATGTGCCGAAGGTCTGTAAAATTTATGGTCACTAACACCATAAAAATGGTATCCCATGTGTTACTGGAGCCACATTATGAGGAAGGAAAAAGAATAGTGACACTGTGACCTTCCAGGCATGTTGTAAGAGGCGACTAAGGAGGTTGATCGATGGCTTGACAAGCTGTCATTGGAAAAAGTATTGTTATGGAAACAGCGCCATAGATTTTAGAGCAGTGATCTCTGCAATATGTGCCATTTTGGCGCGCAAGGTTTCTGTTTTTGAGATTGTGGTTCTGCCCTATGTGCCGTCTTCGCCTCGAAAGGACAAAAGATAGATAGAACAACATATTCCCTATACGCCACTTGGCGTGACGGGGGAACTTTACTTTTTTTTTTTTATACCTATAGCCTATCTATCTATCTATCTATCTATTGACCTTTCGAGCCATAGTCAGCCCATAGCGCATAGACCCAAATACTCTTTCTCTTATCTAAATTTTTATTCTAGCAGTTTTCAATCCTTCTAAAGATATTTTATCAAAACTCGTCATTTGTCTCTGTTCTGTGCAAGCAACTCTATCTCATTGAGGGAGCCTAACAGTTAGATGTAAATTTAGATGACCTCATTTTGAATGAAGTAGAGTCAGTTGTAAAACTCACAGTAACAACAAAGCTGCAGGTGAATATGATATAACATCCAATATGCTAAAAGCAAAGAATAGCCATATAACTTAAAACACCTGCAGAAAATGTTTAATGCAATATTGAAGACAGAAAGGGTACCTATGCAGTAGAAAAGAGATATAATTGTTAAAATTTCTGAAAAGGACAATCTCAAGGATTGCAACAACTGAAGAGGTGTGACTCTGTTATCAGTTGTCTTTAAATTAAGCTGTAATATAATCATGAAGAGAATAAAAGATCCAGCCAGTAGATGGTGTTTTGTGTGAAGAACAAGCAGGATTTATAAAATGAAGAAGCAGAGTTTGATCATATGTTCACCCTAAGAATTATATTAGAAAAACATGTAGAAAAGTAGACACCACTTCTAAATTTCATTGATTTCAAGAAGGCTTTTGACAGCATACATAGACTCATTGTGGAACATACAATACCACCAAAAATTATTAACATCACCGAAGATCTGTATGATGACTTCTCATGTGCAGTTTACACAGAGGCAGGACTGAAAGAATGGTTTCAGACTGAAACTGGAGTGAAACAGGAAGGGCATTAGGATCTGAATTTTGAGACCTTGATTTTGAGAACAATATAGTTCTTATTTATATTTGTCTTGCAGCTTCTTGTCTGATTTGAGTAAATCTAAATTTAACTTGATGTTAAATGAGGCTCGTTTTGTTGTTTTCAATTTTACTCTAAGCTTTCCCACAACTGGTACATGATCCCTATTGCAATCTGCCCCTGGTCTAGTTTTTACACACACTAGACTGCTTCTAAATCTATTGCTTATCATTATGTAATCAATTTAATTACGTGGGTTGTCTCCTGGGCTTTTCCATGTCCACAAACGTCTTGGATGTTGCTTAAACCAGGTGTTTCCTATCATCATGTTGTGTGTTCTTGCCCAGTCAATAAGTTTCTCACCTCTTTCATTCCTCTCGCCTAAGCCATAATGACCAACTACTTCCTCAACTCTTTCCTTTCCTACTTTTGCGTTAAAATTCCCTAGAACTATGGTATTTTCATGTGGTTTGCATTCACGAAGTGCCTCATTTCACTCCTGTAAAATTTATCAATTGTTTCCTCTAGACTTTCTGCTGTTGGTGCATAAACTTGTATAAGATTTATGTCTATTGGCTTTCCATTCAATTTCACTAAAAGGACTCTGTCAGATATTGGGTAAAAAAAGCCTTTCACTTTTCGTGCTCTTTCTGTATCCAAGATGATATCTACTCCTCTTTGGTGTTCAGTACCTCCAGAATAGTTTATTTTATGCTTATCAGACAGAATACAACTCCCCTGATCTGCGTGTATCTCATTTCACAAAGTCCTAGTAATTTTTAAACCCATTCTTTTCATTTTTTGTATGATGTTTTCCAGTTTACCCTTCTGCATAAGAATTCTCACATTCAAAGTAAATTCAAATTCTTTAGAGTTTTTTTAATCTTTATTTTGCTTACAGTAGCTTGATGACGATCGGGTATCACCTGTAGCACACGATGTCCCCTACCGAACAAGGGTTTTCCATTGGAATCCCCCTTAATGTTGTTGTCGTGATTTCTATTGTGGCGATTCATGATTGTACAAAGAAGTTACTATGGTGGTTTTCTGTTGCCTTTTGTCGATTTGTTGGCTCTGCTAGCCTTTGACTAAAAAGTCTCACCCATAAGGCAGTGGAGTTGTTTTACTTCGGGGTACCCTCCCTTAGCCTTTTACTCTCATTAGCTTACCTGCAAGGCAGCAGGGCAGCCACAGGGTGTACTGTTTACTGCATACAGTAGCAGGTAAAATTACCCGACCTGACAGCAATTACTTATTCAATACAAAACTGATACAATGCAATAGAGAAGATACAAAGCATTGATGAACAGTAAAAAAAAAATAAAAGTACCCCCCTCACGTCAAGTGGCATATAGGGAATATGGTGTTAGTGACCATAAATTTTACAGACCCTTGGCACATGAATTTTGGGGTAAAGTGGTCGGTATTATGCTCGATCTGCTTTACTTTCCCAGAAAAAAAATCCGGTACCCATTAAAGGGTGGGAGAATCGGAAGCCATCGGTTAGGATTGAACCCTACCTCTTGTCCTTTGTAGTCCAGTTCACTAACCACTGAGCTATCGTGGCTCCCATTGATGAACAGTGGGAAATCCTAAAAGTATCAATGCAACAAACATCAAAAGAGTTCATACCACCAGTGAGGACAAATTCAAGAAAGAAATGGATGACAGATGACATTTTGCAGCTAATGGATACAAGAAGAAGAAATAAAGAAAATAAAGATGAGTATAAGAGATTAAATAAAGAAATTGTAATAAAATGCAATGAAGCAAAGGAAGCATGGCTAAAAGAGAGATGCAAAGAGGTTGAAGTGCAACAAAAAGAAGATGCTAAAGCTATATACAAACAAATTGAAGAATTAACAGGAAGAAAAATGCAATAGAAAAATGGATGTTTAATATCAAAGGAAGAAGAACTGTTGATTGAACAAGAAAGCATAAGGGAACGATGGACAGAATACATTAATGATCTTTATAATGATGAATGAACAGAAGTAAATATTAAGGATAAAGGAGAAGGACTAGAAATACTCAAAGAAGAAGTGGAAGACGCCTTGCGCAATGTGAAAGCAGGAAAAGCTCCTGGACCAGATAATATAACTAAAGAAGAGATTGAAGCTATGGGTGATTTTAGAATAGAAATAATAACAAAAATATTGAATGATATCTACAACAGCGGATATATACCAGATGACCTGCTCAAATCAATATTCATAGCCCTACCAAAGAAATCTGGTGCAATTGAAAGCAATGATCATCACACAATAAGCCTTATGAGTCACATGACTAAGATATTACTAAGAATCATCATGCGAAGAGTGCAAAACAAAATCAGTCCAGAAATTAGTGATGAACAGTGTGGTTTTGTTAGAGGTAAAGGAACGAGCAATACATCACAAGGTCTTTAGTAGAAAGAGCCATAGAGGTGAAAACAGATCTATACCTATGTTTCATAGATTATACCAAAGCATTTGACAAAGTAAAGCACTAAGAAATAATCACAATTTTAGAAAGCTTAAACATAGACAGCAAAGATCTAAGAATAATAAAGAACATGTACTGGCAACAAACAGGGAGCTGTGATAGCTCAGTGGTTAGTGAACTGGACTACAAAGGACAAGGAGTAGGGTTCGATCCCAACAGACGACTTCCAGATTCACCCAGCCTTAAATGGGTACCAGATTTTTTTCTGGGAAAGTAAAGCAGCATGGGTGTAATACCAACCACATTACCCCAAAAATCATGTGCTGAAATATAGGGTCACTAACACCATATTTCCTTATATGCCACTTGGCGTGACGGGGGTACTTTACTTTTTTTTTACTGGCAACAAACAGTGGCCATAAGAACAGGAAACCAATTGGGAATGTTTCAACAAATAAAACAGGATGTTAGGCAAGTTTGTGTGCTGTAATTAGATTTGTTTAATATGTATAGTAAAAAAGTAAAGTATCCCTGTCATGCCAAGTGGCGTATAGAGAAATATGGTGTTAGTGACCTTATATTTTACAGACCTTCAGCACATGATTTTTGGGTAATGTGGTCAGTATTATGCCCGTGCTGCTTTACCTGGTACCCATTTAAGGCTGGGTGAACCCGGAAGCCGTCAGTTGGAATCGAACCCTACCTCTTGTCCTTTGTAGTCCAGTTCACTAACCACTGAGCTATCGCGGCTCCTTGTTTAATATGTATAGTGAGGTTATTTTAAGATCCATAAGGGGCATGCCTGGAATAACAATTGGAGGTCATAATATAAATAATTTAAGGTATGCTGGTGATACAGTCTTAATCGCTAAGAATGAAAATGAGTTACAAGAAATGTTAGACAATAAAGTGAAAGAAAGCAAAAATAAAGGACTCAACCTTAATAGCAAAAAGAAAGAAGTAATTGTAACAACTAAGAAAAAGTCATCACCTCAGTGTAATAAACTTTCAATGTCGACAGTTCTTTATCATTTCTGCTGTTGACCTTCTGCCAAGCCATTCTCTTAAGCTGTCTGTTATTTTCTCTCTTGGCTTCCCTCTATCTCTTCATCCCCCAATTTTTCCAGTTGTTACAACACATTCCAGTTGTTCTCTTCTCTTTTACATAGCCAAAAAATGATGATTGTTTCTTCCTAATATTGGAAATTAGCTCTCTTTTTGCTTTGACCTCTTTCAGAACATTTTCATTACTCTTCTTAGCTGCCCATGGTATTCTCAACATTCTTCTGTAAAACCACATTTCTACAGACTCGAGTGATTTTCTTGTCTGTTGTCCTATTGTCCATGATTCACATCCATATGTTAAGACTGGCTCTACATAACATTTAAGAACTCTTTTTCTTGTTTCTTTTGTCAAAAATGGATTGCATAATATCTTGCTCATTTTCTGGAAAGCTGCTTTTGCCTGAGCCATTCTGTATCTCACCTCTTTTGTACATCTTCCGTCTGAGGTTACCAAAGTTCCCAAATATTTAAATTCATTTACCTGTTTTAATATTGTTCCACTTGTCTTTATTCTGCACTGAGGTGATGTCTTTTTCTTTGTTGTTACCATTACTTCTGTCTTTTTGCTATTATGGCTGAGTCCTTTATTTTTGCTTTCTTTCCAGTAATATCCAACATTTCTTGTAACTCATTTTCATTCTTCACGATTAATACTGTATCATCAACATACCTTAAATTATTTATATTGTGAATAGCAATTGATAAATTTTACGACGAGTTAAATGAGGCACTTCATGAATGCAAACCACAAATAAAAATTACTAAGCACAAAAACAAAAGCTTAGGATGTTCAAATCAAATGCATTATCCACCCTTACTTATGCATGAAAGAGCTGATAAATACCTAAAAAAGAAATAAACTGGATGCATTTATCAACTATTCACACAGAAAAGCCCTGGAGATAAGAAGAGGAATCAAATAGATTACATAATGATAAAAGACAGGTTCCATAATAGCGTCAAGAAAGCCAAAACCTATCCAGGAGCAGATATTAATTCAGATCACAATCCTGTAACGATTAAAATGAAAATCTAACTAAAGAGAAACAAGAAAAAGTCTAATTTATCAACATTACCACTAGACATAACAGCTTTAAATCACAAAGATGTTAAAGATACTTATACAATACAAGTAAAGAACACATATCAGAAGCTGCTAGAAGAAGGAATTGAGGAATACAGAAGAGAAATTCCTGATGAAAAAGTCACAACCAAATGGCAATGCATAAAGAAAAGCATACAAGAAACTTGCGACACCTTACCCAAAAAAAGAAAAGAACAAAATACAAAAATGTATAACTAACACCATCTTAGAAAAAAATGGAAGAAAGGAGACAAGCGAAGAACACTGTCTAATACAATAAAATAGATAATGAAATACGCAAAATGTGCAAAAGGCAAAAGAAGACTGGCTCAGCCAAAAATGTATAGAAATAGAAACTATGGAAAGCAAACAAGACTTAAGAGGAATGCACACAGAAATAAAGAGAATAACTAATTAAAAAAAAAAAAGCCACAGAAAGTGGATGCATTGCAGACAAAAAAGGAAAAATGCTAACAGACAATAAAGATATAATAGATAGATGGCAGGAATATATAACAGAACTATCTCATGATCAAAGGGACAAGAAACCAATTATAAAATGTACATCAGGCTATAAAATCTTAAAATCTGAGGTGGAAAAGGCTATACAAACAATGAAAAAGGGAAAAGCAGCAGGACCTGACAGCATACAGATAGAGAGGATACAGGCACTAGAAGTTTTTGGCATTGAAGTGAATACAGACATATGCAATGACATATACCATACAGGATGCATACCAAATGAACTAAAAACATTAACTTTCATTCTTCTTTCTTCTTCTTCTTCTATCCTTCTTCTGCTGCCGTTGGCGTCAAGGGGAGAAACAATCTGTGATTCTTTGCTCTTCTGTTGGCCTCTTCTGATGTTATTCCTCCTAGTGACTCTAGTATTCCCTTTATCCATCTCTTTCTCGGTCTTCCTCTTAATCTGGCGTTTTTGTAGCGTTTGTTTATGGCTCTTTGATTCATTGTTAGTTCTTTTTGTCTTGTTATGTGGCCGAACCAATTTATCTGTTGTTTCTTTATGTATTCGATGGCTGGTTCAATTTCGAGTTTCTTCCTCAGGTCAGTGTTTCTTACTCTGTCCCTTAAGCTGTTTCCTGTCATTCTTCTGACACATTTCATTTCGGTGGTCGTTATCTTTCTTATTGTTCTAGAGTCCAGCGTCCAATTCTGGTACTGATAGCACAGAGTTGGTAGAAAAATTGATTTGTATATTACCCTTTTTGCTTCCGTAGTTATTGCTTTGTTTTTCAATAGTGTTGATACTTGGCCTATAACTTGGCATGCTTTGTTACACCTTACATCTATCTCGGTCTCTTGGTTATTGTCTTGTGTTAACGTGCTACCCAGATATTTAAAATTGTCTACTTGCTTCAAAGTCGCATTATCTATTATGATGTTTAGTTTTTCTTTCTTTCTCGCTATTGCCATTACTTTGGTTTTGCTTATGTTAATCTTCATGTTGTATTGTTTACAAGTGTTGTTTAGCCTGTTGATATGTTCTTGTAGGTCCTCAGTTGTTTCATGTATCAGAACTTGGTCATCTGCAAATAGTATTTCATTTATTTCTTCCTCTCTTCTGTTGTTTTCTGGTACGTATATTTAGTTCTCTTTTGTGTTATCGCTTGTTATCATCCGTGTTGGTATATTTCCTTTGATTAGGCATGCTAATTTGCATATATTGTCCATATATGTGATGAAAAGTAAGGGGGAAAGCACGCATCCTTGTCTTACTCCGGAGTTAATGGTGAAATGTTTAGAGTAGCCTTTTGAAGATCTTACTACTTTCATTACATTGCCTAAAATGAATGGTGCAGATGAAAGCAGTGACTTTAGAACAATAAGCCTAATGAGCCATGTTACAAAAATATTGCTAAAAGTTATACAAGAAAGGATTCAGAATAAAATCAATACTGAATTAGATGAGCAGCAATTTGGATTTAGGAAAAATATTGGACAAAAGAAGCCATATTCTGCATGAGAACATTAATCAAAAAGTACACAGATGTAAACAAACGAATATATGCATGTTTCATAGGCTAAACCAAAGCTTTTGATAGAACACACCGCAAACAACTTATAGAATGCCTGAAAGAGACATCTAGATGACATGGACATAAAAAACTAATATGTAATTTATTAGTGGTAGCAAACAGCAATAGTAAATTATAACAAAGAGAACTCTACACCCATTGATATAAAAAGAGGAGTAAGACAGGGATGCATCCTATTACCAAGCTTGTTCAATCTATACACTTAGCAAATCTTTAAAAATATCACAGAGATGCGGCCCAGACATTAATGCAAAGATAATCTAGAACCTAAGATATGCCTAATGATACTGCACTACTAGCAAAAAATCCTAAAAATCTACAATTACTTCATGAAATAAACATGACAAGCAAAAAATATGGATTAGATATGAATATCAAAAAGACTAAAACTATGATCATAAACAAAAAAAATATTTAAAACCTACAAATAGATAACAAAATTTAAGGAATAGACTTGGAGACAGTTCAGAACTACAACTAACTTGGGATACCATAACCAGTGATGGAAAATGTAAAACTGAAATAAAGAAAATAATAGGAATGGCAAAAAAAAATTTTAATGTCATGAAAAATATACCAAAACCAAAACAACACCAGGGTTAAAACTAAGAATAGTAAAATGTTATATCTGCTCAACATTCCTATATGGTGCAGAAACATGGACATTAAGACAAGAAAACAGAACAGAAAATTCAAGCCTTTGAAATGTGGATATATAGTATAATAGGTAGAAATGGATGGAAAGAAA
This sequence comes from Megaustenia siamemsis, assembly GCA_032433765.1. Classification (NCBI taxonomy): domain Eukaryota; kingdom Metazoa; phylum Mollusca; class Gastropoda; order Stylommatophora; family Ariophantidae; genus Megaustenia; species Megaustenia siamemsis. The sequence continues at coordinate 61,045,492 of JAVIAB010000139.1, forward strand.
AGAAAACAAACAATGAAATCTTAAAACAACTAAAATTGAAAAGAGAACTACTAAATATACAATACAAACAAGTCAATTGCGATTTTTGGGCCATGTTAAAAGACACAACAACCTACTAAAGGTAATCTAGGAGGGGAAAATACAAGGTAAAAGAGGCAGACCAAGACTAACATGGACGAGTAACATCAAAAGATGGACAAACCAGCCTATGACAACCTGCACCATCGCAGCAAGAGACAGAGCAGAATGGCACTCCATGATAGCCAACCTTTGTTGCGGAGATGGCACTCGATGATGATGATGATGATTTATCAACAAATGTCTCAGGAAAATTCTTTTGTATACCATGGAATTAATTTAAGATAAGTGCTGAAATAAGAGAAATGACAGAGCAGCCAAAAATATCTGTAATCAAGAGATGAAGATGGTATTATGTTGACCATATGATGAGAAGAGACAGCAAGAGAATCTCAAAGCAGCCCCTCAGATGGCAACCAGTGTAAAAACAAATGAGGTAGACCTAGAGAAACACTAAAAAGAACACTGAGGCAACAACAGCAGGCATCAGCTCCCTCACCGAGATTAAACAACTCATCCAGAACAGAGATGTGTGGTGAGATACAATGTGGGTCCTAAGCAAAGTCCAATGTTTGATAAAAAAAAAATTGTCAGACACAATGATTAAAGAATTTCTACACTATGTGCCATCTTCGGCATGAAAGGACAATAAACAGACAATAGATAGATAGAATGTATGAAGATAAATCAAAACACTCAGATATATTAATAGAAAGTGAAAAAAAAAGAACCAAAGCCTATGCCAGATGAAGTTTGTTCCGCAATAAAAAAAATCTTAAGAGAAGGAAGTCATCAGGAAATGAAACTCCAGCTGAATTCATCCAGGTTGGAGGGAAGGTCAGATTTCATATTTACCAAGCACTGTGTGTGAAGATCTGAAAAAATACATGCTGACCAAAAGCCTGGAAAAGATGAGTGTACATCCACATTCCAAAGAAAGGAAATCTGAAGTTGTGTACCAACTACAGAACTATTTCCCTAATAAGTCATGCCAGCAAAATACTCTTACAGATCATGGAGAGGTAGAACGAAAGTTAGAACAGGAACTTCATGTAATTAAAAACAGGTTTCAGACATAGTAAAGGCATGTGGGACCACATCTTTAACTTGAGAAACATCTTTGAGAAGTATAGGAAATACAACATAGAACTACATACATGCTTCATAGATTTAAATAAGGCCTTTGGCTGCATACAACATCAGAAAATGTGGAACATAATGAAAGATATGGGCTTTCCAACACACCTAATATAACTTATCAAATCACTATTTTATGAACAGCAAACAACTATAAGAATAGCAGGTGAAACATCCAATTAGTTTGAAGTACAAAAAGGGGTGAGGCATGGATGCATCCTCTCTCCATAGCTGTTCAACATCTATGCTTTGAATATCTTGATAAATATCAGATACTATGACAGATTTGTGAAGATTGACTCTTTTAAATGGCAACATAATTACAGAACTCATATATGCTGATGATACATTCCTCCTTTCAAACTTTGTAAAAGGATTAAAAGAGACAAATGAGTGTGTTAAAAAGCACATTAAAGAGCAAAACGTTTATCTAAATATATAGAAAACCAAGTAAATGTCCACTGACAAAGCAAAAAAGCCAACCCAAAATCATCAACATTGAGAACTTGAAATTTTAACAAACTATGAATATCTGGGATCTGTAGTAACTAACAATGGAGACTGTCAGAAAGAGGTAAGAAGATTAGCAACAGTAACACCAAACAAAAATTAAATGCCACGAAGAACATGCGGCACAATACCAGCAAAGCAGGTAAAATTAAAATTACTGAGAGCTTAAAATATTGATGATATTAAAATTATTTTCCCAATAACAACATGTGGTTTTGAATCCTGAACAATCTTGCAAATAGCAAGGAAGAAAATAAATTCGCTCAAAACAAAATGCTACAGAAAAATCTTTAAGATATCTTGGATAATGAATAAGAGACATGAAGATATATGAAAAGACTTAAACATTGAAAAGAACTGACTTATAAACACCATTCTACAGAGGAGATAAAAATATTATGGCCACGTCAAAAAGCCCAGCGGACTGGAAAGAACAATGGCATGGTTCTGGGACCATGCACCAGAGGCAGACCAAGAAAGGTAGTTTCATGACTCAAAGAGACCCTGAAGATGATAACAAAAGAAGTGGAAGATCTGGCCATGACAGAGATTCTTTCAAATGGGCTGCGGTGAATGCAATGTTCTATAAAGGACAAACGACCTTAAGTTGATAACAATTATATTGTCACATCAAGTACTCATCAAAAGGTATATAATTTCAGAAGAGAAACACTCCAGGGTTGGAAGAACACTACCATTATAATCACATGGAAGAAGATGGACAGCAAACATCAGTTTTACCCATTATAGGGTATTTGTTGCTAAGTCTGAATAAAACACATTCCAAAATATTTCAAAGTTAGAATATAGATGAACCTCAGAAGAAAGATAATGTGGAAACAATATAACTGAGAGCCAACACTACCAGAACTGCTAGACATAAAAAGTCTGAAGTTGTAGCAGACAGCTAAAAAGACCAACGAGGAAACTCTCAAAAAGGCCAGCAATACAAATAGGGAACTCCTAAAAAACATCAGAAAGAAACAATTAACATTTTTCAAGCATATGATGAGAAGAAGAAAGTTAGAAAACTTGGTTACAACTGGCAAAATAAAGGGAATAAGATATCATGGGTGACAAAAAGAGAAGATACTAGATAGTTTTTGGTGTCACGACACAGATAAGAGTCAACAAAAGAATTGATATGATGTACTGTGGTTAGAAAATTGTGGAAGGACATGATCGCCTATGCCAACAGATATGGCACATGATATCTTTGGTATAGCTGTAAGGACGGTAAATATTATTGGCAATTTTCTTTTTCAAGACCCTTGTGATTTAGAGATAGTACATAAATTTATTTTCTATCTATCTATCTATTGACCTTTCGAGCTGTAGCTGGCCCATAGAGCGTAAACCAAGATACTCACTCCTTCTCTTATCTAAATTTTAATTCTAGCAGTTTTCAATTCTTTTAAAGATATTTTATCAAATCTCGCCATTTATCTCTGTTCTGTGCAAGCAGCTCTATCTCATTGAGGGAACCGATTCCTGCTGCTCTTGCCTCTCTCATCAATGTTCTTCTCAGTATCTCTCTGGGTCTTCCTCTTTTCCTCTTACCTGTTGTTTCCCACATGAGGACTTAAATTTATTTTACTTGATGTTATTTATTATTTCATCCCAAGATATTTGTGATCTAACGACTGAAAATGTACTGTAAACATGCAGGTAGATGATACCTCAATAACAATTTCAGTGTGAGTTATGAACTTCCTCTTGGGCAAAACACAGCACATAGGGAACAAATCATAACTCTCAAAGTCTGACAATTCACTGCCAGGTCTTGTTTTGTTTTTAAGTCTATAGTTGATCCCTCTCTAATAATTGTTCTTCTTAGAATTTCTTTTAGTTTTCTTATTTTTTTTTTTGGTGCTACCTGGTGTCCATGTAAAGGCCTGCCGCTGGAGTCTTTTGTCCACTCTGAGCACATGATCATGTACATCCAGCATGTTCTTTGTACCTTCTTCTTCCTTTCAACTCCACATGTAGCATAGGTTTTCAACAAAAACTTTCAAAGCCGTTCTGTTTCTTGCCATTCTTTTAAGATCATTCCATGTCTTTCCCATCATCTTCATCTCTGCTTCCACCTGTCTTCTCCAACAATATTTTGGTCTTCCTCTTTGTCTTTTCCCATAAGGATTCCAAAAACAGGGCTGTCATGTAATACTCTCAGTTGGCTTCCATAGTGTGTGTCCTATCCAGCGCCATCATCTTTGTTGTATCTCTTTGTCCACTGGTAATTAGCTGGTACTTCTCCATAATTCTATGTCAGTGATTTTGTCCTGCCGTATTCTGCTCAAGCATCCATTAATGAAGGTCTGTATTTTCGTGATAGTCATTTTTGTTGTGACCCATGTTTCACAACCATATAATAGGACTGACATTATATTGAAGCTGACATTTTTTTATTGAGTTACTGAGTTATTTGTGGGTCATCGTCATTGCACTCCAAACATGTCCATAGGTGCTCAGATCCCCTCCTTAGCAAGACCTGCATTGTCCAGTGACTGACGACTCCATTTCTGTGTTGGTTACATCTTCTTACATGCCCACTAACTTTCTCGTTTCCGCCCATCTTAACTCACATCTCTTTCATTCGAAGAAGTGACATGGACTCATGGTTGTCGAAGTCCTGTGACCTTCCCAAGTCTCAGTGGGTATTATTGATGACATCTGCCCTTTCCATTGGGTGACCATCCTCAATGATAGTGCAGCTAGCCAACCTCTCCCCTCTTTCATTGCCCCATACTCCCGCATGTCCTGGGACATTGACAAAGGTGACCTTACATATTTTTGACTTCTGCAATGACTCTACCCACTGCATGCGTACAGAGTCCATCTCCACTTTTTTTTATCATGCTCATCGAATCACTCAGGTAGTCTTGTGACTCTAACCAGAAGAATGTCCAGGTCACTGCCATCACCTCATTCTTCATGCTAATCGTGGTCTTAACGTATGCACCACTGTCTTCCTTGACTATTCTGTTTGCACAGCATGCTGTAAATGCCCATGCACTCCTTTTGTGTTGCAATACAGATCCATCTGTATAGATAACTGCATCTTTCTCATCAGTGTTATCCCATATGAGACCGTTAAACCTCTGCATTGACCACGACTGCGTTCTGTTCCCTACATTTCCTTTCTCTGGAGTGAGAATCTCTGTTGAGTGTGATAATACATGAGAATGTCCCTCTGAAGGACGTAGGCATTGGTATCCACTCCTTAATCCATCTCTTTCATTCGAAAAAAGTAAGTAAAAAGAGATGGATTAAGGAGTGGATACCAATATCCACTCCTTGCCAGCATTGATATTGGCAAGCCCACAGATCTTTTTGATGTCATCTTTTGCTCAGCCCATCCATGATTAGCCTGACACTTTTCCCTGTATTGAGCCCATGGTACAATGGATGCTCTTTATCTACACTTATCTTCAGGTATGCTCATGCCCTCCAGATCTTGATTCTGTCATCCAAGGCTGGAAACTCAAGAAGATACCTCATTGCTATATAGGTAGTGTCCCTCGTACACCCCAAGATAATGTGCATAGTTTCATTCTGTATTTTCTCCAGCCTGTCAATTTGCATCGTACTGACAGTAAGAATTGCCAGTGCATACTCAAATGGTGCAAAGACTAGTCCCTGGAACAGAAGGGTAAGTAGCCTATGCTCGATGTTGGCAGCTGCCATGACCTTCAAGGTGGCTAATCCTTTGTGGGATTTTGTTATCACATGATCAATGTGGTCCCAAAAACACAGGCTGCAATCAAACTTAACTCCAAGGTACATCATCACCCTTTCCCTGGTTACCTCATCAGCTCCCATTCGTACCACCGGTGTTTCCCTGTTACTGATATGATTGTTAAGTGAGAACCATGCACCTGATACTCCACACCATGAAGAGATGCGATCGAATTCATTTTGCATGGTGGATGTGATTTACTTTCTGTTTCTTCCCTGTTGATATACCCTAATGTCATAGTTCTTCCCCTTCCATCCAGCTGTTGTTCTTTATTAATGTGTACATGTTAAATAGAACTGGCGACAATAGTGAGCCTTGTGTTAGCCCTGGACAAATGGATGTTGGCTTGGATGACCAACTTCCACATCTAAGTATCACCTTCCACAGAAACAGTGCTGCAGTGATCCATTTAAGGAGGAAGGGGTGCACCGCCAGTTTGAGGAGCATGTGCATGAGGTATTCAAATGGTACTGTGTTGTATGCATCCTCCAGATCTATAGCAGCAGCACATGTCTCCTCTTGTCTGTGGAAGCCTTTGAAGATGTCATAGGCAAAGACTGCCACATTGAGTCATGTCTCTTTGTTATATCTATAACCTCCGCGTGTGGGTGGGAATGCATGTATCTGTTCATGGTGACAGGTGAGTACACAGGCAACTATTTTCTCCAGTAGCATGCCCACACTGTTCTGCATCATGATGATTCTGTAGGCACTTATCTGAGAATGGCCCTTGTTTGACTTCAGAGAAATCGCTAGCCACATTCTGGAGCATTCATCAGAGCATGAATGGCACAACACGACACAGAGGCATACCAGACTTTCAGAGCACAGGCCGGATATGGCACAAATCTAATGAGAGCAAAGGGAAGGTCCCGCTTGCCCGTTACATTGAACAGATGGACCAAAGAAATGAGGCTGTAAGAATGAGGATACGCAGATCGCTGTCAAAATTGTGTAAGGATGTAGTGCTGGAAAAAAATCTCACAATCACAACCGATACCATTCGCTCGACACTTAAAAGGTCACACAACACTGAACCTGGTCCAGATGGTGTTCGGTACGATGACATAGGTGATTTAGCTGACGATGACTTCACAAAACTGGCCAATGAGTTTAGTGCCAGCATTCAGAGTAGCCAGATTAAGGAGGCGTGACTACACAGCTACTTACTACCGCTACCGAAGCCAAACAAGGACCATTCTCAGATCAGTGCCTACAGAATCATCACAATGCAGAACACTGCGGGCAAGCTGTTGGAGAAAATAGTTGCCCGTGTTCTCACCTGTCACCTTGAACAGAAACGCGCATTCCCACCCACACTCTGAGGTTATAGATATAACAAAGAGACATGACTCAACGCGGTAGTCTTTGCTTATGATGTCTTTGAAGGCTCTCATGCATATGCTCCTCAACTGGCGGTGCACCCCTTCCTCGTTAGATGGATCGCTGCGGCACTGTTTCAGAGGAAGGTGATACTCAGATGTGGAAGTTGGTCTTCCGAGTCAACATCCATTTCTCCAGGGTTGCCACAAGGCTCACCATTGTTACCAGTTCTATTTAACGTGTACACAATAACGATCACGGAACAACAGCTGGATGGGAGGGTAAGAACTATAACTTTTGCTGATGATATTCTGGTATATTGACAAGGAAGAGAAAAAAGTAAGTAAAAAGTAAAGTACCCCCATCATGCCAACTGGCGTATAGGGAAATATGGTGTTAGTGTCCCTATATTTTACAGACCTTCAGCACATGATTTTTGGGGTAATGTGGTCGGTATTACGCCCATGCTGCTTTACTTTCCCAGACAAAAATCCGGTACCCATTTAAGGATGGGTGAACCCGGGAGCCGTCGGTTGGGATCGAACCCTACCCCTTGTTCTTTGTAGTCCAGTTCACTAACCACTGAGCTATCGCTGCTCCCCGACAGGGAAGAGACAGATGGGGAATTGCCTCCACAATGCAAGACGAACTCAATCGCATTTTTTCCTGGTGCGGTGTTTCAGGTGCCTTGGTTAATCCTAATAAAGCATCAGTTTCACGGTTCTCCCTTAACAATCATATCGTTAATACGACCACACCGGTAGTACGAATGGCAGCTGATGAGGTGACCAGGGACAAGTTGATGACATACCTCGGAGTTAAGTTTGATCACAGCCTGTGTTTTCAGAACCACATCGACCATGTGATAACAAAATCCCGCAAAGGATTAGCCGCCTTGAAGGTCATGGCAGCTGCCAACATCGAGCAGAGGCTACTTACTCTTCTGTTCCAGGGATTAGTCCTCACCTCAATTGAGTATGCCCTGGCAATTCTTACTGTCAGTACGACTCAAATTGATAGGCTGGAGAAAATACAAAATAAAGTCATGCGCATTATCTTGGGATGTACAAGGGACACTCCCTGTGTAGCAATGAGGTATCTTCTTGACTTTCCAACCATGGATGACAGAATCAAGATCTGGAGAGCATGAGCATACCCGAAGATTAGTACAGATAAAGAGCATCCATTGCACCATGTGCTCAACACAGGGAAAGGTGCCAGGCTAAAAGGAGGCAAATCATGGGTGGGCCGAGCAGAAGATATCATCAAACAGGTCTGTGGGCTTACCAATATCAGCATTGGTGAGGAGTGGATACCGGTGCCTATGTCTTTCAAGGGGACTTTCTCATGTATTGTCACACTCGACAGGAAAATTAGGGAACACAACCCGGTCGTGGTTAATGCTGAGGTCAACGGTCTCATCTGTGATAACACCGATGAGAAAGATGCAGTCATCTATCTATACAGACGGATCTGTAAGACGACACCAAAGAAGTGCATGGGCATTTACAGCACGCTCGGCAGACAGAATAGTCTACGAAGACAGTGGTGCATACATCATGACGACAAGTAGCATGACAACGGAGGCAATGGCAGTGACCAAGGCATTCAAATGGTTAGAGTCACAAGACTACACCCACGCATGTATACTGAGTGATTCGATGAGCATGATAAAAAAAGTGGAGGCGAGCTCTGTACGCACGCAATGGGTAGAGTCGTTGCAGAAATCCAATATATGTAAGGTCACCTTTGTCTATGTCCCTGGACATGCGGGTGTACGGGGAAATGAAAGAGCGGACAGGTTGGCTAGCTGCGCTGTCGTTGAGGACGGGCAACCTTAATGGATCGGGCGGATATCATCAATGCCCTCCGAGAAGGGGGAAGAGCACAGGACTTCGATAAACACAGATCCACATCACTTCTTCGGATGATGGAAATGGGAGTTAAGGTGGGCACAGCCAGAAATGAGAAACTTAGTGGCCGTGTAAGAAGACTTATCAACCAACATAGAACTAGAGTCATCAGTCGCTGGACACTGTGGGAATTGCTGAGGAGGGGATCTGAGCACCTATGGACATGTTCGGAGTGCAATATTAATGACCCGCAAATAACTCAATAATGTATGGAAAGAGTTAAAGAGCAAGAAATTAAAGATAAATTTGCAGTCACAGTATCAAACAAATACCAAGTCCTCCAACAACTACAAAATACAATAAATATATAAGATCATTGGAAACAGATAAAGGATAATGAAGGAGACAAGTGAAGAAACCCTGGGGAAAAGAGAACACTAGAATAAGGCATGGATGACAGCAGAGACCCTGCAGAAAATTAAAAAAAAAGAAAAAAAGAAAGAATAAGAAAGCAGACATAAAAAAAAGCAAAATGAGAAGTATTAAAGCCAAGGCACAGGAAACTTACACAGAGGTGAACAAAAAAGTGAGAAGATGCATTAAAAGGGATAAGAGGAAATATATAGATGAACTAGCTAAAGAGGCAGAGAAAGTGGCAAATAAAGGAAATATGAAATAAGTGTCTATCTATATATTGTCCTTTTGAGCTGAAGACGGCACATAGGGCAGAACCATAATCTCAAAAACAGAAACCTTGCGTGCCAAAATGGCACATATTGCAGAGATCACTGCTCTGTTTCCATAACAATACTTTTTAACAATGACAGCTTGTCAAGCCATCGATCAATCTCCTTAGTCACCTCTTACAACATGCCTGGAAAAGGTCACAGTGTCACTCTTCTTTACTTCCCTAATAATGAGGCCCCAGTAACACACGGGTTTGAAAGAAGTGTACAACAGCACAAAGAAATTAAGCAAAACATACAAACAGATTAAAGCCTTTATTAAAGATAAGAAATGAAATCTGCTTTGTAATATGAGTCTCATCCACAAGGCAGTGGGATTGTTTCCAGAGAACAAATGAAGAGATGGAAGGAGTACTATGAAAAACACTTGAACAGACCCGGCCCAAATAACCCTGCAGATATACTACCAGCAGAAGAAGACCAGATGAAATTCTTTCAAAAGCCATCAAAGCAGATATTAACACCTCTACCAAGATGTTACATAATCTACTAGATAAAATATGGGAAAGGGAAGAAATACCTAGAGACATGAAAGAAGGTCAAACTGCCAAAGAAAGGAAGTTTACAGGAGGGCACAAATTATAGAGGAATTATGCTACTATCCAGTGCCACAAAAAATACTAAGCAGAATCATTCTAGAGAGATTAAAGGAGGCCATAGTGATACATTTGAGAGATGAACAAGCAGGTTTTAGGGAAAACACATCATGCACTGATCAAAATACTACCTTACATATAATAGTTGAACAAAGCTTATATACTTTATTATAACTTTATAAGCCTGTCAGGTCGGGTAATTTTACCTGCTACTGTAGGCAGTAGACAGTAGAACCGGTGGCTGCCCAGCTGCCTTGCAGGTATGCTCAGGAGAGTAAAAAGCTAAGGGTAGGTACCCTGAAATGAAACAATCCCACTGCCTTGTGGGTGAGACATTTTAATCAAAGGCTAGCGGAGCCAACTGTTAACAAACTGACGGAAGGCAAAAGAAAACTACCATTGTAATTTCTTTGTACAATCCTGAATCGCCAAAATAATAGAATCCACCACAACAACGTTAAGGGGGATTCCAATGGAATACCCTTGTTCAGTAGGGGTCATCGTGTGCTACAGGTGATACCCGATTGTCATCATGCTACTGTATGCAAGATAAAGATAAAACAGACTCTGAAGATAGGTACTTGGAATGTAAGAACACTCAGGCAGAGGGGAGAAATGGAAAATATCAAACAGGAAATGAAAAGGATAGGTTTACATTCATTGGGCCTGTGCGAAATGAAATACACTGCATCAGGGGAGATTTATTCTGATGAACATAAAATAATCTATTCTGGAGGTACTGAACACCAAAGAGGAGTAGGTATCATCTTGGATACAGAAAGAGCAAGAACAGTGTAAGACTTTTACCCAATATTTGACAGTCTTTTAAGTGAAATTGAATGGAAAGTCAATAGATATATATCTTATATATATCTTAAGTTTATGCACCAACAACAGACAGTCAAGAGGAAACAGTTGATAAATATTCTATCTATTGACCTTTCGAGCCGTTGCCGGCCCATAGGGCATAGACCAAGATACACCTTCCCATATCTGAATTTTTGTTCTAGCAGTTTTCTTTTAAAGATATTTTATCAAATCTTGCCATTTGTCTCTGTTCTGTGCAAGCAGCTCTATCTCATTGAGGGAGCCTAATCCTGCTGCTCTTGCCTCTCTCATCAATATTCTTCTCAGTGACTCCCTGGGTCTTCCTCTTTTTCTCTTACCTGTTGTTTCCCAAATGAGGGCCTGCTTTGCTATTCGATTATTATCTCTTCTCATCACATGTCCAACATATGACCATCGTCTTTTCTTTATTACTGAAGATATTAGTGGTTGATAAATATTACAACGAGCTTAATATGGCACTTCAGAAATGCAAACCACATGAAAACACTATAATTCTAGGGGATCTCAATGCAAAAGTAGGAAAGGAAAGAGTTGAGGAAGTAGTTGGTTATGGCTTAGGCGAAAGGAATGAAAGAGGTGACAAACATATTGACTGGGCAAGAACGCACAACATGATGATAGTAAACACCTTGGTTAAGCAACATCCAAGACGTCTGTGAACATGGAAAAGCCCAGGAGACAATGTGCATAATTAAATTGTCTGGTATGTGTGAAAACTAGACCAGGGGCTGATTGCAATAGTGATCATGTACCAGTTGTGGGAAAGCTTAGAGTAAAATTAAAAGCAGCAAAAAGAGCTTCAGTTAAAATCAAGTTAAATTTAGATTTACTCAAATCAAACAAGAGGTTACAAGACAAATATAACATCACAATTCAGAACAGGTACAATGCAATAGAGAAGATACAATACATTAATGAACAATTGGAAATGCTGAAAGAATCAGTGCAAAAAACATCAAAAAAGATTCATACCATCAGTGAGGACAAATTCAAGAAAGAAATTGATGACAGATGGCATTTTACAGCAAATGGATACAAGAAGAAGAAATAAGGACAACAAAGATGAGTAAAGTAAAGTAAAGTACCCCCCGTCACGCCAAGTGGCGTATAGGGAAATATGGTGTTAGTGACCCTATATTTTACAGACCTTCAGCACATGTTTTTTGGGGTAATGTGGTCGGTATTACGCCCGTGCTGCTTTACTTTCCCAGAAAAAATCCGGTACCCATTTAAGGCTGGGTGAACCCGGAGCTGTCGGTTGGGATCGAACCCTACCCCTTGTCCGTAGTAGTCCAGTTCACTAACCACTGAGCTATCGCGGCTCCCACTAATTTTTAGGGAATTAGTAAAACCCAGGTGTCCTCACCAGGGTACGAACCCCGGCTGTTGCCGTGGTAAGCCAACCGCCTATCGATTGCGCTAACCGGACACCCAACAAAGATGAGTATAAATGATTAAATAAAGAAATTGTAATAAAATGTAATGAAGCAAAAGAAGCTTGGCTAAAACAGAGATCCAAGGAGATTGCAACGCAACAATAAGATGATGCCAAGGCAATATACAAATAAACTGAAGAATTCACAGGAAGAAAAATGCAATAAAAAACTGGATGTTTAAGATCAAATGGAGGAAAACTGTTGATTGAAGAAGAAAGCATAATGGAACAATGGACAGAATACATTAAAGATCTTTGTAATGATGAATGAACAGAAGTAAAAATTAGAGATAATGGGGAAGGACCAGAAATACTCAAAGAAGAGGTGGAAGACACCTTGCGCAATATGAAAGCAGGAAAAGCTCCTGGATCACACAATATAACTAAAGAAGAGATTGAAGCCATGGGTGATTTTAGAATAGATATAATAACAAAAATCTAGAATACAACAGCAAATATATACCAGAAGACCTGCTAAAATCAATATTCATAAGATTCATCAAAGAAATCTGGTGCAATGGAATGTGATGATCATTGCATAATAAGCCTTATGAGTCACATAACTAAGATATTACTATAGCTCGTTTCAAATCACGTGCCCAACTTCAAAACGCTATTACTCAGTAACCATTTGTTAAATACTGTTGAAATTTTCCAAATGTTATTAGAATGCAAAAGACCCTTTAAATGTATATTTAACAAATATCATGCAGCTGCAGTTTTCTTAAGCGGCGAATTTCTTTGATGTTTGTCAAATTGTAAATTGTGAACCCCTAAAGAATAGAAATTACCGTAGTTGCTGGTCTGTGATTAATTTTCACTAGGTAAAGGCGTGGCCGTAATGGGGAAATAACTGGATAAAACAAAACACCAGGAGAATTATTGTCTTCTCAGTTCGAGGACGGACGATAATATCAAGGTATACCTGTATGTCCAATTTTCATAGTTGTGTGGTCCTGAAAAGGACCGTTTGTTGAACTAACTTAAGGTAATATAGGGGCCAACATTGTGGGGGCTATATACTTTCATTCTGAATCAGACGAGTCTAAAAGATTAATAACTGTTTGGGGTTGAACATTCCACAAACCATAATTTTTCCAATATTCCTCTTCCTGTTTTAAGATGTGGTCTTCACATTTAGCCCAATAATCTTTGTCTATATTTAATAAAGCGAGATTAGCAAGAGTCTTTACATCGCATATTTTGAATGTTATATTTTCATCTGCCACTTGTCCTTTTAATTTTGCCCAGATTAGTTCTATTGGATTTAAATGAGCATGGTAAGGTGGCAGCCTCAAACTTATATGACCGTGCTCTTGGATAATCTTATCTATTTTAAAAATCTTTGTCCTTTGTTTTTGCTTTACTAGAGATAGTAATTCAGGTTTTAAGTACATGTTATTAAATTGTATGTGCTCCTTTGTGAGCCATATCTTAATAGCATCTTTTGTACTGGATGACGTCGGGACTTTATCTTCAAGTGCAACAATGTTGTGGTACGCTGCATTGTCCATTATTAGGCAAGATGGTCGATCTAGTGATGGGAGAGCAACATTTTCAATCCAATGTCTAAATATGTGACCATTCATCTCAGAGTGATAATCCCGATTGTCTATGGATTTTGAAAGAAAAATGAGCTCTGCATTCTGCATTAGTCCATGTTGTCGACTACATACATGCGCAATTATCAAGCGCTGTCCTTTGCTGCTAGGTATTAATCTCTTAATCTTTCCATCTGATGACTGCCATTCCCTTTGGTTAGTGTGGTGAGCATTGATCCATGTTTCATCCAAGTACACAATATCATAACCTTGCTTGCGCACCTCTTTTACTTCACGTAAGTACTTGCTTCTCATGACTACTATATGTGGTTTCTCACAGATGATGTTTCGTCCATTGGAATACTTTCTGAATGTAAAGCCTGCAGCTCTCACATTCCTCCATAATGTAGACTTTGATATTTCAATACTGTTGTTCTTTTTCAGCGATACTTTTAATTTTCTTATTGTAACAGTTTCATTCATACCCAACATTTTGTGAATTTCACTTCTAATAAATTCACTGTCGAAATTATCCAACATTTTTGCTCTTCCTTGTGATTTTGTATATTTTGAACATTGACGGTCACGTGCTTGAATCCAGCGATTAAATGACTGTTTAGAGAAATCCAAAATGTGTCTTGTCCTATTCTCAGGGTTTTCTAAAGAATGAAATAATCTTCCTCGTTTAGCCTCTTTGCAAAAATAGTCATACATTTTTATTGCGATGTTTTGTAAACTGCAGAATTTCATTTTAAGACTCATGATAAATGTTATCGTTCCACGTCTGCGCCGCTGAATGAACGGAAATGGAACACACAATGTCTCGCGTTTTTTACAAGTGTCTAATTGTGTCAGAAAACCCACGTTGAAAGCGTGCAAACACGTCAATTTGACCGTGTATGGATTTTCACTCGCTATTTTTAACTTAAAATACTGTAAACATTAAGTTTTGACTACATCAATGGGTCGTTATAAATTTATATAAATCAAATAAGCAACAATAATAACCAAATGTTTTTTTTTAATGAAATTAATTCCCTGTAGGGTTCTAATCATTATAACTTTACATGCCAATTTTGAACAACTTACAAAAAGTGGCTAAAAAGATATCGATTTTAAAAGTTGGGCACGAGTTATGAAACGGACTATAAGAATCATCATGTGAAGAGTGCGAAACAAAATCAGTCCAGAAATTAGTGACGAATAGTGTGGTTTTGTTAGTGGTAAAGGAACGAGCAACATAAGATCTTCTATACATCATAAAATCTTTAGTAGAAAGTGCCATAGAGGTGAAAACAGATCTATACCTATGATTCATACCAAAGCATTTGACAAATAATTTGACAAAGAAATAATCAAAATTTTAGAAGGCATAAACGTTGACAGCAAAGATCTAAGAATAATAAAGAACATGTACTGGCAACAAACAGTGGCCATAAGAACTAGAAATCAATTGGGAATGTTTCAACAAATAAAACAAGGTTGTGTGCTGTCACCAGATTTGTTTAATATGTATAACGAGATTATTTTAAGATACATAAAGGGCTTGCCTGGAATAACAATCGGAGGTCATAATATAAATAATCTAAGGTATGCTGATGATACAGTCTTAATCACTACGAGTGAAAATGAGTTACAAGAAATTATAGACAATATAGTGAAAGAAAGCAAAAATAAAGGACTCAGCCTTAATAGCAAAAAGACAGAAGTAGTGGTAACAACTAAAAAAAAAGACATCACCTCAGTTCAGTGCAAAATAAAGACAAGTGGAACAATATTAAATGGTTAAGGCATAAAAATGTGAAGCTGCAGTAAAGCTGAATGTGAGGAAAAATTAAAAAATAGAAAAAAATGGTATATAAGAAGCTTTACGTGATAAGTGGATGACACAGGCTAAACGACGTTTCGGTCCAATAGGCCTTCAGCAGGAACAAAGAAAAAAACACACACTCAAAACTAATAACGAAACAACCAAAACAAAAACAATCGAAATGTGTTAAAGAAAACAAAATTATCTATCCTGTGTGTAAACAGAGGTAAAAACGAAAAGGAAATAGCAACCAAGTGCGGCTGTCGTGAACGTACAGAAACGTGCAGAAATGTGCGCAAATGCACACAGAAACAGAGGAGTTCACACAGGGGTCAGTGTGCAAACACAAAGGAGAAAGAAAAGAACAGCAGACCAACAGGTGCTCAAAAGGCAGCAAGAGTGAGATGTCCGAGAGTGGGGTACAATAAAAACAAATAAGGGGTAAGGAGCACAGAAAAAAGGTATAGAGGAGATAACCAAAGTGTCTCACTAGGGACTCGAGGAGGAGAACTATAAATGGCATGGCATAGTAAGTAGACCAAAGAACCCAAATATGTGCAGTAGAGAAGGCTATGCAAAAGGGAAGGAGCAACCAAAAGGAAACTATGTGTATGAGTGTGATACATTCATACCTCATGGGGTCAGCGAACCATACTGGACTATGAGGCGATTTTCCAAAGTATAGCGGCTGCGGTCGCCAGATTGAAAAAGGACAATACCAGTGACACGGATGTCGTCTTTGCCCTTGTGATTAGGGGAGTTGAAGTGGGAAGACACCGGAGTACCAGTATTCTGTTGGACATCACGTAGATGTTCACAAAATCTTTCCGCTAATCTTCTCCCAGACTCACCAATATAGGTCATGTGGCATCATTGGCATATGATGGCATAAATGATGTTGTGGGACACACATGTGAAGCTATGCTTGATCTCGAACCGTCCATTAGGGAACAAGACCGAGTCAGTAGGGAGCACATAGGCACAGGTGATACAGTTACGACCACAAGGGGCCATACCGAAGTGTTGAGGGTGGGAGCGAGGGAGATGGCTCCTAATCAAAATATCTCTCAGATTCCTGTCGCGCTTAAAAGCGATCATCGAGGGATCACTAAAAAGTAGACGGGTAGTGGGATCAGAGAGGAGAATGGAACGGTAGCGGTTGAGTATCCTCACAGCAGCTAAGTTGTGAGGATGATATGTGAGGGTGAGTATAGTTCTCTCAGAAGGGGGGCGGTTGGAAGGAGAGAGTGCCTCGGGACGGGAGATAACGAGGACCCGCTTGAGGGCAGAAATGGGTGTTGGCTCGGAAGACCAACTTCCACATCTGAGTATCACCTTCCTCTGAAACAGTGCCGCGACGATCCATCTAATGAGGAAGGGGTGCACCGCCAGTTTGAGGAGCATATGCATGAGATATTCAAATGGTACCCTGTTGTATGCATCCTCCAGATCTATAGCAGCAGCACATGTCTCCTCTCGTCTGTCTGTGAAAGCCTTCGAAGACGTCATAGGCAAATACTGCCGCATTGAGCCATGTCTCTTTGTTATATCTATAACCTCCAAGTGTGGGTGGGAATACACGTTTCTGTTCAAGGTGACAGGTGAGGACACGGGCAACTATTTTCTCCAGTATCTTGCCCGCAGTGTTCTGCATTGTGATGATTCTGTAGGCACTGATCTGAGAATGGTCCTTGTTTGGCTTCGGTAGCGGTAGTAAGTAGCTGTGTAGTCACTCCTCCTTAATCTGGCCACTCCAAATAATGGCATTAAACTCATTGGCCAGTTTTGTCAAGTCGTCGTCAGCTAAATTGCCTATGTCATCGTACCGAACACCATCTGGACCAGGAGCAGTGTTGTGTGACCTTTTAAGTGTCGTGCGAATGGTATCGGTTGTGATTGTGAGATCTTCTTCCAGCCCTACATCCTTACACAATTTTGACAGCGATCCCCGTATCCTCATTCTTACAACCTCATTTCTTTGGTCCGTCTGCTCAATGTAGCGGGCAAGCAGGGCCTTCCCTTTGCTCTCAACAGATTTGTGCCATATCTGGCCTGTGCTCTGAAAGTCTGGTATGCCTCTGTGTCGTGGTGTGCCATTCATGCATTGATGAAGGCGCCAGAATGTGGCGAGCGATTTTTCTGAGCACACTTTTTTACAGAAGTCATCCCATTTGGCATCCTTAGCCTGCTTAGCGCATAGTCTAAAGTGCATCATTTTTTGGTCGACCTCTACTTTCAGAGGCTTTAAGAGCTCAGGTTGTGTTCTTCCATTCCTTCTAGCTTTCTGCCATGTCTTGACCGTTTGTCTCTTGCTCCGCCACGCTTCCTCGACATCTACGTTCCACCAAGGTGCCTGCGTCCATCTCTCCTGCCTCCTACGAGGGGCGCTCTGTTTCCTATGTCTGATTTTGCTAATGACGTCCTGGTCTGTTTTCTCGTAGTTGAATGTGTGGAGCTTTCTTTTCTGGCTTTTATTTCTGATTTTCTCAATTAGGACACATGGATAGTGATCACTTTTGTGGAACCTCAGTGCATTCCACCTGGAAACTGGTGCGAAGGTGGAAGACACCAGTGCCAGGTCTAAGACACTATCATGGTGCGAAAGTGGAAGACACCAGTGCCAGGTCTATGACACTATCAGAGTTCCCTGTTCGAGTGGCCATTCTTGTTGCCCTTCCATCATTCAAGCACACTAAATTGGCCGATACCAGTGCATTCTCTAGGTCTTCTCCCTGCTTGTTGGTTATGACGTTACCCCACTGGTTTCCTCTAGCATTAAAGTCTCCACAGAAAATTACATTCTCTTCATCGAACTCGAAGAGATTCTGCCATTGTTGTGTGTTCACCTTCCCATTACAGGCATACACATTAACAATCATGAAATGAACTGGGGTCTGCACCCTAACCGCATGTACCTGCAATTCTGCATTGTTCCACACAGACATATCAACCTCAGTTGCCACCATATTGTTGCGCACAAGGATGGCCTGCCCAAGGTGTCGTCTATTGTAAAAAACAATGAAAGCCAGGAGTACTTACTGTCCTGTCACCAAGAAGAGTTTCTTGCAAAACCATTATATCGGCGCCGCACAGTAGCTTATCAAGAATGGGCCGTCGTTGTTTAATGGACCCACAATTCCAATAAGTAACGCGCACATACTTTAGGCCTAGCCTCTCACACTTTGACAGTTTAATGTCACCTCTCTTGCCCCATCGTGTTGTTGAGAATACCATGAACAGCTAAGAAGAGTAATGAAAATGCTCTGAAAGAGGCCAAAGCAAAAAGAGAGCTAATTTCCAATATTAGGAAGGAACAATCATTATTGTGTGGCTTTGTAATGAGAAGGGAACAGCTGAAATATATTGTAACAACTGGAAAAATCGAAGGACGAAGAGATAGAGTGAAGTTAAGAGAAAAGATTACAGACAGCTGAAGAGAATGGCTAGGCAGAATGCCTTCAATCAACTTCTATCTTCTATCCTTCCTCTGCTGCCGTTGGCGTCGAGGGGAGAAACAATCTGCGATTCTTTGCTCTTCTGTTGGCCTCTTCTGATGTTATTCCTCCTAGTGACTCTAGTATTCCATTTATCCATCTCTTTCTCGGTCTTCCTCTTAATCTGGCATTTTCGTAGTGTTTATTTAAGGCTCTTTGAGTCATTGTTAGTTCTTTTTGTCTTGTTATGTGGCAGAACCAATTTATCTGTTGTTTCTTTATGTATTCGATGGCTGGTTCAATTTCGAGTTTCTTCCTCAGGTCAGTGTTTCTTACTCTGTCCTTTAAGCTGTTTCCTGTCATTCTTCTGACACATTTCATTTCGGTGGTCGTTATCTTTCTTATTGTTCTAGAGTCCAGCGTCCAATTCTGGCACTGATAACTCAGAGTTGGTAGAAAAATTGATTTGTTTATTGCCCTTTTTGCTTCCGTAGTTATTGCTTTTTTTTCAATAGTGTTGATACTTGGCCTATAACTTGGCATGCTTTGTTACCCTTTATATCTATCTCTGTCTCTTGGTTATTGTCTTGTGTTAACGTGCTACCCAGTATATTTATAATTGTCTACTTGCTTCAAAGTTGTATTATCTATTATGTTTAGTTTTTCTTTCTTTCTCGCTATTGCCATTACTTCGGTTTTGCTTATGTTGATCTTCATGTTGTATTGTTTACAAGTGTTGTTTAGCCTGTTGATATGTTCTTGTAGGTCCTCAGTTGTTTCATGTATCAGAACTTGGTCGTCTGCAAATAGTATTTCATTTATTTCTTCCTCTCTTCTGTTGTTTTCTGGTACGTATATTTCGTTCTCTTTTGTGTTATCACTTGTTGGTTTATCCGTGTTGGTATATTTCCTTGGATTGGGCATGCTAATTTGCATATATTGTCCATATATGTGATGAAAAGTAAAGGGGAAAGCACGCAGCCTTGTCTTACTCCGGAGTTAATGGTGAAGTGTTTAGAGTAGCCTGCTGAAGATCTTACTGTAGTGCGACTACTTTCATAGAGGCTTTTGCATATCTCTACTAGGTGGTGACTCACTCCGTACAAGGGCAAAACGGACCACAGTTGTTCCCTGTCCACCCTATCGAACGCCTTTTCTTGGTCAATAAAAGCTTCCATAAGGTCAACAATGGAAACGATAAATAACTGTCGAGATCAAAAGTTGTGGAGAGACATGATCAGTTATGCCAGCAGGCACAGTACTTGATGATGATAACTTTATATCAAATTCATAGATTACAAAAAGGCATTTGATAGTTTAGACACAGGAATCTTTTGCAAGTTGCTGAGTCATTACAGAATCCCCATAAAGTTTATTTACCTGATAAGAACAACATATGAAGAAATGAAATGTAGTGCTGTGCATGGAGGGCAGCTTACAGAAGCATTTGAAATAAACACAGGAGTAAGCTAGGGGTGCCTCATTTCTCTTTCTGCTGGCCATAGACTGGATTATGAATATAACTCAGAACAACAAAAACGGAATCCAGTGGCCACTGACCAAGCAACTTAATGACTATGCTGATGACATAGCTCTCCTATCACACATTCATCAACAGATGCAAGACAAAATGGGCATCTTGATGAGAGATCACAACAGCTAGGACTGAAATAAAGATAAGACCACAATTATGAGAATTAATGCAGTTGGGAATAACCAAATAACAATAGGAGAAATACCTCTACTAGATATACAATTTAACATATATCTGGGCAGTAATATAGACAAAGAGGGAGACAAATTGATATGAAGAGAATGATACCAAAATAAGGATATCAAAAGCAAGAGGAACATTAATTGCACTATGAAACATATGAAAATCTAAAGAGATTAAGTTAAATACAAAAATTAAAATTTTCAACTTCAATGTTAAGTGAGTCATATTATATGCCTGTGAAACATGGAGAACAAAAATGACAATCATGAAGATACAGACCTTTATTAATGGATGCTTGCGCAGAATAAAAGAATGGAAATGGCAAGACAAAATCACTGACTTAGAATTATGGAAAAGCACCAGTCAAATACCAGTGGATAAAGAGATACAATGAAACCGATGGTGCTGGATAGGACACACACTGTGGAAGCCAAACTGAGAGTATTACACAACAGGCCCTTTTTTGGAATCCTCACGAAAAAAGATAAAGGGGAAGATCAAAATATTCTTGGAGAAGACAGATGAAAGCAGAGATGATGGGGAAGACATGGAATGATCTTAAAAGAATGGCAAGAAACAGAACGGCTTGGAAAGTGTTTGTTGAAGACCAATGCTCCACAGGGAATTGAAAGGTAAAGTATTCAAAAATTATGTCCTCCAGGGACAGATGAACAAGCCCACCAAAGTTGAAAAACAGAAACAACATGGACGCCATAGATCTTTCTTGACAGGGGTCATCTCCAAATGATCGGCATTCACTTCTGAAATGGGAAAGCCACAGATCTTAGATCGATATAGGCTGGACTCTCCGTAAACTAACTGCAATATTTCAAACATTTCAGAAATCAATGTACACACATTACTAAACATTATGTTTACATTTAAAATCCGACACGCTCTGAATTTGCATGTTCATTTACAGGTTTTCACATGACCGCTAAATATTGTAATATATTATAGTTTTCCACACAAAAAATAAATCTTGGAACATTTTTTAACAACTTTTGCATGTTTTGTACATTAGATCAGAACCGCTTTATCTTGATACAGGAGATTTGGAATTCATATAAAAGGATGAAAGAGAGATTATTGTGCTGGTATATTTTGAATGTCATTGTTTACACAGAGTGATCAAAATACAACACGACGAGCCCCCAATAAACATTGTGAGATCACCAGACCCAAGGGTCGACCACGAAAAAGATGGATTGATGGAATATTAGAAGCACTAGGAAACATTACTGTAGCAGAGGAGAACAGAAGAGCAAAAGACCGCAAATTATATCTCCTCTCGATGCTGTAAGGCAAATGAGGAAGGAAAGAAGAAGAAGAAGAATTGTTTACACAAAAAATAGATGTTATTTTGTTAGATTATTTTTGTTACAATAATATAATGAATGAATGGCCAAGATATTTTTGTTGGTACTGCATGATGTGGGTACATGTGAGTACTACATATGAGATACAGATATTAAAACACTTTAGAATGATACTAGTTAGATTAGTGGGAATGGCAGACAGTAGAGATGGTATTGGGTAAATTTGTAAAATAGTATCAAATTTATATTTTAAAAATAATGGGGAAAGGACATATATGGTAGAGTTGAGGGAGTCCATCTCATAGTAATATGGTGAAATTTTACATGCACCTAGTATGTTAGTAGAGGAAATAAGAATGAACTAAATGCATAGATAACAAAGTGGATTAGTCAAGACTGCTTATATCTGTGTGAGTTGAATTGTACACACATGATTTTAAAGTAAAACTGGTAAAACATAGTTCATGTCACTTCGAATTCATGAGTGATAAAATAATCTTGAAGTAGGATAAGTGGGGCAGCTAGCAGGAAAGTTAACAGATTTGATCAATCGGTGAGAAAGTTTATCTCTGACTGGATGGACAGTCTATTGAAATGAGTGCCTTATTAGATTGTTAAAAAATATTAGCATCACTACATTTCTTTTCTTTAGAAACAGTTGCTAAAAATATAACAGTAATGTATGAGTTAAACAGTTCTGTGCTACAATTTTATTCATGAAATGTTTCATGCTAAATATGTTATGTTCTTCATCATCATCGTGTGCCTTCTCCGCAACGAAGGTTGGCTACCATGGATTGCCATTCTACTCTGTTTCTTGCTTTGATGGTGCAGGCTGACATAGATTGACTTGTCCATCTTTTGATGTTACTCGTCCATGTTAGTCTTGGTCTGCCTCTGCCTCTTTTACCTTGTATTTTTCTTTCCAACATTACTTTTAATAGGATGTTGTGTCTTTTAACATGCCCCAAAAATGTCATTTGTCTTGTCTTAATTGTATTTAGTAGTTCTCTTTTTATTTTCAGTTGTTTTAAAACTTTATCGTTTGTTATCTTTTGTTTCCATCCAATTCTACCTATTCTTCTATAAATCCACATTTCAAAGGCTTCAATTTTCTGTTCTGTTTTCTGGTCTAATGTCCATGTTTCTGCACCAAACAGGAATATTGAGAAGACGTAACATTTTGCCATTCTTAGTTTCAGCCCTGCTGATATTTGTTTTGTTGTTAGTATATTTTTCATGGCATTAAAATTACTTTTTGCCATACCTATTCTTTTGTTTATTTCAGTTTTGCATTTTCCATCATTGGTTATAATATGTCCCAGGTAGTTGTAGCTCTGGACTGTCTCTAGATGTATTCCCTCAACTGTGATATTTAATTGTAGGTCTTGAGAATGTTATGTTATCGGCGGAATATATGTCAGTCAGTTTCTCCTGTTCAAGTCAGTCGTAGAGGAATTCAAGCTGGAAAAGCCAAACTAACAGTTATGCTACAAATCTCATCAAATGAAGCAGGATGGATAGTTGAACTACATTGAAGACTGGTCAGAAAAGGCAGGCGTTGCACCAGTAAATGAAACACATGGAAGTCTCAAACTGAAGGAAGTGAAGGGCTAGCCAGAAAGACCAACAGGTGTATATTTGGTCACAGAGATATCCAATGGTGGTCAAAAAAAGCATCCAACAGGCAATGCTGGGCCATGATAGTTCAGGAGATTAGAGATGCTGGGGAGAACAAATATGTGCAAAAGGCAGCACAAAAGGTGCAGCAAGGTCAATGGACCACATGGGATGAGGCATCACAGAGGATTCTAACCTGGAATGATATATGGCATATGGCACTGCTGCAGCTCAGCTGTATAATTAGATCTAAGTACGATCTATGTCCTACCATCAGCCTGCAAACCCTGTGAAGTGGGGGAAGTCAGATAACAACTGATATCCTCTCTGCAATAGAAGACAGATGATGAAACATATTCTTTCCTCACACAAGACACCACTGGGTCATGGGCAGTACACATGGCATACAACAAAGTGCTGCATGAACTGGCTGCCATCATAGACAGGTCATGATTGAAGGCCAGAAGTAAAGTCCAGCTACACCAAACACCTATTTCTTGAAAACTGGACAGGCTGCACACCCCCAAGCAAAAAAACTGGAATGACTCAATGATCCTGGTCATAGCGACCGATTGGGAGATGACTGTTAATGTCCCAAGAAGAGAGAATACAAAGAGTGCATCAAGAGATCAATGATGATTCCAGACATTGCACTTTACATGCCAGATTTTACCTATGTCATCCTAATAGAGCTCACAGTGCCATTGGAATCCATGATAGAGAAAAAGCATATATTTAAACTAGCAAAATACAAGGATGCCGAGCTGAGACAGCAGGTTTCCAGGCCAGAATAGCTGCTATAGAAATTGGTGCCTGAGGGCTCATGGCCTCAACCCTTTATGACCTATTAAAGAGGCTAAGAATTAAGGGAGAATGTGAACAAGAGCAGTGAAGATTATTGCTGAGTCAGCCAAAAGAGCATTATGCTGAGACATATCAACAATCCCAGAATAACCCGAGGCTCAGACGATTAACTCAATTTACACATGCTCGTGACTGTATATAAAGAATGTCGTAAAATACTAGTCACTTTAGACTGCTGCCATCATGAAAAGGACATCAATGTGCTAGGTTAAAACTAAGACAGTAGTGCGCAACTGGATGTAGACAGTAGATTTGACCAGAAGTGTTGCGCTGAATAAGTGTAGTTATTTTATTTTGTACCGAATATATTGTGAACATTTGAGTTCAATGCAGCAGGAGGTTGATGCCTGGGAGTCATGACCCCAGCAGGCTCACCTCCCATAGAGTGTCAGGAAGCTAAAGGGCCAAAACATCTGCTCGATGGGGTCCTCTTCTCTTCTAATGATCAGATTACCTCCTGCTGCGAAACTCTGCATAAAGTTTCCTGTTACTTATTATGTCACCATAGAAACACATTGGCCATAATACAGACAGAGAATATTCAAGGATGTGATGGAAAATGTTCTTCACATTAGCAGATGTCAAATTATTATACACTTTCCACAAACACATTCGCCCGTGCGCTGCACGCGGGAGTAAAGAATAGTGGCGCTGTACCCTACAAGGCATGTTCGTAAGAGGCGAGAAAGGAGGGCTGGGTATGGGGATTGGCTATCCCATACTGTAAAAAAATAAGGTGAAAAAATTTCACAAACATGGACAAGTCTAAAAAAATAACAATAAATCCGCCATCCAGAAAAGATAAAGGCTCTCTGTCTAAGAGACGTATGACGCAAGCCGGAGAAAGCATTAAGGAGTCTGGGTTGCCGACTCACCTTTTGTCGACCAGGAAATCCTCCAGAATTGGCACATGGAATGTACATACCCTAAACGAACAAGGAAAAGCTGCACAGGTAGCAGCAGAAATGAGAAATTACAAAATAGATATTCTCAGAATGTGCGAAACAAGATGGCTAGGAACGGAAAGAATAAAACTAAATACAGGAGAGATGATTTTATCATCACGACACCAGGAACCTGGTGCATAACATTGAGTAAGGGGTAGCTATAATGTTATCAAGGAATGCACAGAAGACACTGATTGAATGGGAAGCAGTAGGGCCAAGACTAATGAGAGCTACATTTAAACGGCGGAAACCATTGCAGGCTATGCATGAAAGGTGTTCCTTGTTGCAGTTTCCTCATATTCCAAGTCCATGGGGGACTGGTTAGTCTCAAGGCAAGACGTTGGCCACGGGACAGAGTGGTTGTGGGTTCAAATCTTGGCTACACTGGTTGGGATTTTTATTTATGATTTCTCTCTGCGACAACCACCCCTGGTCTCAGCAGAGAGGCCCGGCTTGAAACGTCAGTTACTCATCGACGAAAAAAACATGAGTACCTCCGAAGTCAGAGTTATCTACCTGTGCGGCTAGGGACCCCTGTGCACGCAGCTGCCAGGGAAAAATGGATTAACATGCAAAACTCAGTTCCTAGTCTCTAGGGACTTCGTCAGAGTTGAAAGCTGGTGAATGCAACAACAACAACAAAACAATAAAAAAACAAAATAAAATTATACATTATCCAATGCTATGCACCAACCAATGATAAGGATGATTTAGTTAAAGATGAATACTTTAAACAGTTACAATGTCAGATGGATGAAAGATGATATTATAATCTTGATGGGAGATCTAAATGCAAAAGTAAGATCAGACAACAGAGGCTTCGAAGAGATTATGGGAAAACATGGACTTGGAGATATAAACAAGAATGTAGAGATATTTAGAATTTCTGTGCCCTTAATCAAGTGAGCCTAGGAGGAACAATATTCTAACATAAAAGAATACATAAAGCTACATGGGTGTCACCATAGAACGGAAAATCAAATTGATCACATATGTATTAATAATAAGTTTAAGTCATCCTTACAGGATGTAAAAGTATATTGAGGGGCAGATGTAGCTTCAGATATCATCATCTGATAGCCAAACTTAAACTTAAACTAAAAAGATGTACTACAACGAATAAGGGTAGAAAGTATTTCAATGTATGATTTCTTAAAGAACAAGGAATTAAAGATAAATTCGCAGTCACAATATCAAACAAATACCAAATCCTCCAACAACTTAGAAAATACAATAAATATAGAAGATCATTGGAAACAGATAAAGGATATATGGAAAGAGACATGCAAAGAAACGCTGGGGAAAAGAGAACACCAGAATAAGGCATGGATGATAGCAGAGACCCTGGATAAAATTAAAGAAAGAAAGAACAAGAAAGCAGACATAAATAAAAGCAAAACGAGAAGTAATAAAGCCAAGACACAGGAAGCTTATAGAGGTGAACAAAGAAGTGAGAAGATGCATTAAAAGGGATAAGAGGAAATATATAGATAAACTAGCTAAAGAGGCAGAAGAAGCAGCAAATAAGGGGAATATGAAAGAACTGTACAACAGCACAAAGAAATTAAGTGGAAAATACAAACAAATCAATGCCTTTATTAAAGATAAGAAAGGAAATCTGCTTAGTAATATAAGGGAACAAATGGAGAGATAGGAAGAGCACTTTGAAGAACATTTGAACAGACCCAGCTCAAATAATCCTCCAGATATACTACCAGCAGAAGAAGAGTTACATGTTAACTGTGGAAAACCAAGCAAAGAAGAAATAATGCATCAAGCTATTAAAAATGGTAACGCCACATGACCAGATGAAATTTCTTCGAAAGCCATCAAAGCAGATATTAACATTTCTACCAAGATGTTACATAATCTATTAGAAAAAATTTGGGAGAGGGAAGAAATACCTAAAGACTGGAAAGAAGGTTATATGATCAAACTAGAAAAAGAAAGGAAGTTTACAGGAGTGCACAAATTATAGAGGAATTATGCTACTATCAGTGCCAGGAAAAATATTAAGCAGAGTCATTCTGGAGAGACTAAAAGAGGCCATAGTGAAACATTTGAGAGATGAACAAGCAGGTTTTAGGAAGAACAGATCATGTGCTGATCAAATAACTACTCTATGTATAATAGTTGAACAAAGTTTAGAACTACAGTCCCCACTTTATATTGGATTCATAGATTTACGAAAAGGCATTTGATAGTCTAGACAGAGGAATGCTTTGGAAGTTGCTGAGTCATTACAGAATCCCCATAAAGTTTATTAACCTGATAAAAACAATGTATGAAGGAATGAAATGTAGTGTGGTGCATGATGGGCAGCTTACAGAAGCATTTGAAATAAGAACAGGAGTAAGGCAGGGATGCCCTCTGTATCCATTTTTCTTTCTACTGGCCATAGATTGTATTATGAGAATAACTGAAAACAAAAGAAATGGAATCCAGTGGTCACTGACCAAGCAACTTAATGATTTAGACTTTGCTGATGACTTAGCTCTCCTTCGGTTATTTGGTTATGGAAGGCCCCAGTATCACTGCAAATGAATTAAAATCCATAATTGCTCAACCGCCCGTGCTCACCAATCACACAGCCATCAACATATGCAGGATAAAATGAGCATACTTGATGAGAGATCACAACAGCTAGGACTGAAAATTAATAGTGATAAGACCAACATTATGAGAATTAATGCAGTTGGCAATAACCAAATAAAATTAGGAGAAATACCCCTACTAGACTTACAATCTTACATATATCTGGGTAGTAATATAGATAATATATACATATATATATCATCATCAAGTACCGGGCCTAGTGGCGTAGGTGATCATGTCTCTCCACAACATTCGATCTCGGCAGCTATTTATCATTTCTGTTGTTGACCTTCTGCCAAGCCATTCTCTTAAGCTGTCTGTTATTTTTTCTCTTTGCTCCCCTCTATCTCTTCGTCCCTCAATTTTTCCAGTTGTTACAATATATTCAAGTTGTTCTCTTCTCATTACATGGCCAAAAAATGATGATTGTCTCTTCCTAACATTGGAAATTAGCTCTCTTTTTGCTTTGACCTTTCTCAGAACCTCTTCATTACTCTTCTTAGCTGTCCATGGTATTCTCAACATTCTTCTGTAAAACCACATTTCTACAGACTCCAATGATTTTCTTGTCTTTTGTCCTATTGTCCATGATTCGCATCCGTATGTTAAGACTGGCTCTACGTAACATTTAAGAACTCTTTTTCTTGTTTCTTTTGTCAAAAATGGATTGCATAGTATTTTCCTCATTTTTTGGAAAGCTGCTTTTGCCTGAGCCATTTTGCATCTCACCTCTTTTGTACATCTTCCGTCTGAGGTTAACAAAGTTCCCAAATATTTAAATTCATTTACCTGTTTTAATAGTGTTCCACTTGTCTTTATTTTGCACTGAGGTGATGTCTTTTTCTTTGTTGTTACCATTACCTCTGTATTTTTGCTATTAAGGCTGAGTCCTTTATTTTTGCTTTCCTTCACTACAATGTCCAACATTTCTTGTAACTCATTTTCACTCTTAGCGATTAATACTGTATCATCAGCATACCTTAGATTATTTATATTATGACCTTCAATTGTTATTTCAGGCATGCCCCTTATGGATCTTAAAATAATCTCACTATAAATATTAAACAAATCTGGTGACAGCACACAACCTTGTCTAACACCCTGTTTTATTTGTTGAAACATTCCCAATTGGTTTCCAGTTCTTATGGCCGCTGTTTGTTGCCAGTACATGTTCTTTATTATTCTTAGATCTTTGCTGTCTATGTTTATGCTTTCTAAAATGTTGATTATTTCTTGGTGCTTTACTTTGTCAAATGCCTTGGTGTAATCTATGAAACATAGGTATAGATCTGTTTTCACCTCTATGGCTCTTTCTACTAAAGATCTTATGATATAAATGGCATTGCTTGTTCCTTTATCTCTAACAAAACCACACCTTTCATCGCTAATTTCTGGACTGATTTTGTTTCGCACTCTTCGCATGATGATTCTTAGTAATATCTTAGTCATATGACTCATAAGGCTTATTGTGCGATGATCATCGCATTCAATCGCACCCGATTTCTTTGGTAGGGCTATGAATATATATATAATAATAGGTTAGCGGGGTAGAATTCTGCGCTACCAAAGGAGGAGTAAGACATCTCCTTTCCTCCACTAGTCTTCGGGACACCCCTGGGCAAGGTGGAGCTCCCATTTAGCCCCCTATGGGTTATGTGAAGCCACTGGAGCAGGTGATGGATGGTGTTGTGGGAGCAGCCGACAAGTAGTGCCCGTTATGGTCCCCACACCATGATGGCAGGCAGAGGATCTCATGTATAGAGACAATGGCTGCGATCTCTGACTAGTACAGTCACTGCCAAGAAGGAAAGGAATGGCAAACTACCTTCTTAAATTGCCTGGAATAATCATGACAAATCACAACTTTATATTTACAGCTACGATGTTAATGGGGACTTCACAGCCACCTCATCCGGTAGGGAGCGTCATGTGCTACAGGTGACACCCGATCGTCATCAAGCAACTGTATGCAAGATCAAAAATAAAGAGACACTAGCAATAAGAACTTGGAACATTAGATCAGCATTCCAGGTTGGAAAACTAGAAAACATCAGCCAAGAAATGAAGAGAATGAAATTGAACATCTTGGGACTATGTGAAATGAGATGGACAGGAGCAGGAGTATTACAACGCGACAGTGGAAATGTAATTTACTCTGGGGGAACCACACATGAAAGAGGAGTAGAAATCATGTTAGATAGAGAAAGAAGCAAAACAGTGAAAGGATTTTGGCCAGTATCAGACAGAATTCTGCTAGTAAAATTGAGAGGCAGACCAATGGATATCAACATAATTCAAATTTATGCACCAACAAGTATTAGCGATGAAGAAGAAGACATTGACACTTTTTACGAGAAGCTAGAGGTGAACATGGAACAGTGTAAACCCCAAGAAATAACTATTAATTAGGGGATTTCAATGCAAAGGTAGGAACAGCTAAAGTGCAAAATGTGCCTGGGGGGGGCATGGCCTTGGAGAGATGAATGACAGAGAGGATAGATTGATAAATTGGGCAATGACACATGAAATGATTATAGGTAACACCTGGTTCAAACAACACCCTAGGCGACTATGGACATGGCAAAGCCCAGACAAAAAAGTACACAATCAAACTGATTTTATACTGGTACAGAGAAGATTCAGGAATGGGCTAACATTGGTTAAAACAAGGCCAGGAGCAGATTGCAATAGTGATCATGTACCAGTAGTTGGAAAGATAAGAATAAAACTGCGGAAGGCACAGAAATCACCAAGAAATATAAAATTAGAACTAGATATGCTAAGAGTAGATAAACAGATGAGTGATAAGTACAGCACGATAGTACAAAATAGATATAATGCTATTGAGAAAATACAGGACATCCAGGAGCAGTGGTAAATGCTCAAACAATCGATTCAACAAACATCAAAAGAAGTAATACCAGTGACTAAAAGAATCAACAAAAAGAAATGGATGACAGAAGAGATATTACAACTAATGGACGAAAGAAGAAAACACAAGAAAGAAGAACGGACATACAAAATATTGCACAAAGAGATCCAAAACAAGTGCAGTGAAGCAAAGGAAGGATGGTTAAAACAGAAATGTGAAGAAATGGAAAAACAACAAAAGAAAGACTCAAAATTTATGCACAATCAGTTAAATGAATTAACAGGAAGAAAAGAAGTCAAAGTTTCAGGATGTGTGAAATCAAAGGAAAGAAATATAATAATAGGACAAAGGAAAAATGGACAGAATATATCAGTCAGCTCTATGATGATGAAAGACCAGAATTAAAAAATTCAAATGAAGACACAGGACCACCAATAATGCAGAGTGAAGTGGAGGACGCAATTCAACACATGAAAAGAGGCAAAGCTCCAGGTCCTGACAATATAACAATCGAAGAGATAAATGCATTAAGAGAGCTGGGAGTACAAGTCATAACAAAATTACTCAATGACATATATATAACACTGGACACATACCCGAAGATCTACTAAAATCTATCTTTGTAGCCATACCGAAGAAGTCAGGAGCCACTGATTGTGAAGACCATCGCACTATTAGTCTCATGAGCCATATGACTAAAATATTACTAAGAATAATCATGAGACGTGTAAGGAACAAAATAAAACCAGAAATAAGTGAGGAACAATGTGGATTTGTGGAAGGAAAGGGCACCAATAATGCAATATACATCTTAAGAACATTGATAGAAAGATCTATAGAGGTAAAGAAAGATATATATATGTGCTTTATAGACTACACAAAAGCATTTGACAAAGTAAAGCATGTAGAAATAAGCAATATGCTGGAGAAATTAAACATTGATGGCAAGGATCTGCGAATCATAAAAAACATGTACTGGCAACAGACAGCAAATGTACAAATATACAAATTAACAACCAAACAGGACAATTTCAACTTATAAAACAAGGAGTCAGACAAGGCTGTGTTCGGTCGCCGGATTTTTTTTCACTTTACAGCGAACATACTATGAGATCAATAGTAGACAAAAAAGGAATTGAAGTCAATGGTCACAACATAAATAATTTGCGATATGCGGATGACACAGTCTTAATAGCAGAGACAGAGACTGAACTACAAGAAATGAAAGACAAAATAGTAAAAGAAAACAACAAGAAAGGTCTCAGTCTGAATATTAAGAAAACAGAAGTAATGGTTATATCGAAGAAACAATCACCACCATCATGCTCAGGCCAAAATAGCATTTCAGAAAATGAAAAATATCTTATACAACAAATCTATGTCAATAAAAATGAGAAAGAGAGTTCATCGGTGCTATATAGAACCAATTCTGACCTATGGAAGCGAATTATGGATAATAGACAAACAAATGAAAAGATGATTAGAGGCCACAGAGATGGGATTTTTCAGAACAATGTTGAAAGTTCCCTGGACAGCTAAAAAGACCAACGAGGAAGTTTTCAAAGAAGCCAACACAAAAAGGGAGCTCTTAAAAAACATCAGAAAGAAGCAATCAACATTTTTCGGACACATCATGAGAAGAGGAAAGTTGGAATACTTGGTTACAACTGGCAAAATAAAAGGAAAGAGAGATCGTGGGTGACAAAGAGAGAAAATACTGGATAGCTTGGTGTCATGGCATGGAAAACAGTCAACAACAGAACTGATACGATGCACTGTAGATAGAAGATCATGGAGGGACATGATCACCTACACCAACCGGTATGGCACATGCTGATGATGATGATGATGAATATAGATAAAGAGGGAGGAACTGAAAATTATACCAAAATAAGGATATCAAATGCAAGTGGAGCTTTTGTTGCAGTGGGAAACATATGGAAGTCCAAAGAAATTAGGTTAAATACAAAAATAAAAATTTTAAACTCCAATGTTAAGTCAGTCCTATTATATGGCTGTGAAACATGGAGAACAAAATTGACAATCATGAAGATACAGACTTTCATTAATGGATGCTTACACAGATTAAAAGGATGGAAATGGCAGGACGAATTTACTAACATAGAATTATGGAAATGTACTAGTCAAATACCAGTGGATAAAGAGTTACAGCGAAGATGATGGCACTGGATAGGACACACTGCGGAAGCCAACTGAGAGTATTACACAATAGGCCCTTTTTTGGAATCCCCAGGGGAAAAGACAAAGAGGAAGACCAAGAAATTCTTGGAGAAGGAAGACAGACAAGCAGAGATGAAGATGATGGGGAAGACATGGAATGATCTTAAAAGAATGGCAAGAAACAGAACAGCTTGGAAAGTGTTTGTTGAAGACCTATGCTCCATAGGGAGCAGAAAGGTAGAAGAAGACAAACACATTCTTGCAAAAAAAAAAAAAAGACAGATTGCATAAATGTAGTCAGGAAGTTAAATTGAATAAAGGAGAAACTTTAAATGTAAATAACTTTTATCAGTCAAATACAATTGTATACATGGAAAGTATATCAACATTAACTTGGGGAAGCTCATGACGATAAAAATAGAATAATAAAAAAACCCAGAATAATTTTTACTCATATAAACATTCGGGAACTCTCCATTATAATATAAGAACTAAACTAAGGAAATATGTGAGCTGCCTACTACAGTGTAAAAAAAAAAAAATAGACCTGCATATTGGAGAACAGAGAAGGAAACATTAAGATTGTTACAATTTCACATAAATTGCCTAGGAAAAATTATTACAATATTTTAATCAAATAAAGTTAGCATTACAAAAAACTGCTCAGCATGTACAGCCAAGAGGAAATTCATGCAGTGCTAGCATATAGTAAAAAGTAAAGTACCCCTGTCATGCCAAGTGGCGTATAGGGAATATGGTGTTAGTGACCATAAATTTTACAGACCTTCGGCACATGATTTTTTGGGTAATGTGGCCGGTATTACGCCCGTGCCGCTTTACTTTCCTAGAAAAAAAATCCGGTACCCATTAAAGGCTGGGTGAACCCGAGCCATTGGTTGGGATCGAACCCTACCTCTTGTCCTTTGTAGTCCAGTTCACTAACCACTGAGCTATCGCGGCTCCCGTAGAAATGTTCCACCTTGTAACACATTAGTAAAGATGACCTTACAGTGATAAAACTTTGTTGTCCTACAAAGCATCACTTGACATGCAGCCACAGATTGCCTTTTTGGTATATGGCCATTGGCAATCAGAAGAAGAAGTAGACTCTTCAATAATAACCATTATAATAGCTATTATATATGTGTATAAGGTCTTTGGCATCTTGACAGACAGTTGGTAACAACCAATCATAAGTCAGTAGTTTGGTAAAAACATTTGTGTATTATGCTGGATGGTGATTTGCTGAACAGCTTTTCTCATAGCTGAATCTGCCAATTTTGGATAGACAGATCCATCCACAGAACAAATAATATGTTTTCATGGTGCCTGTCCTTGTCTTCTTTCTCCTGCTCCTTGTCTTCTGAATTTGATATCAGCATTGCCTCAAAAGTTACTGTGCCATTTTTTATTTTTGTTCTCCATGTGCTATGATCTGCAGCCATATTTTCCCAGTTTTTTTTCACTGATAGAGAATTCCCTCAAGGAAGCCCTGTAAACATCCTTATATCTCAGCACTGGTATGCCCTTTGATCTTTTTCCGTCCTTAAGTCACCATATATTATTTGTTTGGGAATACAAAAGTTTGTCATTCTTCTTACATGACCCAGCCATCTTAGTCTGCAACTCCTAAAACTGTTGCCATGCTGGATGGGAGTTTGGCTCATTGTAAGACTTAAGAATTGCTTACTTTGTCTTGCCATTTAATGTTCATAATCTTTCACAGGCAATTGAATTTTGAAAAATTTTGAAGACAAT
Organism: Megaustenia siamemsis; assembly: GCA_032433765.1. NCBI lineage: Eukaryota > Metazoa > Mollusca > Gastropoda > Stylommatophora > Ariophantidae > Megaustenia > Megaustenia siamemsis. Next base: position 61,080,416 of record JAVIAB010000139.1, read on the forward strand.
GCACTTGCATGCTATTTAAACCTTTTCTCCTGACCTGCATAGGTATACTTAAAGGTATAATAATAATAAAATATGTCTATCCACTTACCCTATTGCTTTGGCTGCAGCAGCTTGTTGAATAAACATAGGTGTGGAATTCTTCATATTTGGAAGAGCATTTACTTCTAAATAAAAATGTAACAAATATTGTCATTAAATAAATTTTCATAGACAGTTTGCTATTAAGGAAAAAAGCTGTAGTATCAAATGTCAAGTAAAAAAACATTTTAAGTATTAATTGAAAACTAAAATTTTTGCCATTTTACATTCTTATGTTATTGTCCTTGTCAGGTCGGGTAATTTTTACCTACTACTGTATGCAGTAGACAGTACAACCTGTGGCTGCCCTGCTGCCTTGCAGGTATGCTCAGGAAAGTATAAGGCTAAGGGAGGGTACCCTTAAGTAAAACAACCCCACTGCCTTGTGGGTGAGATATTTTAGTCAAAGGCTAGTGGAGTCAACTGTAAACAAATTGACGGAAGACAACAGAAAACCACGGTCGTAAATTCTTTCTATAATCATGGATCGCTACAATATATTACAGAATTCACGACAACAAAATTAAGGGGGATTCCAATGGAATATCCTTGTTGTACAGGAAAAGTAGGGAACAGAACCCGGTCGTGGTTAATGCTGAGGTCAAAGGTCTCATCTGCGATAATACCGATGAGAACGATGCAGTCATCTATACAGACGGATCTGTAAGACGACACGAAAGAAGTGCATGGGCATTTACAGCACGCTCGGCAGGCAGAATAGCCAAGGAAGACAGTGGTGCATACGCCATGACCACGAGTAGCATGACAATGGAGGTGATGGCAGTGACCAAGGCATTCAAATGGTTAGAGTCACAAGACTACATCCACGCATGTATACGGAGTGATTCGATGAGCATGATAAAAAAAGTGGAGGCGGGCTATGTACGCATGCAATGGGTAGAGTCGTTGCAGAAATCCAAAATACGTAAGGTCACCTTTGTCTATGTCCCTGGACATGCGGGAGTACGGGGAAATGAGAGAGCGGACAGGTTGGCTAGCTGCGCTGTCGTTGAGGACAGGCAACCGATGGATCGGGCGGACATCATAAATGCCCTTCGAGATGTGGGAAGAGCACAGGACTTCGACAAACACAGATCAATGTCACTTCTTCGGATGATGGAAATGGGAGTTAAGTTGGGCACAGCCAGAAATGAGACACTTAGTGGCCGTGTAAGAAGACTTATCAACCAACATAGAACTGGAGTCGTCAGTCGCTGGACACTGAGGGAATTGCTGAGGAGGGGATCTGAGCACCTATGGACATGTTCGGAGTGCAATGATGATGACCCGCAAATAACTCAATAACTCAATAACTCAATAACTCAATCCTTGTTTGGTTGGGGACATGTGCTACAGTTGATACCCAATCATCATCAAGTTACTGTAAGCAAGATAAAGATAAAACAGACTCTGAAGATAGGTACTTGGAATGTAAGAACACTCATGCAAAAGGAAAAACTGGAAAAGGATGGGTTTACATTTATTGGGACTATGTGAAATGAGATACACTGGATCAGGGGAGATGTATTATGATAGCATAAAATCATCTATTCTGGAGGTACTGAACACCAAAGAGGAGTAGGTATCATCTTGGATGCAGAAAGAACAAGAACAGTGAAAGGCTTTTGGGCAACATCTGACAAGAGTCCTTTTAGTTAAATTGAATGGAAAGCCAATAGATGTTAATCTCATACAATGCACAGACAGCATACAGTCTAGAGGAAACAGTTGATCAACTTTACCATGAGCTTAATATGGCATTTCATCAAGGCAAATCACATGAAAACACCATGCTTCTAGGGGATCTCAACATAAAAGTAGGAAGGGAAAGAGTTGAGGAAGTAGTTGGTTATTATGGCTTAGAGAAATGAAAGAGGGGACATAACTTATTGACTGAGCAAGAATACACAACATGATGATAGGAAACACCTAGTTTAAGTAACAGGACGTCTGTGGGCATGGAAAAGCCTAGGAGACAATGCATGTAATCAAATTGATTACATAGTGATAAACAACAGATTTACAGGGACTTGCTGAGGAGGGGATCTGAACAACTATGGACATGTTCGAAATGCAATGATGATGACCTGCAAATAACTCAATAACAGATTTAGAAACAGTCTGGTATATGTGAAAACTAGACCAGGGGCTGATTGCAATAGTGATCATGGACCAGTTATGGGAAAGCTTAGAGTAAAATTAAAAGCAGCAAAAAGAGCCTCAGCCTCAAGTTAAATTAAGATTTACTCAAATCAGACAAAAGGTTGCAAGACAAATATTACATCACAATTGAGAACTGGTACAATGCAATAGATAAATTACAAAGCATTGATGAACAGTTGGAAATGCTAAAAGAATCAATGCAACAAACATCAAAAGAGTAAATACCACCAGTGAGGACAAATTTTAAAAAAATGGATGACGATTGACTTTTTACATTTAATGGATACAAGAAAAAGAAATAAGGATAACAAAGAAGAGTATAAGAGATGTAAAAAAGAAATTGTAATAAAATGTAATGAAGCAAAAGAAGTATGGCTAAAACAGAGATGCAAAGAAATCAAAACGCAACAATGTGGGGACTGGTTGGTCTTGAGACTAGACGCCAGCCTCTAGACAGAGAGGTTGTGGGTTCAAATCCTGGCTGCATCAGTTGGGATTTTTATTTATGATTTCTCTCTGCTGCAACCACCCCCGGTCTCAGTAGCAAGACCCGGCTTGAAATGTCTATTACTCTTGGACGGAAAAAATATGAGTACCTCCGAAGATGGAGTTATCTGCCCATGTGGCGTGGACTCTGTGCGCACAGCTGCCAGGGAAAAACCGATTAACATGCAAAATTCAATTCCTAGTCTTCAGGGACTTTGTCAGATGTGCAGTTCGGCAAATGCAAAAATTACCCCCTCAAAAAAATGCAACAAAAAAGAGATACACAAAGATATAAACAAAGTGAAGAACTGACATCAAGAAAAACATAATAAAATAACTGGATGTTTAAGATCAAAGGAAGGAGAACTATTGATTGAACAAAAAACATAAGGGAACAATGGACAAAATAAAGACCTTTACAATGATGAACGTACAGAAGTATATATTAATGATAATAATAAAATAATAAAAAAAAACTGTGTTTTATATGTTCGGAATTTGAGTAAAAAATGATGTCCTAACATCATCAAGCGCTATACATTTTAAAAAAATATGACGATCATCATTTTCTGGAGGACGTGAACTTCCAGTCAATATGGTGGATTGGCAGCAGGAACCATTGAAGGCTATGTATGAAAGTGTTCCTTGTTGCAGTTTCTTCATATTCCAAGTCCGGCTTGTTGCAGAAGCTACTGAGTTAGGTGCTCTGTGCACACCGTGAGCTGTGTGTTTCATCCGTTTTGATCATGTTTCGATATTCCAATTGTTTACGATGAATGATGATATCATATAACAGGGAACAGTTGGTTGTGTTCACTTTCTGTGCGGTTTCGCCTTATGTCTTTTGGCGTGTGCTGAGACTGCTATGATGGGGACTACAGCTACCTTTCTTTGTTTGGGAGATGAGTTAGTAATTCTGATGATTCCACTGGCACGGGCGGTTGAGCAATTATGGATTTTAATTCGTTTGCAGTGATACCGGGGCCTTCCATAACCAGAGAACAAAAGAACTTCTTCATTACATATTAAACACACAGGATTATCGCAATACAGAATAAAGAAATAATCAAAAGTTCATCTTTCCTGAAAAGTACAAAATTCTGTATCCACTTTCCTCTTTTTGCTTGATGGTGCCAGCGTTCAACTAATTGGTGAAAACCAGTTATTAACTTTAAATGCATTGCTATTTAGTTAAAAATTACATATCTGTCCAACACTGTAATTCGTAACCCCTACCAAAATCGTTACTAAAGACAAGGACACACAATCCCTTTCATTTGATGCAGGATTGTCATAGAATAGAAGCTCCGGTGTACACAATACTACCATTATGCCTAAAAGCCAGACTTTTACCCATCATGACACGAATAACAAAAGGCTACACCACTGTAGTAATGTCGACTAACCAGTGATATTAAAAGAAATTCCTGGCAGCATAGTGTCCATCGTCAAAAGATAATGAATGTTGCAGTCTTGGCTTGTAGCACATAGCAACTAATAGATCAAAGATATGATACAAATGATTTAATTTTGGCGAATTCATTAATCAACTTACCATTTTAAAAAAAAAAAAGGGTTCTAAAGTTTTATGCATTATGTGTTACTTTTTATTTATTTATTTTAGCTCAGGGAATGGAGTATATAGTCAGATTTCAAATCAAGCACAAGGGCAGGTCAAAATAACTTGGCGGGTCAGTTCTGGCCTAAGGGCAATAAGTTGCTCACCACTACTCAAGACTTTACTCTTCCCTGGTCTTTGGGTAGTGATATAAGATGTCTAGACCTCTCGCATAATGGCAAAAGACAGGTGCTCACATGTGTACTCAAAATTATTAAAGATAATTTCATCTAAACTGATCAATTTAAACATGTCACTTACTCTCAAATAGAATAATTTCAGCTAAAGGGTCTTCAGTTGCAGGTTTTAACAGAGAGACTAGTCCAGTGAGGATCAATTCTGATATTTCATACTTCACAGAATCCTTTAAAAGTTCTATAGCTGTGAAAACACACACATACAATATAATTAAATGCACATAACAGAATTAAACTAGATGAAGGAGCCAAAGAGCCATCTTATTGCTGCAAGCAAATAATAATCATATTTTCAACATTTTATATCAAAGATCTGTATTTGTTTTATTATCCCTCCTTATTTTTATTTTTTAAATATCTTCCTTTGCTGGCGTTTGTGGTCAAATTTATAAATGCAATAAAATTACATATAATTCTTCTGCATTAAACTGCAATTAAACAGCAAAATGAAGTCGATGTTAGTCATCAGATTACTCACATCGTACATCGAAAACTGTTCATAAGTGCTCATATCTCCTCCCCAGCAAATCCAGCAGCATGAAATGAATGATAGACTGGTTCATAGGTCCCCCCCCCCCCCCCCCCTCCCACAATTCTTCTTATAGCTCTCCTGAATTTAGGCAACATCCCTCTTGTCTAACATAAAGATCTGGGAGCTGCACCATGGCTGCAAATTCCCAAAAAGCATCAAAATCTTTATCATCTCACCTTTCTTTTTGAGTGTACAGTTAAGAATTAGGTCATGAGAAAGTTTAATAGAGATAGTGTTCCATTTGCAAGATATGCATTGGACACAGATTAATTTTAACTCTCTAATGTAGATCGCTGCATTAAAAGATAACCAGATGTTCCACTTAACAGATTTGCGCCGGTGCTACGGGGTGTGTATACTTGGGTGAGTTTCTTTTTGGCAAATCAGGTTGTGTAAAAATGATCATCCTGCATAGTGAAGTCGATAAGTGTTTTATGTCATAATATTGAGAGCTGCTTAATAACCGCTGTTGGTTTTGTTTGATGTTGATTACTTCAACTCCTTCAGGTAGATCGTTGTGTCAAGTCAACCAAAGATTTCACATTAAGAACTCAGCATTGGCACTGTGGTGTTCATGCATCCTTGCTGTGTTCTTTAGAATAAATTAAGCATTGTGTGTGAATACATTGTTGATAATGTTGTGCAGGTACATCAGAATTAGGTAAATGTATAGCCTTTTACCAATAGTCTCTAACCTAATGAAGTGGGGAAAGACAGATGTTGTTTAGTGCAATCTATGCCACTAAGGATATACGATGGAGTATGTCCTCTAACAGGACATCACTAGGTTAAAGGGTTATTCATGGCAACCTTGTTGCCATCATAGATATGGTTCACATGAAGGCAAATAGTAAGCATGACATACCAATGCCATAATAAACATCTACTTTTTCAAAGCACTACGGACTACACACTCTAATGCAATCCAACTGCAGAGATACACTAATCACAGACATAGCATGCAATGTGGAGATTTCTGTTGACCATCAAGACCAAGATTTCATAAGGCAATCTCAGATGCAACCTCATATAATGTTACATAAATCATAATCTATTGCATCTTCCTAAATGAACTAAATATGCTATGAGTCTAGAATAGAAGAACAATACATATTCAAGTTAAAAGCTGCGACAGAAGGGATTCTGTGACAGATGCAATACAGAAATTAGAAGCAAAATAGGACAAACAAAGACAGAATTCCATTGGATGAAAAACATCTATGTAACATATCAATTTAATTAATGTTAGAAAACATAAATATGTCCTAAAGTGCTAAATAGAACCTGTTATACTATATGGCAGTAAGTTATGGACTATAAGCAAGACAACACAAAGAACATTAGAGGCAGATAAGATATGGTTTATCAGTATGCTAAAAATTCACGAATAGCAAAAATTACAAATGAAGAATGTTTGAAAAGAGCTAGAAAAACCAGAAATACCATCAGAATCATGAGGAGAAGACAATCTACATTTAGTAGCCATATGATGTGAAAAGAAGGCATTGAGAATACTAAGCTTATCCAAATAGCATAATAAAATTTGAAAACTGACTAAAATTATGACATGCATGAAGGACCGAGATGTGTGGAGAGAGATGATTGCCTTGGCCAACTGGCATGGTACCTGATGATGATTTGAAAACAAATGCCTCAGAAAAATACTTTGCATGGGATGAATTCAAGGCTAGTACAAAAGTATGAGAAATGATAAAGAGTCCAAAAATATCACCTATAATCAAGTGCACACCTGAACATTTTCGATGGCCTAACATCATCAAGTGCTATACATTTTAAAAAAAATATGACGATCATCATTTTCAGGACGTGAACTTCCAGTATATGGTGGATAGGTGGCAGGAACCATTGAAGGATATGCATGAAAAGTGTTCCTTGTTTCAGTTTCCTCATATTCCAAGTCCCTCTTGCTGCAGGAGCTACAGAGTTAAGTGCTCTCTGCACACCGTGAGCTGAGTGTCTCATCCGTTTTGATCATGTTTCAACATTCCAATTGTTTACGATGAATGATGATATCGTATAACATGGAACAGTTGGTTGTGTTCACTTTTTGCGCGGTTTCGCCTTATGTCTTTTGCCGTGTGCTGAGACTGCTACAATGGGGACTACAGTTACCTTTCTTTATTTGAGAGATGAGATATTAATTCGGATGATTACGCTGGCATGGGCGGTTGAGCAATTATGGATTTTAATTCGTTTGCAGTGATACCAGGGCCTTCCATAACCAAATAACACCTGAACATTTGCTCTTTAATACATCTATCTTGGTTTTAAGCATTCATGGTGTCAAATACGGAATTCCTTTCCACAAAGTCTGACCGGAATGTTTGTCTAGCCTGCCGCTGCCAGAAAAATTACATTGGGACTATATATTTCATAATACGATCAGCTTAATTTACAGCATTTAATCTCTCATACTAACATTTTGAATCTACATTTTTTTAATATAGCAGTAAAGTTTAATCCAAAGTTTATTCCAACAAAAATCATAAATATTATCAAAGACATGTATGATGGATACACATGTGCAGTTCGTACAGAGGAAGGACTGAGCGAATGTTTTCCAACAGAAACTGGGGTTAAACAAGGAGGTATTTTATCGCCCTTGTTATTGACTTCATAATGAAGAAATGCTGCACTGGTAACAAAGGCAGCGAGTGGATACAAGGAGACGATTTGGAGAACCTTGACTTTGCTTATGATATCATCAGCAGTTAGATAAAAATGATGCAAGAAAACACAAATGAACTATCATCAATAACCAGCAAAATTGAGCTTGAGATCAATCATGAAAGGACTAAAGTCATGAAAAGCTTAATTTTGGGTACAGATGGGACGCACCAAGATGGAAGCTTATTCGCGTCCGAGCCATGGTTTAAACAATGTTGACTTTGAACATCACGCTATCTGTTATCACAGCGAGTTGGCGGATTTTTAGAAATGTAACCACGGGTTTGATAATAAATGTTTGTACACAGTTCGTTAACCACCGCTGTAGATCAAGTCTTTATTTTGCTGGCTTTGTTCGTGACCTTGGAAGCTAATGACCTAACTTGTGCATACGGTTGGTTTGGGGCAAACTGTACGTTACAATGTCACTGCTATAATGACTCAATTTGTGACAAAACTACAGGGACATGCCCAAACAATGACAGTTGTCATCACAAATATTTCGGACCCCAGTGTCAGTACTTGGATCTCGTTTTCAAATGTGCCCAAAAATCTGAACCTGCTTTCCTGTTTGATAACGACACCACATGTAATTCGGACGCAGATTCTACATCAGTTGAGGCAATTCTCTATCAATCTTTGCCGTTCTCCTGGTTTAGGATTTATGTGAATGACTTAACATCTGGACAGTTTCACGGTAAATCTAAATGGTTCTGCCTCATGTAACAATGAATCAAGGTTTGTAGTTAGTTCGCATGAGATTGATGTATTTTGCTCTGGGGCGGGTCTGATCAACAAGTTACGGATTGAAGGGGCGATAGTTGCAAATATCTGCTCCATCTACATTGGTGGGGGTCGGAATGTGGCTCTCAAATCATACCCAAATATTTCTGTGAACACTATTGTAGTCACCACACAAGCGACAATGGCACACATTAAGATTGAGTTCTCACCGACCATTTCACTGGCCGTCACTGCACTGACAGTGTGTGAGGTGCAAACATTTACAGACACCTATTGTCTGGACGGGGATTCTGGTAGTGGGTGTTGCAGAGGCTGCAACGTCATCATCGGTACATGTCACGGCAACTGTTCACATGGGATCTATGGACACGACTGCTCCGGGTCTTGTCTTAGTGTCTGTCCTTTATGTGAGGAAAAATCCGGAAAATGCCTACAATGAAAGCATCCTGGCTACACCTGTCATGACACTTGTCCTGATGGTAATTTTGGGCAACAGCGCAAACAGACGTGTTCTGATGGCTGTGACATCATATGTGACCCAGAAACTGTACGTGCAAGGAAAAATACTACGGGTCAGACTGCACTCTCAAATGTCCGGACAACTGTTTCAACGACACCTGTGAACAGTCAACCGGGAACTGTACATGCAAGAGAACGTTCTACGGGTCTGACTGCACTCTCAAATCTCCGGACAACTGTTTGAATGAAACCTGTGAACAGTTAATCGGGGCCTGCGTCTCATATGTCGATGATTCCCACGTTAAGAAGAGTCTGCCGACTACAACAAACCCAAGCATATGGATACCTTAATGTATTTCTGTGCTGGACATGGTTCATTTCTTGGTGTTTTTCCGTGAAGCCATGGCTCATATCTTGATGTGTTTCTGTGCTAGCCATGGCTAATATCTTAGCTTGTGTGTGTATGTGCTGGCCATGGCTCATATCTTGGTGTGTATCATGTTGGTCATATCTCATGTCTTGGTGTGTCTGTGTTGATCATGTCTCATATCTTTATGTGTCTATGTGTTTAGTCATATCTCATATCTTAGTGTGAATCAGTGTTAGTCATGTGTCACATCTTTGTGTGTGCATGTTTGGGTTAGTGATATCTCATATCTTTGTGTGCATGATTATGTTATTCATATCTCATATCTTTGTGTGTGCATGTCTGTGTATGTCACATCTCATATCCTTGTATGTGCATGGCTATGTTAGCCACATCTCATATCTTTGTGTGTGCATGTCTATGTTGGTCGTATCTCATATCTTTGTGTGCATGTCTATGTTGGGCATATGTCATATCTTTGTGTGTGCATGTCTATGTCAGACATATCTCATATCTTTATGCGCATGTCTATGTTAGTCATGTGTCATATATATTAATGTGTGTCAGTGTTAGTCATGCCTCGTATAGCTGTGTGCATGTCTGTGTTGGTCACATCTCATATCTTTGTGTGTGCATGTCTGTGTTAGTCACCTCTAGTGACTCAGGCAGATGGTGTTCGTAAACCTGGGAGGGCCGACCATCTAAGGGCAGAGTCCCCCTACAGAAAAGATCATCTGCTGCCTTGCAGGAAGATTGGGGACAATCAAAGGCTAAGGAAAGCTAACCTGAATAAAATGCTGGCTTAAATCGGATGCACTGGGCCACTGGCGCAGAACACAGTGCAACGTTTTAATGGGTGTTCAATCACAGTGGATCTGGCAGACTCTAATTGTGATGTTCTGTCTGTGGGGGCGATCAACACACTTAACCTGACAGCTGACTTCATGTGAGAGTCTGGAATTCTACTCTGATTGAGTCCTGATCGCAGAGAGAGAGAGAGATATTCTAACAGATGACAGAATATACATGGAAAACAAACCAGCGGAAGAAATCTATCACTTTATCTATCTTGGAAGTCACATTCATTAGGAAGGGTTTACAAGTAAGAAATTAGAATCAGAATAGTTAAAGCAGCAATGTCTTTTAGAAGCCTTGAAAAGTTGTGGAAATCAAAACTCATCAGCACAAACACAAAACTTAGACTATTCAAATCAAATGTACTATCAACTCTTTCATATGCATGTGAGAGCTGGAAAACAACAAGAGACATGGAAACAAAGTTAAATGCATTCGAAAATAAGTGTCTAAGGAAAATACTTGGTATAGCATAAAACGAATTAAAAACAAATGAGGAAATTAGAGAAATCGCCAATCAACCACTATCTTCAGAAATCAAGAAAAGATGATGGTCATATGTGATGAGGAGAGATAATAATCGAAAAACAAAGCAAGCCCTCATGTGGGAAACAACAGGTAAGAGGAAAAGAGGCCGACCCAGAGAGACACTGAGAAGAACATTGCTCAGAGAGGCAAGAGCAGCAGAAATTGGCAATCTTTACAAGGATTGAAAACTACTAGAATAAAAATGTAGGTAATAGAAAGAGTATTTGGGTCTATGCGCTCAAAAGGTCAATAGATACATAGACAGAAAGTTTAATCATTTCTGTGAGTAAAAGTGAAAGTCGTAATATTTTTTATCACTCCAATTTTGTTAAACTAATACCTGGAGAAGGTCTATGTTTTTGTGCTCACGGCGCCAGTGTTCATAAGATATATTAATAATATTTTATGATCTGCTTATTTCACGGCATTTCATCACTCATATTAACATTTTAAATCTATGTTTGTTTATGAAAATACACAATTTAATCATTTTGGTGAGTAGAAGTGAAAGTCATAGTTTTTTTTTATCGTTTCAATTTTGTTAAATTTGAATTTGAAGCTGAAACATATTTTTGTGCTCGTGGAGTCAGAAAAAGTGAAAGTCATCAATACTGGGCTATTAGGCGGCAATTTTTTAACAAATTTGCAAGATGAACTGAAACAACAGACTGGACACTGTCGGCAGCAGTATATAAACAATAACTGTTTTTATAGCAGTAAGGTGGCGGTAAAAGTTCTGAATGTAGGTTAGAAACACCAGAACTTTTGTCAGAGGAAGGGCCTTATTTGTGTCAAATTAAGGGGGCAATTTGCGCCAATATGACTTAGGTCATATCAACTAAAAAGCATGTCATAAACAGGCGTGAGAGAAGATCAACATATCCTGGTCATAGGATTTGAATAAACAACGAGAGAATTTCAAACCAAGCCCTCCAGATGGTAAAATAAAAAGAGGCCAAATTAGAGAAACAAAAAAAAACTCTGAGGTAAGAGGCATCAAGAGTACACACCAGATTCCTTGCTGAAATTGAGAGGTTCACCCAGAACAGGAACGTGTGGTAAAGTACAATGTGGGTTCTGTGAAAAGTCTGACACTTAATAGTAAAGACTCTCAAACTTGGAAAGTCTAAAATTTATGCCCTAACTGCCATTTAGGACTTGAAAGGAACATTATAGATAAAGTTAGATGTTGCTATTATATGTATTTTCTCAGGGTCAGAGCTATTGTTTTTCAACAGTGGATTAAGTTAACCTCAGTTACAAATAAAATAATATTATGTAAAATGGAAACACAACAAGTAGACTAGATTATTATCTTCTTCAAGACAATATGAAAACACTAAGTATGATTTTAAAGGACAATGGAAAAAGCAATAGTTATAAATGTAACATGCAAAAAAAATTAACAATGAAGCCATGAATGATAGGTTCACTAAGAATTTTGAAAAAAAAATATCTTAAATTATAAAATAATCTTTCGGAATATTGCGTAAAATATCCATATTACATATGGTATGCTCAGTTATGACCTTAAATCACTTTGCAGGCTGTACTTTTATATATATGTTAAGAATAAATGTTCTATGTAATGAATATGAATATTATTATACCTTCATGTTGGATCTCAAGATGAAGAGTTCTCAACAAGTTTAGTAATGGATCAATAATAGCTGGATTTGCTGATCCTACAATTGGCTGAACTATTTTAAGAGCATCACATGCTAATTGCTGAGCTTTAGGTGAGCTGGAAGGCAGGAGGGCTATGAGTCCCTTGTAAACCTGTTGAGATTATTATAAAGTGATGAAAAATAATGATCAGAAACAGCTTCTCATTAGATTAATATATATATTGACATCAGCTAAATTAAGTGCTGGATTAAAAAAAAAACAAAGAAAAGCATGGATCTCAGACATCACATGGAAGCTTATCCAAAATAGGTTTGAAGCAAAACTAGTCTTGTTAAATGTCAAGACTAAATTAGGTAAAGTACTAGCCAAACCAACATATAAAGATCTAGATAAAAAAAGTTAAAAACTCTGCAAGACAGGATAAAAGAACATACATAGATAATCTGGCAGTTGAATCTGAATTAGCCTCCAAAACTGGAAACATCAAGGTATTATACAACAAACAGAAATAACTAACAGGCTCCTTTACATCATATGGCAGACCTGTTCAAAGTAAAGATGGCACCTTACTAACTTCTACTGCTAATAAAAAAGCCAGAAGGGCTGAACGTTTCCAGGATATTCTTAACCACCAGCATCCCAGTCATTTGATACAGTTTGAAACTGGTGCACCAACTCCATATCTAGACATCAATATAAAAGAAATCCTTATAACAGAAATTTAATTAGCAGTGAAACACATGGCTAATAATAAAGCCTCTGGCATAGATAAAATAACAGCAGTGAAGCTTAAACCATTTAATACTCAAAACATATTCCACCTAATAAAGTTATTTAATAAAATTTGGGATGAAGATAAAGCTCCTACAAACTGGAAAAAAGGGATCATTATCAAACTACCTAAAAAAAAAACAATCACTAGCTTGCAATAACTGGAAAGGAATAACACTTTTGTCAGTTACTTCCAAGGTTTTCTGTAGAATTATACTGAACAGAATAAAAGATGCTGTAGATAAAATGCGCAAAGAAAAAACAGGATTCAAAAATGGGAGAAACTGTCTTGACCAAATATTCATTCTAAGGATAATACTAGAAGAATATACAGGAAAACAATGAACCATTATTCTGCAATTTTATTGATTTTAAAAAAGTTTTTGACAGCATACATAGATTGCCCTATATATATAGGATATTCATCTTGAAACATTTTGGAATACCACAAAAAATTACAAATATTATAAAAGACATATATGATGACTATACTTGCGCAGTTCGCATAGAGGAGGGAATGAGTGATTGGTTTTGAATTGAAACAGGAGTCAAACAGGGATGTACACTATCACTATTGCTATTTGGAATTACCGTTGATTTTATAATGAGTAAATGTTGCAAAAGGCAATAATGGCATTAGATGGTATGACAAGAATTACTTGGAAGATCTAGATTTTGCAGATGATATAGTACTTCTAAGTGACATTATCAACAAAATGCAAAATATCACAGATATCTTATAATCCATGGCGGAAAAAATAGGACTTGAAATCAACAGGGATAGAACAAAAATAATGAAAAATAATACTGCTCCAGAGTACAATGTATATCTCATTATAGTTATAGTTATAGTTATTCAAAGGCTCTGGCATTATTGTAAATGAATGAAAATCCATAAATTGCTGAAATGCCTGTGCCAGTGAAATCTTCCAAATTAATATCCAGTGAAATCTTCCAAATTAATATCTCATTGAATATCCAAACAAAGAAAAGCAGCTACAGTCCCTATCACAGCAAACACAGCACATGTCAAAAGATATAAAGCATATCAGTATCGCATATCAGTATCGAAAGTGAATGCAGCTGAACCGTCCTTCATCACACGATATCACTATTCATTGTAAGCAATCTGAATATGGAAACAATATCCAGATGAGAAGCACAGGTCATGGTGTGGATACAAAGTACAATGATTGATGCATCAATATATATACAATGATATACGCATGTATATCTCAATTGTCAGGCATTGGAAAGATAGTTGGTAACAGGCAACCACTATAAGTCAGTAATTTGGTAAAATATTAGTGTCATGTTTTAGCTGAACAGCTTCTCTTGCGGCTGATTCTGCCTATATAGCATCATAGGACAGGTTCGACTGCAGAATGAACAAGACGCATTCATGGTACCTGGCCTTTTCTCCTTTCTCCTGCACTTTTTGTCCTTTGAATTTGATATCAACACTGCCTCGAAAGCTGCTGTGCCATTTTTTTTATTTTTGCTCTCCATGTGCTACAATCTGCAGCAAGATTCCCCCAGTTTCTTTTACTGATAGAGAATTCACCCAAGGAAGTCTTGCAAACATCATTATAGCTAAGGGGTCTGCCCATTGGTTTCTTTCTGTCCCTAAGTTCACCATAATAATATTTCACCATATTCACCAAACAATATTTGTTTTGGAATATGGTTTTTTGCATTCTTCTCACATGACCCAGCCACTTTAGCCTCCGACTCCTAAGTGTTATCATGATGGATGGGAATTTGGCTCATTGTAAGACATTAGAGTTTATTACTTTGTCATGCCTTTTGATGTTCATAATTTTTCGAAGGCAACAAACACGAAAGCTGTTTAACATTTTCTCTTGCCCTGCATAAGTAGTCTAAGTTAATCCATAAAGAAGTGAACTAAACACATAACTTTGGTCAATTTGAATCTTAGTCCTGAGTGTAAGTTTGGTGTTGGTCCATGTACTATCTTTCATTCATCGATTACCGCCCCCACATCAAAAGTTGGCTACCATGGAGCACAATTCTACTCTGACTCTTGCTTTGATGATACAGGTTGCTATAGGCTGACTTGTCCAACTTTTGATGTTACTCGTCCATCTTAGTCTTGGTCTGCCTCTTTTATCTTGTATTTTCCCTTCCAAGATTACTTTTAGTAGGCTGCTGTGTCTTTTAACATGCCTCAAAAATCTCATTTGTCTTGTTTGAATTGTGTTTAGTAGTTCTCTTTTAATTTTTAGTTATTTTAAGACTTCACCGTTTGTTTTCTTTTCATTTCATCCAATTCTTCCTATCATCATGTGCCATACCGGTTGGCAAAAGCGATCATGTCCTTCCACAATCTTTTATCTACAGTGCATTGTATCAGTTCTGTTGTTGACTGTTTTCCATGCCATGACACCAAGCTATCCAGTATATTCTCTCTTTGTCGTCCGCGATCTCTCTTTCCTTTTATTTTGCCAGTTGTAACCGAGGTATTCCAACTTTCCTTTTCTCATGATGTGCCAGAAAAATGTTGATTGTTTCTTTCTGATGGTTTTTAGGAGCTCCCTTTTTGTATTGTCCTCTTTGAGAACTTCCTCATTGGTCTTTTTAGCTGTCCAGGGAACTTTCAACACTCTTCTGAGAAATCCCATCTCTGTGGCCTCTAATCATCTTTTCATTTGTTTGTCTACTGTCTATGATTCGCTTCCATAAGTCAGAATTGGTTCTATATAGCACCGATGAACTATCTTTCTCATTTCTATTGACATAGATAGATTTGTTGCATAAGATATTTTTAATTTTCTGAAACGCTATTTTGGCCTGAGCTATTCTGCTTTTTATTTCTGTGGTGCATCTTCCATTATTATTGTTATGTATATACATTGTTATTATTGTGCCCAAGTATTTGACGCGTTGCACTTGTTTCAAATTTGTCCTGTTTATTTTTATGCTGCATGCTGGTGATGGTTGTTTCTTCGATATAACCATTACTTCTGTTTTCTTAATATTCAGACTGAGACCTTTCTTGTTGTTTTCTTTTACTATTTTGTCTTTCATTTCTTGTAGTTCAGTCTCTGTCTCTGCTATTAAGACTGTGTCATCCGCATATCGCAAATTATTTATGTTGTGACCGTTGACTTCAATTCCTTTTTTGTCTACTATTGATCTCATAGTATGTTCGCTGTAAAGTGAAAAAAAATCCGGCGACAGAACACAGCCTTGTCTGACTCCTTGTTTTATAAGTTGAAATTGTCCAGTTTGGTTGTTAATTCGTATAGCTGCCGTTTGTTGCCAGTACATGTTTTTTTATGATTTGCAGATCCTTGCCATCTCAATGTTTAATTTCTCCAGCATATTGCTTATTTCCACATGCTTTACTTTGTCAAATGCTTTTGTGTAGTCTATAAAGCACATATATAGATATTTCTTTACCTCTATAGATCTTTCTATCAATGTTCTTAAGATGTATGTTGGCCATACGCTAATCTTATGGTTTGTTGTTTGATGTGCGACGAGGATAATCTGATGACTAACTGTGTGTTTATTTGTTCAGAATTGGAGTCAACAACGATGGCCTAACATCATCAAGCGCTATACATTTTTAAAGACACATGACGATCATCATTTTCATGAGGACGTGAACTTCCTGTATATGTTGGATAGGCGGGAGGAACTATTGCAGGCTATGCATGAAAAGTGTTCCTTGTTGCAGTTTCCTCATATTCCAAGTCCATGGGGGACTGGTTGGTCTCGAGGCAAGAAGCCGACCTTGGGACAGAGAGGTTGTGGGTTCAAATCTCAGCTACACCGGTTGGAATTTTTATTTATGATTTCTCTCTGCGGAAACCACCCCTGGTCTCAGCAGCGAGGCCTCGCTTGAAACGTCAGTTACTCATCGATGGAAAAAATATGAGTACCTCTGAAGTCGGAGTTATCTGCCTGTGTGGCGAGAGACCCCTGTGCACATGGCTGCCAAGGAAAAATGGATTAACACACAAAATTCAGTTCTTAGTCTCTAGGGACTTCGTCAGAGTTGAAAGCTGGCGAACGCAATAACTACAACAACAAGATGTATGTTGCATTATTAGTGCCCTTTCCTTCCACAAATCCACATTGTTCCTCACTTATTTCTGATTTTATTTTGTTTCTTACACATCTCTTGATGATTCTTAGTAATATTTTAATTATATGACTCATGAGACTAATAGTGCGATGGTCTTCACAATCAGTGGGTCCTAGCTTCTTCGGTATGGCTACAAAGATAGATTTTAGTAGATTTTCGGGTATGTCCAGTGTTTTATATGTCATTGAAGAGTTTTGTTATGACATGTACTCCCAGCTCTCCTAATGCATTTATCTCTTTGATTGTTATATTGTTGGGACCTTGAGCTTTGCCTCTTTTCATGTGTTGAATTGTGTCTTCCACTTCACTCTGCATAATTGGTGGTCTGGTGTCTTTGTTTGAATTGTTTAACTCTGGTCTTTCATTATCATAGAGTTGACTGATATATTATGTCCATATTTCTATTGTTATCTTCTGTCCCATTCCTTCCTTTGATTTCACACATCCTGAAACTTTGACTTCTTTTCTTGCTGTTAATTCATTTAACTGATTGTGCATAAATTTTGAGTCTTTCTTTTGTTGTTTTTCCATTTCTTTTTTAACCATCTTTCCTTTGCTTCTCTGCATTTGTTTTGGATCTCTATGATATTCTTCCTATATTCTTGGAATTCCTCCTATACTTCTATTAATCCACATTTCAAAAGCTTCAATTTTCTGTTCTATTTTCTTGTCTAATGTTCATGTTTCTGCACATTACAGGAATGTTTAGAAGATATAACATTTTGCTATTCTTAGTTTTAGCCCTGGTATTTTTTGTTTTGATATTAGTATATTTTTCATGGCACTAAAATTACTTTTTGTCACTCCTGTTCTCTTGTTTATTTCAGTTTTACATTTTCCATCACTTGTTATAGTATGTCCAAGGCAGTTGTAGCTCTGAACTGTCTCCAGGTCTATTCCTTCAACTTTGATAAAAGATAAAATATTATCTTTGTTTATGATTATAGTTTTAATCTTTTTGATATTCATATCTAATCCACATTTTTTGCTTGTTATACTTGTTTCATTAAGTAATTGTTGTAGATCTTTTGGATTTTCTACTAGCAATGCAGTATCATCAGCAAATCTTAGGTTATTGATTATTTTTCTAATAATCTTTAAGTCTGGCATCTGTGTGATGTTTTTAAAGATTTACCCAGTGTATAGATTAAACAAGATTGGTGAAAGGACTATCTTTAAGTTTACCAAATGTCAAAGCTGTCTTTCCAATTTGGGAATTTATTTCTTCTCCAAGGGAGATGGTAGTTGTGACCATAGAACTGAAATAGGTAAACATTCTCACAGATTCATAGGGTGCGTTACTTAATGATATAACTACGGGAATGGCTACAACCTGTTCAAGCACCACAGTCTCTGATACTTATTGGTAGGGAGAATAAATCACATGATCTAGCTAGATTATCAATCATTGACTGCAGGACGGACTCATCATAAGCAACCAGTACTGTATCATGAGCGAATAGAAGCTCCTTTATTAGGGTCTCAGTTCTTTTAAACTATGTTCTCAGACATGCTAGATTAAATAAGAAACCATCAGATATTGTATGGAAGTAGATGTTTCCTAAGACGGTTTCAAACACATTGTGTAGAAGGGCAGTGAAAAATAATCCAAACAGCTTAGGAGCAAGAACACATCCCTGTTTGTCTCCACAATTCATCTCCTCAAAGGGTTGGGAAGAACTGCTGTGAAATTGGATGGTGGGAGACGTATTGTTGTGAAATGATATAATAATGAGTAATATAGGAGGGCAGCCAACATTTTCCAGTATCCCGTATAGACCTGCTCTGCTCACAGTGTCAAAAGCCTTTGTGGGAAGAGTAAGCCACTATATATATATAGTGGTCTACTATATATTTTTCTACTATATATATATTTAAACTTCTCTCTAACCAACCAAACATTTCTGTCCCAATAAACTCCACTCTCACTAACTAAACACTGCTGTGCCATTAAAATCAGTTCCAACAAAAATGGATAACTCTTTCAACTCTACTCTAACCAATCAAACATTTATGTCTCATTAAACTCAATTCCAATGAAATGGATAATTATTTTCCAATATCCTCCATTTTAACCAACCAAACATTTCTGTCCCATTAAATTTCACTCTAACCAACAAAAGATTTTTGTTCCAATAAAATAAGTTACAAATAAATGAATATGTCTGCCCAATTAAACTCCTCTTGAACTACCTAAATATTTCCGCACAATTAAACTCCCTTTTCACCAATCAAGTATTTATGTTTCATTAAACTCATCTATCACCAAAGCTCTCTCTCTCTGCGATCAGGACTCAATCAGAGTAGGATTCCAGACTCTCATATGAAGACAGCTGTCTGTTTAAGTGAATTGATTCTCACCAAATAAACATTTCTGTAACTTTAAACTCTTTTCTAACAAACCAAACATTTGTGCCCAGAAATGTATGGGTATTTATTATTTTCACCTTAAGGAGCACATTATTTATTAATGTTTAAACCCCAGCATTGAACAACAAAAATTTAAAATAATTTGAACCTTGATTTAAATTTAAGTGTTAATATTATATGTTTTTCCTCACAACATGTATTCATCCCATAGTAAACATGTGCCCCACAAAAGAAAAAAAATTATATTATTTCCTTATCTATTTATCTATTGACCTTTCGAGCCATAGCCGGCACATAGGGCGTAGACCAAGATACTCCTTCTCTTATCTCAATTTTTGTTCTAGCAGATTTAATTTCTTTTAAAGATATTTTATCAAATCTCACCATTTGTCTCTGTTCTGTGCAAGCAGCTCTATCTCATTGAGGGAGCCAATTCCTGCTGCTCTTGCCTCTCTCATCAATGTTCTTCTCAGTGTCTCTCTGGGTCTTCCTCATTTTCTCTTACCTGTTGTTTCCCACATGAGGGCTTGCTTTGCTATTCGGTTATTATCTCTTCTCATCACATGTCCAACATATGACCATCGTCTTTTCTTTATTACTGAAGATATTAGTGGTTGATTGGCGATTTCTCTAATTTCCTTGTTTGTTTTGAATTCGTTCCATGCTATACCAAGTATTTTGCTTAGACATTTATTTTCGAATGCGTTCAACTTTGTTTCTATGTCTCTTGTTGTTTTCCAGCTTCCACACGCATATGTAAGGGTTGATAGTACATTTGCTTTGAATAGTCTAAGTTTTGTGTTTGTGCTGATGAGTTTTGATTTTCACAACTTTTCAAGGCTTCTTAAAGACATTGCTGCTTTAGCTATTCTGATTCTAATTTCTTTGCTTGTATCCCCTTCTCGATCAATGTGACTTTCCAAGATAGGTAAAGTAATCGATCTCTTCCACTGGTTTGTTTTCCATGTATATTTTGTCGTCTGTTGGAATTAAACTTTTCATGACTTTAGTCTTTTCATGATTGATCTCAAGCCCAATTTTGCTGGCTATTGATGATAGTTCATTTGTGTTTTCCTGCATCGTTTTTATCTGGCTGCTGATGAGAACTATGTCATCAGCAAAGTCGAGGTCCTCCAAATGGTCTCCTTGTATCCATTCGATGCCTTTATTGATGCATGGTGCAGCATTTCTTCATTATGAAGTCCATAACAATTCCAAATAACAAGGGCGATAAAATACATCCTTGTTTAACCCCAGTTTCTATTGGGAAATATTCGCTCAGTCCTTCCTCTGTTCGAACTGCACATGTGTAACCATCATACATGTCTTATTTCCTTATAGAACCTTCTAATAATCATAAGGACATTACCAACTACCATAATTTTACAAAACAGAAAGTGT
This sequence comes from Megaustenia siamemsis, assembly GCA_032433765.1. Lineage (NCBI taxonomy): Eukaryota > Metazoa > Mollusca > Gastropoda > Stylommatophora > Ariophantidae > Megaustenia > Megaustenia siamemsis. The sequence continues at coordinate 61,101,416 of JAVIAB010000139.1, forward strand.
ATATTTTATTATTTTTTAAACCGAGGAAAATGGTTGGCCTAACACCATTATTGAATACCAAAGAATAAAAAAAATGTGAACATTTATTTAAATTTAAGGGTGAATATTTTACATTTTTCCTAAAACGTCTCACTTGGTCCCAGGACAAACCGGGACCTGAAACTGTTCCACTACACTCCACAGCCAGTCACCTGCAGCATTATCTCAGTGTGCAGGCACCAAAACCATGTTTATTTTGTGGTCAGAGGAATGTGACCAGACTATTGCTGCTTCCACAAAGGAAAATCCAAACCAGAAAGAATCATTTGAAATCATATTGCAGCAAAAATGCCAATGTAAAATTGTGATTGTTAAGGTACTTACCACTAAGCTTCTACCAAAATTTAAGGGAGCCGCGATAGCTCAGTGGTTAGTGAACTGGACTACAGAGGACAAGGGGTAGAGTTCGATCCCAACCGACGGCTTTCGGGTTCACCCAACCTTTAATGGGTACTGGATTTTTTTACAGGAAAGTAAAGCGGCATGGGCGTAATACCGATCACATTACCCAAAAAATCAGGTGCTAAAGGTCTGTAAAATTTATGGTCACTAACACCATATTCCCTATACGCCACTTGGCGTGACATGGCCCTTTTCTTTCTTTTTTACTTCTAGCAAAATTTAAATAAGGGTGACAGTGGATATGTAAAGGGTTAAGGCATAAAAATGCGAAGCTGCAGTAAAGCTGAATATAAGGAAAAATAAAAAAATAAAAAAATGGTATGTAAGAAGCTTTACGTGACAAGTGGACGACACAGACTAAACAACATTTCGGCTCAATAGGCCTTCATCAGGAACAAACAAAAAAACACACACACAAAACTAATAATGAAACAACCAAAACAAAAACAATCGAAATGTGTTAAAGAAAACAAAATAGAAAACTATCCTGTCAAATCCAAAATGAAATCGTAACCAAGTGCGGCTGTAATGAACGTCGAGAAACGTGCAAAAAATTGCGTAAATGTACACAGAACCAATACTTTGTGTTCTTTGTACTTTGGTTCTGTGTACATTTACGCACTTTTTTGCACATTTCTCGACGTTCACGACAGCCGCACTTGGTTACGATTTCATTTTGGATTTGACAGGATAGTTTTCTATTTTGTTTTCTTTAACACATTTCGATTGTTTTTGTTTTGGTTGTTTCGTTATTAGTTTTGTGTGTGTGTTTTTTTGTTTGTTCCCGATGAAGGCCTATTGAGCCGAAATGTTGTTTAGTCTGTGTCATCCACTTGTCCTGTAAAGCTTCTTACATACCATTTTTTAATTTTTTAATTTTTCCTGACAGTGGATATCCTTGTCGCACTGACTTGTTAGTTTTATAAGGTGTGGTTTGCTATTAATCTGCTCTAAGGTTGTTAGTAAAGATGTGCATGAACTTGGCTGTAACATTGCAGTGTTAATTCAAGACAAACTAATTTCTAATTGTGCTGATATTTTAAATATTGGTGAAAGTGTTGTCAAAAATACAGTCTAAGGAGTGTTTATAATCAGGAAAACCAACTTGATTCTGAAATTTTGGGTTTCCTTGGGCCAATAGGATAAGAAGATTTTTGCAAACATCTTGAGTTTTTTCTCTTGTTGACTTTGCTAAACATTCTGCAATAGCTCGAATTCCTGTGGGGAAAAAAAATTTCATTATACTATCTTTAGAATTACGTTACAAGATTGATTGATTATGTTAAAGAGTCAGCATCACTGCACTCTAGCCCTTCAATTGGTCTATTTAAAAAAGAATGAATACAGTATGAAGAGTAATGATTTTTGCGCCAAAATGATACATATGCATCTCAAATCTCATCTAATGCACATTTTTCACTTATTCTATATTCATTTTTACAATTTCACAATCTGGAAACAATATAGAATTAAATCAATCATCCCTCAATAGGTGTGCAGTAAATGACTCAGAAATATCTCTCTTCTTCATGATCCTCAATATAAGACCTTTGAGTTGGAGGCCAGCATATACATTGTTTTTATTACTTATTAGTGATTGAGGAATATAGTGGCACAGAAAAAAATGGTATTCAGCATTACCTTCCATGTATATTCTAGAAGGAAAATACTTGGTATAGTGTGGAACGAATTCAAAACAAATGAGGAAATTAGAGAAATCGCCAATCAACCACTAATATCTTCAGTAATAAAGAAAAGGCGAGGGTCATATGTTGGACATGTGATGAGAAGAAATAATAACCGAATAGCAAAGCAAGCCCTCATATGGGAAACAACAGGTAAGAGGAAAAGAGGAAGACCCAGAGAGACACTGAGAAGAACATTGATAAGAGAGGCAAGAGCAGCAGGATTCGGCTACCTCAATGAGATAGAGCTGCTTGCACAGAACAGAGACAAATGACGAGATTTGATAAAATATCTTTAAAAGAATTGAAAACTGCTAGAACAAAAATTCAGATAAGAGAAGGGGTATCTTGGTCTACGCCCTATGGGACGGCTACGGCTTGAAAGGTCAATAGATAGATAGATATTCTAGAATATATATATATATTATATGCAATAGCTCAGTGGTTAGTGAACTGGGCTACAAAGGACAAGAGGTAGGGTTTGATCCTAACTGACGGCTTCCAGGTTCACCCAACCTTTAATGGGTACCTGATTTTTTTCTGGGAAAGTAAAGCGGCACAGGCATAATACCGACCACATTACCCCAAAAATCATGTGCCGAAGGTCTGTAAAATTTATGGTCACTAACACCATATTCCCTATACGTCACTTGGCGTGACAGGGGTACTTTACTACTTCATATACATATATTCTATAAAATATACATGGAAAACAAATCAGTGGAACAGATCGATCACTTTATCTGTCTTGGAAGTCACATTGATCGGGAAGAGGATACAAATAAAGAAATTAGAATCAGAATAGCAGCAGTGTCTTTCAGAAGCCTTGAAAAGTTGTGGAAATCAAAACTCATCAGCACAAACACAAAACTTAGACCAGGGATGGCCAATTAGGTGCCTGCGGGCCACAAGTGGCCCACGGCGTCCTTTTTGTGGCCCGCGGCGGATAAAAAATAAAATCAGGTTGCATTGAGCAAAATGTCCTGGGTAAAATTGATTTAAAATTTGTTACATTAACTTCTACCGTGGAGAAAGCTAACTCAAATATTCCCTAGTAGACCTATGTTTAAAACTCGGAACACTCTAGTAGTTAGTTTAACGTCGACTTCCTGTCATTCCCAGCCCATCCTTTTTTTCCTTTTGATCATCCTGCGACCGACTTAAACAAAGGAAGAAGCCACGAATGGTTCTAGAGCCGACTCTCGGTTCGGCGAGTTCAAACAGTTTCCGCCAAGAAATACTGTCAGTCACCCACCTCCTCCACCCCAACACATTCACCTCACAATTATTTTACTTTCAGTTTCTTTCTCTCAAAACCTCTTTTCATCAGTCAAAATTATATATCCGATCTGATCATTCTGATTTTGTCGAGTTACAGTGAACAGTTCCATTTTAACAGGAAACAGTGCTATTGTTGTAATCTGTGTTTTCATTGTCTGTTGCTTTGGTCGTGGTATAATATGAACAATAAACGTCAATTAAATGAAAAAATCAGATTTTTTCATGAGAAATGGGAACATGATTTTTTATTTATCAACAATAAGGATAGCAAACCGCAGTGCCTTGTGTGTTTGCAAGTGTTGTCTGTAAATAAAGAGTATAATCTTAAATGGCATTACACACAGCATCACGCCGCTAAATACAAGGACTACAATGGTACAATATGTTCTACACTTGTGTGCGATTTGAAGAAAAAGGTTAATGCTCAGAAATCTGTTTTTACTATATTAACAACAAAACAAACAAGTTCCTTAATGGCATCATTTGTTGTAAGCGCAGAGATAACGAAATAAAAAAATCATTATGTGACAGTGACTCCATTGCCCAGCATTACACTGCATTATACACCAGGAGGCGCTGTGTGGCAAGATTCTAGACGTGGAGGATGTTATGAAAACTGTAATAAAGTGTGTGAATTTAATAAAAGGCAGGAATCGGTCTTTGACACACCGACAGTTTATAAATTTTCTATCAGAAGTTGAGGCGGAATATGGCAATTTGGTGCTCTACACACAAGTACACTGGCTAAGCAGAGGGAATTGTTTGAGGCGGTTTTTTGCTTTGAGAAACGAGATAAAGCAGTTTTTAGAGAAACATGATACCAACAAAGAACTGATCAGAAAAATGTCTGATCCACATTTTAACAGCCCATTGGCCTTTTTAACTGATATCACCCAGCACATGAATGAACTCAACGTGAAGCTACAGGGACGTTCCCAAACAGTCTCAGATTTGGTAGGACACCTAGATGGATTTATAAGTCAACTAAAAGTTTTTAGATTTACCCTGGCCAAAGAAAACTTCATTTATTTTCCTTCATGCAAAGAATTGATTGAGGAGCGCAGTGACACTGATTTCAAATTTTCTGTATTAATGTTAGACAAACTATTGGAGCAATTCAATGAACAATTTTCTGACTTCAGTGGTATACGACCAGAACTGGCATTGTTTAACAACCCTATGAAGTGTGACATTTTCCAACAACATGACACTTTTCAGTTGGAGTTATGTAACCTCCAAAGTGATCCCTTTTTCCAATCAAGAATGGAGATAGGAGTTGACTTTTGGAAACTTGTGCCACGGGAAAAATACCCCGCATTGAGTGATTTCAGTTTGAAAATTACTTCTATGTTCGGAAGCACATATATATGTGAATGCGCTTTTTCAACAATGAAGGAGATTAAATCATCACAAAGAAACCAACTCACTGATGGCCACCTTCAGGATTTATTATGAATATCATCATCATCTTTACACATTGACTTTGATGAACTTGTTGCTGCACATGAACGTCCACATTGTTCTCATTAAGGTTTGTTACATGTCAACTTTAAAATGACCTAACTAAAACATGTTTGTTAAACAATATAAATAACAAATTTTATTCAATTTTATAAATCAACTAGGCATTTTTAACTCTGTTGCAATAAAATGATTTATGTAAGCAAATAATGCTGATAAATAACAAAAATATTACCTTAAAACAAATGCCAAGTTTATTTGTATTGATGTTGTTATGTGTGTGGCCCGCCACAAAAAAAATAATAAAAAAGTGGCCCGCCATTTGAAAGAAATTGGCCATCCCTGACTTAGACTATTCAAATCAAACGTACTATCAACCCTTTCGTATGCATGTGAGAGCTGGAAAACAACAAGAGACATAGAAACAAATTGAACACATTCAAAAATAAATGTCTAAGGGAAATACTTGGTATAGCATGGAACGAATTCCAAACAAACGAGGAAATTAGAGAAATCGCCAATCAACCACTAATATCTTCAGTAATCAAGAAAAGATGAAGGTCATATGTTGGACATGTGATGAGGAGAGTTAATAACCGAATAACATAGCAAGCCCTCATGTGGGAAACAAACATCCTCCAAAAGAGGAAAAGAGGCCATCCCAGAGAGACACTGAGAGGAACATTGATCAGAGAGGCAAGAGCAGCAGGAATTGGCTCCTTCAATGAGATAGAGTTGCTTGCACAGAACAGAGACAAATGGCGAGATTTGATAAAAGATCTTTACAAGGATTGAAAAGTGCTAGAATAAAAATTTAGATAAGAGAAAGAGTATCTGGATCTATGCCCTATAGGCCGGCTACAGCTCGAAAGGTCAATAGATAGATAGATTACCTTACATAGATGGAAAACAGAAGAAAAAGGATCTAAATTACTGGACATTTTCCTAAAATATTTTAATACCTGCCAGACACACATCAAAAGTATAACATAATGGAGGACATGTCCAGAAAAATTTCCACTGGCTGGTCATCCCATACTTGAGATAATATGGAATAAGTTGCATGTCTCTCAGCAACAGTTCTGCTCCTTACATTGTTTCCAGGACTTTCGATCAATATGGCAGATAGGCAGCAATGAACAATTGAGGGACTGTCCAAATAGCTTCATTGTTGCAGTTTCCTCATATTCTAAGTCCGGCATGCTGCAGGAGCTACTGAGATTAGTGCTCTGTGCACACCGTGAGCTGTGTGTTTCATCGGATGGTGTTTCTATATTCAGATTGCTTACGATGAATGATGATATCATATGACGAAGGACAGTTCAGTTGCATTCACTATTGGTGCTACTATGCCTTATGTTTTTTGGCATATTGTTATATGTGTATGTTATATTTGTTACAATGGGGACTGCAACTTCTTTTTTTGTTTGGATATTCGATGAAATGTTAATTCTGATGATTCCACTGGCATGGGTGGTTGAGAAATTATGGATTTTAATTCGTTTGCAGTGATACCGGCCGGGGCCCTCGAATAACTATAACTAAAACATTGTTTCTCCAAGGCTGCCTTGGATCTGTCTTTATTTTGCTTTTGCTATGAATTTCATTGCATGCAGTTTCTGTGATCTTACCTCTTCCTAGTGAATCACACCTGACTAAAATACATGGTCTATCCGGCTCTATTGTTTGCATTGTGAAGTTTATTTATTTTTAAAATAAATTATCCATTTATGATGAAGATAACTGTGTTGAACCTTTCAATATATAGACTGAGAATCTTAGTAATAATAAATAGTACCCTATTGAGCTTGATTTCATAATACTTTAACAAAGCAGAAAAGACTGCCAATATGTACGCTGAATGTAGTTGATATGTAGTATTTGCAGATGATTTTTGTCTCTCATTTTGGCAGATAATCTTCAACAAGATTTGAATTAAATCAGGAGAGAATTAACAAGAGACAAATAATAATATATGAATATTGTTATTGGAGGGAAATTTACGATCCGATTAATCAAAATAATTTCTGGGGAAGAGGTATGTTAACAATGCTCAGAAAAAAATTCACAAATAATCATCAACAGAATAAAACAAATAACAATAGAACAAAGAAAATATATGCAACTTTCCTTGGCAACTATCGCCTAATTAGGACGCATACAATTTTATTTTCCTGTGCTTCTAAATGAAGAAAATCAAATGCTCATGGTGTATCCACGTGCCTAAGAGCTCATTGACTGGGGTTGGCCAGCCTATAACGTGGAAACGGGTTCTGGATTGTGCAACTGAGAGAGTGCATGTGAGTCTAGACCATTCATAGTATCGACTTTCAGCGACAAAATCAACAATCATGACAAGAAGTATTCAGATGAAGCCTCAACAACAACATCGAAAGAAGGAAAACAAGAAAAGATAAACTTACTGGTAAGTGAAAACAATCAAAGTCCAAGAGGCTTGGCCTAAAGTATGTGCACATTACATATTGGAACTGTGCTTCCATAAATCAAAGATGACTCATTCTTGATAAGCTACTGTGCAGCGCCGATATAATGATTTTGCAAGAAACACTTCTTGATAATAGGACGGTTAGTGCCCCTGGATTTCACTATTTCTACAAAAATAAATCAAAGATGACCCATTCTTGATAAGCTGCTGTGCAGCGCCGATATAATGATTTTGCAAGAAACACTTCTTGATGATAGGACGGTTAGTGCCCCTGGATTACACTATTTCTACAAAAAATGACAGGCCATCCTTGTGCGAAACAACATGCTGGCAGCTGAGGCTGATATGTCTGCGTGGGACAGTGAAGAATTGGTGTATACGGTTAGGTTGCAGACCTCAGTTCCTTTCATGGTTGTAAATGTGTATACCTGTAATGGGAAGGTGGACACACAACAATGGCAGAATCTCTTCATGTTCGAAGAGGAGAACATCATTTTCTGTTGAGACTTTAATACTAGAGGCAACCAGTGTGGTAACATCCTAACCAACAAGCAGGGAAAAGACCTAGAGAACGCTCTGGTGTCGGTCGATTTAGTGTGCTTGAATAATGGAAGGGCAACCAGAATGGTCGCTCGAACAGGGGACTCTGTATCATAGACATGGCACTGATATCATCCACCTTCACTCTGGTTTGCAGGTGGAGTGTACTGGGATTCCATAGAAGTGATCACTATCCATGTGTCCTCCTAATTGAGAAAGGCAGAAGTAGAAGCCAGCAAAGCAAGCTTCATACATTCCACTATGAGAACACAGACCAGGACGTCATTAGCAAAATCAGACATAGGAAACAGTGCAGGAGGCAGGAGAGATGGACACAGCTGCCCTGGTGCAATGCAGAAGTCGAGGAAGCTTGGCGGAACAAGAGACAAATGGTCAAGACATGGCAGAAAGCCAGAGAGAATGGAAGAACAAAAAACTAAGCTCTTAAGGCTCCTGAAAGAAGAGGTCGACTAAAAAATGATGCACTTAAGACTATATTCTAAGCAGGCTAAGTATGCCAAGTGGGATGATTTCTGTAAAAAAGTGTGCTCAGAAAAATCTCTATCTACATTCTGGCACCTTCATCAGAGCATGAATGGCAAAACACGACAGAGAGGCATACCAGACTTCCAGAGCACAGGCCAGATATGGCACAAATCTGATGAGAGCAAAGGGAAGGCCCTGCTTGCCCATTACATTGAGCAGACTGACCAAAGAAATGAGGCTATAAGAATGAGGATACAAGATTCTCTTTCCGAATTGTGTGAGGATGAGTTCCTGGAAGAAAATCTCACAATCGCAACCGATACCATTTGCACAACACTTAAAAAGTCACACAACTCTACTTCTGGTCCAGATGGTGTTTGGTAAGACGACATAGATGATTTAGCCAACAACGACTTGAAAAAACTGGCCAAATATTTTAATGCCAGAATTCAGAGTGGCCAGGAGGAATGGCTACACAGCTACTTACTATCGCTACCGAAACCAAACAAAGACCATTCTCAGACCACAGCCTGCAGAATCATCTTGATACAAAACATTGTGGGCAAGCTACTGGAGGAAATAGTTGCCTGTGTACTCACTTGTCACCTTGAACAGATATGTGCATTCCCTACCATGCTCAGAGGTTATAGATATAACAAAGAGATATGACTCAATGCGGCAATGTTCGCCTATGATGTCTTCGAAGTCCTTCACAGACAAGAGGAGACATGTGCTGCTGCTCAAGATCTAGAGGAAAAAAGAGTACCATTTGAATACCTCATGCACATGCTCCTCAAACTGGCTGTGCACCCTTTCCACATTAGATGGATCGCTGTAGCACTGTTTCAGAAGAAGGTGATACTCAGATGTAGAAGTTGGTCATCTGAACCAACGTCCATTTTTCCAGGACTGCCCTCACCATTGTCACCAGTTTTATTTAATGTGCACACAATAACGATCATGGAACAGCAGTTAGATTGGAGGGAAAGAACTATGACTTGCTGATGACCATCTGGTATATCAACAGAGAAGAGACAGAAGGGAACACGCCACCTCCACACAGCAAAACGAACTCGATCGCATCTCTTCCTGGAGTGTAATATCCTAATAAATCATCAGTTTCATGGTTCTCCCTTAACAATCATATCGCTAACACGGAAATACCGGCGGTATGAATGGAAGCTGATGAGGTGACCAACAGAATGATGACGTACCTTGGAATTAAGTTTGATCACAGCCTGTGTTTTCGGGACTATGTGATAACAGATTTCTGCAAAGGATTAGCAGTTTTGAAGGTCATGACAGCTGCCAACACCGAGCAGATGCTACTTACCCTTCTGTTCCAGGGACTAGTCCTCACACCAATCGAGTATGCTCTGGTATTTCTTACTGTCAGTATGATTCAAATTGACAGGCTGGAGAAAATACAGAATGAAGCTGTGCGCATTATCTTGGGGTATATGAGGGACTCTCCAAGTGTAGCAATGATCTTCTTGATCTTCTTGACTTTCCAACCATGGATGACAGGATCAAGATCTGGAGGGCACGAGCATACTTGAAGATAAGTGCAGATAAATAGCATCCATTGCACCATGAGCTCAATACAGAGAAAGGTGTAAGACTAAAAAGAGGCAAATCATGGGTGGGACAAGCAGAAGATGTCATCAAACAGATTTATGGGTTTACTAATATCAACGCTGGCAAGTAGTGGATACCGGTGCCTACGTATTCAGGGGGACATTCTCGTGTATTGTCACACTCGACAGGAAATGTCACAGGCTGTGATCAAACTTAACTCCAAGGTACACCATCAAGCTATAATGGACACTTCATCAGCTCCCATTCATACTACTGGTGTTTCTGCGTTAACGATAATATTGTTAAGGAAGAACCATGAAACTGATACTTTATTAAGATTAACCAATGCACCTGATACTCCACACCGGGAAGAGATGCGATCAAGTTCGTTTTGCAGTGTGGAGGTGGTTTCCCTTCTGTCTCTTCCCTGTCAAAATACTAGAATATCATTAGCAAAAGTCAAAGTTCTTCCCCTCCCATCTAGCTGCTGTTCTGTGATAATTATTGTGTACACGATAAATAGAATTAGTGACAATGGTGAGGGCAGCCCTGGACAAATGGATGTTGGTTTGGATGACCAACTTCTACATCTGAGTATCACCTTCTGTTGCAAAGATGGTGGATCTAGGTCACGTTCTCTTGATCGCTGCAGAAAGTGCATTCGGGATCTGATTAATTTCGGTTCTCCGTTGTTCTTTTCTGCGTTAAAGTATAAATGATGATCTACTTATTACATCTGTGCCGCTAAAGCGAAGTTGTACGCCGGCAACAGTCCATTTTTGACAAATCAAGTGTTGTGAATGCGACCTTCCAACGTTTAGACTTGATCTGCGCTTTACGTCAAATTGGTGCTGTTCATGACTGTTGTTGGAATTCCTTGACGCAAGTTATTTTCATGTTTTTTATTAAAGTAAAGTTTATCTCTTTAGGAAATTTGCATCGTGTTTTGTTCATAAGCTGCTTTCACTAGAGTAATCAGGAATCTAAAGGGAGCGAAATTGTGTGAACGACATTTCTGTGTGCTACGTCATCGTAATGGCTCATCATACATCCCTTGACCGGCCGTACGATAATCTTCCGGTCTGTTGTTTGATGTGCGATGGGGATAATCTGACGACTAACTGTGTGTCTAAATGTTCGGAATTGGAGTCAACAACGACTGCCTAACATCATCAAGCGCCATACATTTTTTTAAAAAAATACGACGATCATCATTTTCAAGAGAACGTGAACTTCCAGTATATTGTGGATAGGCGACGGGAACCATTGAAGGCTATGCATGAAAAGTGTTCCTTGTTGCAGTTTCCTCATATTCCAAGTCCGGCTTGTTGCAGGAGCTACTGAGTTAAGTGCTCTGTGCACACCGTGAGCTGTGTCTCATCTGTTTTGATCATGTTTCGATATTCCAATTGTTTACGATGAATGATATTGTATGACAGGGAACAGTTAGCTGTATTCACTTTCTGCGCGGTTTCGCATTATGTCTTTTGGCGTGTGCTGAGACTGCTACAGTTACCTTTCTTTGTTTAGGAGATGAGATATTAATTCAGATGATTATGCTGACACGGGCGGTTGAGCAATTATGGATTTTAATTCGTTTGCAGTGATACATGATATATATGGTTGGCCTTCCATAACCAAATAAGCAAATCACCTTCATCTGAAATAGTGCTGCAGTGATCCACCTAAGGAGGAAAGGGTGCACAGCCAGTTTGAGGAGCATGTGCATGAGGTATTTAAATGGTACTCTGTTGTATGCTTCCTCTAGATCTAGAGCAGCAGCACGTGTCTCCTCTTGTCTGTGAAGGACTTCGAAGACATCATAGGCGAACACTGCCACATTGAGTCATATTTCTCTGTTATATCTATAACCTGTGAGCATGGAAGGGAATGCGCATAACTGTTCAAGGTGACAGGTGAGTACACAGGCAACCATTTTCTCCAGTAGCTTACACCCACTGTTTTGCATCATGATGATTCTGTAGGTACTGATCTGAGAATGGTCCTTATTTGGCTTCAGTAGTGTTAGCAAGTAGCTGTGTAGCCACTCTTCCGTAATCTGGCTACTCCAAATGCTGGCATTAAACTCTTTGGCCAGTTTTTTTTCAAGTCATTGTCAGCTAAATCGCCTATGTTGTCATACCGACATGAACCATCTGGACCAGGAGCAGTGTTGTGTAGCCTCTTAAGTGTTGTGCAAATGGCATCGATTGTGATTGTGAGATCTTCTCACAGCATTACATCCTCACACAATTCTGATAGTTACCCCCATATTCTCATTCTTACAGACTCATTTCTTTGGTCAGTCTGCTCAATGTAGTGGGCAAGTAGTGCTCTCATCAGATGTGTGCCATATCTGGCCTGTGCTCTGGAAGTCTGGTATGCTGCTGTGTCATGTTTTGCCATTCATGCTTTGATGAAGGTGCCAGAATGTAGATAGAGATTTTTCTGAGCACATATTTTTACAGAAATCATTCCACTTGGCATCCTTAGCCTGCTTACCAAATCTCTCTCTCTGCGATCAAGCTCAATCAGAGTAGGATTCCAGACTCTATCATGAAGTCAGCTGTCTGTTTGATTGATTCGATTGCCCCATATAGTTTTTCTTCCAGGGAGGTGGGTGTGGACCACATTGCTCTTCTCAGGTCTGTGTGCTGGGGGCAATCCTGTAGAACATGTTTTGTAGTCATATTGTCCAGTGTACAGTGGCATAGGCTGGTTGTACCTATTTTGAATTTGGTGAACATGTGATTCCTCATTCTATTGTGGCCAGTGCGTAGGCGAAATATGATGACTTGATCCCTCCTTGATAGTTGATGGTATCCGTCCCTCTCTTTATGCTTTGGGTGTTCTCATTTCCATTTTTCATGGTACTGGCCTTTGAGGTTGGATTTGGCTTCATCATAACTGAGCGGATGGTTCTCTTGTGGTAATCTCCCTCCTTCTTTAATTTGTCTGTGCGTTTGTTCCAGTGTATATTACAGTGTGATGGTATCCACTGAATGACTACACTTTGGAAGTTATTGCATAGTTGGTCCAGGGTTGTTCTTAAGTCATCGAGTTCATTGTTCTTGGGGCTTTTTAGAGCTGATAAAACTGTGCATCAGTCAGAATCACCAATCTATTGTGCATGTTATTTTTGAGTTGAGTAGCCAGTATTCTGTGAAGAAAACAGGCTGATAATATGTAACACCTACTTTGAGCAAGAGAAAAGGAAACTATACACATGGAAAAGCCCTGGAGATAGGAAGAGGAATCAAATAGATTACATAATGATAAGAGAAAGGTTCCGTAACAGCGTAAAGAAAGCCAAACCTACCCAGGAGCAGATATTAATTCTGATCACAATCCTGTAATGATTAAAATGAAAATCAAACTAAAGAGAAACAAGCAAAAATCTGATTCATCAACAAACCCACTCGACATAACAGCTTTAAATCAAAAAGATATTAAAGATACCTATACAATACAAGTAAAGAACACATACCAGAAGCTGCTAGAGGAAGGAATTGAACAATACAGAAGAGAAAATCCTGATGAAAAAGTAACAACCAAATGGCAATGCATAAAGAAAAGCATACAAAAAGCCTGCGACACCTTACCCAAAAGAGAAAAGAACAAAAAACAAAAATGGATAACTAACACCATCTTAGAAAAAATGGAAGAAAGGAGACAAGCGAAGAACACTGCCCAATACAATAAAATAGATAATGAGATACGCAAAATGTGCAAAAAGGCAAAAGAAGACTGGCTCAGCCAAAAATGTAGAGAAATAGAAACTATGGAAAGCAAACAAGACCTAAGAGGAATGCACACAGAAATAAAGAGAATGACTAATAAAAATAAAAAAGCCACAGAAGGTGGATGCATTGCAGACAAAAAAGGAAAAATGCTAACAGACAATAAGGATATCATAGATAGATGGCAGGAATATATAACAGAACTATTTCATGATCAAAGGGACAAGAAACCAGTTATAAAATGTACATCAGGCTATAAAATCTTAAAATCTGAGGTGGAAAAAGCTATAAAAACAATGAAAAGGGGAAAAGCAGCAGGACCTGAAAGCATACAGATAGAGATGATACAGGCACTTGAAGATTTTGGCATTGAAGTGATTACAGACATATGCAACGACATATACCACACAGGATACATACCAAATGAACTAAAAACATCAACTTTCATTGCATTGCCTAAAAAGAATGGTGCAGTTGAATGCAGTGACTTTAGAACAATAAGCCTAATGAGCCATGTTACAAAAATCTTGCTAAAAGTTATACAAGGAAGGATTCAGAATAAAATCAATACTGAATTAGATGAGCAGCAATTTGGATTTAGGAAAAATAGCGGGACAAAAGAAGCCATATTCTGCATGAGAACATTAATCGAAAAATACACAGAAGTAAACAAACCAATATATGCCTGCTTCATAGACTACACCAAAGCTTTTGATAGAGTACACCACAAACAACTTATAGAATGCCTAAAAGAGATACATCTAGATGACATGGATATACGACTAATATGCAATCTATACTGGGAGTAAACAGCAATAATAAAATATAACAAAGAGTTCTCTACACCCATTGATATAAAAAGAGGAGTAAGACAAGGATGCATCCTATCACCAAGCTTGTTCAATCTATACACTGAGCAAATCTTTAAAAACATCATAGAGATGCCAGGCCTACAAATTAATGGAAAGATAATCAATAACCTAAGATATGCTGACGATACTGTACTACTAGCAGAAAATCCTAAAGACCTACAACAATTACTTAATGAAATAAACACGACAAGCAAAAAATATGGACTAGATATGAATATCAAAAAGACTAAAACTATGATCATAAACAAAGAAAATACTCAAAACCCACAAGTGGATATCAAAATTGAAGGAATAGACCTTGAGACAGTTCAGAACTATAACTACCTTGGACATACTATAACCAGTGATGGAAAATGTACAACTGAAATAAACAAAAGAATAGGAATGGCAAAAAGTAATTTTAATGTCATGAAGGACATACTAACATCAAAACAAATAACACCAGAACTAAAACTAAGAATAGCAAAATGTTACATCTTCTCAATATTCCTATATGGTGCTGAAACATGGACATTAGACAAGAAAACAGAACAGAGAATTGAAGCCTTTGAAATGTGGATATATAGAAGAATAGGTAGAATTGGATGGAAGGAAAAGAAAACAAATGACAAAGTCTTAAAACAACTAAAAATGAAAAGAGAACTTCTGAACACAATTAGAACAAGACAAATGCGATTCTTAGGCCATGTTAAAAGACACAACAGCCTACTGAAAGTGATCCTGGAGGGGAAAATACAAGGTAAAAGAGGCAGAGGCAGACCAAGATTAACATGGACGAGTAACATCAAAAGATGGACAAATCAACCGATGACAATCTGCACCATCAAAGCAAGAGATAGAGCAAAATGGCGCTCCATGGTAGCCAACCTTCGTTGCGGAGACGGCACTCAATGATGATGATGATGAGCCAGTGTTCTGAGGGCCTCAGTTTCTGCTTTAAAGTTGTTTGAGAATTTCCCAGTAGCTATTGACTTGGTGATCTCGTCCTGGTTATTCAGCGTCAAGAACACACCACCCCCTCCATTTCTGGTGGCATTTGTAACAGCCATCAGTGTATATGTGGGACCAAGAGTCCTTTGGGTAGGTATCGTGTATGTGTTTTTCTGCTACATGTTTTCTTTCTGTGTCTGATTGGGTGCCTTTTTTCATGGTTCCTGTTATATTTTCCTTAAGTTCTGGTGTTTTATGTTCCCCATGAGGAGACATATCAGATGGGCCCAAGGGTTTCGGTATTGTTTGGGAAAGTACTAGGTCTCCAGTAGTTAGTTCATTGGTGATTGCAGCAAAGTTGTTCCTCTTTAGTCGTACAATTCCTAAACCAGTAATTCTTTGATGCATGGGGTGGCTAAGGAGCCTTCTATATTTCTCTGCTTGTTACAATACTTTAGTGACCCGTCTGTCATCTAAGGGTTGTAAACCTGTTACTGTTTCTAGAGTTTTGATAGGAGTAGATTTCATAGCACCAGTGATGATATGGGCAGCTTGGTTCTGTGTTCTGTTAATTTTGCTAAGGTGTGATTTGGAAGCCATAGCCCAGGCTGTGACTCCATACTCTAGGCTGACCCTTCCTACACATAGTCTTTTCAAGATATTGCTATCTGCTCCCCAGTCCGTTTCTGCCAATTTCTTCATAATATTAATTCGGTTTTTGGCTTTTTTTCTTGCTCTGTTTATCTGATTTTTCCAAGTCATTCTGCGATTCATGGTGACGCCAAGCTATGTTGGGTTTTAGTCAATAGGGAGTGTATGGTCTTTTATCTTCAAGTTTACAGCTTACTAAATAGTTTCAAGTGCATAATTTTTTGGTCGACCTCTTCTTTCAGGAGCTTTAAAAGCTCAGTTTGTGTTCTTCCATTCTTTCTAGCTTTCTGCCATGTCTTGGCCATTTGCCTCTTGTTCTGCCAAGCTTCCTTGACTCTTACATTCCACCAGGGCAGCTGCGTCCATTTCTCCTAGCTCCTGTGAGGGCGCCCTGCTTCCTATGTCTGATTTTTCTAATGACGTCCCGGTCTGTGTTTCTTATAGTGGAATGTCTGAAGCTTGCTTTTCTGGCTTCTATTTCTGCCTTTCTCAATTAGGAGGACACATAGATAGTGATCACTTCTGTAGAATCCCTGCACACTCCTCGTGCAAATTGGTGTGAAGGTGAAAGACACCAGTGCCAGGTCTATGAGACTATCAGAATCTCCTGTTCGAGCAGCCATTCTGGTTGCCCTTTCATCATTCAAGCACACTAAATCGACTGACACCAGTGTGTTCTCTAGGCCTTCTCCCTGCTTGTTGGGTATTACGTTACCCCACTGGTTTCCTCTAGCATTAAAGTCTCAGCAGAAAATGATGTTCTCATCCTCAAACGCGAAAAGATTCTGCCATTGTTGTGTGTTCACCTTCCCATTATAGGCATATACATTTACAATAATGAAAGGAACTGCACCCTAATAGCATGTACTTGCAATTCTTCACTGTCCCACGCAGACATACCAACCTCAGCATGTTGGTTCGAAAAAGGATGGCCTGTCCAAGGTGCGATCTATTGTATAAACTCTAATTAACACTCTAATTAGCACTAATTGCCCTATCACCAAGAAGTGTTTCTTGTAAAATCATTATATCGGTCCCGCTCAGTAGCTTATCAAGAATGGGTCGTCGTTGATTTATGGAAGCACAGTTCCAATATGTAACGCGCACATACTTCAGGCCTAGCTTCTCACACTTCTATAGTTTCATACCAGCATGTTTACCTTTCCTTGTTCTCCTTCTTCAATGTTGTCATTTAGGCTGCATCTGAATACTTACTGTTGTCAATGTTGTATTTATCGCTGAAGGTTGATACTTTGGATGGTCTAGACTCATGTGTCGCATGATCCAGAACCCGTTTCCACGCTACAGACTGGCCAACTCCAGTCAATCAGTTTTCCGACATGTGGATAAACCGTGAGAATTTAGTTTTCTTCATTTAGAAGCACAAGGAAATAAAATTATGCGTCCTTGACAACCAGCCAGTGAAAACAGACCGCGATCTTTGAAAGCCCGCTGAGAGAGATGCAGCCATCTACACAGATATGTCGTATATGTAATACGGCACAAAAGGAGTGCATAGGCATTTTCAGCATGCTTGGAAGGCAGAATAGTTAAGAAAGACAGTGGTGCATACGTTATGACTACAAAGTAGCATGGAAATGGAGGTGATGGCAGTGACCAAGGGCATTCATCTGGTTAGAGTCACAAGACTACACCCACGCCTGCATACTGAGTGATTCGATGAGCATGATAAAAGAAGTGGAGGTGGGCTCTGTACGTATGCTATGGGTAGTGTTATTGCAGAAGTCAAATATTCGTAAGGTTACCTTTATTTACTTCCCTGAACATGCGGGAGAAAAGGGAAATGAAAGAGTGATCAGGTTGACTAGCTGCGTTGTTAATGAGGATGGTCAACCAATGGATTGGGCGGACATCACCAATGCCCTCCGAGATATGGGAAGGGCACAGGACTTCAACAATGAGTCCACATTACTCCTTTGGATGAAAGAGATGGGAGTTAAGATGGGCACTGCCAGAAACGAGAAACTTAGTGGGCATATAAGAAGATTTATCAAACCAACACAGAACTGCAGTTGTCAGTCGTTGGATGCTGCGAGACTTGCTGAGGAAGGGATCTGAACATCTATGGAAATGTTCGAAGTGTAATTATGATGACCCACAAATAACTCAATAAATAGATAAAAGATACATTTTAATTATCATGAGAGATTTCAATGTGAGAATCGGCATAGAAAGAACAGAAGACTAAAATGTTCGAGGGCCATTTAGTATAGGACACAAAAACAACATGGAGCTTATAGAATTTTGCCATGAGAACAACCTTGCTATTGCCAACAACACCTAAATTATCAGGTTCAAGGTCAACGAAAAGGTTGGATGCAAACAGTGAGAGATGAATCCAGACAATAAAGTTGTATCATTTGTTTGTTTACTTTATTTTTGGCTGTCTGAGTGTATTCATAACCATTTTATTGTCTGTGTCATCTGTGATATTAGGGATAGCTTTGCTGTAGATTACTCTTTTCTTGTTCTGTTTTCATTTTAGTATAAAATCTATCTGACTTCTGCACGTTGTGTCACTCCACTTGTACCAGGTGTATGGTTGTGACTCTCTGTATTTGAAGAATGTGTTGATGATAAACAAATCATTTTGAGCCCATAATTCCAGCAGTCTGCTTCAATTTTCATTTATTTCAGCTGTCTTATCACCAAAGGTTCACAGGATATCTTATTTCTCACTGTTGCGTTTCAAAAGCCTTCCATTAAAATCTCCCATCACTAAAATGTCGTCGCTTTTATCAATCTTGTTGACAATTTCATTTAGTGTGTCATAGAATTCTTCGCTGTCTTTTTCATTGTTTTTACATGGCGCATAAATCTGTATGTAAGATGTTTTTCGGTCATCTTCTAGTAGTCTGGTTGTGATTATTCTTTCCAAGTAGTATTTTATTTCTAGAATATTCTTTGCCTGTTCTGAGTCGATGATAAAGCCTTCTCCGTGTGTTACTCTTTCTGTGTTGTTGACTCCTGAGAACATTATCGTGTAGTTCATGTGTGTTTTCTTTATCTGTTGTCCATTTACTTTGCTGTTCGTTAATCCTAGTATTCTAATTTTCCTCTTTATCATTTCTTCTATAAGTTCATCTTCTTTGTTTTTTTATTTCGTATATATTGATGGTTGCTACTTTATATTTGTCGTCTGTCTAAATTTTGTGTGTGATTTCTTTGAGCATAAAACGTTTATCCCTTACTGACCTGCTGAGTCAGTCATAAGTTAAGGGGTTAACTTAAAAACACATCACATGCTAGGAGTAGCCTGGAGATGTTTCCCCACGTGCTAGATCGCTTGGTGTCACATGCAATCTTTAATGGTCTAACTATACATTTTTAAATGGTTACATTTCTAAAATTCTTATCTGATCTTGTCCACCTCCTTGAAAAGGAGACTAATGCAATACTTGAACTATATATACATATTCTATATATGTTCTATATATATATATACATATATACTTATGCACACCGTGAGCTGTGTGTCTCATCTGTTTTGATCATGTTTCGATATTACAATTGCTTACGATGAATGATGATATCGTATGACAGGGAACAGTTGGCTGTGTTCACTTTTTGCGTGGTTTCGCCTTATGTCTTTTGGCGTGTGCTGAGACTGCTACGATTGGGACTACAGTTACCTTTCTTTGTTTGGGAGATGAGATATTAATTCGGAGGATTACGCTGGCATAGGCGGTTGAGCAATTATGGATTTTAATTCGTTTGCAGTGATACCGGGCCTTCCATAACCAAATAACCAAGTATTTTTCCTTAGACATTTATTTTCAAATGCGTTCAACTTTGTTTCTATTTCTCTAGTTGTACGTTTGATTCAAAGTACGTTTGATTTGAATAGTCTAAGTTTTGTTTTTTGTGCTGATGAGTTTCAATTTCCTCATCTTAAGGCTTTTGAAGGTTATTGGTGTTTTAGTTATTCTAATTTAATTTCTTTACTTGTATCTCCTTCCTGATCAATGTGACTTGCAAGATAGATAAAGTGATTGATCTCTTCCACTGGTTTGTTTTCCATGTATATTTTGTCGTCTGTTGGAATTAAGCTTTTCATGACCTTAGTCTTGAGTTATTTGCGGGTCATCATCATTGCACTCCGAACATGTCCATAGGTGCCCAGATCCCCTCCTCAGCAATTCCTGCAGTGTCCAGCGATTGACGACTCCAGTTCTATGTTGGTTGATAAGTCTTCTTACACGGCCACTAAGTTTCTCATTTCTGGCTGTGCCCACCTTAACTCCCATTTCCATCATCCGAAGAAGTGACGTGGATCTATGTTTGTCGAAGTCCTGTGCTCTTCCCCCTTCTCGGAGGGCATTGATGATGTCCACCCGATCCATTGGTTGCCCGTCCTCAACGACAGCGCAGATAGCCAACATGTCCGCTCTTTCATTTCCCCGTACTCCCGCATGTCCAGGGACAAAGACAAAGGTGACCTTACATATTTTGGATTTCTGCAACGACTCTACCCAGTGCATGCGTACTGAGCCCGCCTCCACTTTTTTTATCATGCTCATCGAATCACTCAGTATACATGCGTGGGTGTAGTCTTGTGACTCTAACCATTTGAATGCCTTGGTCACTGCCATCACCTCCATTGTCATGCTACTCGTGGTCATGTCGTATGCACCACTGTCTTCATAGACTATTCTGCCTGCCGAGCGTGCTGTAAATGCCCATGCACTTCTTTGGTGTCGTCTTACATATCCGTCTGTATAGATGACTGTATCTTTCTCATCGGTGTTATCTCAGATGAGACCGTTGACCTCAGCATTAACCATGACCGGGTTCTGTTCCCTAATTTTCCTGTCGAGTGTGACAATACATGAGAAAGTCCCCTTGAAAGACGTATCCACTCCTCACCAACACTGCTATTGGTAAGCCTACAGACCTGTTTGATGACATCTTCTGCTCGGCCCACCCATGATTTGCCTCTTTTTAGCCTGGCACCTTTCCCGTGTTGAGCACGTGGTCCAATGGATGCTCTTTATCTGTACTAATCTTCAGGTATGCTCGTGGTGTCAAGATCTTGATTCTGTCATCCATGGTTGGAAAGTCAAGAAGATACCTCATTGCTACACAGGGAGTGTCCCTTGTACATCCCAAGATAATGCGCATGGCTTCATTTTGTATTTTCTCCAGCCTATCAGTTTGAGTCGTACTGACAGTAAGAATTGCCAGGGCATACTCGATTGGTGCGAGGACTAATCCCTGGAACAGAAGAGAAAGTAGCCTCTGCTCGATGTTGGCAGCTGCCATGACCTTCAAGGCGGCTAATCCTTTGTGGGATTTTGTTATCACATGATCGACGTGGTCCCGAAAACACAGGTATGTCATCAACTTGTCCCTGGTCACCTCATCAGCTCCCATTCGTACTATCGGTGTGGTCGTATTAACGATATGATTGTTAAGGGAGAACCAT
Organism: Megaustenia siamemsis; assembly: GCA_032433765.1. Taxonomy (NCBI): domain Eukaryota; kingdom Metazoa; phylum Mollusca; class Gastropoda; order Stylommatophora; family Ariophantidae; genus Megaustenia; species Megaustenia siamemsis. The sequence goes on from JAVIAB010000139.1 coordinate 61,122,973, forward strand.
GAAACTGATGCTTTATTAGGATTAACCAAGGCACCGGAAACCCCACACCAGGAAGAAATGCGATCGAGTTCGTCTTGCATTGTGGAGGCGATTCCCCGTCTGTTTTTTCCCTGGCGATATACCAGAATATCATCAGCAAAAGTCATAGTTCTTCCCCTCCCATCCAGCTGTTGTTCCGTGATCGTTATTGTGTACACGTTAAATAGAACTGGTGAGCCTTGTGGCAGCCCTGGACAAATGGATGTTGGCTCGGAAGACCAACTTCCACATCTGAGTATCACCTTCCTCTGAAACAGTGCCGCGGTGATCCATCTAGTGAGGAAGGGGTGCACTGCCAGTTTGAGGAGCATATGCATGAGATATTCAAATGGTACCCTATTGTATGCATCCTCCAGATCTATAGCAGCAGCACATGTCTCCTCTCGTCTGTGGAAGCCTTCAAAGATGTCATTAGCAAAGACTGCCGCGTTGAGCCATGTCTCTTTGTTATATCTATAACCTCCGAGTGTTGGTGGGAATACGCGTTTCTGTTCAAGGTGACAGGTGAGGACACGGGCAACTATTTTCTCCAGCAGCTTGCCCGCAGTGTTCTGCATTGTGATGATTTTGTAGGCACTGATCTGAGAATGGTCCTTGTTTGGCCTTGGTAGCGGTAGTAAGTAGCTGTGTAGCCACTCCTCCTTAATCTGGCCACTCCGAATGCTGGCATTAAATTCATTGGCCAATTTTGTCAAAGTCGTCGTCAGCTAAATCGCCTATGTCATAGTACCGAACACCACCTGGACCAGGAGCAGTGTTGTGTGATCTTTTAAGTGTCGTGCAAATGGTATCTGTTGTGATTGTGAGATCTTCTTCCAGCACTACATCCTTACACAATTTTGACAGCGATCCCCATATCCTCATTCTTACAGCCTCATTTCTTTGGTCCATCTGTTCAATGTAGCGGGCAAGCAGGGCCTTCCCTTTGCTCTCATCAGATTTGTGCCATATCTGGCCTGTGCTCTGAAAGTCTGGTATGCCTCTGTGTCGTGTTGTGCCATTCTTGCTCTGATGAAGGCGCCATAATGTGGCTAGCAATTTTTCTGAGCACACTTTTTTACAGAAGTCATCCCATTTGGCATCCTTAGCCTGCTTAGCACATTGTTTAAAGTGCATCATTTTTTGGTCGACCTCTAACTTTCAGACGCTTCAATAGCTCAGGTTTTGTTCTTCCATTCTTTCTAGCTTTCTGCCATGTCTTGACCGTTTGTCTCTTGCTCGCCAAGCTTCCTCGACTTCTACGTTCCACCAGGGTTACTGCGCCCATCTCTCCTGCCTCCTACGAGGTTCTACCTTAGTCTTTTCATAACTGATCTGAAGCCCAATTTTGCTGGCTATTGATGATAGTTCATTTGTGTTTTCCTGCATCGGTTTTATCTGACTATTGATGAGGACTATGTCATCAGCAAAGTCGAGGTCCCCCAACTGGTCTCCCTGTATCTATTTGATGCCTTTGTTACCAGTGCAGCATTTCTTCATTATGAAGTTCATAGCAGCTCCAAATAACAAGGGTGATAAAATACATCCTTGTTTAACCCCAGTTTCTATTGGGAAACATTCGCTCAGTTCTTCTTGTATATCAACTGCACATGTGTAGCCATCATACATGTCTTTGATATTTATGATTTTTGATGGTAAGGGAAACTGGACCACCAAAATTCAACACCATGACATCATTCACTATATAAGAACTCGAGAGAGCCATCTAAAAAGCTCCAAGCTAGGAAAATGCAAGGAAACTACTGCATCACAAAAAGGAATCTCCTCATTTATAATTAGTCCTGAAGCTCTGCCAAATTCCCAGATAGATGGAGAGAAACAATCGTCCTATCTATCTTTTTAAAAAATGAAAAACAAAAACAGATAATCACGCCATAAACCAAACAGCCTACTAAACTGAATGGGTAGGAGTTGGAAAGAATGTTCAATATTAAACCAATTTTGTTAAAAACAGAGAAAAGTCATTTCATAGCAAATCTGCAGTAACCCTTTTAGAAAAACTACAACAAAGGGAACCAACAAGTCTGCCTAGACAAAGAAAATGCTTTCCATGGAAAGGAAAGGTTACTATCGATATTGTAGATCTCACAAAGGCCTTTGACAAAGCGTGGAAAAAAAGTTTTCTACTTAAAGAATAGAGTAGAGGAAATGATATTCTAGTGGATTTGAGACCTCATTAGCTTCAGAACAACAAGAGTCAAAGAAGACAGAAACCTAAGCCAGAGAATCAGCCAGGGTATTCCCCTAGGCGGTATCATCTCCCTTACCCACTTTCTTATATATCAAAATGGGTCACAAACTGGGGAGTCCAAATAAATATTTCCAAATCATCTACCATCATCTTTTTCAACAAACCAGACAGCATCTGACTACACGTACAAGAGAAAGAACTCACCTACGCAAGAGAAACCCAAACAAACCGAGGATTACAACCATATCAAGTTAATTTATGAAAAAACAGACCATTGGTCAAAGTATGGATTGAAAACACATCCATCTATAGTAGTAAGGCCAGTGGACAGAAAGGGAAATTCCAAGAAATCCCTGAAGTCTTCAGCAGTGTCAGCTATAGATGGATGACATCATTCTATCCACAACTGTCACTGTTCACATAGCTGAAAATGTCACAAAATGTGAATAATTCCCTTCTGTCCGCTGGACTAACACCTATATATGGTTGTGATTGAAACATGATCATCAAGTACCGGGCCTGCTGGCGTAGGTGATCATGTCTCTCCACAAATTTCGATCTTGACAGCTATCAATCATTTCTGTTGTTGACCTTCTGCCAAGCCATTCTCTTAAGCTGTCTGTTATTTTTTCTCTTTGCTTCCCTCTATCTCTTGGTCCCTCAATTTTCTCAGTTGTTACAATATATTCCAGTTGTTCTATTCTCATATACAGAATAACCACCTTGTTCATAATCTTCTCACGGAAATCATGATACATTGACTTGTGGTTTAATTCAGTGTTTATTTCCCACTTGTTTCAATCTAGACTGATTTTGTCTGATTGACCACAAGTCAATGTATCATGATTTCCGTGAGAAGATTATGAACAAGGTGGTTATTCTGTATATGATACACGGTGTGTGTGTATGAGCGTGCATGCGAACATATGTATGTGTAGGAGAAGAGAATTGGTTCATTTTCAGCTCCAAGCTGCAAGGTAAAAACATCAGATTGCAAACAACAGACGGTAAAGATGCATTTGGTAAGGAGATAGAATAAGTCCAAGAATAAGTCGTAGTTTATCTTGATCTTCTATAATTTTCTTTGGTTCGTTACCTTTACAAAACATATAAGCCAATAAAGGGAAGAATTTTCCTAGTCCTTTAGTAAGTAATAATTCCAGGCAGCCGTGATAGCTCAGTGGTTAGTGAACTGGACTACATAGGACAAGAGGTCGGGTTCGATCCTGATTCATGGCTTTCAGGTCCATCCAGTTTTAAATGGGTACCGGATTTTTTTCTGGGAAAGTCCAGCGGCATGGGCGTAATACCGACCATATTACTCCAGAATCATATGCCGAAAGTCTGTAAAAATTATGGTCACTAACACCATATTCCCTAAACGTCACGTGGTGTGACGGGGACTTTCCTTTACTTAGTAATAATTCCGCTTTTTTTTCATTTCTGCCCTAGCAGTAAGACTAGCAGAGGAGAAGATAGATGTGGCCTGCATACAAGAAACTCACCTTAATCCTCAGCATAGATTTACGATAAGGGGCTACAATACATTTGGACAGGGCTAGGGAAGGCCACAATAGTGAAATCCTTATACCTATAAAAAATATCATCCCAGCAAAACAGATAGATGTAGTTACAAACAAGGAGGCAGAAATCATCGGCACAGACTGATACATCAACTCCAGTAGCACAAGAATATTTAACATGTATTGTCCTAAAAACGGATTGCTCAAGCTGGAGTCAATGGAAATAACACCATCACAGTGTCTGGTAGTAGGAGACTTCACAGCCACTCTGAAAAATGGGAATATAAGGAAACCAACACTCAAGGTGAAGAATAGGAAAAAGACAACCTATTCCTCATAAACTCTAGAGGACCCCAAACCTACTACTCAAGAAGATGGAAAACAACATCAACTCCCGACTTAGCATTCACAACAGCAGACATGATAGCCAACCCGCCAACTGCAGAAGTGCAAGGAACAGAGAAGACCTTTATTTATAGCCTTTGTTGATTTCAAAAAAAGTGTTTGACACCGAGAGCAGAACGGGTTTATACAGGGTGCTAGAAAATGTCTGCCCACTTAAATCACTCAAGATGATCAAGTCATTTCAAAACAATATGTCTATCACCATCCAGTTGGATGGTAGATCTTCCCAGCCCTTTGAGATAAATTGTGGTGTCAAACAGGGATGTGTCCTTGCCCCTACCCCCTCTCTCTCTCTCTGCGATCATGGCTCAATCAGAGCAGGATTCCAGACTCTCACATGAAGTCAGCCGTCAGGTTAAGTATGTTGATCGCCCCCACAGATAGAACATCACAATTAGAGTCTGCCAGATCCACTCCGATTGAACACCCGCTAAAACGTTGCACTGTGTTCTGCGCCAGTGGCCCAGTGCATCCGATTTCAGCCAACATTTTATTCAGGTTTGCATTCCCGACTCAGGCCCGATTAACTGTTCACAGGTTTCGTTGAAACAGTTGTCCTGAGATTTGAGAGTGCAGTCTGACTCGTAGAACGTTTCATTGCATGTACAGTTCCCGGTTGACTGTACACAGATGTCGTTGAAACAGTTGTCCGGACATCTGAGAGTGCAGTCTGACCCGTAGTACGTTTCCTTGCACGTACAGTCTGCACTTTCCGGGTCACATATGATGTCACAGCCATCAGAACACGTCTGTTTGCACTGTAGCCCAATATTACCATTGGGACAAGTGTCATTACAGGTGTAGCCAGGATGTTTACATTGTAGGCATTTTCCTGATTTTTCCTCACAAAAAGGACAGACACTGAGACACGACCCGGAGCAGTCGTGTCCATAGATCCCATGTGAACAGTTGCCGTGACACGTACCGATGATGATGTTGCAGCCTTTGCAACACCCACTACACACTGCACAAAACGACCAAGAATGCCCGTCCAGAAAATAGGTGTCTGTAAATGTTTGCACCTCACACACCGTCAGTGCACTGTCAGCCTGCGAAATGGTCGATGAGAACTCAATCTTAATGTGTGCCATTGTCGCTTGTGTGATGACTACAATTGTATTCACAGAAATATTTGGGTATGATATATAATTATACTGAAACACTATGCCGCCACTGTCATTTGCCTTTAGAGTGGCATTCTTTACCCGAATCATAGTGCTAGCTCGATGATAGATTCGAATGGTGCGAGTCTTCTGGTGTGTGGCAAAGTTCAGATGCCAGTAAACAGAATTGGTTCCACTTCTCAATTGTGTGTGTGTGCAGTCATTGTCATAGAGATTGGTCTTTGTTTTGCCATTAACTGCGGCCTCTGGTCCACATCCGTCTTCAGTATAACAAGTATTAAATGTGTCGGTATGGTTTGTGTTCTGATTGAGAGCCACATTCCGACCCCCGCCAATGTAAATGGAGCAGATATTTGCAACTATCGCTCCTTCAATCCGTAACTTGTTGATCAGCCAATCTCCAGAGCAAAAGACATCAATCTCGTGCGAACTAACTACAAACCTTGATTCAATGTTACATGAGGCAGAACCATTTAGTTTTACCGTGAAACTGTCCGGATATGTTAAGTCATTCACATAAATCCTAAACCAGGAGAACAGCAAAGATTGATTGAGAGTTGCCTCAACTGATGTAGAATCTGTGTCCGGATTACATGTGGTTGTCGTTATCAAACAGGAAAGTAGGTTCAGATTTTTGGCGTATTTGTAAACGAGATCCATGTACTGACACTGGGGTCCGAAATATTCATGCTGACAACTGTCAATGTTTGGGCATGTCCCTGTAGTTTTGTCACAAACTGCGTCATTATAGCAGTGACATTGTAACGTACAATTTGCCCCTAACCAACCGTCTGCACAAGTTAGGTCATTGGCTTCCAAGGTCGCGTACGAAGCCAGCAGAATAAAGGCTTGATCTACAGCTGTGGTTAACGAACTATGTACAAACATGTATTATCAAACCAGTGGTCACATTTCTAAAAATCCGCCAACTCGCTGTGATAACAGTTAGCGTGATGTTCAAAGAAAACATTGTTTACACAATGCCACGAACGCGAACAGCTTCCATCATGGTGCGTTCCATGACGTCATCTCGCCCCTACCCTATTCGGAATATTTTTTGCTGCCCTTCTACACAATATGTTTCAAACCATCTCTGGAGACATTTACATCTGTACAAGGTCTGACAGCCCCTTATTTAATTTAGCACATCTAAGGTCAAAATTTAAAATGACTGAAACCCTAATCAAGGAACTTCTATTCACTGATGATGCTGCACTGGTTGCTCACGATGAGTCCGTCCTGCAGTCAATGACTGACTATCTAAATCATATGATTTATTCTCCCCGTCAATAAGTATCTAGAAGACTATGATGCTTCAACAGGGGGGAGCCAGTCCTGCAGTGATATCATTAAATAACACACCCCTTAAATCTGTGAGAAAGTTCTCCTATGTCATTCTATGGAGACTTCAGCCGTCTCCCTTGAAAAAGAAATAAATTCTCAAATAAGAAAGACAGCTTCCATATTTGGTAAACTTAAAGATAGAGCATGGGCCAACACCAAACTTACACTCAGGAGTAAGATTCAATTTTACCAAAGTTGTGTGCTCAGTATACTTCTATATGGATCAAAAACTTTGACTACCTATGCAGAGAAAGATAAAAGGTTAAACAGCTTTCATGCGTGTTGCCTTCGAAAGATTATAAATACAAAATGGCATTAACCAACTCCAATGTCTTACAACAAGCCAAACACCCATCCATCATGGCAACATTTAGGAGTCGGCGACTAAGGTGGCTGGGTCATTTAAGAAGAATGACAAACAATCGTATTCACAAACAAATATCCAATGGACTTATAGACGGAAAGAGACCAAAGGGCAGATCAGTGGATACTTCTTTGGGTAAATTCACTATCAGTGAAAGGAGCTGAGAGGATCTGACTGCAGATCAAAACACATGAGGAACAAAAATAAAAAATAACACAGCAACATTCGAGGCAGTGCTGATATAAAATCCAGAAGACAAAAGGCGCAGGAGAAAGGAGGCGAGGCCAGTTACCACAAACAATGTTTGTGGGAAGGCCCCGGTATCACTGTAAACAAATTAAAATCCATAATTGCACAACCACCCGTGCCAGTGGAATCATCTGAATTAGTATCTCATCTCCCAAACAAAGAACAGTAGCTATAGTCCCCATCATAGCAGTCTCAGCACACGCCAAAAAAAAAAGACATAAGGTGAAATCGCACAGAAAGTAAACACAGCCATCTGTTCCCCGTCATACAATACACCATTCATTGTAAGCAATCGGAATATCGAAACACGATCAAAACGGATAAAACACTCAGCTCACGGTGTGCACAGTGCACTTAACTCAGTAGCTCCTGCAGCAAACCGGACTTGGAATATGAGATAACTGCAACAAGGAACACTTTTTAGACACAGCCTTAGTAGTATAGCAGGAAGGATTTGGCCCGAATTTAGCGCTAAATTAACAAAGATATATAGTAGGCGCATTTCGCGCCTAATGTACACGAGGCTCAGGGGGAGTTAACCATGACTGCTCGTGTCCGGATGTTGACCTCTGGTCCCGGTGACCCGGAAGTGACCTGTTTATGTCTGTTGTGTGCTGACTGTGGAGTTTTTGATGTAATTGATCGATAGTGATAGGTTAGTAGATTATACAACATCAATGAAAAACAATCAATATAAAACAGAAATCAAAAGATATATTTTATTCTTTTATTATCTCAATAGGTGTATAACATACAGTTGATAGTATATCAAATTACAAAAATATTTAGTACACTGAGTAAATATATAGTACAAGGATAACATTTATTTATAGCTATGTAGTTGGGTGTCTGCTTAGCGTTGTGCCATTAATGAAGCATAAGGGTGAAACAGTTAGAGATCGTTGGTCAGTCTAAGCTGGTAGTGTAAAGAGTTAAATATGTTCCTTGGTGTTAGTGGTTCGCTATCTCTCTCTCTCTCTCTCGCTCCCTCTCCATCTCTGTCTCTTTCGCTCTCGCTATCTCTCTCTCGTTCTCTCTCCATCTCTGTCTCTCTCGCTATCTTTCGCTATCCCTCTCCATCGCTCTCTCTCGCTCCCTCTCCATCTCTGTCTCTTTCGCTCTCGCTATCTCTCTCTCCATCGCTGTCTCTATCTCTTGCTATCCCTCGCCATCGCTCTCTCTCGCTCCCTCTCCATCTCTGTCTCTTTCGCTCTCGCCATCTCTCTCTCCATCGCTGTCTCTATCTCTCGCCCTCTCCATCGCCCTCTCTCTCTCTCGCTCCCTCTCCAGCTCTGTCTCTTTCGCTCTCGCCATCTCTCTCTCCATCGCTGTCTCTATCTCTCGCTATCTCTCACTCTCCCTCTCCATCACTGTCTCTTTTGCTCTCGCTCGTTCCCTCTCCATCTCTTTCTCTCTCGCTATCTCTCGCGCTATCTCTCTCTCTCTCTCGCCCCTTCCATCGCTGTCTCTTTCGCTCTCGCTCGTTCTCTCTCCCTCGCCATCTCTAGCTATCTCTCTTCATCTCCATCGCTCTCTCTCTCGCTCCCTCTCCATCTCTGTCTCTTTCGCTCTCGCTATCTCTCTCTCTCTCCGTCTCCATCTCAGTCTCTTTCGCTCTCGCTATCGATCTCGCTATCTCTCTCTCCCTCTCCATCGCTGTCTCTATCTCTCTCCCTCGCCATCGCTCTCTCTCTCTTGCTCCATCTCCATCTCTGTCTCTTTCACTCTCGCTATCTCTCACTCTCCCTCTCCATCCCTGTCTCTTTCGCTCTCGCTCATTCCCTCTCGTTCTCTCTCCATCTCTGTCTCTCTCGCTATCTCTCTCTCTATCTCTCTCTCCCTCTCCATCTCTGTCTCTTTCGCTATCGCCTTCGCTATCGCTCGTTCTCTCTCTCCCTCTCCATCTCTCTTTCTCTCTCCATCACTGTCTCTATCTCTCTCGCCATCTCTCTCCCTCTCTCACTTGCTCCTTCTCCATCTGTCTCTTTCGCTCTCGCTATCTCTCTCTCCCTCTCCATTGCTGTCTCTCTCGCTCTACGTTATTTTAGACATCCACATACCAACAATTTTCTTAAAAATCACTTTATGATTGTTACCCCCTTACCATTTTTTAGGGATACGCCCATAAAATCGGTAAAAATCGTAAATTTTTACTCTAGGCATACCCCAAACTTTATTTTAGACATCCCCATTGCAAAAATTTACATTAAAAACCACTTTTAGGATTTTTACCCCCTTATCATTTTTGAGGGTTACGCCCATGAAATCGATAAAAAATTGAAATAGATAGCGAGAGCGAAAGAGACAGAGATGGAGAGGGAGCGAGAGAGAGAGAGCGATGGAGATGGAGAGAGATAGCCAGAGAGACAGAGATGGCGAGGGAGAGAGAACGAGAAAGAACGAGCGAGAGCGAAAGAGACAGCGATGGAAGGGGCGAGAGAGAGAGATAGTGCGAGAGATAGCGAGAGAGACAGAGATGGAGAGGGAGAGAGAACGAGCGAGAGCAAAAGAGACAGTGATGGAGAGGGAGAGATAGCGAGAGATAGAGACAGCGATGGAGAGAGAGATGGCGAGAGTGAAAGAGACAGAGCTGGAGAGGGAGCGAGAGAGAGAGGGCGAGAGATAGAGACAGCGATGGAGAGAGAGATGGCGAGAGCGAAAGAGACAGAGATGGAGAGGGAGCGAGAGAGAGCGATGGTGAGGGATAGCAAGAGATAGATACAGCGATGGAGAGAGAGATAGCGAGAGCGAAAGAGACAGCGATGGAGAGGGAGCGAGAGAGAGCGATGGAGAGGGATAGCGAAAGATAGCGAGAGAGACAGAGATGGAGAGGGAGAGAGAGAGAGAGAGATAGCGAACCACTAACACCGAGGAACATATTTAACTCTTTACACTACCAGCTTAGACTGACCAACGATCTCTAACTGTTTCACCCTTATGCTTCATTTATGGCACAACGCTAAGCAGACACCCAACTACATAGCTATAAATAAATGTTATCCTTGTGGTATATATTTACTCAGTGTACTAAATATTTTTGTAATGTTATATACTATCCACTGTATGGTATATATCTACTGAGGCAATATAAGAAAAAAATATATCTTTTGATTTATGTTTTATATTGATCGTTTTTCATTGATGTTGTATAATCTACTAACCTATCACTATCGATCAATTACATCAAAAACTCCACAGTCAGCACACAACAGACATAAACAGGTCACTTCCGGGGTCACCGGGACTAGAGGTCAACATCCGGACACGAGCAGTCATGGTTAACTCCCCCTGAGCCTCGTGTACATTAGGCGCGAAATGCGCCTACTATATATCTTTGTTAATTTAGCGCCTAAATTTGGGGCCAAATCCTCCTGCTATACTACTACTAGCCTTTAATGGTTCTTGCCGCCTATCCACCATATTCAAAAGAAGTTCACGTCCTCTTGAAAATGATGATCGTCATTTTTTTTTAATGAATAGCACTTGATGATGATAGGACATCGTTTTTGTCTCCAAATCTGAACATATGAAACACAGTTAGTCGTCAGATTATCCTCATTGCACATCGAACAACAGACTGTAAGATCTCCCCGGCAAAGTGAATTTGAATCTGAAATGCTGAACCAGTTCACAAGTCTACCCGCGATCTCACAGTAGTTCTCTTGAATCTAGACAACATCCCTCCTGACTAACATGAAACTCTGGGAGTCACACTGGGGCTGCAAAGTCATGAAAAAAACTATGTTTTTTCGCCCTTCATACCAAGGGATGAGAAGCAGTCATTTCAGAAGCTGATTACTTGGTATAACAAATTATAGATTGCTCGTAATTAACAAGTTGCTGCACGTCGATAGATTTATTTGATAATTTCTCACAATAAGTTAGTTAATCTAGATCCTTAGTGCTTGGCATATCTTACAGTCAGGGTACAAAGCGGAGCAGAGTTATGTTTGCTTTAGACAAAGATGAGACCTTGAGATCAGATTTTTCCTGGATAACACATAATCCCCACATTCCTTTGCCCCGGCTCATGTTATGGAAAGGGCATCATTACCATGTACCCTTTTAAGTGAACTGCAGTGACACATCAATTTATTTATCGCCCTAGATTGAGAACCTATAATAAATTTCTATCACATACAACAATTGTTTTCTTGACAGACTGTCTGTAACAAACACTAGTGGATGGATATGTCTATCCAGTATTGGCAGATTCAGCCACAAGAGAAGCTATTCAGCAAAACAGCATCCAACATAAGACATTAATATTTTATCAGGCCGCTGATTAATCATGATTGCTTGCTACCAACCGCGCCACAGGTTAAATATATAGTATATATTATATTTTAAAATTGTATAAATTCAAGATTGAGGAACCCCCCCCCCTCCTTATCATATGTTTTAATTAACTTCCACTTTTTTTACCTACCATAGCTTTCACATATCAGTTCCTTATACCTTCGACCTGCATTGGCAATGTGATACAGACATTTCAGAGCCTCTTCCTTCTCAGTTTCTTTTGCCTGCTTTAGACCAATAATTTCAAGAATAGTTAGAATTCCACCAACTTCCATGAATTCTGCCATGAACTTGTGCCTAGATACAGTAAAATAAACAACACACTTGTTTTATGATTTTACATTTTTTTTTATCTAGAACATACATGTATATTTTACAACAGCATAACATGTTTATGCAAAGTGTTAGATCTTCTAGAAGACCAGTCCCTGAAACAGAAGGGTAAGTAGCCTCTGCTCGATGTTGGCAGCTGCCATGACCTTCAGGCGGATAATCCTTTGTGGAATTTTGTTATCACATGGTCGACGTGGTCCCGAAAACACAGGCTGCGATCAAACTTAACTCCGAGGTATGTCATCACCCTGTACCTGGTCACCTCATGAGCCAATTCGTACCACTGTTTTCCATGTTAATGATATGATGGTTAAGTGAGAACAATATTTCTACCACTAGCAGTTTTCGAAAAGTGAAACCAACGCCTCTTACGATCTTCCAAAGAGTCGTTTTTGATATTTCAACATCACATTCTAATTGCAGTCGAACTTTAAGTTTGCACAGTGTAACAAGTTGAATCGGTTCAAACATTTTCAAAATTTCACATCTAATAACATATTTGTCAAAATCATCAACTTTCATTTTTCTTCCTTGCTTGACCGTCGCCTCTGCAGAGTCCAAATTCTGTCCTATCCATCGATTGAAAGACTTTCTATATTTAGAGGTTCTGTTTTCTGGTTTTTTGATATTGTAATATAACTGACCCCTTTTTAGATTCCTTGCAAAAGTGCCCGTACAATAACACCGTTACCTTTTGCAGAGTGATGAATTTACACTTTAAACTATTTATGGTTTTAAAAATCAAGTAGGCACTTCACAACAGCTTACAAATTATCACATATAAAGGAATATACATTAATAGTAAATATTTTGTCAAAATATGCCTCTGATTCAAGATGGCGGCTGTGTGTGGACAGTGTTTTCCGTTACAGCATGTGATGTTTCGAAATACGCCGGTTACACGCGGTGTGATTCTTGGGATTAATATTCGTTGCGGTGACGGCACTCGATGATGGTGATGAAACAAATAACAGCAGGGCTGAAACTAAGAATAGCAAAATGTTACATCTTCTCAATATTCCTGTATGGTGCAGAAACATGGACATTAGACAAGAAAACAAAACAGAAAACTGAAGCCTTTGAAATGTGGATTTATAGAAGAATAGGTCGAATTGGATGGAAAGAAAAGAAAACAAACGATGAAGTTTTAAAACAACTAAAAATAAAATGAGAACTACTAAACACAATTCAAACAAGACAAATGTGATTTTTGGGCCATGTTAAAAGACACAACAGCCTACTAAAAGTAATCTTGGAGGGGAAAATACAAGGTAAAAGAGGCAGAGGCAGACCAAAACTAACATGGACGAGTAACATCAAAAGATGGACAAGTCAATCTATGACAACCTGCACCATCAAAGCAAGAAACAGAGTGGAATGGCGATCCATGGTAGCTAACCTTTGTTGCGGAGATGGTACTCAATGATGATGACTAAATGCCAGAAGACGAATATGAAAACTACAAGTACCAAAGAGCATCGATATGTGCGCGCCAGGATATGAGTCCCCAAGAAACAGCTAACAAGCAGCTCTTGCAGATTGAACGTACAAAACAAATATATGAAACACACAAAGAAAATGACAAAAACAGACAAGCAATCTTTGAAAGCAGAGATAACGCTCGCAGATTTGACAAACTCAGTGAGAGCAATGCAAACGAGCAAAACACCTGAACCGGACGATTTCACAGTAGAGTTCTACCAACATTTCCTCCCTGCTCTATTCCCGCTCTTCCTGCGGGTTGTTGCTGACTTTCGCCCAAGGACAGCTACGTCAGAGTACGAATCCACCACACTTCTTCACCAAAATAAAATTTACAAGACACAGCTGAAAAACTACAGACCTATATCGTTACTAAATGTTGACTACAAGATCTTCACCGCGACTAGGGTTTCTTCCAAGGGGTTGCCGGAATTTATATAGAAAGTATCCAGTAATATCTATGAAAGATTATGAGAATTATAATAATGAACATGAAAAAACATATATGAAGTTTTTAGTAACGGAAAATACAGAATTGAGACTTTCAAATCAAGGCTGATAGTACTAATTGTATAGCTTTTTCTATGAAAAAATTCTGATGTATGTTCAATAAAAAATTTTAATTTTCAGATATCAGTTTCAGTTTTAAGCTGATAGATAGGTCATCCTCACTCACCTCTCTGCACATAAATTACTTACAATAAATTTCAATTATGTAGGACCTGGTATTTATTTTCAAACCAAGACAGTTTTCCTTTTTGAGGTTGTGCTTATTGTTATTAGAAAATAAAGTAATAATTGGGATACCAGGCTTTCATAATGAGTGGTAAGTGCACTGTTCTGTCATATTTTACAACATCTATGAAAAAGATGAAGCCTCATACACATTTTTTACACCGTGCTTTTCAAATTCTATTTATCTATCTATTGACCTTTCGAGCCGTAGCCGTAGCAGACCGATAGGGTATAAACCCATGTACTCTTTTTCTTATCTAAATTTGTATTCGAGCAGTTTTCAATCCTTGTAAAGATCTTTTATCAAATCTCGCCATTTGTCTCTGTTCTGTGCAAGCAACTCAATCTCATTGAGGGAGTCGATTCCTGATGCTCTTGCATCTCTGATCAATGTTCTTCTCATTGTCTCTCTGGGTCGGCCTCTTTTCCTCTTACCTGTTGTTTCCCACATGAGGGCTTGCTTTGTTATTAGGTTATTAACTCTCCTCATCACATGTCCAACATATGACCATCGTCTTTTCTTTATTACTGAAGATATTAGTGGTTGATTGGTAATTTCTCTAATTTCCTCGTTTGTTCTGAATTCGTTCCACGCTATACCAAGTATTTTCCTTAGACATTTATTTTCCATATTCGTTCAACTTTGTTTCTATGTCTCTTGTTGTTTTCCAGCTCTCACATGCATACACAAGGGTGATAGTACATTTTATTTGAATAGTCTTAAGTTTTGTGTTTATGCTGATGAGTTTTGATTTCCACAACTTTTCAAGGCTTCTGAAAGACATTGGTGCTTTAGCTATTTTGATTCTAATTTCTTTACTTGTACCTTCAAATTAATCTCTGTGAAAAAATCACTCTACAGCCCTCTTATTCAGAAAACTACCATAGCAACATTTTCTCATGATCCAGTACCAATATCAACTGCTAGTTCATCTGAACTTTGATGGAAGCTAGCTTTAAGCAGATGTATAATTTTATTTATTCTTGGACAGATAAATACATATCGCTTGTTTTTAAAAAAAATTAAGATTGAGGTGGAGATTTTTGTTATGTTTGTACCAAGTGCTATATGAAAGACGCTAACATACCTCAGAAAACCAAAGTGTCTTTATTAATGTACATGTCACTAATTATAAGAAAACAACAGGCACTACTGGGAAATAAAAAAAAAATCTTCACTCTTTCCTCATTTGCCTTTCAGCATAGATCATCATCATCATCGAGTGCCTTCTCCGCAACGAAGGTTGGTTACCATGGATCGTCATTCTACTCTGTTTCTTGCTTTGATGGTGCAGGCTGTCATAGATTGACTTGTCCATCTTTTGATGTTACTCGTCCATGTTAGTCTTGGTCTGCCTCTGCCTCTTTTACCTTGTATTTTTCCTTCCAAAATTACTTTTAGTAGGCTGTTGTGTCTTTTAACATGCCGCAAAAATTTCATTTGTCTTGTCTTAATTGTATTTAGTAGTTCTCTTTTTATTTTCAGTTGTTTTAAAACTTCATCGTTTGTTATCTTTTGTTTCCATCCAATTCTACTTATTCTTCTATAAATCCACATTTCAAAGGCTTACATTTTCTGTTATGTTTTCTTGTCTAATGTCCATGTTTCTGCACCATACAGGAATATTGAGAAGATGTAACATTTTGTCATTCTTAGTTTCAGCCCTGCTGATATTTGTTTTGTTGTTAGTATATTTTTCATGGCATTAAAATTACTTTTTGCCATACCTATTCTTTTGTTTATTTCAATTTTGCATTTTCCATCATTGGTTATAGTATGTCCCAGGTAGTTGTAGCTCTGGACTGTCTCCAGATGTATTCCCTCAACTGTGATATTTAATTGTAGGTCTTGAGAATTTTCTTTGTTTATGATCATAGTTTTAGTCTTTTTGATATTCATTTCTAGTCCATATGTTTTGCTTGTTATGTTTATCACATTAAGCAATTGTTGTAGGTCTTTAGGATTTTCTTCTAGTAGAACAGTATCATCAGCATATCTCAGATTATTGATTACTTTCCATTAATGTTTAGGCCTGGTATCTGAGATTTTCAGCATAGAAGGGAGATATAATTTGTGGTATTTTGTTCTTCTTTTCACCTTTGCTGTTGATATGTTTCCTATTGTTTGAATATTCCGCCAATCAATCTTTTTCGTGGTCAGCCCTGGGGTCTGGTGTTCTCGCAACGTTTATTGAAGGCTCGCTGTGTTGTGTTTTGATCTTTCTGCCTTGTCACATGGCCAAACAATTTTATTTCTTGTTTCTTTATATATTCTATGACGGAGATTATCCCTAGCTTTTTTCTCAGTTCTTCATTTCTGATCTTATCTCTCAGGCTGATTCCTGTCATTCGTCTATTACATTTAATCTCAATAGGTTATTTTTTAAAATTGTTTTTGCATCTAGAGTCCACCACTGGCATTGGTAGCACAACATTGGGATGAAAATTGTATTGTAGACTGCCAGTTTTGCCTCTGGTGTTATATACTTGTTGGACAATAGTGGTGATAATTGTCCAATGATTTGACAAGCTTTGTTGCATCTTGAATCTATTTCTTATATTTATGAAATTGTCGTTTGTCACTAGACTTAGTTATTTATATTCCTCTACTTGTTTTAGTTGTCTGCCATCTATAGTTTTGCTGATGTTCTTGGAGACCTTCTATTTTTGCATATATTAGTGCCTGACTGTCGACAAATTCGACTCGTTGATCTCCTCTGTCTGTGATGGGTTGACTAATTTGCATATTTAAATAGTGTATGTAAGTAATAAACAGTAGGGATGATAGAACGCAACCCTGTCTTATACCTGGCCTAACTTCTAAGTGGTCTGTGTAATCTGCTGCTGTTCTGACTGTGCAGATACTGTTTATGTAGAGACATTTAATTATGTTGGTTAGATGTTGGCTTACTCCGTAAGTTGTTAGTATCTCCCACAGTTGTTCTCTGTTTACTCGGTCGAATGATTTTTCCTGGTTAATAAAAGCTATGTATACATTTTCATAGTGTTCTGCCATCTTTTCTGCTAGCTGTTTTAAGATGAATAGAGTGTCAGTACATCCCCTGTTCTTTTGCAACTCCATTTGAGAATCTGGCTACTGTAGTTCTGTTATTGGTCTCAGCATTTTTTCCACAATTTTGGCATATAATTTTCCTACATGGCTGAGAAGTGATATACCTTTATATTGATTGCAGTCTCTCTTGCTGTCTTTATTTCTCCATATTGGTACGATGATTGCTTGTTGACAGTCTTCTTGGGCTTTGTTGGTGCCATGCTGTATTGAATATTCTGTACGGCCATGTAATTCCTGTTTTTCCTGCTGCTGCTATTATTTCTACTGGTATGTTATCTATCCCCAGTGCTGTATTTTGTGCATATTTGATTACTTCTTCAATTTCCTCTTTCATGATGTTGGGTTCAGTGTTTGTACATTCGTGTATGTTTTTATTGGCAGTTGGTGCCATGTTAAATAGGTCTTTAAAATATTATTTCCACTTCTGTTGAATATGTTGATTATGCGTTATTGGCTGTCCATCTTTGCCATTTATGAGATCAGCAGTATTGTGATTTTCTAATCTCACCCTTTTTTGCTTTTACTGCTTTGTAGAAATCTCTTGTGGCTGTCTTGAAGTCCCTGCTCATATTTTGTCCAACTTCTGTCAATGTGTTTTGCTTAGCTTCTTTGATCAAAATTTTAACTTATTTCCGAACTAAGGCATAATTTAAATATTCTTCTTGGTTCTTATTCTCCCTCCAATCTTCTGTCTTGAGTTTCCTTCCACATA
Source organism: Megaustenia siamemsis (assembly GCA_032433765.1). Taxonomy (NCBI): domain Eukaryota; kingdom Metazoa; phylum Mollusca; class Gastropoda; order Stylommatophora; family Ariophantidae; genus Megaustenia; species Megaustenia siamemsis. Next base: position 61,140,846 of record JAVIAB010000139.1, read on the forward strand.
CTGTTTTTGAGACGTTGATTACTGTTTTCTTAAATTGTTTCCATTCTTCTACTATGCCTACTTCGTTAAGGAGTTTCCTGAATTCCTGTTAGATTTTTTCTAGGGTTTTCCTAATTCTTGAACTTTTAATCGCTTTATTTTTATTGTCTGTTCTTTTTGCTTCTTTTGTTTGTTTGCATATTGTTTTCTTTGTATATGGCTGTCTGAGTGTAATCATAACCATTTTATGGTCTGTGATATTAGGGATAGCTCTGCTGTCGGTTTTCTTGTTCTGTTTTCTTGTTAGCATAAAATCTATCTGGCTTCTGCATGTTGTATCATTCCACTTGTACCAGTAGTATAATTATGACTCTTTGTGTTTGAAGAATGTGTTGTTGATAAACAAATCATTTTGATTACATAACTCCAGCAGTCTGCTTCCACTTTCATTTATTTAAGCCTGTCTTTTCGCCAATGGTCCCAGGATATCTCTGTTCTCACTGTTAAGTTTCCAAGCTTTCCATTAAAATCCCTCATCACTAACATATTGATGCTTTCATTAGTCTTGTTGACAATTTCATTTAGTGTTTCATAGCATTCTTCATTGTCTTTTTCATTGTTGTTACATGGTACATAAATCTGTATGTAAGTTGTTTTTCGGTCATTTTCTAGTAGTCTGGTTGTGATTATTCTTTCTGAGTAAAAACAAAACATGATTCTTCTAAATATCATAAAATTGTAATCAAGGAAGATAATCTCTGTATACTGTGTGAAAAGATAACTAATCCCTCTATCCTACATCAGCAATTCAAAGCTGACATTGAAGAAAATAGGTATAGTATAAGTATTTTGATGAGAAGTTTATATTTCCTACTTAAAGAGGAGATAGTTCACACAACTAAATATGAACACATTGTGAGAAATGTTATGGTACCATGTATTAAGAGTTTAAGTGACTGGCTTCAGAAACAGAGTGAACTACTTACCTGCTGCAGTAAAGATACAGTTTGTAAAATGTTACAATGCATAGGAGAGATACTTGTTGAACAGTTTGCTACTGGAATTAAGGGCAAACCATTTGCTTTACTAGATGATGAATCAAAAATCATTGCCAACAAATTTTAATTGTCTATACGTGTGAGATATGTGACAGATTGTGGAGAAATTAGAGAGACGTTTTTGTGCATAATTCCACTTTAAAATACAACAGCTGAAACATCACAAAATGCATTGAAAGTGAAATAAATAAATGAGGTATGTCATTTGGTAATCTTATTATTTGTGGTTTCAATGGAGGTTCTACAAAACAAGAAGTGGTTTTCTGTGACATAAAACAAAAATGTTAAACGATCCTATGCTGAAAATTACAGAGGCTATAGATGTGCACTGGCTCAGTCATGATTAACACCATTCACACATCATCAAGAAATGTTATGGGTTAATCATGATGACAGGTGAGCATTTACATAAGGATGGGGCAGATCTAGCTTCACTGGCTTTAGGATTACTTCTCGAAATGGAAAAATCTACTTTCATGTTAACACTTTGCCTGTTGGTGGAGATACTGGGTTTCTAATTTATGCAAGTGCTTGAAGAAGCAGGAATGTCAGTTAGTATTAATACCACAACTAATTTCAAGCACATCTTTACACTTAAAATCAATATCTGCGGATGTACAGAAAGCAGAAAAACACAAACATAGTGATTTTACCGCAACATAAATAACTGAAACATAATGTATCACATATCCAAACAATAAAAACAGATTACAAAACTTCTTTGCAGGCACTTGCTAAATTCACAGATACTGTAATAATTTGTTAAATGAACAAAAGGTTTAGTAAGCAAGTCTTGGAATTCATTTCAGTACGTTCATTTTTTAAATAAATTCAATATATTCAGCAGATAAAAGAGTCAGACATTAACACTCTGTGTCAGTATTTGCATGACACAAAATCAAGATCATTTGTAAGCAGATCTGAAGTCTGAAATATTTGACCTCAATTATGAAATGACAATGTATCATGACCATTAAAATATATTCTTCAATTGGTTATGAAGAACTGAAAAATAATTAGTGTACAAATATAGACTGTATCAATATCATCAGCCACTGTTGAAAGGTCATTCAATGCTAAGAACAGAATAATGACTCCACTAAGAAACTAGCTAGGAATAAGATCACTGCATGAGGATTTCTATTGATGGAGAAGAGATTTCAAGTGAAGAATACTTATGCAAATTCTGGAGCACCATGCCATTGAAAAACAAAGGAGAGTATGTCTGCTTTAAATATGGACCCAAACAAGGGATAGGTAAGTGAGATATATTATTTACGACTTTAAATTGTCTTTCCTTTAAATATTTTCCCCATCACAAAATGCAAGACATCTACAAACAACTCATCAAACAACAAGAACCAACACTTCAAGGAAGAATCAAATGGGACTACACATAATTTCACAAGAACTACAAAAACACTTCCAAAAACCTGTATGAAAAAAACATCAGCCGAAAAGAGCCAAGGAGGTCACCTACATGCTGATCTACAACATGACACCAGATTATCCACATGTAGGTAGCTGCCAGCTGTGCACTGGGAACCCACAAAAAAACTATGAAGAGCATATATCCTACAGATGTCCCACAGTAGGACCAACAATAAAAGCATTACAACACATAGAAATGCAAACAAACAGACAAGAGACATGTTCAAAGTGATTATAACCAACACTTTACCTATAACAACAACAGAAGAGATTCATAGTAAATTAATTCTACTATTAGGTTAGTTTTGATATCTATTGTGGGCTTGCCACACTGCAACAAAATACCAGAATAGGAAATTTAATTTCTTTAATTTGTTCTTTATTTTACATTTACACACTGTGAGTCGCGCTAGCTCAGTGGTTAGGGAACTGGACTACAAAGGACAAGAGGTAGGGTTTAATCCCAACCAACGGCTTCCAGTTCACCTAGCCTTTAATGGGCACCAGATTTTTTTCTGGAAAGTACAGCGGCACGGGCATAATACCGACCACATTACCCCAAAAATCATGTGCCGAAGGTCTGTAGAATTTATGGTCACTAACACCATATTACCTATACGCCACTCGGCATGACGGGGGTACTTAACTTTTTCTTACATTTACACACTAAACAAAAATGTCCATTATAAAATTAGTATAGCATCTCAAAAGTACATACCTTCTACCATGTAGAACTTGTCACATTTTTGTCACATGAAAAATTTATTTCAATTTCAATATTACAATTTTTTTCCAATGTACAATTCCATTTCCAAATTTTAGAACATGATTGTTAAATTTAAAATACAAAATAATAATTTTAAAAAAAACCAAACAGCACCAAAAAGACAATTAAAAAAAAAAAGAGAAAAATAAAAAAAAAAATAAAAGAAGAGTAATCTTTTTCTAGCAATTAAAAAAGGATAATAATAATAAAATAAAGGTCCTTCAAATGAAATAATTTTAAAGTGCAATGTCTTGGTAAATCAATGGTTACAAAAGCCTACCATGAGGGACCTGAAGTAATTTCATTCACTTTTTAAAAAATAATTAAATGTTTCAACCTCAAGCCATATTATACTTTAAATATTATATATATATTTTATATTATACCATATTATACTTTAAAATAAAAATAAATACATTTTTTAAATGTTTGTAGAGAAATTTCCTATAAAATTATTTAATTAAAAAATACTTCAGTGTCAATTTTTCATATACATACATGCAGAAAGTACAGAGCAAAACCTTCAGTTTTAAAACCACTTTTATGATTATTCTCTGCGGCAATCACCCCTGGTCTCAGCAGCGAGGCCCGGCTTGAAACGTTAGTTACCCATCGACAGAAAAAACATGAGTACCTCCGAAGTTGGAGTTATCTGCCTGTGTGGCGAGGGGTCCCTGTGCACACAGCTGCCAGGGTAAAATGGATTAACACGCAAAATTCAGTTCCTAGTCTCTAGGGACTTCGTCAGAGTTTAAAGCTGGCGAACACAACAACAACAAAACCACCAGAGTATCATGTTCACCTTGACCTTAGCAGTAGGTAAGGGGACCCAAAAACAATCCAAACCAGCCAGCTCAGCACCCTCAAAAAGGTACCATAGCTACAAGGGTAGTGACTAGAGCATTGGGGTTAAAACACTAATTCAGAAATTAATTTAAAAAAGGCTGTGTTCTGAGTTTTCTATTGTCAACTATATGCTTCACACACAAATAAGCTGAAATGCTTGAGTTGTTGATACACAACAAGGGATGTAACAACACGAGTAGTAGTTGCCCAAGGTTTGGTTGAAGACAATATTTATAAATAAACAAATATTTATTCGGTGGAACTCTGAGGTGAGAGACAAACATAAATTATATTGAGTCACATATATTTTTACAACACTTAGAAAATGCCACAGAAAAAAAACCACAAAGAATAAATGACAAGAAGAAACAGAATTTGAATCCTTGACCCTTGGCACAACACCTTGCCATCAAAGACCTGCTTGCACTTCAGTACCAAAAAGAAAAGGAACCATTGCTGGCATGTTTCACCACATGACATAACCATCAAGTGAGGGACAAAACTAAAACCAAGTAAACGGACAGCTCCAAAGAAGTAGTTTTGTACACAAAACTAAGCTTATACACAAACAATTTGTACAAACACCATGCAACATTGTTAATTAAATGTCTTTTGCCATTCTTTGATATTTTATATATTTTAATTGAAAATAATTCTAATCGTGGGTCAAAATGGATGAATGATTCTGTCATGCCTTAAAGAAAAATGGTAAGAAAGGCAATGTCTCTTGGATCTAGCTATTTAAAAATGGTATGGTGAAATTGACCATCCTGTCTACAATGATAAATAGTGGTGAAAAAGAGGCTAAAAGAAGTGGCAAAAGAAGTGACTGTTCTGGCTGTAAATAGTATTCTTAAGTATTATTATAGGTGCTGAAAAAATAAAGTCTTACACAATCCCTGTCTTACACCTGATCTAACTTCGAAGTGGTCTGTGTAGCCTGCTGCTGTTCTGACTGTGTAACTGCTGTTGATATAAAAACTTTTAATTAGGCTGATTAGATGTTGGCTTACTTCGTAAGTTGTTAGTATCTCCCACAGTTGTTCTCTATTTACTCTGTTGAATGTTTTTATTGGTTTGGCAAATTTCACAAAATGTATTATAACTGATTTGCAGGTTGGGTAGAAATGTTATAATAGATTTGTTAAAATATAGGATAAAGAAGAAACAATTTGGGGATTTTTAAAAACTGATGTTATATCAGGATTCTCATTTTAACCAGTCTAGGTATAAGTGGATTCTACTATATATTGTGCAGGCAGACTGTAATTTGGACAATAATAGTTTAGAAAACATAACATAAAATCATAATAAATGGATAAGAACTAGAAACAGTTGTTAAATTTAAATACTTAGGATCAATTGTCAGCGATGAAGGTACAAAACCTGAAATATGAACTATCTATCTAGTGTCCTTTCGAGCCAAAGACGGCACATTGGGCAAAAATTCTAGTCTTTTGTCTGACGATTCTTCAACTCTCAACTGTAAATTTGGTGTCCACACAGGCTAAACATTACTAAGCTATGTTGCACAGAATCTGCATTGTGATTCACCACATGGCTTTCTACTGGGCGAGTTGTCAATCTCTGTGAGGGAGCTGATGCCTGCTGTTGTTGCCTCTTGTTTTAATGTTCTTTTTATGTTTCTTTCAAGTCTGCCTCTTTTTCTTTTACAAACTTGTTCCCATTTAAAGAACCTGCTTTGAGATTCTGTTGTAGTCTCTTCTCATCACATGGCCAATATATGACCACCTTCTATTTTTGGATGCTTTGTCATTTCTGCAATAGTCTTGAACTCATTCCATGGTATATAAAATATTTTCCTCAGACATTTGTTTTCAAATGCATCCAGTTTATTTTCTATTTTTTTAAAGTTGTTTTCCAGCTCTTCCATGAATAAGTAAGGGTTTACATACATCTGATTTGAAAATCCTGAGCTTTGTTTTTGCGCTTAGTTATTTGATTTCCATATTTTATCAAGGTTTCCGAAAGTCATTGCCGCATTTGCTATTCTGATTCTAAATTCCTTATTTGTGTCTCCTTCTTGACCTATGTAGCTTCCAAGATATACAAAGTGATCCACTTCTTCCACTGCTTTTCCTTCAAGTTATATTTTTTCTTCTGGGTGAATTTGAATTTTCATAATTTTTGTCTTTTCTTGGTGGATCTCAAGTTCAATTTTCCGAGCCCTTGATGACATGGCATTTGTTTTTTCTTGCATAATGTTTCCATTGCTATTGATAAGGACTATGTCATCGGCAAAATCAAGATCATTCAATTGAGAGCCAAGTGTCTTTTCAATGCCTTTGTCACATGTACAGCACTTCTGTATAATGAAGTCGATGGCAATTTCAAATGACAGGGGAGATAAAACCTTGTTTCACTCTGGTATCACTCTGGAACCATTCACTCAATCCTGCCTCTGTACGAACTGGACATGAGAAGCTGTCATACAGAATTTTAAAATTGTTAATGAGTTTTGGTGGCATTCCATTTGTTTGAGTATGTTCCACAATGAATCTCTATGTATGCTGTCAAAAGCCTTTTTGAAATCAAAGAAATTTAGAATAAGTGTCTGCTTTTCTATATGTTCTTCTAATATAATTCTTAGGGTGAAAATATGATCAAGACAGCTGTTGATCAACAGATACAGAAATAGATATGATCAAGAAATATGAACTATCTATCTATTGACATTTCGAGCCATAGCCGGCCCATAAGGCATAGACCCAGATACTCTTTCTCTTATCTAAATTTTTATTTTAGCAGTTTTCAATCCTTGTAAAGATATTTTATAAAATTTCACCATTTGTCTCTGTTCTGTGCAAGCAACTCTATCTCATTGAGGGAGCTGATTCCTGCTGCTCTTGCCTCTCTGATCAATGTTCTTCTCAGTGTCTCTCTGGGTCTTCCTCTTTTCCTCTTACCTGTTGTTTCCCACATGAGGGCTTGCATTGTTATTCGGTTATTATCTCTCCTCATCACATATCCAACGTATTCTATCCACCTTCCGTCGCACATCTCATTTCTAATCACTGCCACTGCGTCTTTATATTTCTCAACACAAACTGATGACATAAACTAATGATATTATTGTTAGTGAGTGATGAGCCATGCTCCCCACTGGATATGGATCAAAGTCGGCATTGATGCTGGTCGCCTACTGCACTGACTGTCTGCCTCCTCACTGACAGCCTTGCTGAAAGGATGGACTTGTGATTTGCATCATTGCCTGACTGCTTCTTATTTGATGAATAACCACTCAAAACTTGCTAGGAAACTAATGCTGACCTTCCCTTGTGATCTCCGTATAGTGGTACTTCGTGCTGTTTCACTGATGGACGGCCATGCAGACGTTCAGACCCCAAACTTCTTCTCAACCCAACTGTTTGTTCTTCACCATAACAATCATACCCACAAACACTGACGAAATGACTGACAAAAACTGTTCACTCATAAAATAGGACTAATTTTATCCACAGTTCATCTAAGCAGTAACACCACAAAGTAGACAAAACCAGCGACTTACTCAGCCCTTGGCTGCTCACACATAATTAACATGGAATATTCAGCTCTTCCCCTAAAGCTGAAAATGTTAGCGATCTCCTTGCTCACACATCATCATCAAGTACCGGACCTACTGGCATAGGTGATCATGTCCCTCCACAACTTTTGATCTCGACAGCTATTTATCATTTCTGTTGTTGACTTTCTGCCAAGCTATTCTCTTAAGCTGTCTGGTATTTTTTCTCTTTCTATCTATCTATTGACCTTTCGAGCCGTAACCGGCCCATAGGGCGTAGACCAAGATACACCTTCTCCTATATGAATTTTTGTTCTAGCAGTTTTCTTTTAAAGATATTTTATCAAATCTCACCATCTGTCTCTGTTCTGTGCAAGCAGTTCTATCTCATTGAGGGAGCCAATTCCTGCTGCTCTTGCCTCTCTCATCAATGTTCTTCTCAGTGTCTCCCTGGGTCTTCCTCTTTTTCTTTTACCTGTTGTTTCCCATATGAGGGCTTGCTTTGCTATTCGATTATTATCTCTTCTCATCACATGTCCAACGTATGACCATCGTCTTTTCTTTATTACTGAAGATATTAGTGGTTGATTGGCGATTTCTCTAATTTCCTCGTTTGTTTTGAATTCGTTCCATTCTATACCAAGTATTTTCCTTAGACATTTATTTTCGAATGCGTTCAACTTTGTTTCTATATCTCTTGTTGTTTTCCAGCTTTCACACGCATACGTAAGGGTTGATAGTACATTTGATTTGAATAGCCTAAGTTTTGTGTTTGTGCTAATGAGTTTTGATTTCCACAACTTTTCAAGGCTTCTGAAAGACATGTCAGTCTGCTTTAGCCAGTCTGATTCTAATTTCTTTGCTCGTATCCCCTTCTCGATCAATGTGACTTCCAAGATAGATAAAGTGATCGATCTCTTCTACTGGTTTGTTTTCCATGTATATTTTGTCACTTGTTGGAATTAAACTTTTCATGACTTTAGTCTTTTCATGATTGACCTCAAGCCCAATTTTGCTGGCTATTGATGATAGTTCATTTGTGTTTTCCTGCATTGTTTTTATCTGACTGCTGATGAGAACTATGTCATCAGCAAAGTCAAGGTCCTCCAAATGGTCTCCTTGTATCCATTCGATGCCTTTATTACCAGTGCAGCATTTCTTCATTATGAAGTCCATAACAATTCCAAATAACAAGGTCGATAAAATACATCCTTGTTTAACCCCAGTTTCTATTGGGAAACATTCGCTCATCCCTTCCTCTGTTCGAACTGCACATGTGTAACCATCATACATGTCTTTGATAATATTTATGATTTTTGATGGTAAGCCATATTGCTTCAGAATTTTCCACAAAGAATCTCTATGAATACTATCAAATGCTTTTTTGAAGTCGATGAAGTTAAGTACAAAAGGTTTTTGCTTTTCAATGTGTTCCTCCAATATAAGTCGTAGAGTGAAAGTGTGGTCAAGACAGCTTCTCCCTTTTCTAAACCCAGCCTGTTCTTCACGCATTACTGTATCTATTGAATCCTTTAATTTTTTTCTCTTTACTTCCCTCTATCTCTTCGTCCCTCAATTTTTCTAGTTGTTACAATATATTCCAATTGTTCTCTTCTCATTACATGGCCAAAAAATGATGATTGTTTCTTCCTAATATTGGGAATGAGCTCTCTTTTTGCTTTGACCTCTTTCAGAACATTCTCATTACTCTTCTTAGCTGTCCATGGTATTCTCAACATTCTTCTGTAAAACCACATTTCTACAGACTCCAGTGATTTTCTTGTCTGTTGTCCTATTGTCCATGATTCACATCCATATGTTAAGACTGGCTCTACATAACATTTAAGAACTCTTTTTCTTGTTTCTATTGTCAAAAATGGATTGCACAGCATCTTCCTCATTTTCTGGAAAGCCGCTTTTGCCTGAGCCATTCTACATCTCACGTCTTTTGTACATCTTCCGTTTGAGGTTAACAAAGTTCCCAAATATTTAAATTCATTTACCTGTTTTAATATTTAATACCTGTTTTATATTACTTGTCTTTATTTTGCACTGAGGTGATGTATTTTTCTTTGTTGTTACCATTACTTCTGTCTTTTATGATTACTTTTTTACTTGTGTCATTACTTTTTGAGTCCTTTATTTTTGCTTTCTTTCACTATAATGTCCAACATTTCTTGTAACTCATTTTCACTCTCAGCGATTAATACTGTATCATCAGCATACCTTAGATTATTTATATTATGACCTTCAATTGTTATTCCAGGCATGCCCCTTATGGATCTTAAAATAATTTCATTATAAATGTTAAACAAATCTGGTGACAGCACACAACCTTGTCTAACACCCTGTTTTATTTGTTGAAACATTCCCAATTGGTTTCTAGTTCTTATGGCTGCTGTTTGTTGCCAGTACATGTTCTTTATTATTCTTAGATCTTTGCTGTCTATGTTTATGCTTTCTAAAATTTAGATTATTTCTTTGTGCTTTACTTTGTCAAATGCTTTGGTATAATCTATGAAACATAGGTATAGATCTGTTTTCACCTCTATGGCTCTTTCTACTAAAGATCTTATGATATATATGGCATTGCTCGTTCCTTTACCTCCAACAAAACCACACTGTTCATCGCTAATTTCTGGACTGATTTTGTTCTGCACTCTTCGCATGATGAATCTTAGTAATATCTTAGTCATGTGACTCATATGCTTATTGTGCGATGATCATCATATTCAATCACACCAGATTTCTTTGGTAGGGCTATGAATATTGATTTGAGCAGGTTGTCTGGTATATATCCGCTGTTGTAGATATCGTTCAATATTTTTGTTATTATTTCTATTCGCTATTATGCTCACACATAATGAATATGAAAAATACTCAGCTTTCCAACGAAAGCTGAATCAGTTAGCGAGCCCTTTGCTCGCACATCCTCACATTAAGACTTCACTTGTCCAACCGACACTAATCAATGGCTGAACTCTGGCTCACACATAATTAACATGAAAACATTCAGCGATTTCACTAAAACTGAATCAGTTGGCGATCTCCTTGTTCACACATAATGAATATGACAAATACTCTGCTTCTCAACTAAAGCTGAATCAGTTAGCGATCTCCTTGCTCATACATCATCATCATCATCAAGTACCGGGCCTGCTGGCATAGGTGATCATGTCCCTCCACAACTTTTGATCTCGATAGTTATTTATCATTTCTGTTGTTGACTTTCTGCCAAGCCATTCTCTTAAGCTGTCTGGTATTTTTTCTCTTTCCTTCCCTCTATCTCTTCATCCCTCAATTTCTCCAGTTGTTACAATATGTTCTCTTCTCATTACATGGCCAAAAAATGATGATTGTTTCTTCCTAATATTTGAAATTAGCTCTCGTTTTGCTTTGACCTCTTTCAGAACATTTTCATTACTCTTCTTAGCTGTATATGGTATTCTCAACATTCTTCTGTAAAACCACATTTCTACAGACTCCAGTGATTTTCTTGTCTGTTGTCCTATTGTCCATGATTCACATCCATATGTTAAGACTGGCTCTACATAACATTTAAGAACTCTTTTTCTTGTTTCTATTGTCAAAAATGGATTGCATAGTATCTTCCTCATTTTTTGGAAAGCTGCTTTTGCCTGAGCCATTCTCAACATTCTGCATCTCACCTCTTTTGTACATCTTCTGTCTGAGGTTAACACAGTTCCCAAATATTTAAATTCATTTACCTGTTTTAATATTGTTCCACTTTTCTTTATTTTGCACTGAAGTAATGTCTTTTTCTTTGTTGTTACCATTAGCGATTCATGATTGTACAAAGAAGTTACAACAGTGGTTTTCTGTTGCCTTCCGTCGGTTTGTTTACAGTTGGCTCCACTTGCCTTTGACTAAAAAGTCTCACCCACAAGGCGGTGGGGTTGTTTTACTTTGGAGTACCCTCCCTTAGCCTTTTACTCTCACGAGCTTACCTGCAAGGCAGCAGGGCAGCGAAAGGTTGTACTGTTTACTGCATACAGTAGCAGGTAAAATTACCCGACCTGACAGCATGCTCACACATAATGAATATGAAAAATACTCAGCTTTTCAACTAAAGCTGAATCAGTTAGCGATCTTCTTGCTCACACATAATGAATATTACCAAGCTGAATTAGTTAGTGAGCTCCTTGCTCACACATAAGGAATATTCAAAATACTCAGTTTTTCAAGTAAAGCTGAATTAGTTAGCGAGCTCCTTGCTCGCACATCCTCACCTTAAGACTTCAATTGTCCAACTAACCCTCATCATCATCATTGAGTGCCTTCTCCACAACGAAGGTTGGCTACCATGGATCGCCATTCTACCATGTTTCTTGCTTTGATGGTGCAGACTGTCTAACCCTAGCTCACACATAATTAACATGAACATTTAACACGACACATTTGAAGGTTGGTAAGCCATAATGACTACCGCCTTCCGGCGACCCTGCTCTTAGGCCTACCGTATGAGAAAAACTCTCCACCTAACCTTGTGATTCGACTATATCTTTCATCTTCAGCCAATCCCCCACCTTTTTACATCCTCTTCTCCTCTAACTGAACCCTCTCATCAAAATCCAGTGAATTCGTTATTGTAACTGAGCTGATTCCCTCACTCACTCCCCGTGAAATGTCCATGCTTTCCTAACTCACTCACTCATGTTATTGTTAAACATTCTCACCCTCCCACTGTTACAATATGACCATCATCTTTTCTTGATAACTGAAGATATTAGTGGTTGATTGGCAATTTCTCTAGTTTGTTTTAAATTCGTTCCACGCTATACCAAGTATTTTCCTTAGACATTTATTTTCGAATGCGTTCAACTTTGTTTCTATATCTCTTGTTGTTTTCCAGCTTTCACACGCATACGTAAGGGTTGATAGTACATTTGATTTGAATAGCCTAAGTTTTGTGTTTGCGCTGATGAGTTTTGATTTCCACAACTATTCAAGGCTTCTGAAAGACATTGCTGCTTTAGCTATTCTGATTCTAATTTCTTTACTTGTATCCCCTTCTCGATCAATGTGACTTCCAAGATAGATAAAGTGATCGATCTCTTCTACTGGTTTGTTTTCCATGTATATTTTGTCATCTGTTGGAATTATACTTTTCATGACTTTAGTCTTTTCATGATTGATCTCAAGCCCAATTTTGCTGGCTATTGATGATAGTTCATTTGTGTTTTCCTGCATCGTTTTTATCTGTCTGCTGATGAGAACTATGTCATCAGCAAAGTCGAGGTCCTCCAAATGGTCTCCTTGTATCCATTCGATGCCTTATTACCAGTGCAGCATTTCTTCATTATGAAGTCCATAACAATTCCAAATAACAAGGTCGATAAAATACATCCCTGTTTAACCCCAGTTTCTATTGGGAAACATTCGCTCATTCCTTCCTCTGTTCAAACTGCACATGTGTAACCATCATACATGTCTTTGATAATATTTATGATTTTGTATGGTAGGCCATATTGCTTCAGAATTTTCCACAAAGAATCTCTATGAATACTATAAAATGCTTTTTTGAAGTCAATGAAGTTAAGTACAAAAGGTTTTTGCTTTTCAATGTGTTCCTCCAATATAAGTCGTAGAGTGAAAATGTGGTCAAGGCAGCTTCTCCCTTTTCTAAACCCAGCATGTTCTTCATGCATTACTGTATCTATTGAATTTTGCAGAATAACTTTGAAGCAACTGACAAAAGTGTCACGCCTCTCCAGTTGTTACAATCTCTAAGATTGCCCTTTTTTGGAATCTTAACAATGATTCCTTTTTTCCATTTATGAGGCATCTTCTCTGTTCTCCAAATGATGTTGAACATTTTTGGAGATATATTAGATTATGGCTATCAATTGCCTTGAGGATCTCAGCTGTTAACTTATCCTCCCCAGCAGCCTTGTTATTGGTCATAAGCTTTAAGGTGGTTTCTATTTCGCTCAAGTGAAGTCATCTAAATTTACATCTAGTTCTGCTGCTGGTGTTTCAGCTTCAAAATCTATTAAACTGTGGGGTAGTGGACGGTTAAGAATTTCTTTGAAGTGTTCCGCCCAACGGGCTTTTATATCTGCGCTTGTTGTTAGCATTAATCCAGATTTGTCTAGAATTGGTGTTCCACTGGATGTATAGGTGTTTGTCAGCATCTTTTGTACAGTATAAAGAGTTCTGCTGTCTCCTGTAATTGTAGCTGTATTAATTCTAAAATATCTAGATCGTATCTGACAATCTCGCTCGCGACCTGCGCATGTTTCGTCGGTGCGGCCATTGTGCGTACATTCCAGAATCCTATTTTTGTTGTTGTTTTAGGGCCGAAAAAACTATCACTACTATCTACTGTTAATTTACACATTCTGTATTAGGTCTACGTTTCAATAACAACATCGTTTTTACGATAGTGGCTTGTTAAACCTCTGATCAACGGTTTTATACCAAGCCAGAGAAAAGGTTAATTTTCTCATTTTAATTTAACATTTTTCAATGATATATATATAACGGCGAAAAGGTTAATTTATTTCATTGTAACATTAGGAGCTCTAAAAAATAATTTGTCACACAGCTGTGTAACTAGAAGAGACATGGGAAACTCAGATTTCCTGTCTCAGGTTGATTTATGACCAAAATTTGACGGTAGGGGCTGGCCTTGTTACAATGCCTATTGGCACGGATGCCGTAAGTCCATCAGTATGTTCAGCTACCTCATAGTGTTATTCCCTGCATTTCCAGAGTTAAAAAGGTTTCTTTGATGTCCAAAAAAAAAATTCTTTAAAACTTGTGAATTTTTTCGCAATATATGAGACCATAGGGAGCCACGATTGCTCAGTGATTAGTAAACTAGACTATAAAGTACAAGAGATCAGGTTCAATCTTTATCAATGGCTTCTGTGTTCATCCAGCCTTAAATAGGTACCGGCTTTTTTATGGGAAAATAAAGCAGCACGAGCATAATACAGACCACAATACCTAAAAAATCATGTGCCAAAGGTCTATCAAAATTATGGTCACTAACACCATATTCCCTATACGCTACTAGACAGAACATCCTTCTGCGAAACAATATGGTGGCAGCTGAGGTTGATTTGTCTACGTGGGTAAATGCAGAATTGCAGGTACATGCGATTAGGTGCAGACCACCCCCCCCCCCTTTTTCCAGTTCCTTTCGTGGTTGTAAATGCGTACGCCTGTAATGGAAAGGTGGACACACAACAATAGCAGAATCTCTTCGCATTCGAGGAGGAGAACATCATTTTCTTCTTCTTCTTCTACCTTTTTAGCTCCCAATGGAGCATAGGTCTTCAACAAACACTTTCCAAGTAGTTCTTTTTTTTGTCTTTATTTTGAGATTATTCCATGTCTTCCCCATCATCTTCATCTCTGCTTCCATCAGTCTTCTCCAAGAATTCCTTGGTCTTCCTCTTTGTCTTTTCCCCTGGGGATTCCAAAAAAGGGCCTGTTGTGTAATACTCTCAGTTGGCTTCCGTAGTGTGTGTCCTATCCAGCGCCATTGTCTTCGCTGTATCTCTTTATCCACTGGTGTTTGACTGGTACATTTCCATAATTCTATGTTAGTGATTTTGTCCTGCCATTTCCATCCTTTTACTCTGCGTAAGCATCCATTAATGAAAGTCTGTATCTTCGTGATTGTCAGTTTTGTTGTTCTCCATGTTTCACAGCCATATAATAGGACCGCCTTAACATTTGAGTGGAAAATTTTTATTTTTGTATTTAACCTAATTTCTTTGGATTTCCATATGTTTCACAGTGCAATGAAAGCTCCTCCTGCTTTTGATATCCTTATTTTGGTATCATTTTCTGTTCCTCCCTCTTTATCTATATTACTGCCCAGATATATGTAAGATTGTACCCCTAATAGAGGTATTTCTCCTAGTTTTATTTGGCAACTGAAGTTGATATCGCCCGTGCGCTGCCGGGGCCCGAAAGGGAAGTAAAGAATAGCGGCGCTGTACCCTACCAGGCATGTTCGTAAGAGGCGAGAAAGGAGGGTTAGGCATGGGACTGGCTATCCCATACTGTAAAAAAATAAGCCGAAAAAACTTCACAAACATGAACAAGTCAAAGAAAGATAAAGTAAATCCGTCAACCAGGAAAGAGAAGGGCTCTCTGCCTAAGAGACGTATGACGCAATCCGGAGAAAGCCATAAGGAGTCCGGGTTGCCGACTCACCCTTTGTCTACCAGGAAATCATCCAGAATTGGCACCTGGAATGTTCGTACCCTTAACGAACAGGGAAAAGCGGCACAAGTGGCAGCAGAAATGAACAACTACAAGATAGATATTCTGGGAATGTGTGAAACAAGATGGCTGGGAGCGGAGAGAATAAAATTGAATACAGGGGAGATGATTTTATCATCAGGACACCAGGAACCAGGAGCACAACATAGCGAAGGGGTAGCTATAATGCTATCAAAGAATGCACAGAAGACACTAATAGAATGGGAGGCAGTGGGACCAAGACTGGTGAGAGCAACATTTAGAACAACCAAAAACAAAATAAAATTACACATTATACAATGCTATGCACCAACCAACGATAAAGATGACTCAGTTGAAGATGATTTTTATAAACAGCTACAATGCCAGATGGATGCAAGACGAGCCAAGGATATTATAATCTTGATGGGAGACCTAAATGCTAAGGTAGGATCAGACAACAGAGGCTTTGAAGAGATTATGGGAAAACATGGACTTGGAGATATAAACGAGAATGGAGAGATATTTGTGAATTTCTGCGCCCTTAATCAAATGAGCCTAGGAGGAACAATATTCCAACATAAAAGAATACACAAATCTACATGGGTGTCACCAGATCATAGAACGGAAAATCAAATTGATCACATATGTATTAATAATAAGTTTAAGTCATCCTTACAGGATGTAAAAGTATATAGAGGGGCAGATATAGCTTCTGATCATCATCTTCTGTTAGCCAAACTTAAAATTAAATTAAAAAGGTATACTACAACGAATAAGGGCAGAACGTATTTCAATGTAGGGTTTCTTAAAGAACAAGGAATTAAAGATAAATTCGCAGTCACAATATCAAACAAATACCAAGTCCTCCAACAACTAGAAAATACAATAAATATAGAAGATCATTGGAAACAGGTAAAAAATATATGGAAAGAGACATGCGAAGAAACACTGGGGAAAAGAGAACGCCAGAATAAGGCATGGATGACAGCAGAGACCCTGGATAAAATTAAAGAAAGAAAGAACAAGAAAGCAGACATAAATTAAAGCAAAACAAGAAGTAATAAAGCCAAGACACAGGAAGCTTACACAGAGGTGAACAAAGAAGTGAGAAGATGCATTAAAAGGGATAAGAGGAAATATATAGATGAATTAGCTAAAGAGGCAGAAGAAGCAGCAAATAAAGGGAATATGAAAGAACTGTACAACAGCACAAAGAAATTAGGTGGAAAATACAAACAGATCAACGCCTTTATCAAAGATAAGAAAGGAAATCTGCTTAGTAATATAAAGGAACAAATGGAGAGATGGAAGGAGCACTTTGAAGAACTTTTGAACAGACCTGGCGCAAATAATCCTCCAGATATACTACCAGCAGAAGAAGAATTACACGTTAACTGCGGAAAACCAAGCAAAGAAGAAATAATGAAAGCCATCAAACTGTTAAAAGATGGTAAAGCCACAGGACCAGATGAAATTCCTTCGGAAGCCATCAAAGCAGATATTATCACCTCTACCAAGATGTTACATAATCTATTGGATAAAATTTGGGAGAGGGAAGAAATACCTAAAGACTGGAGAGAAGGTTATATGATCAAACTACCAAAGAAAGGAAGTTTACAGGAGTGCACAAATTATAGGGGAATTATGCTACTATCAGTGCCAGGAAAAATATTAGGCAGAATCATTCTGGAGAGACTAAAAGAGGCTATAGAGAAACACTTGAGAGATGAACAAGCAGGTTTTAGGAAGAACAGATCATGTGCTGATCAAATAACTACTCTACGTATAATAGTTGAACAAAGTTTAGAACTAAAATCCCCACTTTATATTGGATTCATAGATTACGAAAAGGCATTTGATAGTTTAGACAGAAGAATGCTTTGGAAGTTGCTGAGTCATTATGGAATCCCCATAAAGTTTATTAACCTGATAAAAACAATGTATGAAGGAACAAAATGTAGTGTGGTGCATGAAGGACAGCTTACAGAAGCATTTGAAATAAGAACAGGAGTAAGGCAAGGATGCCTTCTGTCTCCATTTCTCTTTCTACTGGCCATAGATTGGATTATGAAAATAACTCAAAACAACAGAAATGGGATCCAGTGGTCACTGACCAAACAACTTGATGATTTAGACTTTGCTGATGACATAGCTCTCCTATCACACAGCCACCAACAGATGCAAGATAAAATGAGTATATTAGATGAGAGATCACAACAGCTAGGACTAAAGATTAATAGAGATAAGACCAACATTATGAGAATTAATGCAGTTGGCAATAACCAAATAAAACTAGGAGAAATACCTCTACTAGACGTACAATCTTATATATATCTGGGCAGTAATATAGATAAAGAGGGAGGAACAGAAAACGATACCAAAATAAGGATATCAAAAGCAAGAGGAGCTTTCATTGCACTGGGAAACATATGGAAATCCAAAGAAATTAGGCTAAATACAAAAATACAAATTTTCAACTCCAATGTTAAGTCGGTTCTATTATATGGCTGTGAAACATGGAGAATAACAAAATTGACAATCACGAAGGTACAGACTTTCATTAATGGATGCTTGCGCAGAATAAAGGGATGGAAATGGCAGGACAAAGTCACAAACGTGGAATTATGGAAATGTACCGGTCAAATACCAGTGGATAAAGAAATACAGCGAAGACGATGGCGATGGATAGGACACACACTACGGAAACCAACTGAGAGTATTACACAACAGGCCCTTTTTTGGAATCCCCAGGGGAAAAGACAAAGAGGAAGACCAAGGAATTCTTGGAGAAGACAGATTGAAGCAGAGATGAAGATGATGGGGAAGACATGGAATGATCTTAAAAGAATTGCAAAAAACAGAACGACTTGGAAAGTGTTTGTTGAAGACCTATGCTCCACTGGGAGCTAAAAGGTAGAAGAAGAAGTTGATATGTCTACGTAGGTAAATGCAGAATTGCAGGTGCATGTGATTAGGGTGCAGACCCCCCCACCAGTTCCTTTCGTGGTTGTAAATGTGTACGCCTGTAATGGAAAGGTGGACACACAACAATAGCAGAATCTCTTCGCATTCGAGGAGGAGAACGTCATTTTCTGCTGAGACTTTAATGCTACAGGAAACCAATGGGGTAACGTCATAATCAACAAGCAGGGAGAAGACCTAGAGAATGCATTGGTGTCTGTTGATTTAGTGTGCTTGTTTGATGGAAGAGCAACCAGAATGGCCACTTGAACAGGGGACTCTGATAGTGTCATAGACCTGTCACTGGTTTCTTCTGGCTTCTCACCGGTTTGCAGGTGGAATGTACTGGGATTCCATAGAAGTGATCATTATCCATTGAGTTATTGAGTTTTGTGGGTCATCATCATTACACTCTGAACATTAATGTTCACTATCCATGTGTCCTCCTAATTGAGAAAGGCAGAAATAGAAGTCAGAAAAGCAAGCTTCACACATTTTACTATGAGAACATAGACCAAGACGTCATTAGCAAAATCAGACATAGGAAACAGGGCACCCCTCACAGGAGGCAGGAGAAATGCCCTGGTGGAATGCAGAAGTTTGGGAGGAAGTTCCTGGAGTAAGCTTGACGGAACAAGAGACAAACAGCCAAGATATGGCAGAAAGCCAGAAGGAATGGAAGAACACAACCTGAGCTCTTGAGGCATCTGAAAGAAGAAGTCGACCAAAAAATGATGCACTTTAAACTATGTGCTAAGCAGGCTAAGGATGCCAAGTGGGATGATTTCTGTAAAAAAAGTGTGCTCAGAAAAATCGATAGCCACATTCTGGCACCTTCATCAGAGCATGAATGGCACAACACAACACAGAAGAATACCTTCCAGAGCACAAGCCAGATATGGCACAAATCTGATGAGAGCAAATGGAAGGTCCTGCTTGCCCGCTACATTGAGCAGATTGACCAAAGAAATGAGTCTGTAAGAATGAGAATACGGGGATAACTATCAGAATTGTGTGAGGATGTAATGCTTGAAGCATTTGCACAACACTTAAGAGGTCACACAACACTGCTCCTGGTCCAGATGGTGTTCAGTACAATGACATGGGTGATATAGCAGACGACGACTTGCATATACTGGCCAAAGATAATGCCAGCATTCAGAGTGGCCAGATTAAATGAGGAGTGACTACTCAGTCACAGTTACTTACTACCACTACCGAAGCCAAACAAGGACCATTCTCAGATCAGTGCCTACAGAATCATTACGATGCAGAACACTGCGGGCAAGCTACTGGAGAAAAATCACATGTCACGTAAAGCTTCTTACATACCACGTTTAGTCTGAGTCGTCCACTTATCACGTAAAGCTTCTTACATACCATTTTTTTCTATTTTTTAATTTTTCCTGGAGAAAATAGTTGCCAGTGTCCTCACCTGTCACCTTGAACAGAAACGCACATTTCCACAAACACTCGGAGGTTACAGATAGGTTACATATATCAAAGAGACATGGCTCAATGTGGCAGTCTTTGCATATTATGTCTTCGAAGGCTTCCACAGACAAGAGGAGACATGTGCTGCTGCTATAGATCTGGAGGATGCATACAACAGAGTACCATTTGAATACCTCAAGCAAATGCTCCTCAAAACTGGCAGTGCACCCCTTCCTCATAAGATGGATTGCTGCTGCACTGTTTCAGAGGATGGTGATACTCAGATGTGGAAGTTGGTCATCTGAGCCAACATCCATTTGTCCAGGGCTGCCACAAGTCTCACCATTGTCACCAGTTCTATTTAACGTGTAAACGATAACAATCACGGAACAACAGCTGGTTGGAAGGGGAAGAACTATGACTTTTGCTAATGATATTCTGGTATATCAACAGGGAAGAGACAGAAGTGAAATTGCCTCCACACTGCAAAACGAACTTGATCGCATCTCTTCCTGCTATGGAGTATCAGGTGCATTGGTTAATCCTAATAAAGCATTAGTTGCATAGTTCTCACTTAACAATCATATTGTTAACACGGAAAAACCGGTGTTACGAATGGGAGCTGATGAGGTGTCCAGGGAAAGGGTGATGACATAGCTCGGAGTTAAGTTTGATTGCAGCCTGTGTTTTGGGACCATGTCGACCATGTGATAACAAAATCCAGCAAAGGATTAGCCACCTTGAAGGTCATGGCAGCTGCCAACATCGAGCAGAGGCTACTTACCCTTCTGTTCCAGGGACTAGTATTCACACCAATCGAGTATGCCCTGGCAGTTCTTACAGTCAGTAATTCGCAAATTGACAAGCCAGAGAAAATACAGAATGAAGCTTTGCGCATTATCTTGGAGTATACGAAGGACACTCCCTGTGTAGCAATGTGGTATCTTCTCAACTTTCCAACCATGGATGACAGAATCAAGATATTGAAGGCACAAGCATACCTGAAGATAAGTGCTGATAAAGAGCATCCAATGCATCATGAGCTCAACACAGCGAAGGGTGTCAGGCTAAAAAGAGCCAAATCATGGGTATTGATTCTGACAGAGCAGAAGATGTTATCAAACAGGTCTGTGGGCTTACCAATATCAACGCTGGTGAGGAGTGGATACCAGTGCCTACGCCATTCAGGGGGACATTCTCGTGTATTGTCACACTCGAAAGGAAATGTAGGGACAGAACTCAGTCGTGGTCAATGGGGATGCCACCGGTCTCATTTGTGATAACTCCGATGAGAAAGATGCAGTCATCTATACAGACGGATCTGTAATATGACACCAAAGGAGTGCATGGGCATTTACAGCATGCTCAGCAGGCAGAATAGTCAAGGAAAACAGTGGTGCATATGTTATGACCACAAGTAGCATGATGATGGAGGTGATAGCATTCATCTGGTTAGAGTCACAAGACTACACCCACGCCTGTATACTGAGTGATTTGATGAGCATGATAAGAAAAATGGAGGTGGGATCTGTATGTATACAATGGGTAGAGTCATTGTAGAAGTAAAAAAGATGTAAGGTCACGTTTATCTATGTCCCAGGACACGCGGGAGTACGGAGAAATGAAAGAGCGGACAGGTTGGCTAGCTGCGCTATTGTTGAGGAGGGTCAGTCAATGGATTGGGCAGACATCAGCAATGCCTTCTGGGAAGTGGGTAAAACACAGGACTTCAACAACCATTAGTTCACATCACTCCTTTGGATGAAAGAGATGGGAGTTAAGATAGGTACAGCCAGAAAAACAAGAAACTTAGTGGACGTGTAAGAAGACTAATCAACCAACACAGAACTGGAGTCGTCAGTCAATGGACACTGTGAGACCTGCTGAGGAGGGGACCTATAGACATGTTTGGAGTGCAATGATGATGACCCACTAGTAACTCAATACTTGGTGTGATGGGCTCTTTACTTTTTAACAATTTTTATATAAGACAGTTACTCACAAAATTAAAAAAAAATGAAAAAAAATACAACAACAATGGAAACATATCTAACATTCAAAGGTCACCGAAAGTGGTACATGGAAGGGAGAAATGTTTGAAAAAGGAAGGCAAAATTGACAAATTTTGAAGAAATTGTGTTTTGATGCTGTAATTTTTACTACAACATCATAATGTAGGTTTAAATTGTAAAGACTGTCATTTGTTCAATGTGTTTCCTATATACAGTATTATTTGTACAGACTTACCCACTTGATGCTGATAAAAACACTGTGATTGCGCGTAAAAGTTCAGTCACACATGTACCTGTCATGTAGCTGGCATGGGTTAAGAAAGCAATATAAAAACTGCATATTTTCTTTATAATTAAGTTTATTAAGACAAAATAGATCTTAAACTCAGTACAGTTTGAAAAATTTAAACTGAAAAAAATTTGAGCAGTGGCGGTTATAGGTCAAATGATGTCAGCCTTCTATAGCATACATAGCTGAAGTTGTTACAAACTTTAGGTGATTTCGGGAAAACCCTTCCCCACTCCCCCACCAGGTCTTAGTAAAACTATAGTTGGCTGTGGCGTGCAAAGGCGGTTGTATGCATGTAGAACTACAAGATATTTGTAAAACAGTTTACCCTCTGGTTTTTTTTTTTCACTTCTGAGGCCAATTCATCAACTGCTATAGACAGTTGCTAAGTAGGCTTCACTCTCAAAAAACGACAAAACCACTTTACTTTCTGGCTTCCCATATTTCAATGTTGCCACTTTTTTAATTCCACCTTTTCAGATGACATTAATGGTTTTTTTAATGTATTGCATTTTAAATGGCGTTATTATTTTTTCTTACACTTAAACCTTAGGCGGCTGCCATGGAAAAATGGATTAACACGCAAAATTAAGTTCCTATACTCTAGGGACTTCGTCAGAGATGAAAACTGGCGAACGCAACAAGAAAAACAACAAACCTTAGGTAAAGCACTATGTTTGACATTGAGAAGTAATGGCAAAAAGATGCAATTAAATATTTGTCATTTTGTTGTTTGTGTATATGTTCAATTGTGTCAGTAAGTGTACCTTTTGACTATCTTTAAACATCTTGTTTCAATTTATTTATTGAGTTTCCATGTCTAGTGAAAATATTTTCCACTATTTACAAGAATTCAATTGTTCTCTAGGATTTATTATACGCTGTCTGGGTTGCATAGTTCCTTTGATAAAATTAGCTTGTCTGTTAAATTTTAAATCATTTATATTTTATGCCATTTGATGTGTTTTATAAAGTGATTTAATTCAACACCTGCCTTTGCCTGTGAGCTGTAAATTAGTTTATAGTTTTACTAGTTTCAGTTTGTTTACACCAGAGTTCAGTTTCCTATACAAACTCTAATAACAGTTATTATTATTTTTTTCCACTTAAATCTAAGTTCACTATAACTATAGTATACCTAGTCATTCTTTTACAATTCAATATAATTTGTTTAAATCAAGTTATTGTTTATTTTAATATAAAAGCTCCTTATGTGAACAATTAAATTTTAATATTTATTTACAAATTACATCAATGGTCTTGCCCTATTAAAAAATGGTAATTTATGAGTCTACATACATAAATTATTTCTGTTTAAGAGTGATCTCTCCTTAGTTATGATTATGTTCATAACTAACGGCTGACCACATATATTTGAATCTATCAAGTGCTTCTTGTCCATTTAGTTTTATTTTTGCAACACGAGTTAGGGTTACCAATCCTAACCCTACAACAGGCATTAATTTATCATCATCATGTGCCATACTGGTTGGTGTAGGCATTCATATCTTTCCACAACCTTCTATTCACTATGCATCATATCAATTCTTTTCTTGACTGTTTTCCATGCCATGACACAAAACAACCTAGCATTTTCTCTCTTTGTTGTTCGCGATCTCTCTTTCCCTGAATTTTGCCAGTTGTAACCAAGTATTCTAATTGTCCTCTTCACATGATCTGCCAAAAAATGTTGATTGTTTCTTTCTGATGTTTTTTAAAAAGTAAAAAGTATCTCCGTCAAGCCAAGTGGCGTATAGGGAATATGGTGTTAGCGACCATAAGTTTTACAGACCTTCAGCACATAATTTTTGGGGTAATGTGGTCGGTATTACGCCCATGCCACTTTACTTTCCCAGAAAAAAATCCGGTATCCATTAAAGGCTGGGTGAACCCAGAGCGGTTGGGATCGAACCCTACCTCTTGTCCTTTGTAGTCTAGTTCACTAAACACTGAGCTATTGCGGCTCCCTTGATGTTTTTTAGAAGCTCCCTTTTTGTGTTGGCCTCTTTGAGAATTTCCTCATTGGTCTTTTTAGCTGTCCAGGGAACTTTCAACATTTTTTCTGAGAAATCCCATCCCTGTGGCCTCTAATCATCTTTTCATTTGTTTATTTACTGTCCATAATTCACTTCCATAGGTAAGAATTGGCTCTACATAACACTGGGGAATTCTCTTTGTCACTTCCATTGACATAGATTTGTTACATAAGATCTTTTTCATTCTCTGATATGCTATTTTGGCAAGAGCTATTCTCCTGTTTATTTCTGTGGTGCATCTTCCATCGGATGTTATTATTGTGCCCAAGTACTTGACACTTTGCACTTACTTCAGATTTGTCCTGTTTATTTTTATGCTTTTAGACCTTTCTTGTTGCTTTCTTTTACTATTATACCTATCATTTTGTGTAGTTCATTTTTTGTCTCTGCTATTAAGACTGTCATCCGCATATCACAAATTGTTTAAGTTGTGGCTATTGACTTCAATTCCTTTTATATGTACTATTGATCTCATAATATTTTCAGTATAAAGTGAAAACAAATCGGGTGACAGAACATGGCCTTGTCTCACTCCTTGTTTTAAATATTGGAACTGTCCTGTTTGTTGCTAATTCTTGGCTGCTGTTTGTTACCAGTACATGCTTTTTATGATTTGCAGATCCAAGCCATCAATGTTTAATTTCTCGAGTATACTGATTATTTCCACATGTTTTATTTGTCAAATGCTTTTGTGTAGTCCAGTGGCGTATACTGGGTTTGGGGTCTGGGCTACCGCTGACATAATAAATAAAAACATACATTATATTCAGTAGGCTAACATAAAGTAATATTTTCTAATGACATCACTACATTTTAAATTACTTACTTATTTATGTTAATTATATCCGTCTTGTTTGGGACGAAATGTCTTGATGACTTTGTCATTGAAAGTACTGTTGGGTTGGTTTCTAAGTTTCTGAGGGAAGGATTTCTCAATGAACATTATTGCCAAACCAGATAAGTGTTCTTGTGTCTGAGTTGAGTGACAATAAGATTTGATTCTCTTGAGAGCAGAAAAAGTTCTTTCTACAGATGCTGATGCGCATAACGTAGTTATAAATAGCTAAGGAAGTTCCGGTAATCAGACATTGTTCTACTTTCACTTTGTCACGATTCTGATTGGCTAGAGCTAAAAATAACCCTTGAAACCGCATTAGTGTAGAGGTTTCTTTGACGTGTTATTTTGACGAGAATTTGTGAATGTCAAGGTCGTTAATACAAGGTCCGGATAGAGGAAAAATGTACCACTGGCTAATAGAGGTTTCAATGTAGTTTCTGCTTCATTCACAAAGGTTATAGTGGCCAGAAGAAAACCTTGCTTTAATAAATGCAAATCAAAGCAAATAAATCATATTGGCCTACGAAATGTGTAATAGAATATTCGAAAATTTGTATTATAATTATTAAAAAAATATAATAAACTATCATTTCCTTTTGTATTTCGTTAATATGTTCAGGCTACCAGCCGTAGCTGTGGTATCATAGAGAATACGCCACTGGTGTAGTCTGTAAAGCACATATATAGATCTTTTTTTTACCTCTATAGCTCTTTCAATCAATGTTCTCAGGATGTATATTGCATTATTAGGCCATAATTTAGGAGGGGGGGGGGGGGGGTGGTCAAGGCAAAGAAATGCATATAAATGAATAAAAATGCGAAACTGAAGTAAAGCTAACTGTAAAGAGACATTTTTTAAAATATAGAAAAAAGTAGAAAAAAACGGTATGGTTAAAGCTTTACATAATAAGTGGATGACACTAATTAGAACGATATTTCAGCTCAATACAGGAGGAACAAACATACAACACACACACCGATATGTATTTAAAATACAAAATAATGTTAAAAATAATACCAAACTAGAATGAGAAATAAAAATAAAATGTTCTCCTTGTATACTGCGCTGTGGCCATGTATAGTATACATGGAAGACATTTTATTTTTATTTCTCATTCTAGTTCGAAATTATTATTTTTTTATTATTTATTTTTTTATTTTAAGTATGTGTATTATATGTTTGTTGCTGCTGAAGGTCTATGACTGAAATGTCATTCTATTTTGTGTCCACTTATTACGTAAAGCTTTAACCATACCGTTTTTTTTCTCTATTTTCTTTTTTTATTTTCCTCGCTATAATTTGGGGTCTTCTAATGACAGATTAGAGAGCCATAAATATATTAGTATTAGTTTAGTGTGATGTTACTCATGGAAACATAACTCTTCCAAACAGAAATCATTTATGTAGGCCTACATATGTAGACTCGTTTATTAAATTAAAAAAAAAATATGATTCAAAATTATTGCTACAATTTACTGAATTCAGTAGAGTTCACTACTGTTTAAGTTTAAGTTAGGTTTTAAGTATAACACAACAAAAATAGCTCAACAGACTTATACTTAAACTTAGGAACCACTGTTTCAGGAAATACAAATTATTAAAAATCCACGCAAGTGTTTGAAACACACCTAGTAGCCCATGGTTAGTTAACAATTAATATTAAGTAAGTACTTGAAAAGATAAACATAAAAAAAATAAAGGATACGTTAATCTGAGCCACGCAGTGATTCTGGTGAAGAACAGACTAGATGCGTCTGCAAATTCATGCTCCAAATCCGGACCAGTTTTATTTCGATTCTGAGCAATAAAGTCATCCAAAATTTTTTTCCTTACGTTTTTCATTCCTTTGTCCCATTCTTCGAGGACACTAATCACACGAGATATGGATGCTTGCTGTTTTGTGGAGACCATAATATGTTCATTAATATTTTATATAGTATAAGTATATTTTCGATTCTTCGCATGCGTTGTGTTCAACTATCTCACTCGTTTCCTACTGTTTGCTTACTGGTTGCTGTTTGTTTGGTTGACAGGTTGCTAACCAACCATTTTGTTTCTGTGTAATATAACTGTACCGTACGGAATATAATTAAATATTAAATTATTTAATATTTTTTATTTATTTTACTCATTACTAAATTATTTAAATTATTTAAACTTTAAAAAAAATATATTGAGGTGTGTTAGTAACGGTGTTTTAAAAAGTTTTTTGTCGTTTCAAATTAATTACACTTAAAATTTGAAATTTCTTGAATATATATATTATACATCATCACCATAATGTGCCATACCGATTGGCTTAGGTGATCATGTCTTTCCACAATCTTCTATTCACCATGCATCGTATCAATTCTGTTGTTTGTTGACTGTTTTCCATGCCATGACACCAAGCTATCTAGCATTTTCTCTCCTTGTCGTCCGCGATCTCTCTTTGCCTGTATTTTGCCAGCTGTAATCAAGTATTTTCAAGTTGTAACATGGACAAGAGACAAGGAAACAGAACAGAAAATTGAAGCCTTTGAAATGTGGATTTATAGAAGAATAGGTAGAACTGGATGGAAAGAAAAGAAAACAAACAATGAAGTTTCTCTCTCTCTCTCTCTCTCTCTCTCTCTCTCTCTCTCTCTCTCTCTGCGATTAGGACTCAATCAGAGTAGGATTCCAGACTCTCACATGAAGTCAGCTGTCAGGTTAAGTGTGTTGATCGCCCCCACAGAATCACAATTAGAGTCTGCCAGATCCACTCTGATTGAACACCCGTTAAAACGTTGCACTGTGTTCTGCGCCAGTGGCACAGTGCATCCCATTTCAGCCAGCATTTTATTCAGGTTAGCTTTCCTTAGCCTTTGATTATCCCCAATCTTCCTGCAAGGAAGCAGATGATCTTTTCTGTAGGGGGATTCTGCCCTTAGATGGTCGGCCCTCCCAGGTTTACGAGCACCATCTGCCTGAGTCACTAGAGGTGACTAACACAGACATGCACACACAAAGATTTGAGATGTGACCAACACAGACATGCACACAGCTATACGAGGCATGACTAACACTGACACATTAATATATATATAACACATGACTAACATAGACATGCGCATAAAGATATGAGATATGTCTGACATGGACATGCACACACAAAGATATGACATATGCCCAACATAGACATGCACACACAGATATGAGATATGACTAACATAGACATGCACACACAAAGATATGAGATGGGACTAACATAACCATGCACATACAAGGATATGAGATGTGACATACACAGACATGCACACACAAAGATATGAGATATGAATAACATAAACATGCACACAAAGATATGAGATATCACTAACCCAAACATGCACACACAAAGATGTGACACATGACTAACACAGATACACACTAAGATATGAGATATGACTAAACACATAGACACATAAAGATATGAGACATGATCAACACGGACACACCAAGACATGAGATATGACCTAGATGATACACACCAAGATATGAGCCATGCCCAGCACACACACACACACACACACAAGCTAAGATATTAGCCATGGCTAGCACAGAAACACATCGAGATATGAGCCATGGCTTCACGGAAAAACACCAAGAAATAAACCATGTCCAGCACAGAAACACATTAAGGTATCCATATGCTTGGGTTTGTTGTAGTCGGCAGACTCTTCTTAACGTGGGAATCATCGACATACGAGACGCAGCCCCCGATTAACTGTTCACAGGTTTCATTCAAACAATTGTCCGGAGATTTAAGAGTGCAGTCAGAACCGTAGAACGTTCCTTTGCATGTACAGTTCCCGGTTGACTGTTCACAGGTGTCGTTGAAACAGTTGTCCGGACATTTGAGAGTGCAGTCTGACCAGTAGTATGTTTCTTTGCACGTACAGTTTGTACTTTCCGGGTCACATATGATGTCACAGCCCTCAGAACACGTATGTTTGCGCTGTAGCCCAAAATTACCATCGACACGTACCGATGATGACGATGCAGCCTCTGCAACACCCATTACACACTGCACAAAACGACCAAGAATGCCCGTCCAGACAATAGGTGTCTGTAAATGTTTGCACCTCACACACCGTCAGTGCAGTGACGGCCAGTGAAATGGTCGGTGAGAACTCAATCTTAATGTGTGCCATTGTCGCTTGTGTGGTGACTACAATAGTGTTCACAGAAATATTTGGGTATGATTTGAGAGCCACATTCCGACTCCCGCCAATGTAGATGGAGGAGATATTTGCAACTATTGCCCCTTCAATCCCTAACTTGTTGATCAGACCAGCCCCAGAGCAAATGCAATCAATCAATCTCATGCGAACTAACTACAAACCTTGATTCATTGTTACATGAGGCAGAACCATTTAGTTTTACCGTGAAACTGTCCAGATCTGTTAAGTCATTCACATAAATCCTAAACCAGGAGAACGGCAAAGATTGATTGAGAGTTGCCTCAACTGATGTATAATCTGCATCCGGATTACATGTGGTGTCGTTGTTATCAAACAGGAAAGCAGGTTCAGATTTTTGGCGCATTTGAAAACGAGATCCAAGTACTGACACTGGGGTCCGAAATATTCGTGCTGACAACTGTTATTGTTTGGGCATGTCCCTGTAGTTTTGTCACAAACTGAGTCATTATAGCAGTGACATTGTAACGTACAGTGTGTCCCAAACCAACCGTATGCACAAGTTAGGTCATTAGCTTCAAAGGTCACGAATGAAGCCAGCAAAATAAAGACTTGATCTACAGCGGTGGTTAACGAACTGTGTACAAAAATTTATTATCAAACCCGTGGATACATTTCTAAAAATCCGCCAACTCGCTGTGATAACAGATAGCGTGATGTTCAAAGTCAACATTGTTTAAACCATGGCTCGGACGCGAATAAGCTTCCATCTTGGTGCGTCCCATGACGTCAAAAGAACAATGAAGTTTTAAAACAACTGAAAATAAAAAGAGAACTACTAAATACAATTAAGACAAGACAAATGACATTTTTTGGGCCATGTTAAAAGACACAACAGCCTACTAAAAGTAATATTGGATAGGAAAATACAAGGTAAAAGAGGCAGAGACAGACCAAGACTAACATGGACGAGTAACATCAAAAGATGGACAAGTCAATCTATGACAGCCAGCACCATCAAAGCAAGAAACAGAGTAGAATGGCGATCCATGGTAGCCAACCTTCGTTGCGGAGAAGGCACTCAACGATGATGAATCAAGTATTCCAATTGTCCCCTTCACATGTGCCAGAAAAATGTTGATTGTTCTTTTCTGCTGTTTAGGAGCTTCCTTTTTGTGTTGGCATCTTTGAGAATTACCTAGTTGGTCGTTTTAGCTTTCCATGGAACTTTCAACATTCATTTGTTTGTTTACTGTTCATGATTCTGTCTTTCTTTGTTTGGATCCTTCATTGAGATGAGTTTTAATCAGAAGATTCAACTGGCAGAGGCGGTTGAGCAATTATGGATTTTAATTCGTTTACAGTGACACCTGGGCCTTCGACTAACCTTAATTAACCATAATCATGATTCGATTGAGCCGCGATAGCTCAGTGGTTAGTGAACTGGACTACCACGGAGAAGGGGTAGGGTTCGATCCCAACCGACGGCTTCCGGGTTCACCCAGCCTTAAATGGGTACCGGATTTTTTTCTGGGAAAGTAAAGCAGCACGGGCGTAATACTGACCACATTACCCCAAAAAGCATGTGCTGAAGGTCTGTAAAATTTATGGTCACTAACACCATTTACCCTATACGCCACTTGGCGTGACGGGGCTACTTTACTTTTTTTATGATTCGCTTCCATATGTCAGATTTGGCTCTATAAAGCACCGGTGAACTCGCTTTCCAGGCATGCCCCTTATGGATCATAAAATAATCTCACTATATATAATAAACAAATCTGGTGACTGCACACAACCTTGCCTAACACCCTATTTTATTTGTTGAAACATTCTCAAACTGGTTTCCGGTTCTTATGGCCGCTGTTTGTTGCCAGCAAATGTTCTTTATTATTCTTAGATCTTTGCTGTCTACGTTTATGCGTTCTAAAATTTTGCTTATTTCTTGGTGCTTTACTTTGACAATTGCTTTGGTATAATCTAACCTAGATTTAAGATAGATAGAAATAGAGGTATAGATCTGTTTTCACCTCCATGGCTCTATCTACTAAAGATCTTATGATGTATATGGCATTGCTCGTTCCTTTACCTCTAACAAAACCACACTGTTCATCACTAATTTCTGCACTGATTTTGTTTCGCACTCTTCGCATGATGATTCTTAGTAATATCTTAGTCATGTGACCCATTAGGCTTATTGTGCGATGATCATCACATTCAATCGCACCAGATTTCTTTGGTAGGACTGAATATTGATTTGAACAGGTCGTCTGGTATAATTATGGCTCCAGATATTCCAGCAGAGCCAAACTGGTGTAATACCTGTCTGCATAAATGTGATGTGTGTGGGGCAGCGGTTGCAGAAGCGTATCAAATAATCTGACAGCATTACCATCTCGGGTACTTAAACCTTCCTCATATGAGGTATCTTTACTAAAATATATTAGAAGATTGTAGAGGTAACCTGATGCTGAGTTACAAAGACCATATGTTTTGATATGGTACTTCGAAAATTTGGTAGCATTATATTGATTATATGCCCACCAGACTATGAAGCCAATCACCATTTCATCAGATTTGAAAATGTATAAAATGCTGCTTGAAAGCTTGAAACTAGCCGTTTCACAAAGGGCTCAATTTTCAATTTACACTCAGCAAAATTCTCCCCAGTAAGCAACATGCTAAAGTGAATAAGCTGAAATTCATTCCTGCCAATGGTATTTCCATACCCCATAACCATGCTGTATACTCATTGGCATGGTGATCCAATAGCCACTGACATCAGGTCTCTGATCTAAACTCATTGCTGTGAGTATCGCCAAGAATAAATCAGAATCAGATAAAGAGAATAGATTTCATAACGCTCCTTTGATGTGCATTCATTAAATCTGCAACCTTCAGTCATAGATTCTGACAGTAGTAAGAAATTATTATTTTGAACACTATGACCTTGCAAAGAAATAGAGAAGGAGGAAGAAGGAGTGTCCACTAACTGGCGAGAACAATAGATATATAGAAATATACACCCACCCTTACCCTGGCGTGGCCTGGCGGAGACTGGTGTGTGTATATATATATATATATATATATATATATATATATATATATATATATATAGGATTGTGCGTCTAATACTCGTCTATGGTGGGCAGTTGTTAAACTCTCGAAGAGAGTGGGAGAATAATTGATTAGATCGGTTAATGAGTAATGTAAATTTTATGCTGTGTCTGTCTCTGTGCCAGATTTGAAAGTACTTTGAGGCCCGGGTTATTTTTCCCGCTCGTAATATAGCCACGCCCACAACCCGAAATGTTCTTCTACAAAAAAGTATAAGCGTTTGTACATAGCCATAGTAAAGATACATTTATTATATACCTAATATATATTTATAAAATAAATGAAAAATATCTTATGCAACAAATCTATGTCTATAGAATTCATCGGTGATAGAACCAATTCTGACCTATGGAAGCGCATCATGGACTGTAGACAAACAAATTAAATGGCGATTAGAGGCCACAGAGATGGGATTTCTCAGAAGAATGTTGAAAGTTCCCTGGACAGCTAAAACGACCAACGAGGAAATTCTCAAAGAGGCCAACACAAAAAGGGAACTCCTAAAAAAACATCAGAAAGAAACAATCAACATTTTTTGGCCACATCATGGGAAGAGGAAAGTTGGAATACTTGGTTACAATGGCAAAATAAAAGGAAAGAGCGATCAAGGATGACAAAGAGAGAAAATACTGGATAGCTTGGTGTCATGGCATGGACAACAGTCAACAACAGAACTGAAACGATAGAAGGTTGTGGAAGGACATGATCGCCTACGCCAACCGGTATGGCACATGATGATGAGAAATGTTTTTAACCAACGATAGAGGATAGTGCATTCCATTTACGTCTGGGATTTCTGTGGTTACGGTACACTTTCGGACCCGTAAACGGACTTGAACCGTAGAGAAGGTGGTGAGACACGTTTCTCATTGTAGAAACCATGAGTCTAAGAAGACTTTTACTCCCAGCAAACTGGTAAGGACTTCTGGTCTTTATCAGCGCGAGAACTCGAAGAGGACGTTGACTTGGACGTTTTTTTGTGTGTGCTAGTTAGAGCAATCCTGCCGTGGTTAAAAACGGGAGGTAAAGCGAGTTTGCAGGTGGCTCAAGTAGCCGATATGAATGTTAGAGAGTCCCTTAAAGAGTATAAGACAGGAAAGCTGATGGACGATTATTACACTGAGTATATGACCATCTAGCAAGCGGTCAATCAGGAAAGGAATTGAAAAAAAAGAGTGGCTCCCTTTGACAAACCCTATCGTAAAAGAATAAAACAGGAATCCAGGCGTAAATTGTTTCACTCCACTCTAAGGAAGGCGACCAAAAGACACAGAAAAGGTATTCGAACATATTTAGGTAATGTCTCTGATGCACCTCAAATCCTTCGAATGTCCTCATTCTACTATAGACTTCTTTAGCGTGCCATCAACTCAAAAAGCTATAGAGACTTGTCAGTTGTGGGGGATACATTCATTGCCCGCCTTAGCGAGTGGATCTCCCATAGAATTCGCAATTTCTGGAAACAACAAGAACTCTCTATATATGTTCAATACATTTTATGCACGCAAGAAGCAATTTTTTTAAATCCACTGGTGGCAAGCTAGCACCTAATGCTGATGTATCGACCGTAAATTACTATTTACACAGTTTATTCTAGCAAGTAAAGGTTTCTTTGAACAATACCTTCATTACCTCTAGTGAGAACACGTTTCCCTGTAGGGCATACATTGAGTTGATTTTAAACCATGGCAAGGAAGGGCACCAAACAGCAGCTCTCTTTTACAAAGATGCACTAAAATTTGTGAATGTGACTCAGACTGAGTCCAACCAAAACTAAAAACGAGCTGTAGTCCAGCCAGTCCATTTCAGGAAATGGATATGATGGGGTGACTACATGCGAACATGTTTGTTCAATATCGATATCTGATGAACGGCGAGGATCTATAAATTAGGCTGATACCATCTAAGGTTGATTTAAACTTGATAGCACACATATATTTTGACTCATTTGATCTTCCTCTCATGTAAGGTGACATAAGTAAGTTTATCGAGAGGAATTCGAACGAGCTTCTCATCTATAACTCGCCTGTTACAAAATCGACTCAGTAACACGTGTGGACTGTACTCTGTGTATTTTCGTTTCAGAAAAACTTGAGGAGGATTAATGTGGCGAGTACTAATGCTGTTCACCACATGTACAAAAAAATACATTACTGACAGAGTTTTGTCGGCTAGTACAACCCAGGTTAATTACATCATGTTTAGGCGCTAAATTTGAATTTCTATGAAGCCTAAGATTTGCGTCAGTGGCTAATAAGGCCTCAAACATGTCTGCACGTGCAATTTTTAATTTTTAATTATACCAGGTTAAACCAGATCTATAGTTTCATCTCTCGTGTAAAAATCTCGTTTTTTTAGAGCTGTGTAGTTGCTTAGCATCTTAACTCGGAACTTTGTGTTTAATGTGGGTAGTTGATTGTTACATCTCATGAAGGCTTTTGCCAAAACGTTGTAGCTTATCTTGTCTTCATGTTAATTTAGCTGTTCAATACAATTTTATGTTTATTTTCTTCATCTTGAAAGAAATAGATTAAAACTAAATTATAGAATATCACACAATAAATGTTGTGCGTGTACATGTGTAGCTGTTCTGTGTACGGCATACTGTATACAAAGTAAAGGTGTTGTTTGGTATTAATAAAATATATATAAATTACAAAAGATGCCTCTTGTGTTTTTTCCTTCTGTGTACACATCTGAGTATATAAATGTATATTTTTCGTCCTCTATGCACCCACATTCTTTCCATCTTGTCTCTGATATGACTAAAATATCTATATTTATTCGTTCTGCTTTTTGAATCAGATTTTCCAATTTCCCTTCTTGATATAGAGTCCTAACATTCAAAGTACTTATTTTAAGATCTTTCCTCCGACATAAGTTCGAATTCCTCTCCATGGCTTCCTCTGGACTAGTACGTGATGAGGCTCCAATCTCTTTCACGGTGGTCTGCCATATTCGCCTTTCGTATTCTGAATATGCCTCATGTGTACCACACACTTTGCTGTTTTCGCTTTCTGGGTCGTTGATCATTTCTGATTCATCCGCCCCATCCACCGTCACAGACTTTTCACATATGGGTTGAACATACCCGGTTTGCCGGCAACATTTTTGTCGAACCATGTGCTTGCCTATCGAACCGTGAACAGACGACACAACGAAGAATAAATCATATTCCACTTAAATATCGGTAATCACAGTTCAACCACACGTCAGAAGTAAAACATACACCAAACGGGGAATAGCACCACATAATTTCACAATTATAGCTCGTTTCAAATCACTTGACCAACTTCAAAACGCTATTGCTCAGTAACCGTTTGTTAAAAACTGTTGAAATTTTCCAAATGTTATTAGAATGCAAAAGACCCTTTAAATGTATATTTAACAAATATCTTGCAGCTGCAGTTTTCTTAAAGCGGCGAATTTCTTTGATGTTTGTCAAAATTGTAAATTGTGAACCCCTAAATAATAGAAATTACCGTAGTTGCTGGTCTATGATTAATTTTCACTAGGTAAAGGCGTGGCCGTAATGGGGAAATACCAGGAGAATTATTGTCTTCTCAGTTCGAGGACGGACGATAATATCAAGGTATACCTGTATGTCCAATTTTCATAGTTGTGTGGTCCTGAAAAGGACCGTTTGTTGAACTAATTTAAGGTAATATAGGGGCCAACATTGTGGGGGCTATATACTTTCATTCTGAATCAGA
Source organism: Megaustenia siamemsis (assembly GCA_032433765.1). NCBI lineage: Eukaryota > Metazoa > Mollusca > Gastropoda > Stylommatophora > Ariophantidae > Megaustenia > Megaustenia siamemsis. The sequence continues at coordinate 61,177,215 of JAVIAB010000139.1, forward strand.
CGAGTCTAAAAGATTAATAACTGTTTGGGGTTGAACATTCCATAACCCTCATTTTTCCAATATTCCTCTTCCTGTTTTAAGACGTGGTCTTCACATTTAGCCCAATAATCTTTGTCTATATTTAATAAAGCGAGATTAGCAAGAGTCTTTACATCGCATATTTTGAATGTTGTATTTTCATCTGCCACTTGTCCTTTTAATTTTGCCCAGATTAGTTCTATTGGATTTAAATGAGCATGGTAAGGTGGCAGCCTCAAACTTATATGACCGTGCTCTTGGATAATCTTATCTATTTGAAAAATCTTTGTCCTTTATTTTTGCTTTACTAGAGATAGTAATTCAGGTTTTAAGTACATGTTATTAAATTGTATGTGCTCCTTTGTGAGCCATATCTTAATAGCATCTTTTGTACTGGATGACGTCGGGACTTTATCTTCAAGTGCAACAATGTTGTGGTACGCTGCATTGTCCATTATTAGGCAAGATGGTCGATCTAGTGACGGGAGAACATAATTTTCAATCCAATGTCTAAATATGTGACCATTCATCTCAGAGTGATAATCCCGATTGTCTATGGATTTTGAAAGAAAAATGAGCTCTGCATTCTGTATTAGTCCATGTTGTCGACTACCTGCATGAGCAATTATCAAGCGCTGTCCTTTGCTGCTAGGTATTATTCTCTTAATCTTTCCATCTGATGACTGCCATTCCCTTTGGTTAGTATGGTGAGCATTGATCCATGTTTCATCCAAGTACACAATATCATAACCTTGCTTGCGCACCTCTTTTACTTCACGTAAGTACTTGCTTCTCATGACTACTATATGTGGCTTCTCACAGATGATGTTTCGTCCATTGGAATACTTTCTGAATGTAAAGCCTGCAGTTCTCACATTCCTCCATAATGTAGACTTTGATATTTCAATACTGTTGTTCTTTTTCAGCGAAATTTTTAATTTTCTTATTGTAACAGTTTCATTCATACCCAACATTTTGCGAATTTCACTTCTAATAAGTTCACTGTCGAAATTATCCAACATTTTTGCTCTTCCTTGTGATTTTGTATATTTTGAACATTGACGGTCACGTGCTTGAATCCAGCGATTAAATGACCGTTTAGATAAATCCAAAATGTGTCTTGTCCTATTCTCAGGGTTTTCTAAAGAATGAAATAATCTTCCTCGTTTACCTCTTTGCAAAAATAGTCATACATTTTTATTGCGATGTTTTGTAAACTGCAGAATTTCATTTTAAGACTCATGATAAATGTTATCGTTCCACGTCTACACCTATGAATGAACGGAAATGGAACACACAATTTCTCAAGTGTCTAATTGTGTCAAAAAAACCACGGCGAAAGCGTGCAAACACGTCAATTTTGCCGTGTATGGATTTTTTATCGCTATTTTTAACTTAAAATACTGTAAACATTAAGTTTTGACTACATCAATGGGTCGTTATAAATTTATATAAATCAAATAAGCAACAATAATAACCAAATGTTTTTTTAAAATGAAGTTAATTCCCTGTTGGGTTCTAATCATTATAACTTTACATGCAAATTTTGAACAACTTACAACAAGCGGTTAAAAAGCTATCGATTTTAAAAGTTGGGCACGAGTTATGAAACAAGCTATAGACTGTCGCGTAAATCATTTAAATATATAATTATTGCCGAATTATAAAAAACGACTACACGCAGCCGCCATGACACCGGAAACCTAATATATGCCTGCTTCATAGACTACACCAAAACTTTTGATAGAGTACACCACAAACAACTTAAAGAATGCCTAAAAGAGATACATCTAGATGGCAGGGACATACGACTAATATGTAATCTATACTGGGAGCAAACAGCAATAATAAAATATAACAAAGAGATCTCTACACCCATTGATATAAAAAGAGGAGTAAGACAGGAATACATCCTATCACCAAGCTTGTTCAATCTATACACTGAGAACATTTTTAAAAACATCATAGAGATGCCAGGCCTACAAATTAATGGAAAGATAATCAATAACCTAAGATATGCTGACGATACTGTACTACTAGCAGACAATCCTAAAGATCTACAACAATTACTTAATGAAATAAACATGACAAGCAAAAAAATATGGACTAGATATGAATGTCAAAAAGACTAAAACTATTATCATAAACAAAGAAAATACTCAAAACCTATAAGTGGATATCAAAATTGAAAGAATAGACCTGGAGACAGTTCAGAACTACAACTACCTGGGACATACTATAACCAGTGATGGAAAATGTACAACTGAAATAAACAAAAGAATAGGAATGGCAAAAAGTAATTTTAATGTCATGAAGAACATACTAACATCAAAACAAATAACACCAGGGCTAAAACTAAGAATAGCAAAATGTTACATCATCTCAATATTCCTATATGGTGCAGAAACATGGACATTAGACAAGAAAACAGAACAGAGAACTGAAGCCTTTGAAATGAGGATATATAGAAGAATAGGTAGAATTGGATGGAAGGAAAAGAAAACAAACGATAAAGTCTTAAAACAACTAAAAACGAAAAGAAAACTACTAAGCACAATTCAAACAAGACAAATGCGATTTTTGGGCCATGTTAAAAGACACAACAGCCTACTAAAAGTAATCCTGGAGGGGAAAATACAAGGTAAAAGAGGCAGACCAAGACTAACATGGACGAGTAACATCAAAAGATGTACAAATCAGCCTATGACAACCTGCACCATCAAAGCAAGAGACAGAGCAGAATGGCGCTCCATGGTAGCCAACCTTCGTTGCGGAGAAGGCACTCGATGATGTTGATGTACACAGCTATTATTTGTGAATGTGTAGATTTGAAAGTCAGAGACACAGCATACTTTAACTCAGTGTCGGCCAACCACAATTTGATTGGCCCACCGATAGCTCAAAATTCGATGCGAAACTGTTCACTATCAGACTGTCCGATTCATAGAAACCTATTTTCGAGTACAACATTCCTTCTGTCAAGGTGGCGTTTGCCGCCATTAGTCTGCCGTCTCTACTGGCCTCCGAAATCTTTCGTAAAATGGATAAATTGATAGGCCTATGCTCGGTTTGAATTGATTCTGAATCTATTGTTGATGTTCCGTTTGATCCAAGAGGGAGAGGGACATTTCTAGGTCTAGTCATTACTGAGATATAGCAATTTAAAAATTAATAATCCTTCAGAATCTGTGAATTTTAGATCGAATAAATCAAGATGGAGTTTATTATTAATCTTTCTATTTCAGATTTTGTAATTTTCAGTGAATTTGTGGTGTGCTCGTTAGTAATAATATTTCTTGCAACAGATGGCACAGTCTTACTCGGTTTTAAATAATTGTCGATACATTATTTTTTCTTTGTGAGGTTGGTACACTCTATTGCAGCTTGTGTTGCGCTGTGCTGGCAATTATTGTTATCCAAGATGGATTTAAGCAATTACGGTTCGTCAAAGAGAAAAAAGTGAAAGGGAAGTAGGTGTCAGAGCATTTAATGAAGAATGGGAGGAACAGTTTCTCTTTACAATGGGAAGTGCTTCGAAATCGATTTGTTTGATCTGCATAACGACAGTTTGCAGTTCCTAAAAATACAACATGGAAAGGCATTTCAAACAAACACATGATGCATTCAACAAATCATATCCTCCTGTCTCTGCTTTAAGAACTGACTGCGTCGCAAAGAAAAAGCTTATGAAAACTTATTTGTTAAATAAAGTGAAGAAAGGAAAAATACGGTAAAAGCTTATTATGAAATATCACTTCTTCTCGCTTCTCAGACGGTGAAATTATAAAGGAAAGCATTTCCATATTTGCAGAAAACGCTAGTTATACCAATATCAAATGAATGGCAGAAAATAGTTCTCTATCACGAAATACAATTATGACGCGCTTTGAAGAAATGGCAGGCGATGTATCAAAACAGATAAAATATATAACTGCTGTTTCTAGATACTTCTCTATTGCAATAGATAAGAATGGCGACATGACAGATAATACTCAGTTACTTGAGTTATTTGCGGGTCATCATCTTTGTACTCCGAACATGTCCATAGGTGCTCAGATCCCCTCCTCAGCAATTCCCGCAGTGTCCAGCGACTGACGACTCCAGTTCTATGTTGGTTGATAATATTCTTACACGGCCACTAAGTTTCTCATTTCTGGCTGTGCCCATCTTAACTCCCATTTCCATCAACCGACGAAGTGACGTGGATCTGTGCTTGTCGAAGTCCCAGTGCTCTTTCCACATCTTGGAGGGCATTGATGATGTCCGCCCGATCCATTGGTTGCCCGCCCTCAACAACAGCGCAGCTAGCCAACCTGTCCGCTCTTTCATTTCCCCGTAATCCCGCATGTCCAGGGACAAAGACAAAGGTGACCTTATGTATTTTAGATTTCTGCAACGACTCTACCCATTGCATGCGTACAGAGCCCGCCTCCACTTTTTTTTATCATGCTAATCGAATCACTCAGTATACATGCGTGGGTGTAGTCTTGTGACTCTAACCATTTGAATGTCTTGGTCACTGCCATCACCTCCATTGTCATGCTACTCGTGGTCATGACGTATGCACCACAGTCTTCGTAGACTATTCTGCCTGCCGAGCGCGCTGTAAAGGCCCATGCACTTCTTTGGTGTTGTCTTACAGATCCGTCTGTATAGATGACAGCATCTTTCTCATCGGTGTTATCGCAGATGCGACCGTTGACCTCAGCATTAACCACGACCGGTTTCTGTTCTGTTCCCTACTTTTCCCTAATAACACAGGCTACGATAAACCTTAACTCCGAGGTATGTCATCAACTTGTCCCTGGTCACCTCATCAGCTCCCATTCGTACTACCTGTGTGGTCGTATTAACGATATGATTGTTAAGGGAGAACAACGAAACTGATGCTTTATTAGGATTAACCAAGGCACCTGATACCCCACACCAGGAAGAAATGCGATCGAGTTCGTCTTGCATTGTGGAGGCGATTTCCCGTCTGTCTCTTCCCTGTCTATATACCAGAATATCATCAGCAAAAGTCATAGTCCTTCCCCTTCCATCCAGCTGTTGTTCCGTGATCGTTATTGTGTACACGTTAAATAGAACTGGTGACAATGGTGAGCCTTGTGGTAGCTCTGGACAAATGGATGTTGGCTCAGAAGACCAACTTCCACATCTGAGTATCACCTTCATCTGAAACAGTGCCGCGGCGATCCATCTAATGAGGAAGGGCTGCACCACAAGTTTGAGGAGCATATGCATGAGATATTTTAAGATGGTACCCCGTTGTATGCATCCTCCAGATCTATAGCAGCAGCACATGTCTCCTCTCGTCTGTGGAAGCCTTCGAAGATGTCAAAATCAAAGACTTCCGCATTGAGCCATGTCTCTTTGTTATATCTATAACCTCCGAGTGTGGGTGGGAATGCGTGTTTCTTTCCAAGGTGACAGGTGAGAACACGGGCAACTATTTTCTCCAGCAGCTTGCCCGCAGTATTCTGCATTTTGATGATTTTGTAGGCACTGATCTGAGAATGGTCCTTGATTGGCCTCGGTAGCGGTAGTAAGTAGTTGTGTAGCCACTCCTCCTTAATCTGGCCACTCTGAATATTGGCATTAAGCTCATTGACCAGTTTTGTCAAGTCGTCGTCAATAATGTAATTGTGAGATCTCCCTCCAGCACTACATCCTTACACAATTTTGACAGCGATCCCCGTATCCTCATTCGTACAGCCTCATTTCTTTGGTCCGTCTGCTCAATGTATCGGGCAAGCAGGGCCTTCCCTTTTCTTCCACCAAATTTGTGCCATATCCGATCTGTGCTCTGACACTCTGGTATGCCTCTGTGTCGTTTTGTGCCATTCATGCTCGGATGAAGGCGCCAGAATGTGGCTAACGAATTTTCTTAGCACACTTTTTTTACAGAAGGCATCCCATTTGTCATGCTTAGCCTGCTTAGCACATAGTTTAAAGTGCATCATTTTTTGGTCGACCTCTACTTTCAGACGCTTCAAGAGCTCAGGTTGTGTTCTTCCATTCTTTCTAGCTTTCTGCCATGTCTTGGCCGTTTGTCTCTAGTTCCTTCAAGCTTCATCGACTTCTACGTTCCACCAGGGTGGCTGCGTCCATCTCTCCTGCCTCCAACGAGTGGCGTTCTGTATCCTATGTCTGATTTTGCTAGTGATGTCCTGGTCTGTTTTCTCGTAGTGGAATGTGTGGAGCTTCCTTTTTTTGCTTCTATTTCTGCTTTTCTCAAATAGGAAGCACATGGATAGTGATCACTTGCGTGGAACCCCAGTGCGCTCCACCTGCAAACTGGTGCGAAGGTGGAAGACACAAGTGCAAAGTCTATGACACTATCAGAGTCCCCTGTTCGAGTGGCCATTCTTGTTGCCCTTTCATCATTCAAGCACACTAAATCGGCTGACAATAGTGCGTTCACTAGGTCTTCTCCCTGTTTGTTGGTTATGACGTTACCCCACTGGTTTCCTCTAGCATTAAAGTCTCCGCAGAAAATGACATTCTCTTCATCGAACTCGAAGAGATTCTGCCATTGTTGTGTGTTCACCTTCCCATTACAGGCATACACATTAACAATCACGAAATGAACTGGTGTCTGCACCCTAACCGCATGTACTTGCAATTCTGCATTGTTCCACACAGACATATCAACATCAGCTGCCACCATATTGTTGCGCACAAGGATGGCCTGCCCAAGGTGTCGTCTATTGTAAAAACACTGTAAGCCAGGAGTACTTACTGTCCTGTCACCAAGAAGAGTTTCTTGCAAAACCATTATTTCGGCGCCGCACAGTAGCTTATCAAGAATGGGCCGTCGTTGTTTAATGGACCAACAATTCCAATAAGTAACGCGCACATACTTTAGGCCTAGCCTCTCACACTTTGACAGTTTAATGCCACCTCTCTTGCCCCGTCGTAATTTTCCTTTTTCGATGATGTCGTTTGGGCTGCATCTGAAAACTTACACTTACCGTCGTCATGATGAACGTCGCTGAACGTTGATGCTTTGGATGTTCCAGACTCACATGCACTTACTCAGTAGCACGGTCCAGAACCCGTTTCCACGTTATAAACTGGCCAACTCCAGTAAATATCTCTACAGCACGCGGATACACTGAGAGCCTTCCACAAATGAAATGAATTACGCGTCCTTGACGACAGACCGGCGTAAACAAACCGCCATTTTTTAACGCGTTCACTAATGCCGCATTTCCTTAAACCGCCAAGGTCTCATTAAAATTTGACTGAATCTTCTATTCGACCATCGTCGGATTCAGTGTCCCCAAATGTTTTGAAACTACTCGCCACCTCATACTTGGCCGCCTGGTTGATGTTAGTCACTTGTAGGCCATGTACCACGGCAGAAACTGTCTGGCCAGAAGGATTTTATCACTCACGAACCTCCCGATGAGGTGCGCCACGATACAGTCAATATATTGTTTTTCACGTCTCTTTCCATGAAAGAGCTAATGTCGTCTCTAGAGACGTCGGCATTTTGTTAAGAGATAGAATCTGTGAACACTTATATAACATCGAACGTGATTCTAGCACTTTTGTCTCTTCACAGATCGCCAGACCATAATATCTCTGATGACTTCCGGGTTACTGGCATCATATCTGGTTCCTCTGATACCCACAGTTGGTTAGCGTTGGAGAACAAAGTCATAGCCAGTTTTGGCACTCTCCAAACGAGATGTTTAAACTCTTTTCAGTCTTTTCTTTAATCACTGGTATTCTCTTCTTTTCTTTCATGTCTCCTATCCCTATTACTCTCTGTGTCATCTGTATTACCTCCCCTGATCTCCTTTCCCATTACGACCCCGCACTTATCTCTCTTTTCCTTTTTTTTCTCCTTTTCATCGCACCCTATGGGATACCTCCTTTTGTAGTTCCACATGAGACCCTTTTCTAAATTATCATTTTGATCCAATTAAATCCTACCTGCTCTGGCTGGACAGGTGATAGTAAAACCTTTATCATCATCATCATGTGCCATACCGGTTGGCGTAGGTGATCATGTCCCTCCACAATCTTCTATCTACAGTGCATCGTATCAGTTCTGTTGTTGACTGATTTCCATGCCATGACACCAAGCTATTCAGTATTTTCTCTCTTTGTCGTCCGCGATCCCTCTTTCCTTTTATTTTGCCAGTTGTAACCAAGTATTCCAACTTTCCTCTTCTCATGATGTGCCCGAAAAATGTTGATTGCTTCTTTCTGATGTTTTTTAAGAGCTCCCTTTTTGTGTTTGCCTCTTTGAGAACTTTCTCATTGTCCAGGGAACTTTCAACATTCTTCTGAGAAATCCCATCTCTGTGGCCTCTAATCGTCTTTTCATTTGTTTGTCTACTGTCCATGATTCGCTTCCATAGGTCAGAATTGGTTCTATATAGCACCGATGAACTCTCTTTTTTATTGACATAGATTTGTTGCATAATATATTTTTCATTTTCTTAAATGCTATTTTGGCCTGAGCTATTCTGCTTTATATTTCTGTGGTGCATCTCCCATCTGATGTTATTATTGTGCCCAAGTATTTCAAACGTTGCACTTGTTTCAGATTTGTCTCGTTTATTTTTATGCTGCATGATGGTGGTGATTGTTTCTTCGATATAACCATTACTTCTGTTTTCTTACCATTCAGACTGAGACCTTTCTTGTTGCTTTCTTTTACTATTATGTCTATCATTTCTTGTAGTTCATTCTCTGTCTCTGCTATTAAGACTGTGTCATCCGCATATCGCAAATTATTTATGTTGTGACCGTTGACTTCAATTCCTTTTTTGTCTACTATTGATCTCATAATATATTCGCTGTAAAGTGAAAACAAACACAGCCTTGTCTGACTCCTTGCTTTATATATTGGAATTGTCCTGTTTGGTTGTTAATTCGTATAGCTGCTGTTTGTTGCCAGTACATGTTTTTTATGATTCACATATCCTTGCCATCAATGTTTAATTTCTCCAGCATATTTATTATTTCCACATGCTTTACTTTGTCAAATGCTTTCGTGTAGTCTATAAAGCACATATATCGATCTTTCTTTACCTCTATAGATCTTTCTATCAATGTTCTTAAGATGTATATTGCATTATTGGTGACCTTTCCTTCCACAAATCCACATTGTTCCTCACTTATTTCTGGTTTTATTTCGTTCCTTACACGTCTCATGATTATTCTTAGTAATATTTTAGTCATATGGCTCATGAGACTAATAGTGCGATGGTCTTCACAATCAGTGGCTCCTGACTTCTTCGGAATGGCTACAAAGATAGATTTTAGTAGATCTTCAGGTATGTGTCCAGTGTTATATATGTCATTGCGTAATTTTGTTATGACTTGTACTCCCAGCTCTCCTAATGCATTTATCTCTTCGATTGTTAATATTGTCAGGACCTGGAGCTTTGCCTCTTTTCATGTGTTGAATTGCGTCCTCCACTTCACTCAGCATTATTGGTGGTCCTGTGTCTTCATTTGAATTGTTTAATTCTGGTCTTTCATCATCATAGAGTTGACTGATATATTCTGTCCATCTTTCCATTGTCTTCTCCTGTCCCATTATTATATTTCCTTCCTTTGATTTCATATATCCTGAAACTTTGACTTCTTTTCTTCCTGTTAATTCATTTAACTGAATGTGCATAAATTTTGAGTCTTTCTTTTGTTGTTTTTCCATTTCTTCACATTTCTGTTTTAACCACCCACTGCACCTGCTTCACTGCACTTGTTTTAGATCTCTTTGTGCAATATTTTGTATGTCCATTCTTCTTTCTTATGTTTTCTTCTTTCGTCCATTAGTTGTAATATTTGTTCTGTCATCCATTTCTTTTTGCTGATTGTTTTAGTCACTGGTATTACTTCTTTTGATGTTTGTTGAATCGATTGTTTGAGCATTTCCCACTGCTCCTGGATGTCCTGTATTTTCTCAATAGCATTATATCTATTTTGTACTATCGTGCTGTACTTATCACTCATCTGTTTATCTACTCTTAGCATATCTAGTTCTAATTTTATATTTCTTGGTGATTTCTGTGCCTTTCGCAGTTTTATTCTTATCTTTCAAACTACTGGTACATGGTCACTATTGCAATCTGCTCCTGGCCTTGTTTTAACCGATGTTAGCCCATTCCTGAATCTTCTCTGTACCAGTATAAAATCAATTTGCTTGTGTACTTTTTTGTCTGGGCTTTGCCATGTCCATAGTCGCCTAGTGTGTTGTTTGAACCAGGTGTTACCTATAATCATTTCATGTGTCTTTGCCCAATCTATCAATCTATCATCTCTGTCATTCGTCTCTCCAAGACCATGCTCCCCAGTCACATTTTGCACTTTAGCTGTTCCTACCTTTGCATTGAAATCCCCTAATATAATTGTTATTTCTTGGGGTTTACACGGTTCCATGGTCGCCTCTAGTTCCTCGTAAAAAGTGTCAATGTCTTCTTCTTCTTCGCTAATACTTGTTGGTGCATAAACTTGAATTATGTTGATATCCATTAGTCTGCCTCTCAATTTTACTAGCAGAATTATGTCTGATACTGGCCAAAATCCTTTCACTGTTTTGCTTCTTTTTCTATCTAACATGATGCCTACTCCTCTTTCGTGTGTGGTTCCCCCGGAGTAAATTACATTTCCACTGTCGCGTTGTAATAATCCTGCTCCTGTTCATCTCATTTCACATAGTCCCAAGATGTTCAATTTCATTCTCTTCATTTCTTGGCTGATGTTTTCTAGTTTTCCAACCTGGCATGACCTAATGTTCCAAGTTCCTATTGCTAGTGTCTCTTTATTTTTGATCTTGCATAGAGTTGCTTGATGACGACCGGGTGTCACCTGTAGCACATGACGCTCCCTACCGGACGAGGTGGCTGTGACGTCCCCATTAACGTCATTAGTTGTAAATATAAGGCTGTGATTTGTCATGATTATTCCAGGCAATTTAAGAAGGTAGTTTGCCATTCCTTTCCTTCTTGGCAGTGACTGTACTAGTCGGAGATCGCAGCCATTGTCTCTATACATGAGATCCTCTGTCTGCCATCGCGGTGTGGGGACCATCACCGGCACTACTTGTCGGCTGCTCCCACAACACCATCCACCACCTGCTCCAATGGCTTCACGTAACCCTGATAGGGGGGCTAAACGGGAGCTCCACCTTGCCCAGGAGTTTCCCGAAGACTAGCGGAGGAAAGGAGACGTCTTACTCCTCCTTTGGTAGGGCAGAACTCTACCCAGCTAACCATAAAACCTTTATAGGTGTTAGTAAATCTCTTTATAGTGTTCATAAAATGCTAACGAGAATACATTTACACCTAGTGGAGCACTTGGTATGAACAAATATGGAAACATTAGGTGAAGAAATAAAGTCACAATGGGCAGAGCATTTTAAAGAAATCCTTAATCATCCAATTTCAAGGCATTTAATAGATTTTACACACATAACACCGGCCTCACTTTTAGATATAAATTTAGGAGACTTCACCTTAAGTCTGTAACGCGTATGGTAAACAGCATGGCTGTTGATGAAGATGATATCCGAGATACAAAAAGCAATGGGTAACTTGGATAGCTTAAGACTCATAACTTAAAACACCTGCAGAAAATGTTTAACGGAATATGGAAGAAGAAAAGTGTATAGTGTAGAAGAGGTATAATTGTCATAATTCCCCCAAAAAGGGCAATCTCAAGGACTGCAACAACTGGAGAGGCGCGACTCTTCTATCAGTTGCCTCTAAAGTATTTTGTTGGATCATCATGAACATAATAGAAAATGCAATATTACACTGTTTTGCGCGAAGAACAAGCAGGATTTAGAATAGGAAGAATCTGCTTCGATCATATATTCACCCTAAGAATTACATTAGAAGAACATATAAAAAATAAAAAACCACTTATTCTAAATTTCATTGATTTCAAAAAAGCTTTTGACTGCGTACATAGAGACTCATTGTGGAACATACTCAAACAATTTGGCAAAAAAACACCATTATCTTCATATTTTTGTACGATGGCTTCCCATGCGCAGTTCGCACAGAGGCAGAATTGAGTGAATGGTTCCAGATTGATACCGGAGTGATGAAAGGATGTATTTTTTTATCTCCCTTGATATGTGGAATTGCCATCGACTTTATAATGCAGAAAAACTTTACAGGTAACAAAGGCATTGGATGGAAACTTGAATCTGAGTTAAAGGACTTTGATTTTGCGAACGACATAGTTCTTTTCAACAGCAACGTGAACACGATGCAAGAAAAAAACAAATGCCTTATCATCAATGGCTTGGAAAAATAGGACGTGAGATCAACCAAGAAAAGACAAAAGTAATAAAAAAATAAATTCGCAAGAATAAAAAATATACCTCGAAGGAAAAGCAGCGGACGAATGATATAATTTTGTATTTCTTTGAAACTGCATAGATCAACAAGAAGAAACAAAGAAAGAAATTAAAAGCAGAATAGCAAATGCAGCAATGACTTTCAGAAACCTTGATAAAATATGAAAATCAAAACTCGTGATTTTTGTTCCTTTCCGCGCCGTTAGACGTCGATTAGGGTTTGTAGTGTTTTTCGCCACCCATCTCTATTCAGGGCTAGATGTTCGATCTTATCTAATGAGCCGATACATGCGAACGTTGTTTCTCTTATAAGTGTTCTTTTTATTGTCTCTTTAGGTCTTCCTCTTTTTCTATATCCTGATCTTTCCCATAGAAGAGCCTGTTTTGGAACTCTCTTGTTGTCGCTTCTCAGCACAGGTTCGACATATGTCCATCCTCTTTCCTTAATTGTAGATGCGATTTGTGGTTGCATGGCCATTTCTATTATTAATTAATTAAAATTACTAGCACAAAACAAAACTCAAGATTTTAAAATGAAATGTATTATTCTCCCTTACCTATATATGCGAGGGTGTCCGGTTAGCGCAATCGATAGGCGGTTGGCTTACCACGGCAACAGCCGGGGTTCGTAATCCTGGCGAGGACACCTGGGTTTTACTAATTCCCTAAAAATTAGTAGGAGCCGCGATAGCTCAGTGGTTAGTGAACTGGACTACTACGGACAAGGGGTAGGGTTCGATCCCAACCGACGGCTCCGGGTTCACCCAGCCTTAAATGGGTACCGGATTTTTTCTGGGAAAGTAAAAGCAGCACGGGCGTAATACCGACCACATTACCCCAAAAATCATGTGCTGAAGGTCTGTAAAATATAGGGTCACTAACACCATATTTCCCTATACGCCACTTGGCGTGACGGGGGGTACTTTACTTTTTACTACCTATATATGCGAGAGCTGGGAAACAGCTAAAGTTAAAGAAAATAAACTGGATGCATTAGTAGTATATATGGCTGTGAACCCATCCCAAAAGTGCACGTGCATGCACCGAAAGACAATAGATTTGGCACCGACTTTGCACGAAACATGCACCAAAACCGTGCAAAAAAAAAAAAAAAAAAAAAAAAAAAAAAAAAAAAAAAATTTTCGAATTCGCGATTTTTTTCGAACTTCATTATTTTTTTGGGGGAAATTTTTTTTTTTTTTTTTTTTTTTTTTTGGGGTTCGTCAGTTTGTCGAAACGGTCTACTGTGCCTGAGAGCTTAACTCAGGTAAATTCAAAAGAGACTCGGTGCTAATCGGCTTATCGAGCGGGGGTCGTGATATGCTCTCGCTGTGTGTTAGAGGAAAATATTTGTGAAAGAGTATTTTAAAAGAGTATATTTGTGAAAGTAAAAATTCAGAATTATTTAAAAAATATGTATTTGTGAAAGTAAAAAAAAACTCAGAATTATTAAAAATAAAAAATAAAAAAATAAATAAAAACAATAAAAAGTCTCCCTTCAGGATTCGAACACGGGTCTACTACGTGACATGAGGCGACATGTAAAAAAAATGCTGACAAGCAATGACGTTGAAGGTTAGTTTGTCGAACGGTGTGCTGTGTCTGAGAGCTTAACTCAGGTAAATTCAAAAGAGACTCGGTGCTAATCGGCTTATCGAGCGGGGGTCGTCTCTCGCTGTGTGTTAGAGGAAAATATTTGTGAAAGAGTATTTTAAAAGAGTATATTTGTGAAAGTAAAAATTCAGAATTATTTTTAAAATATGTATTTGTGAAAGTAAAAAACTCAGAATTATTAAAAATAAAAAATAAAAAAATAAATAAAAACAATAAAAAGTCTCCCTTCAGGATTCGAACACGGGTCTACTACGTGACAGGAGGCGACATGTAAAAAAAAATGCTGACAAGCAATGACGTTGAAGGGGTATTGTTACGAAAAGAAAAATACGACTAGCTCGCGGGCGGGAACGAGTTGGTTGACACAGGTGTGTTATTGTAGTATCGCCAACATCATGTGCCAGGATAGCGGTTCTTGAGGAAAGATTATTGGTCGTGTGTGTTATCGCTACCAACATCAGCATGTGTCGTGTAGTAAGGTGTGCTAATATTAAATAGTGACGCTCGCTCTTTCTCATTCAATGTAAAGCAAAACAAAATTCTATATTTCACAATTTTATTAATACATCATATATATATATATATATATATATTACTGTCCGGATGCTGATAATTTTAACCGTCTGGGTTTCCTACACAACCGCCCTCCATTTTGACAAAACCTTGATCAAAGCTGGAATAGGTAATCGGTGACTTTGCTGAAACATCCTGGGCATCCACACTGGCTGCCGGAGCTGTCGTCTGATTAACAAGAGTGAGGTCCCCTTGGTTAACAAAAAAGGGCGTGTAGTTGATGTTAGCATAAGCGTTTTCGAGACTGCCTTAACGCCATGTGCCACCCTCAACACCATCATCCCTTCATGTCCTATCATCATCATGTGCCACCCTCAACACCAGTATCAACCCCTTCATGTCCTATCATCATCAAGCCACACCCTCAACACTAGCATCATGTGCCTCAACACTATCATCATGTGCCTCAACACTATCATCATGTGCCACCCTCATCATCATCCCTTCATGTCCTATCATCATCATGTGCCACCCTCAACACCAGTATCAACTCCTTCATGTCCTATCATCATCAAGCCACACCCTCAACACTAGCATCATGTGCCTCAACACTATCATCATGTGCCTCAACACTATCATCATGTGCCACCCTCATCATCATCCCTTCATGTCCTATCATCATCATGTGCCACCCTCAACACCATCATCCCTTCATGTCCTATCATCATCATGTGCCACCCTCAACACTAGCATCATGTGCCTCAACACTATCATCATGTGCCTCAACACTATCATCATGTGCCACCCTCATCATCATCCCTTCATGGCCTATCATCATCATGTGCCACCCTCAACACCATCATCCCTTCATGTCCTATCATCATCATCATGTGCCACCCTCAACACCATCATCATCCCTTCATGGCCTATCATCATCATGTGCCACCCTCAACACCAGTATCAACCCCTTCATGTCCAATCATCATCAAGCCACACAAAGTATCAACCCCTTCATGGCCTATCATCATCATGTGCCACACAAAGTATCAACCCCTTCATGACCTATCATCATCATGTGCCACCCTCAACACCATCATCATCCCTTCATGGCCTATCATCATGTGCCACCCTCAACACCATCATCCCTTCATGTCCTATCATCATCATGTGCCACCCTCAACACCAGTATCAACCCCTTCATGGCCTATCATCATCATGTGCCACACAAAGTATCAACCCCTTCATGGCCTATCATCATCATGTGCCACCCTCAACACCATCATCCCTTCATGTCCTATCATCATCATCATGTGCCACCCTCAGCACCATCATCATCCCTTCATGGCCTATCATCATCATGTGCCACCCTCAACACCATCAACCCTTCAGGTCCTATCATCAAACCACACAAAGTATCAACCAGCGAAATTCTCTCTCTCTCTCTCTCTCTCTCTCTCCCTCTGTCTCTCTCTCTGTCTCTCTCACATTCATGGTAAACCAAAACAAAATAAATCACTAAGATTTTACCACCATAACACACAAATTTAGGGCCTATAGGTGTTTTTTCTGTTGCCGTGTTGTGTTGAATGAGATCGACCGAGCCCAATGAGCGTCGTTTATACTGCTCCAATCTAGTTAAATATTGATGCAGGGCACGTTGGTACACTCTGGCCTTATCGGCGGGTGCTAAATCATCGCGGAATAGGATACGTTGCATTTCATTATCTAAATCTCTCAAGTTGTCACCGATCGCCTCGGGTGGGCTACGTGACAATGCAGAAAAAACAAAATACTACACAACGAGCCTTCAAGAAACGTTGTGAGAACACCAGACCCAAAGGTCGACCACGAAAAAGGATGGGTCGATGTACAATTAGAAGCGCTAGGAAACATACCAGCAGCAGAGGCGAACAGAAGAGCAAGAGACCGCAAATTATATCTCTCCTCGACGCTGTCTTTGTTAAGTCCAGGGTTCGTGGGGTTGTGGTTCGTGGTTCGTGAGTTGATGGTTCGTTAAGTCCATGGTTCGTGGGGTTGTGGTTCATGGTTCGTGAGTTGATGGTTCGTGGTTCGTGGGGTTCTGGTTCGTGGTTCGTTGTGATTTGGTCCAACATTTTGGACCTTGAATATAACTTCCTGCTCGTTGTGTCTAACTAGTATGACTATGTGAGTAGCTTTTTGGGATTTTTAGGTCGACTTTTTGAGTATGACCCTAAATTTTTGTGATCTCAGAGATGAAATGTTTGCGATTTGGATGTAACTATCTGATCGATGTGTCTAACTAGTATCAGTATGGAAGTAGATTTTTAGGAATACAACTAGACTGACAATTGAGCCCTGAAGTAACACGTAGAGAATCTCACTAAGAAGGCAACACAAAGACTCCAACTAATGAAAATGTTAGAGAACGAGCAAGGGAATGTTAGAGAACGCTGGAGGCAATGTTAAAGAACGATCGAGGCAATGTTAGAGAACGCTGGAGGCAATGTTAAAGAACGATCGAGGCAATGTTAGAGAACGCTCGAGGTAATGTTAGAGAACGATCGAGGCAATGTTAGAGAACGCTGGAGGCAATGTTAAAGAACGCTCGAGGCAATGTTAAAGAACGATCGAGGCAATGTTAGAGAACGATCGAGGCGTGATTTGGTCTAACTTTTTGGAGTTTGGAAGTAATTATCTGTTTGATGTGTCTAACTTTTATGAGTATGGGAGTAGATTTGTATGGTTTTAAGGTCGACTTTTTTTTTTTTTTTTTACTATGACCCTAAATTTGTGTGTTATGGTGGTAAAATCTTAGTGATTTATTTTGTTTTGGTTTACCATGAATGTGAGAGAGACAGAGAGAGAGGGAGAGAGAGAGAATTTCGCTGGTTGATACTTTGTATAGTTTGATGATAGGACCTGAAGGGCTGATGATGGTGTTGAGGGTGGCACATGATGATGATAGGTCATGAAGGGGTTGATACTTTGTGTGGCACATGATGATGATAGGCCATGAAGGGGTTGATACTTTGTGTGGCTTGATGATGATAGGACATGAAGGGGTTGATACTGGTGTTGAGGGTGGCACATGATGATGATAGGCCATGAAGGGATGATGATGGTGTTGAGGGTGGCACATGATGATGATAGGTCATGAAGGGGTTGATACTTTGTGTGGCACATGATGATGATAGGCCATGAAGGGGTTGATACTTTGTGTGGCTTGATGATGATAGGACATGAAGGGGTTGATACTGGTGTTGAGGGTGGCACATGATGATGATAGGCCATGAAGGGATGATGATGGTGTTGAGGGTGGCACATGATGATGATGATAGGACATGAAGGGATGATGGTGTTGAGGGTGGCACATGATGATGATAGGCCATGAAGGGATGATGATGAGGGTGGCACATGATGATAGTGTTGAGGCACATGATGATAGTGTTGAGGCACATGATGCTAGTGTTGAGGGTGGCACATGATGATGATAGGACATGAAGGGATGATGGTGTTGAGGGTGGCACATGATGATGATAGGACATGAAGGGATGATGATGAGGGTGGCACATGATGATAGTGTTGAGGCACATGATGATAGTGTTGAGGCACATGATGCTAGTGTTGAGGGTGTGGCTTGATGATGATAGGACATGAAGGAGTTGATACTGGTGTTGAGGGTGGCACATGATGATGATAGGACATGAAGGGATGATGGTGTTGAGGGTGGCACATGGCGTTAAGGCAGTCTCGAAAACGCTTATGCTAACATCAACTACACGCCCTTTTTTGTTAACCAAGGGGACCTCACTCTTGTTAATCAGACGACAGCTCCGGCAGCCAGTGTGGATGCCCAGGATGTTTCAGCAAAGTCACCGATTACCTATTCCAGCTTTGATCAAGGTTTTGTCAAAATGGAGGGCGGTTGTGTAGGAAACCCAGACGGTTAAAATTATCAGCATCCGGACAGTAATATATATATATATATGATGTATTAATAAAATTGTGAAATATAGAATTTTGTTTTGCTTTACATTGAATGAGAAAGAGCGAGCGTCACTATTTAATATTAGCACACCTTACTACACGACACATGCTGATGTTGGTAGCGATAACACACACGACCAATAATCTTTCTTCAAGAACCGCTATCCTGGCACATGATGTTAGCGATACTACAATAACACACCTGTGTCAACCAACTCTTTCCCGCCCGCGAGCTAGTCGTATTTTTCTTTTCGTAACAATACCCCTTCAACGTCATTGCTTGTCAGCATTTTTTTTTACATGTCGCCTCCTGTCACGTAGTAGACCCGTGTTCGAATCCTGAAGGGAGACTTTTTATTGTTTTTATTTATTTTTTTATTTTTTATTTTTAATAATTCTGAGTTTTTTACTTTCACAAATACATATTTTAAAAATAATTCTGAATTTTTACTTTCACAAATATGCTCTTTTAAAATACTCTTTCACAAATATTTTCCTCTAACACACAGCGAGAGACGACCCCCGCTCGATAAGCCGATTAGCACCGAGTCTCTTTTGAATTTACCTGAGTTAAGCTCTCAGAAACAGTACACCGTTCGACAAACTAACCTTCAACGTCATTGCTTGTCAGCATTTTTTTTACATGTCGCCTCATGTCACGTAGTAGACCCGTGTTCGAATCCTGAAGGGAGACTTTTTATTGTTTTTATTTATTTTTTTATTTTTTATTTTTAATAATTCTGAGTTTTTTTTTACTTTCACAAATACATATTTTTTAAATAATTCTGAATTTTTACTTTCACAAATATACTCTTTTAAAATACTCTTTCACAAATATTTTCCTCTAACACACAGCGAGAGCATATCACGACCCCCGCTCGATAAGCCGATTAGCACCGAGTCTCTTTTGAATTTACCTGAGTTAAGCTCTCAGGCACAGTAGACCGTTTCGACAAACTGACGAACCCCAAAAAAAAAAAAAAAAAAAAAAAAATTTCCCCCCAAAAAAATAATGAAGTTCGAAAAAATCGCGAATTCGAAAAAATTTTTTTTTTTTTTTTTTTTTGCACGGTTTTGGTGCATGTTTCGTGCAAAGTCGGTGCCAAATCTATTGTCTTTCGGTGCATGCACGTGCACTTTTGGGAGGTGTTCACAGCCATATATACTACTTGCATTTGAAAACAAAAGCCTGGGAAAAATACTTCATGGACTGAATTTAAGACTAGTGCAGTAATAAGAGAAATGACAAAGCATCCAACAATTTAATCTATAATCAAGAAAAGAAGGTGGGATTATGTTGGTCATGTGATAAAAAGAGATAATAACAGAATCTTAAAGCAAGCCCTCAAATAGAATTCAGAGGGTAAAAAGAAAAAGGGGCCGACTTAGAGAAGCACTAAAAAGAACATTGAAGCGTGATGCAAATACAGCAAACATCAGCTCCATCGCCGAGATTGAACGACTTGCCCAGAAAAGAGTCATGTGGCGAGATAAAATGCAGGCCTTGTGGAGGCCTAACACTTGATAACAAAGATCGTCGCACAGGGCAAGAACAACTGAGATTAACTCTGAAAATTGTTTCTTGTTGCAGTTTCCTCATATTCCAAGTCTGACTTGCTCCCGGAGCTACTGAGTTTAGTGCTTTGTGCACACCGAGAGCTATGTTTTTCATCCGGATTATGTTTCGATATTCCGATTGTTTACGATGAATGATGATATCGTATGACGGGGAATAGATTGCTGTGTTCACTTTCTGTGCAGTTTCGTCTTATGTCTTTTGGCGTGTGCTGAGACTGCTATGATGGGGACTGCAGCTACCTTTTTTGTTTAGGAGATGAGATATTAATTAGGATGATTCCACTGGCACGGGCGGTTGAGCAATTATGGGTTTTAATTCGTTTGCGGTGATATCGAGGTCTTCCATAACCATAAGCATCGTCGCACACAAGTATCTACAATTTCTCCATTATGGCCGTCCGTCTTCGGCTCAGTAGGCCAAAAACAGATAGACGGACAGACAGATAGACAGATACCACACACTATAAATATATAAATTGACACTGGAGATGCGAATTAGACCTTATAAGGTAAACAATTTTTGAGAAAGCAATAGAAGACATGGTATACTTTAGATTTTAGAACGGAATGACTTCACATACTACAGGCGGGGCAGTGCCTTATCAGCTCTACCCCCGTTTCTACAACAAACAAAGTGATCATCCTGATATTTCATACTGTTGTATTGAACGTGTTGCGTTCTGTAAATGTGTCGCATTTTTACTTTCATGCAGTTCTATTAAACATGCAACATTCTGTATAAATGACGCGCAGCTCAAAATGGACACGTCCGGATCGCTGTAACGGCCGTCACTGGCAGAATAACCTCCATACGCCATACACCAATTCCAGAGTAGACCCCATTAACTTGTGAATGTGTTCCAAGAATCGCTGTCCCAACAACTGAAGCCAGGCCTACACTTCAGTCAAACACTCGATTCGACAGCAGCATAGCTAGTGTCAAATTTGCAGTCGAACAGATCACACAGACTGCACCAGGGCAAAAACGGGACCTTGTACCGTTCTACTACACTCTATTTCCAGTCGCCTGTAGTGATATATCAGCGCGCGTGAGCCAAAACCATGTTGATTGTGTGGTCAGGTGAAGGCGACCGAACTACCGCTGTCTTCGGGAACGAAAATTCAAACCAGAAAGAATCACTTGAAACAATGTTAAACACTTAAAGACGTTAAATGCAGGGTAATATCAAGGGTTAAAAAGAGACAAATCTCCAGGTCCCGATAATATAACAATCGACGAGTTAGATGCATTAGAAGAGCTGGGAGTAAAAGTCATGACAAAACTACTCAATGACTTACATAACAGTGGGCCGTCACTGAAGATCTACTAAAATATATCTTTTGATAGCCATCCCAAAGAAGTCAGGCGCCACTAATTGCGAAGTCCATCTCATTATTAGTACCAAAATATTACTAAGAATCATCATTATTAAGAATCGCCAACCGGCATGGCACATGATGATGATGATAATGAATATCAAGGGTAAATCCGCCACGGTTATCACTCGCGGTGATCATCATCATCATGTGCCATACTAGTTGGCGTAGATGATCATGTCCTTTCACAATTTTTTATCCACAGTGCATCGTATCAATTCTGTTGTTGACTGTTTTCCGTGTCATGACACCAAGCTATTTAGTGTTGCCTCTTTTTATTGTTATAAACCTCTATTTCACTGATTTTTTTGCCAGCTGTAACCAAATATTCCAACTTACCTCTTCTCATGCTGTGGTCGAAAAATATCGATTGTTTCTTTCTGATAGTTGTAGGAGTTCCTTAATTTGTGTTGGCTTCATTGAGAATTTCTTCAATTGTCTTCTTTAGCTGTCCAAGAAACTCTCAACATTTTTCTCAGAAATCCCATCTCTGTGGCCTCTCATCATCGTTTTATTTGTTTATCTATTGTCCATGATTCTTCCTTATATCAAAATTGGCTCTATATAACACTGATGAACTCTCTCACTTACATTGACATAGACTTGTTGCTTAAAACGTTTTTTTCATTTTCTGAAGTTCTAATTTGACTTGAGCTGGTCGGTTTTTTATTTCTGTGGTGCATCTTCCGTTAGATGTTACTTTTGTGTCCAGGTATTTGACGTTCTGCACTCGTTTCAGATTTGTCCCACTTGTTTGTATGTTGCATGGTGGTTATGATTGTTCCTTCGATGTGACCATTAAATCTCTTTTAATATTATTCAGACTGGGGACTGGTTGGTCTCGAGGCAATACGCCGACCTCGAGACAGAGAGGTTATGAGTTCAAATCCCGGCTACACCGGTTGGGATTTTTATTTATGATTTCTCTCTGCGGGAATCACCCCTGGTCTCATCAGCGAGGCCCGGCTTGAAACGTCAGTTACTCATCGACGGAAAAAATATGAGTACATCTGAAGTCGGAATTATCTGCCTGTGCGGCGAGGGACCCCTGTGCACACGGCTGCCAAGGAAAACTGGATTAATACGCAAAATTCAGTTCCTAGTCTAGGGACTTCGTCAGAGGTAAAAGCTGGCGACCGAAAAAAAAAAGACTGAGACCTTTCTTATTGCTTTCTTTCACTGTTATGTCTATCATTCCTTTAGTTCATTCTCCGATTCTGTTTTTAAGAACGTGTCATCCGTTTTTCGCAGATTGTTTACGGTGTTCCGTTTACTTTATTTCATTTTTTTGTCTACTATTGATCTCATAATATTTTCGCTGTAATCTGAGAACAAATCAGGCGACAGAACACAACATTGTCTGACTCCTTCTTCTTCTTTCTTTCTTCATTTGCCTTTCAGTGCCGAGGGGAGATATAATTTTATTTTTTGCTCTTCTGTTCGCCTCTGCTGTTATGTTTCCTAGTGTTTCTAATATTTCGTCAATCCATCTTTTTCGTAGCAGGCCCTTAGGTCTGGTGTTCTCGCAACGTTTATTGAAGGCTCGTTGTGTTGTATTTTTGTCTTTCTTCCTTGTCACGTGGCCAAACCATTTTATCTGTTTCTTTATATATTCTATGGCGGGGATTATTTCTAGCTTTTTTCTTTATTTCTAATCTTATCACTCAGGCTGTTTCCTGTCATTCATTTAACACACACACACACACACATATATATATATATATAATATGCATATGTCTTAAAGATTTTTTGGTAGCATTTAGTTTCGAATGAATCGGTATTATTTATATATATATATATATATATATATATATATATATATATATATATATATATATATATATATATATATATATATATATATATACGCCCATATTCGACTGAGCAGACAGAGAACAACTGTGAGAGATACTAACAACATACGGAATAAGCCAACATCTAACCAACCTAATTAAAAGTTTCAACATCAACAGCGCCTGAACAGTCAGATTAGCAGTAGGCTACACAGACCACTTTGAAGTTAGATCAGGTGTAATACATGGGTGTGTACTATCCCCTCTTCTGTTTATTACATACATGGGCTATATATGCAAGTTAGCCAACCCATCAGAGACAGAAGAGATCAGCAAGCTTCTATTTGCAGACGATCAGGCATTAGTACATGGAAAAATAGAAGACCTACAAAATAATTTAAATAGACTCTACAGCACAGGCACAAAATACAACATGAAGAAAATAAACATTAAAAAAAAAAACAGAAGTCATAAATATCGCAAAAAACAGAACGTCAACATAACTATAGTCGGCAGACAACTAAAACAAGTAGAGGAATTTAAATACCTAGGAAGTCTAGTGACGAACGTCAATTCACAAACAACAGAAATAAACTCAAGAAGCCACAAAGCTTGTCATAACATTGGACAGCTATCACTATTATTGTGCAGCAAGGAAATAACTCTAAAGGCAAAATGATCACTCTACAATATAACCTTCATCCCAACGTTGTGCTACCAATGCCAGTCCTGTACCCTAGATGCAAGAACAATTAGACAAATAACCTCTACTGAGATGAAATCTGTTAGACGAATGACAGGACTGTGAAGTGTTAGTGCTGTCTATGTTGAATCCCAGTGCTTTAGTCTTTAGTTCGTACTGGCGTTATCTCAGTTAGAGCATTCCCAAATCCTCTCTGCCACCCGTTACAACTGTCGAAGCGTTCGTCTACTGATCGTTCCTGCCCTGTATTGATTGAAGGTGTTGCGTTCTTTGCCACTGAGGATGTTTTTCCTGTTTTCGTCTCTCTTTGCGCCGTGTTCCACCATTCTTTTGGTGTGTGGATTATCCTCAGCCTCCTTGTCGCCATCCTGTGAGAGGTGTTGTTTTAAAGCTCTCACAATATTTTGTATCCAATTATAAGGTTTCATGCGTAATGGCAGATTCCGCCAACCTGTCAGCTATCTCAATGACACGGATTCCCGCATGTCAAGGACAATATATCAAAGTTAGGCTGTCGACAAGAAACATGTCGAGTAGGTGCGCTCACTTCATGCAGATTGTGTTCTTGTCAAATCGGCTTTGTGAGTGAGTCATTATGATCGCATGTGATCTTCTTGTTCATTTAACTAGCCATGTGACAGCTTCGGTCACAGCCTCAATCCTCATGATTGTGCTGTGCTGGAGGTAGTACTCTTGTAGCTTCCAGCATCTTTATCTATCAAATTTCCATTAGAAATCGCAATAAAAACCCAACCGCTCAGCACACCCCTGGTGATCGAGCCATCAGTGTAAGAGATGGGGTCTTGAGGTTGGGAATGAATTTACAGAACCTCCCGGATCTCCGACCGTCACGCCTTGTGCCCAGTCATTTCCTGTCCAAGCTTATGATCATCCTAGTTAGTCAACGCTTGTCAGGCATATCAATCCAATCCCTGTCAGTAGGTATGTCCTCCTAGTTGCATTCACCCTGAAGTGTTATCTTAGGTTGTACCACCCACGATCTCTCGCTTAATATGGTTGTCTTTCATTGACTAATTCTGGTAGTTGTGGTTTAATTTTGTTAGATGCCACCCCTAGGTACGTTTTCGCTTCCATGAACTTGTGTCGCGCTTGAATGCTGGGAAGATCCAACAGAAAAAGCATAGCTGGGATTGGCGAAATCTTGGTGCATCCCAACACGACTCGCATAGCCTCGTTTGTACCTTTTCCAACTTAGCTAACTGAGACAGAGTAAGAAGGCAGAACCCTTAGTCGTTGACTCACAAAACCAGTGACTGCATTAAGAGAAAAGGCGTTCGTTGATGGAAACCAGACCATGCCATAACTTTTACTGCATTCACTTCTTTCCTGGCAGATTGAACTACACTGCTTATATAATGTTTGAAGAACATTGATCTGTCAAAAGTTATCCCTAGGTACCTCAAGCTGTGGAGCCGCGATAGCTCAGTGGTTAGTGAACTGGACTACTAAGGACAAGAGGTAGGGTTCGATCCCAATCGACGGCTTCCGGTTCACCCAGCCTTTAATGGGTACCGGATTTTTTTCTGGGAAAGTAAAGCGGCACAGGCGCTATACCGACCACATTACTCTAAAAAATTATGTGCCGAAGGTCCGTAAAATTTATGGTCACTAACACCATATTCCCTATACGCCACTTGGCGCGACGGGGGCACTTCACTTTTTTTTTTACCTACAAGCTGTGGACTATTTCAATGTGTGTTCCATTGTATTCCAAAGTAAGCAGCTCCGTCTTCAAATCTTTTGATTAAATCATTGACTGGTGAGGCCAGTGCTGTCATGTGTGATATCGACGTAGTGAGATTAAAGTTGTTAAAATGTATGTTAAAGTATGGTGGCGATATGTATCTGCTCGAAGAATATTAATAACTGTTTAATATAGTGCTTATAAGCTTAAAGTTTTATGTTCACAAAGCTGTAAAGAATGTCTAATTTGTGGCAGAGAAAAGTGAACATAATTATGAGAGTGACATTGTAAAAAGATGTAAAAAGCTGAAACTCTTCATTACGTGAATATTTCCATGTTGTATGTTATTTCCTCCTTCTGTGAGTGTGTTTTTCAAATGTCTGCTTTTTGACATGATAATTTGTTACTCTACCAGGAAATATTGTACAATCGTTGCTGATGAAAATCTCATTTTCTCCTTCATTCGATGATTTTATTTGACTATAAATTCTTCGAGTTCAACGTGAAAGTAATGCGCCAATAATCCTCTAATTTTGGTGAGTGTTTAACCCTGAATGTGAAATAGGAATGGTGAAACGAGGAGATCAGCGGGTTACGAATTTAATAGTCAAACTTTATCTGGTTTATGATTGCCAAGTCAGACAAATCACACTAATCATAATTTGGACAAGTAATGAGTTTTGTGATTGTTGGCGGACAAGTTTGCATTATTTGTAGGAAGGTGACGATTAAAAAATGTATATGGTTTATGATTCATTAGGAGCCGGAATTATTTTTATAATTAACATAATTTTCTCCATTATTTTGGCTCTGAGCACTGTTGTGTGTATGTTACATTGTCCTCTGCCGCTGTGCTAGTTCTGTCACAGAGTAAGCAAAGAATCGCAGATTGTTTCTCCCCTCGACGCCAACGGCAGCAGAGGAAGGATAGAAGAAGAAGAAAGAATAAGAACATAATTTTCAAGTTTATTGGAATCCATGCGCCCGCATGTGTACACCTGGTCCACACACTGATGGCCTGGATTTATATCATGCTGATAAAAAATCAATACTTTTTTCATCGACAAGATTACACAAGAGGTGAAATATGCTTCTGACTATTGCGGCAAGCTTTTTGCGGATTTCTTAAATAATGAAAAGGTAGGACTATTATTTGTTAAACTCTAGTACCTTAGTTCTATATACATCGTAAGGTGTGAAGTTAGTGTTTTGGAACCAGAACCCTGTTAGTTAATATTATGGATGATGTGATTTTGTGTAGATTTATTGTTGAGAATGTTGCGGGGTATTGATGACTACGTATTATGGGAACATCGTATTTTGGTGTATGTTAGTTTGTGTTAGTGTGTATGTGTTATTGTGTATGTGTATTGGTGAATAACTGTGGGAGGGGGTGGGCATTATTTGCTTGTCTGCAACTGATGAGGGATATAATATGTGTCTGTCGGGTTTTTTTTTTTTTGAACTATTTTACAATGAAGGGAATATTTATGATTTCCACATATAGCGTTATCAGTGAATACCGATCTAACTCTGCCTAATGAACAAGACCAGCAGAGTCGGCATGTTTGCTATGAGTGTACTAAGACTTCCACATTACATAAAGACCAACGCAGACACAAAAAGACTTCATGAAAGGCAACATTACACATTTTCTATCTGTCGTCGTGAACACACACGCTTACTGAATATAAAAAAAAAAACAATATTAGCTAAAATACCCATCCACCTCACATTTATCATCATCAGGAGCTTCATTAGTGCCAAGTTAACCCCCTTCGTCGTCATCACTCAAATGCAGAGGTGACGAGCTTGAGGCAGGATACTTTTCAGTTAAAAGAGCATGTTTGTGTATTAGATCTTTGGGTTTCGAGGGTTAAACAATGTACTACATACTTTAATGAATCTAATTCTGTTGGAATTAACCGGTTAGACGCATCTGAGTAGCAGTTGTACATTTGTATATGTCACCTTGGAGTGTGTGAGTATGATGTGATTTGTGATTGCAGTTCATTGTAATTGTTGACCTACAATGTTATATGGCATTAAACCTGTAAGGGTACTGGCCAGTCGTAACAGACTCAAGAAATCCATAAAGGAGTTGTCGATAAGTTGATCTCCACGATTGTTGTCCAATTCTGTAGCGTCTATAGTGGAAGTCAGGGAGAGGTGTTCAGTCTGGTTAGATCCGGCTTTACATCACAACAGACAGAAGGATAACACCTAGCCTCATCATAAAGAATACAGTGCTGATCCTCATCAAAGAGAATATAGCACTAGTGCATATATACACATTTTACAACCTTCCCTGATTTGAACTGTACTGTTAGTGAATTGTACCTATTTTTATTTAATAGCCATTATTAAAAATTATGCAGTAACACAGGACAACAGAAAGAGATAATATATCAACCATCGAATACCTTTTGATTAGTCAATTGTTACTGTGATATGTGGCGTCAATAAACTTTTCATTTTAAAAGTTTTAAACAAAAGCCATTCCTACTTCCAAAAGTGGGTTACCGAGAGAGCAGATTGATATTTCAACACAAAATGTAACATAAAAGATTTCTTGCATGTACAGTTCCCGGTTGACTGTTCACAGGTGTCGTTGAAACAGTTGTCCGGACATTTAAAAGTGCAGTCTGATCCGTAGTACGTTTCCTTGCACGTACAGTCTGTACTTTCCGGGTCACATATGATGTCACAGCCATCAGAAAACGTCTGTTTGCACTGTAGCCCAAAATTACCATCGGGACAAGTGTCACTACAGATGTAGCCAGGACGTTTACATTGTAGGCATTTTCCGGATTTTTCCTCACATAAAGGACAGACACTAAGGCAAGACCCGGAGCAGTCGTGTCCATAGATCCCATGTGAACAGTTGCCGTGACACGTCAACTGCACTCTCAAATCTCCGGACAACTGTTTGAACGAAACTTGTGAACAGTTAATCGTGGCCTGCGTCTCGTTTGTCGATGATTCCCACGTTAAGAAGAGTACTACAACAAACCCAATCATATGGATACCTTAATGTGTTTCTGTGCTGGACATGGTTCATTTCTTGGTGTTTTTCCGTGAAGCCATGGCTCATATCTTGATGTGTTTCTGTGCTAGCCATGGCTCATATCTTGATGTGTTTCTGTGCTAGCCATGGCTCATATCTTAGCTTGTGTGTGTGTGTGTGCTGGCCATGGCTCATATCTTTGTGTGTGTCAAAGATCAACGTCGCTTCTTCGGATGATGGAAATGGGAGTTAAGATGGGCTCAGCCAGAAATGAGAAACTTGGTGGCCGTGTAAGAAGACTTATCAACCAACATAGAACTGGAGTCGTCAGTCGCTGGACACTGAGGGAATTGCTGAGGAGGGGATCTGAGCACCTATGGACATGTTCGGAGTGCAATGATGATGACCCGCAAATAACTCAATAACTAAATAACTCAATCATTCGTTTTGTTTATCCTCTTTAAGGCGTACTGTTAAATGAAATATTATTAGACAAAATCTTCTCGCCACCCGTGAGCCGTCAGTTATCTGAATATGCCAACATTCTCCATAGATGCACATTATGTACTTTTACGAGTTTCAGGGGCACTCTGGTAAACTTTGAATTGCCATAGTTGCAGGTAATTCATTGAATATTCTATGAGACTGTATATCCTAAAAGACTAGGTGTCTTTCTTTTTTTCAGTTTCTTTTTTTTATTAACCTTTTTCCAGCTCATGTTTAAACCTGAGTGAATTTTCATCATTGCTGCTATTGAAACATTAATATTAAAGTTGTCTATTTCACTACCAAATGGGAGCGATTAAAAAAATTCAGTAGGGCGGATCTAATCCACGTTCTCTCGATCGCTGCAGAAAGTGCATTCATGTCTGATTAATTTCGGTTCTAATTTGCACTCCTATGCGTTAAAATCAAGATGATGATCTACTTATTACATCTGAGCCGATAAAACAATGTCGTACGCCGGCAATATTTAATTTTCGATAAATCAAGTGTTGTGAATGCGACCTTCCATCGTCTAGGCATGTTCTGCGCTTTACGTCACATTGGTGCTGTTCATGACCGTTGATGCATTTGCTTGACGCAAGTTATTTATATGTTCTCATTAAATGTGAACTCCTTCGTCAGCCGTAGTTTTATCTCTTTAGGGAATTTGCACCGTGTTCTGTTCGTCGTAGGCTACATTCACTAGAGTAATCAAGAATCTAAAGGGCGCGTCATTGCTGTGCTTACATTGTTATGTGTGCCAAGTCATCGTAATGGCGCATCGTAAATCCTTAGACCGACTGTATGCTAATCTTACGGTCTGTTTGATGTGCGACGGGGATAATCTGACGACTAACTGTGTGTTTATATGTTCGAAATTGGAGTCAACAACGATGGCTTAACATCATCAAGCGCTATACATTTTTAAAGAAATATGACGATCATCACTTTCGGGAGGACGTGAACTTCTGGTATATGGTGGATAGGCGGCACGAACGATTGCAGGCTATACATGAAAAGTGTTCCTTGTTGCAGTTTCCTCATATTCCAAGTCCACGGGGGACTGGTTAGTCTCGAGGTAAGACGCCGGCCTCGGGACAGAGATGTTGTGGGTTCAAATCTCGGCTACTCTGGTTGGACTTTTTATTTATGATTTCTCTCTGCGACAACCACCCCTGGTCTCAGCAGGGTTCAATTTTATTGTATAAAAATTGTAAAATTGTATAAAATCAGTTTATTGAGCCTCGTATTTTCCCCCACACATTTTTTTTTTTAACTGTAGGGTCCCAAATTTTCATATTACTTTATAATTCTCTCTCTCTCTCTCTCTCTCTCTCTCTCTCTCTCTCTCTCTATGGAGCCGCGATAGCTCAGTGGTTAGTGAACTGGACTACAGAGGACAAGAGGTCGGGTCCGATCCTAATCGACGATTTCCAGGTTCACACAGCCTTAAATGAGTACCAGATTGTTTCTGGGAAAGTATAGCGGCATGGACGTAATACCGACACCACATTACCCCAAAAATCATGTGCCGAAGGTCTTTAAAAATTATGGTCACTAACACCATATTCCTTATACGCCACTTTGCATGACTGGGCTCTTTATCTTACATTTTTTCCTTCTCTCTCTCTCTCCCTCCCTCTTAGCTTCTCGACTATCTTTTGTTGCTCTTAGTATTTGTCTTATATTCATCTTGACGACATCGTAGTGACTTTCTACAGCAAAAATTACTTCATGGTTAAATACATAACATCCTATATTAATTACCGCGAATTCGTCGCTATTGTTTTCCATCACCAACAATTATCTCGTGGTCCAACTTACAACCACAATTTGAATAGCTGCGCTGTCCATTTACAAAGAACCTTCTTACATTCATCTCGGCGACTTTGTCATTGTCTTTCCAATGGCAAAAATGGTCTTTTCTTTATTCATCTCGGCGACTTCGTCTCCATTGCTTTTCTGACAACAAAGATTAATGCACGTTATTAAAACTGCAACCAATTTGGATAGCTACGCTACACACAACAAATTCTTACAACAAAAAATTACCTAAAGTTGAACCTATATAACATCCGACATTCATCTTGGTGACTTCATAGCCATAGTCTTTCCAACAATAAAAAGTACATCACTCTGGCATATCCAGTACACGATCGATTGCGTCGACCACAATAACTCCACCTCATTAAAAATACACCCCCCCCCCCAATTGTTATAAAATAAAACATTTATCACAAAAATACCCCACTTTGTAAAATAAATCCACCATTATTACATCAGCTGCTCTCAGGCAAAATTTCACATTTTATCAACAATATAAGCTACCAACAAGTGATGGGAAATATCAAACAGAAATAAACAAAAGAATAGGAATGGCAAGAGCAATTTAAGCAGCATGAAAAATATACTCACTTGAATGCGAATAACACCAGAACTAAAAATAAGAGTAGTTAAATCCAATAAAGATTCGTATTAGGTCTAGAAACATGTACTTTAAAATAAGAATACAGCAGAAAATATAAACCTTTGAAATGTGTACTAGTAGAAAAATAAGGATAATTGGGTGTAAGAAAACTAAATTTTTAATCAGTTGAAAAAAAAAAAAAAAAACTGACACAATTCGAGCAAGTCAACTAAAATTTTTAGGGCTTTTGAAGAGACACAATACCTTAATGAAAGTCATTTTGGAGGAGTAATTGCAAGGTAGACGAGGCAGAGTCAGACCAAGATTAGTATGGACTGACAACATCAAAAGATGGACAGGTGAACCTAAGACAACGTGCACCATTAAGGCAAGAGACGTGGTAAACTGGCGCTTTATGGTACCTTCGATGTGGAGACGACACCTAATGAATGAATAACTAACAACAGTCGTAATCATTACTACCAGGCTGGGAGTGAAGACAGTGTCCTAGCTTGGCACCGGTATCCCATTCACTCACTAGAATATGCAAATAGTGTATCCTTGGAAGTGATCATTGCCCTTGCAGCATGCTGGTGGAGATGAGTAAATCCAGGAAACACAGGCCAAGAATAGTCCTTTACTTATATAACTGCTCGTGTAAAAACACGGTGAGCAAAATAAGACGTGTCAAGCACATCGTTCACAACCTCAGAATGGAAATTTGGTGACCAGCTCCCGTGGTGAACCGACAAGGTAGAATGAGGCTGGTTGGATAAGTGGCGAGGAGTTGAGAAGTGTGAAAGAGCCAAACATAACAGTATAGTCCAGCTCCATCACATCATCGTTATTGAAACAATACATGGACATGAAAGTCGTCTTAGTCAAAAGTGAGAAATGGACAATGGTCTATACATGTGTGAGCATGCACAAATCATAATAAATAACTGATGTTATTCTGGCGGCTTCACAACAGTATGAAAGGCGCAGTGAAGAATACTTATGTTGGTGATTTCCAGAGTTTAGATCTTAACTAGTAGATAACTTACGAAAATAAATATAAAATATTTCTCTCTATTCTCTCACTATCTTAAGCAGAGCGATAAACAATATGTAATGGGACGTGATGTTGCCAGGGCGGCTACTTCTGACAGGTGTAGAGCCAGGGGAATGGAAGAGAATGATTATATTACAGTGGATAAGATCAAAGCCGCATAATAGCGTGGAAAACACAGTGCACCGGGTAAAGATGTCATTTGGTACGAGGGCATTGGCAAGATGTCTAATGAGGGTTTGGAAAAACTAGCAAACATTTATTAAATATGTACCTATAGTTAGTATAGTTTTGTTTAGTTTAATCAACAGATCGTCCTCATTACGCATCGAACACGCTCATAAATGTTTAGATTTCATCCCCTTTGTATGGAGACCAACGAATAAAGTTATGTGTTGATTTATTCTTCTTCTGTGTCTTCGTGCGTGGTACTCCTTTCTGGCTTCTTCCATTTTGACCTGATGTTATATAATCTAACAATGGATGTTAATTCATGATCATTCTTTGAATCGTCAGCTCTCCCTGCCTCCCTGATGGCACTCAAAACCTACATCAAAGCCTGATCCATTGCATGTCTTCTTTCTACGTTTCAACATGTTTATGAGCTTTTTCTTTTCCTTCCACGCCAGCGGAATCATCCGAATTAATATCCCATCTCCCAAACAGTGAAAGGTATCTGTAGTCCCATCGTAGCAGTCTCAGCACACGCCAAAGGACATAAGGCGAAACCGCGTAGAAAGTGAACACAGCCAACTGTTCCCTGTCATACGATATCATCATTCATCGTAAACAATTGAAATATCGAAACATGATCAAAACGGATGAGACACACAGCTCACGGTGTGCACAGAGCACTTAACTCAGTAGCTCCTACAACAAGCCGGACTTTGAATATGAGGAAACTGCAACATGGAACACTTTTCATGCATAGCCTTCAATTGTTCCCGTCTCCTATCCACCATATACCGGAAGTTCACGTCCTCTTTGAAAATGATGATCGTCATATTTTAAAGAAATGTAGAGCGCTTGATGATGTTAGACCATCGTTGTTGACTCCAATTCCGAACATATAGACACACTGATCGTCGTCAGATTATCCCCGTCGCACATCAAACAACAAACCGTAAGATTAGCGTAGGGTCGGTCTAGAGATGTACGATGACGTAGCACACAACAATGTCGTACACACAACAATTTCGCTCCCTTTAGATTCCTGATTACTCTAGTGAAAGCAGCCTACGACGAACAAAACACGGTGCAAATTCCCTAAAGAAATAAAACTGCGGGTGACAAAGTAGTTTACATTAATGAGTAACATGGAAATAACTTGCGTCAAGGAATTCCAAGAACAGTCATGAACAGCACCAATGTGACGTAAAGCGCAGATCAAGTCTAGACGGTGGAAGGTCGCATTCACAACACTTGATTTGTCAAAAATGGACTGTTGCCAGCGTACGATTTCGCTTTAGCAGTGCAGATGTAATAAGTAGATCATCATTTTTACTTTAACGCAGAAAGGTGCAATGGAGAACCGAAATTAATCAGACCCCGAATGCACTTTCTGCAGCGATCGAGAGAACGTGACCTAGATCCACCATCTTTACAACGGAAATCCCATATATGTCTTTGCGGAATACCAATACCGTTTCAATGACAATACCTACCTCAACCCACCCGCCCCAATTTTTCTTCCATCGGTCGTTTTGGGTCACTGTTATTCTTAATATATCTTCTTTATCTTGATCACATCTACCTACCTCCTTACAGTCCGCTCCTAAAATCAGTAAGAATCCATAAAAAAATAAAACTTCACCCCTACACCCGACCATTCCTTTGATACCGTTGCGTCCACTAAAAATCCATTAAAATTCTTACCCACAGACATACTGACAACTACATTTTAGACAGTTATCTCTGACCATCATCATCATGTGCCACACCGTTGGCGTAGGCGATCATGTCCTTCCACAGTGGATGGTATCAGTTATGTTGTTGACTCTTTTCCATGCCATGACACCAAGCTATCCAGTATTTTCTCTCTTTGTTGCCTACGATCTCTCTTTCCCTATATGTTGCCAGTTGTAACCAAGTATTTCAACGTTTCTCTTCTCATAATGTGTCCGAAAAATGTTAATTGTTTCTTTCTGTTTCTCAGGGTCTCCTTTTTTTGTGTTGGCCTCTTTGAGAATTTCATCGTTAGTCTTTTTTGGCTTTATAGGGAACTTTCAACATTCTTCTGAGAAATCCCATCTCTGTGGCTTCTAATCGTCTTTTCCTTTGTTTACTGTTAAGGATTCGCATCTTGTTAAGGATTCCATAGGTCAGAATTGGCTCTATATAGCACCGATGAACTCTCTTTCTCACTTCTATTGACATAGAATTGTTGTATAAGACGTTTTTTTTTCATTTTCTGAAATGGTATTTTGGCCTGAGCTATTCTGCTTTTTATTTCCGTGGTGCATCTTCCATCTGATGTTATTATTATGCCCAAGTTTTTGAAGCGTTCACTTGTTTCAGATTTGTCCTGTTTATTTTTATGCTGCATAATGGTGATGATTGTTTTTTTTCGATATGATGATTACTTCTGTTTTCTTACTATTCAGACTGAGACCTTTCTTGTTGCTTTCTTTTATTATTATGTCTACCATTTCTTGTAGTTCATTTTCTGTCTCTGCTATAATGCTGTGTCATCCGCATATCACAAATTGTTTATTTTGTGACCGTTGACTTCAATTCCTTTCCTGTCTACTATTGATCTCATGATATTTTCGCTGCAAAGTGAAAACAAATCCGGCGACAGAACACAGCTTTTTCTGACTCCTTGTTTTATATACTGGAACTGTCCTGTTTGGTTGCTAATTCGTATAGCTGCTGTTTATTGCCAGTACATGTTTTTTTTTTTTAATGATTCGCAGATCGTTGCCATCAATGTTTAATTTATCCAGCATATTGATTATTTCCACATGTTCTACTTTGTCAAATGCCTTTGTGTAGTCTTATAAAGCACATATATAGATCTTTCTGTACCCGTATAGCTCGTTTTATCAATGTTCTTAGGATGTATATTGCATTATTGGTGCCCTTTCCTTCCATATTGTGTGCTTAATCATATAATGATGTTGAGCGCAGATCGGTAATGGATCGTACTATTCTGAAAGCCCACAGAATACATATACTTCGAAGGAGATCGACCACTTATGGACTTGTTCAATGTGCATTGAGAACGATCTCTCTTGCTTATGTCACTTTATGAATGAAACAATTTGCAAAAGGATACAAAAAGCAATTTGTCACATGTTGATCTTTTGATAATTGCGAAGAAGCGTAAAATGAAATTATTTGGCCATGTACCTGGATCATCTGGTCTGTCAAAAACAATTATGGAAGGAGGTACTGTAAAAGAAGGAAGAAGAAGAGTTATATTATTAAGAGGTTGGTATATAACTTCAATGAGTCGACAAACATTGACTTCACAGAGTCGAAAGATTGACTAGAAACTAATATTATATATATATATATATATATATATATATATATATATATATATATATATATATATATCGATGAGAAGGTTTTCAAAGTGTCAGTATTACTCCAACGACCTCTTGGTTACGGAATGATTACGATGATGAAGAAGAAGATAATTTCTTTTCATAACTGTATCCTTTATGCGTCATCCTATTGGTAACCTCTTTGTTTATGAGTTATTTTTTTCGGATTTAAAGTACACAAATCTCAGACTAATCTTTTTATTCATAAGAAACTAAGAAAATAGCAACAATATTAAGAAAATAATTTATAAACATGTTTATTATCGTCTTGTAGAGCTGTTTGTTGTTGTCCTATCTCAATGAAAACGTCATTTAATAATTTTCTTCTAAGTGATTTCAAGTAACACCAATGCTTCATTACGACTATTTCAGGTAGCCAGCTGAATGTGGCAATCCAGTAACATTTTAAAAATTTAAATAAATGCTTGAAGAGAGTTAATAAAGCGCAGAACAAAAATGAACACAAATATGGTGTCATGTTGTAGCCTTTAGCAACAACCGTTAAAAGCAGATTGAGCAAATTCTTTCAGAATATTTTATTTCTTTATTTTGTCGTTCACTTATTTTATAATGAAAGTACGTTGAACAAACATCTTAATTGGGGTTGGGGGTCTGTGTACTGTTTTGTTTATTTTCCTTAGCTTAGTTTTCCCACAGCTGTTGTTCCCGTTTGATACACGTTGAAGGTCTTACACAGCAACGTAGGTTGTGTCTTGTGCTATATTTTTATACCATAAAAATGTAACCATCTGTTTCTATTTTTTCTCTATTTCTGTCCTTTTCGTCCCACCTAATTAGCATAAGAACGTTTTCAGCATTGCGATCAGGAGCGGTTATCTGTAAAATGATGTCAGCAGCCTAAGCGTTGTAGCTGATAGCGTCGCACAAGTAAGAGTGATTTGGGGTTTCCCTTTCAGCCCTTGGACTTACTTCTATAGATGGGGATGGTTTTACGTTTTACCCATAGCCAACTATAGTTTTACTAAGGCTAAAATTTGGGAAAATCAACCAAAGATTTTGACGTTTTCAACATAACATTGCCGACAAAAGAAGGTTTCGGGGAGGGGGGATGACGTCAGTCATAATAAAGCTGAAAACTTCACAAGCTTTGAGTGATTTCGGGAAAGCCCTCTCAGCCTGCATGCCTTGTGTAAACTATAGTTGGCTGCAGTTTTACTGGAGCCCCACGTAATTGTGCGCACATTGCTTCGTTACAAGAAAACTGATAGTGTAAAACTATTATACGAATGTAACATTCATCATTCATAACATTATCAATAATGATCAAACTTTAATAAAGTCATGTTGTGGTGGTGGCCATGTTAAAATGAATATACATCTTTTTCTTTGTAAACCGTCCAAAATTTAAATAATTACTAGAGAAAACAAATTTAATTTTCACAATGAATTTTAATGAAAATATTTCTAAAAATTTTAATGTTTCTAAAAATTACCGATCTTTGCCTATAGATGTACCACCAATATGTATCTTCAAAAAAAGTCTAATCCTTGATCAAATAACCAATTGATTTAATGAAATCTCTCATTAGTTCAAGTTTAAGACATATAATCATTAATGAAATCTTGAATTAGGTTACGGTAACAAATTGATTTTTTAGAACTTTTGATTACATTAAAAAAAAACATGATTGCTTTAATAATTATATTAACTATTTGTTCTTGTCGTAGACTGAACATTTATTAGTTACATCTTAAATTGGGATCAAAGAGCTCTTTGTGGATCTTTCTGATATCGTCTGGAGAGTTCTTATGTCCACTAATTTTGTCTTTAAAGTTACATCCATCTGGCTCAAATTTCCCCCAGGTAAAGTCTGCCTCCCTGACTCTGGGTACAGCTGCTCTATCAGCAACGATTCCGGTTAGGTAAACATCTTCCAGAAAAAGATTCTTGATGTAGAGTGATTCAACATATAATCTCATAGCTGCCGTAGAGGTCATTGCATACGCTGTCCCAGACATGTAATTGGGGAATATGTTGGAAGCATATTCATCGAATGTAACATACCATTTGTTTTTCTGATCGCGGAAAGGCTCTGTATTGTAATGGACAGCGCCCAAGATGAACATTGGCCCACGCTTCAGCTGTTCGCGTAGCTTCATCACCAAGCGGGGCACGTTAATGTACATGTCGTCATCTGCTTTAAGCACAAACACGGAATCTGAGCAATACGTACTCACCCATTTCATCAAGGCTACCGTCTTTAAGCTTAAGTTACGATAAGAATCAACAAAACTCTCCTGGACTATGTCACTATTTTCTAAGGCTTCCGCATTAATTTTTTCCTGTACGGCTGTGTCTTCCTTGGAGCCTAAAAAGAAAAGAACAACGGCATTGTTTCCTGGATCTGCCCCGTAAAGCCCCCATGACTCTCTTATGGCTTGACGAGCATCAAAACTGTCTGCACGAGTAGGAACACCCACAATCAGTTCAATTTTTCTTCCAACACAGGCGTTTGGAACGTTGTGGATGTAACTGAAATCATGAGGGTTAATCAACTTGCGATCAGTTAGTGCAACCTTTTTGTGAAATAAATCCAGTATTGTGGATATTCTCTTTGTGGCGTGTGCGTCTGGAAAATATTCTTCATACCACTTGTTACCCTCGTGCGTGCTGTCCTCCATCTGTGTGTTAACTCTTAAACTGGGAGGATTTAGCCCTGGAATATTTTGGTCATCACTAATACCCCAGAGCATATGAAGACCATCTGTAGAATTTTTTAAAAGCATGTGCTTTGAAATGGATCTGACATCTTTGTCCTGAGCCCTTGTCGAATCCGTGAACACGTTTAGCAGCAGTAAACAGCCGACCAAAAATATTGAACCCAGAACAAATCTGGTAAAGTTGTATTTAAAGCAGTCAACTTTACGACTGAAAAAGAAAGAACAAAGTTTAGGTTATAATGTTGCAAAGTTAATATTGATGATATTTTCGCACTTCGTTGTGAATGTGGTGGAAAAGCTAATAAGGTGTGTGACAAATGTCACACATATTTGTGGACTTAGTAGTCAGTCATACACCTCGGTCAAGCATTGACATAATCTGATCTGTTGCACCGTAAAGTCAACTGAATAGATGTTACATTTACTTGCCTTCCCATTTGTCAAACATGCGGCCTTGATCCTGATATATACATGCACATGTTTTCCCGTTGTGTTGCAGATGATGTACAGCAACGTTTATGTGTATGTATGTACATATGTTTACATCTGACATTAAAATGAATAGGAAAATTAAATAAACATTGGAAACAGACATAAATAATGCATGGTACAGGCTGATGTGCGTTTGTTTAAGCAACGTGTTTAGGTTATGTGAATAATAACAGTGCTAAATGAATACTTAATTATATATTTATGGTGCATTTCTCTCAATGAACGTTCATTCTATTTAGTGAACCTTACAACTCAAACTGTAATTAAGTAACAATTTAGTTCTTTTTCCGCTTTATTTTTGGTGTTTTTGTTATATTATTAAAAGAGGTGAGATGCAGAATGGCTCAGGCAAAAGCAGCTTTCCAAACAATGAGGAAAATACTATGCAATCCATTTTTGACAATAGAAACAAGAAAAAGAGTTCTTAAATGTTACGTAGAGCCAGTCTTAACATATGGATTGCGAGTCATGGACAATAGGATAACAGACAAGAAAATCACTGGAGTCTGTAGAAATGTGGTTTTACAGAAGAATGTTGAGAATACCTTGGACAGCTAAGAAGAGTAATGAAGAGGTTCTGAGAGAGGTCAAAGCAAAAAGAGAGCTAATTTCCAATATTAGGAAGAGACAATCATCATTTTTTGGCCATGTAATGAGAAGAGAACAACTGGAATATATTGAAACAACTGGAAAAATTGAGGGACGAAGAGATAGAGGGAAGCAAAGAGAAAAAAATAACAGACAGCTTAAGAGAATGGCTTGGCAGAAGGTCAACAACAGAAATGATAAATAGCTGCCGAGATCGAAAGTTGTGGAGAGACATGATCACCTACGCCACTAGGCCCGGTACTTGATGATGATGATGATTTGTTATATTTAACTAGTTTGTCGACTGACAGATCATCTTCGTTGCAAAACAGACAATAGCATAGTGATAAGACCCCCCCCCCCCCCTCAATACCTCCCCAAATATGAAGCATGCTCTCCATACACTAGAAAAACACTAAAGATTGTCTTGATATAACCTTTATCTATTAACAATAGCATCAAAAGAGATTTTGGAACTAACAAAGTCTATTAGGAAGGTTGTTGTATCGACGACTGAAGAGGAAAAACTACTTATCTTGAAGCACGAATGTGGTATCAGGTGCCTTGGTTAATCCTAATAAAGAATTAGTTGCATGGTTCTACCTTAACAATCACATCTTTAACATGGAAACACCGGTGTTTCGAATGGGAGCTGATGAGGTGACTAGGGACAGGTTTATAACGGACCTAGGAGATAAAGTTTGATCGAAGCCTATGTTTTAGGGACCACGCCGACCATGTGATAACAATATCCCGCAAAGGATTAGCCGCCTTGAATGTCATGACAGCTGCCAACATCGAGCAGAGGCTACTTACCCTTCTGTTCCGGGGCCTAGACCTCGCACCAACTGAGTATGCCCTGGCAATTCTTATTATGTAAGTCTGTAATTCTGAGTATGTCCTGTCAATAGACGCATATTGATAAGCTGACTATTTGACTTTCCAACCATGGATGAAGGGATCAAAATCTGGAGGGCACGAGCATACCTGACGATAAGAACAATCCATTACACCACGAGCTCAACACAGATAAAGGTGTCGGGCTAAAAAGAGGCAGATCATGGGTGGGCCGAGGAGAATTTGTCATCAAACTGGTCTATAGGCTTACCAATATCAACGCTGGCGAGAAGTGGATACCGGCGCCCACGTCATTCAGGGGGACATTCTCGTGTATTGTCCTACTCGACAGAAAATGTAGGGAACAGAACTCAGTCGTGGTCAAACCGAAAGGTCAACAGTCTCATCTGGGATAACACCGCTGAGAAAGATGCAGTCATCTATAAAGACGGATGTAAAATACGACGCCAAAGAAGTACATGTGCGTTTATAGCTCGCTCGGCAGGTAGAATATTCAAAGAAGACAGTGGTGAATACGTTATGACCACGAGTAGCATGACGAGGGAGGTGATGGCAGTGATCAGGACATTCATCTGGTTAAAGTCGCAAGACTACACCCATGCCTGCATACTAAGTGATTCGATGTGCATGATAGCAAAAGTGGAGGCTGGCTCTGTACACAGGCAATGGATAGAGTCATTGCAGAAGTAAAAAACACGTAGGGTCACATTTGTCTACTCTCTGAACGTGCGGGAACTATCAAAGTCCCCTGTTCAAGTGGTCATTCTGGCTGCCGTTCCATAATTCAAGCACTCTAAATCAACCGACACCAGTGCGTTCTTTAGGTCTTCTCCCTGCTAGTTGATTATGACATTACTCCACTGGTTTCCTTTAGCCTTAAAGTCTCCGCAGAAAATGACGTTCTCCTCCTCGAATGCAAAGAGATTCTGCCATTGTTGTGTGTCCACCTTCCCATTACAGGCGTACACATTTACAACCATGAAAGGAACTGGGGTCTGCACCCTAATTGCATATGCAATTCTGCATTGTCCCATACAGACGTATCAACCTCAGCTGCTACCATGTTGTTTCGCAAAAGGATGGCATGTCCAAGGTGTCGTCTATTGTAGAAACAATGAAATCCCGGGGCACTAACTGTCCTATCACCAAGAAGTGTTTATTGCAAAATCATTATAATGGTGCCGCACAGTAGCTTATCAAGAAAGAGACGTCGGTGATTTTTAGATACACAATTCCAATATGTAACCCGCCCATACTTTAGGGCTAGCCTCTCACACTTCGACAATTTCATACCACCTCTTTTTCTAGTTTTCCTCCTTCGTT
Organism: Megaustenia siamemsis; assembly: GCA_032433765.1. Classification (NCBI taxonomy): domain Eukaryota; kingdom Metazoa; phylum Mollusca; class Gastropoda; order Stylommatophora; family Ariophantidae; genus Megaustenia; species Megaustenia siamemsis. The sequence continues at coordinate 61,219,261 of JAVIAB010000139.1, forward strand.
GTAGTCTTTTGGCCTTCAACCTGAGTGTTGTCTGGCCCTACAGCTCTTCCATTTTGTATTTTATTTGTAGTTTTCTCAACTTCAGATTTTAAGATTTTCTAACCTGACATACACCTTACGGTTGGGAGCCGCAATAGCTCAGAGTTTAGTGAACTGGACTACTCAGGACAAGAGGTTTAAATGGGTACTGATTTTTTTCTGGTAAAGTAAAGCGGCACGGACGTAATACCGACCACATTACCCCAACCTTCCTATGTCAAAGGTCTATAAAAATGTTGGTTACTAACACCATATTCCCTATACGCCACTTGGCGTGTCGGGGCTCTTTACTTTTTTACTTACACCTTATGGTTTGTTTCTGATCTCCAAACAACTAACAAATAAAAATGATTCTGCCTTAAGTCTAAAACAGAGACAATAATGTCAGAATAGACAAAAGTATTATTTCTAGAACGTTAGACAGACAATGCTGAAATTTTTTTTTACTGATGGTGAGAAAGATGTGGAAATTTTATATCAGAGCCATAGAATTACAGAAAGTCAGGCTGTAACACGTTTTCTCAAATTCTGGATGGAGAAGAAAGTGCCTGCTGCAGTAATGCAGCCAGCAAACATTATCAACAAAATCTTTATTTTTACTGCTCAATATGAACGTGGCTGATCCCACATGGACCTATATCTTTCTACGACAGGTGTTTCTCTGCAAATGAAAATCGTGAGTGCACGAACGTATTATTCGATAACATACTTACTTCAGAAAAATCTTTATTTCTTTTATTCAGTAGTTTAAAATATGTGTCAAAATACATAAAAAATATAGCCAGTATGATGAAGATTTCCTACAGATGCCGCCGACTCCTTTATCCCGAAACCCGTTCTTCTACCTGCTTTCCAACGGGTTCACCACACCTCACGTCAGGCTGCCCACACTCCCTCTACCCGTCCCTCCTCTGATAGGGTAGCACTTGCTCTCATCCATTACCCTCACTACTACACTGTGATCAGAATCATTCACCGCTACCTCCCCATTCTCCGCTCCGACACCCCTACCCGTCACTCTTCCCTGACCCTCCATTAGTTGCTCTTTAGCGTGACCATAATCTCCATGATATGCTTGTCAGGAGCCGCCTTCCTGCCCTCCTCCATAGCCATTGGGGTACTATCCGTTGCAACTGCAATCAATGTAAGAATTGCAACCACGTCCTCTGGACAGATACAGTTTTCTTCCCTAATGGTCCTTTCGAAATCAGAGAAATATTCACTTGTGCATCGCGCAACAATATCTATCCTATCATATGTAAGCGATGTAAGATGACCTACATAGGCGAATCAGGACCCCGGCACTGAGAGAAATGCCGGGAACATTTGTATGACATCACTTGAGATGCAGGCACCCAAGTAGTATCCCACTTCAACTATAAATGTTACCAGGGTAAGGCGGATGTCCAAGTTCCTGGTCATGTCATGTTCTTCTGACAGCCGTAGCCTATTCACCTTAGAGAATAGTCTGATCGCCTGTATGGCTTGCTTCACCCCACGGGACATCAATGTATCCCTTTCTCACGGGTAATCTCTCTCTCTCTCTGCGATCAGGATTCAATCAGAGTAGGATTCCAGCTCCTCACATGAACTCAGCTGTCCGGTTAGGTGTGTTACAAACAGAACATCACAATTAGAGTCTGCCAGATCCACTCTGATTGAACACCCGTTAAAAACGTTGCATTGTGTTCTGCGCCAGTGGCCCAGTGCATCCGATTTCAGCCAGCATTTTATTCAGGTTTGCTTTCCTTAGCCTTTGATTGTCCCCAATCTTCCTGCAAGGCAGCAGGTGATCTTTTCTGTAGGGGGATTCTGCCCTTAGATGGTCGGCCCTCCAAGGTTTACGAGCACCATCTGCCCGAGTCACTAGAGGTGACTAACACAGACATGCACACACAAAGATATGAGATGTGGCAAACACAGACATGCACATAGCGATACGAGGCATGACTAACACTGACATAATTCAAGATATATGACACATGACTAACATAAACATGCACATAAAGATATGAGATATGACTGACATAGACAAGCACCCACACATAAATTACACATGTCTAACATGGACATGCACACAAAGATACGAGACATGACCAACATAGATAGGCACATACAATTATATGAGATGTGACTAGCATAGCCATGCAAACACAAGGATATGAGATGTGACATACACAGACAGGCACACACAAAGATATGAGATATGACTAACATAAACATACACACAGAGATATGAGATATCACTAGTCCAAACATGCACACACAAAGATATGACACATGACTAACACAGATACACACCAAGATATGAGATATCACTAGCCCAAACATGCACACACAAAGATATGACACATGACCAACACAGACACACACCAAGATATGAGATATCACTAGCCCAAACATGCACACACAAAGATATGACACATGACTAACACAGATACACACTTAAAGATATGAGACATGACTAAAACAGATACACACTAAGATATGAGATATGACTAAACACATACTAGTGTTCACAGAAATATTTGGGTATGATATAGCATTATACTGGAACACTACAATATTATTCCCCCTCTCTGTCCCTTCCCCCTCGTTCATTCCCACCTCCCTTCCGACTAACCCCTCCCTCCTCTCCCTTCTCTCATCTATCTTCTTCCCTCCCCTGCACCTGCTGTGGCCCCTTATGCCCTGACGTGATCTCCCCAAACGATATTCAGGGTCTATATTACATATCTAGCAGTACGTTGGCACGCTTCCACAGGAATCATCATCCATATTTAGCAACTTCTATTTATAATTACGCAGCACTGCTTTTGTTTGCTTGTTCTTCACTTACATTTATTATAATGTGTATATAATGATATATGTATCAATACATATTCTGCCACTTTATATTCCAAAGGTAAAGGTAAAGTATGAGACTTGAATCGGCGTCTTAGTACGTGAGTTTTCACCCATATGTGCTCGGCTGCCTATCCAGAAGTGTTCGGAGACTTCTAGATAGTGTCTACAATGTTGTTTTTAACTGTGTGCGTCACCAAAATACACGATGTACTTCTTTTCTCTCTGTCATATACACTTTAATATATAAACGGTGGAACTTAGCTTTGTCAATATACTGCACCAATATATCGATGGCTTTGTCAATATAACTTTTTATTACATGTTCATATTGACAATGAAAACAGCGATATTTCATTCGTACCCTGGCAATATTACCCCGTTGGTTATAATTTCATGGCTCTGGTAGAACAAATAATAATAATCCATTCACATGCTTCCAGCTTCACTGGCTGGTAAATCGAGTTAAAATAGAACACGAATTATAAAAGTGGCCCAAACATAACGGGCAGCATCAAATACAACAGAGTCATGTCAATATACCGTATATTAGTGTCCGATGTAATATAATGGACATTTCAACCCAACCTCATTGCTTCATGGTCATCATAGACCCAACTGGTTAGTGTGGCATCAATGTGTATAGACAGCACTGAACCGGGGCTGCCTGTCGTTGTGTTGTCTTCATTACTTATATTCCCTCTCTTTCCCAGAGGAACGGCGCTCTTTTCCTCTAACGTACAAATTGACGTAGATACAAAACTTGCTTTCACACTACCTGACCTGTGTATTGGTTTCCCATTAAAGCAATTTTCGCCATATGTAATCTAGTTGAAAGTCATATTCAACTGTCGATAGCGCACCCAGCAGCAGTCTGGACAGTATTTCACATTACGGATGGTTTCTCCTTTATTCGCGTGTCTGCGTCAATGCATAGAGTTGGAGACCATGTGAACTCAACTGGCCACGCTCCCCTCCCCCTTTGCAGTAGCGACCCTTCTATGCGGTACTTTTCTCCGATGATACCCAGTAACGCTAAGCTCTGTCTCCTGCGCTTGATTCCTCCCTTCGAGTCCCCCAACTGTCTAACCAACTCTCGTTAACAACCCACGTCATCTCATCTCTACGTCACTCTTATTCACTTTTGCACTGCTCTGCACCAATTCAGTCTCTACTCATGTTTCTGTGCAATTCCCCTTTTACATTTCAAGCATAGAAACTCACGATAAGAGGCGGCATTCCTCATCTTCCCAGAGCGTTATCCTGGTACCAATTTCTGAGTCAGTGGCTGAGTCGACCGCGGGAGTTTTTTTTTCCAGCCACGAGTACAATTCACATTGCTTCCAGCGGGAATAGAATACGGGTTGTCCGAACGTCGGTAGCAAGTCGAGTGGTTTTCCCAACTAGGCTACAGAATAAATATATATATATATAAATAACTGCTTTAATACTACTCCTGTCTGACACTAACATCCTATAACCCAGTCCTAGACTCTAGATCGGCCGTACGCTAATCTTACGGTCGGTTGTTTGATGTGCGACCGGGATAATCTGACGACTAACTGTGTGTCTATATGTTCGGAATTGGAGTCAACAACGATGGCCTAACATCATCAAGCGCTCTACATATTTTTTAAATATAACGATCATAATTTTCAAGAGGACGTGAACTCCCGGTATATAGTGGATAGGCGGCGGGAACAATTGAAGGCTATGCATGGAAAGTGTTCCTTGTTGCAGTTTCCTCATATTCCAAGTCCGGCTTGTTGCAGGAGCTACTGAGTTAAGTGCTCTGTGCACACCGTGAGCTGTGTGTCTCATCCGTTTTGATCATGTTTCGATATTCCAATTGCTTTCAATGAATGATGATATCGTATGACAGGGAACAGTTGGCTGTGTTCACTTTCTGCGCGGTTTCGCCTTATGTCTTTTGGCGTGTGCTGAGACTGCTATGATGGGGACTACAGTAACCTTTCGTTGTTTGGGAGATGAGATTCGGATGATTACGCTGGCACGGGCTGTTGAGCAATTATGGATTTTAATTCGTTTGCCGTGTTACCGGGGCCTTCCATAACCAAATAACAAATAACCAAATAACCAAATCTTCCTTTCATTTTATCATTTCATCTCTTATCACTCTTTTTATTTCTCCTTGATTTACCTGTTCCACTCATTATAGATATAGTAGAGTTTATCTTTATTTCGTTGTCCGTTTGTGTAGTTCTCGTTTTCTGTAGAAGGCTGCATGTAGATCGAAAAGTCAGTATTTTGTTGTATTCTTTTTTTGTAAAGACATCATCATACTCTTTGTAGGAGTGTACGCTACACCACATTACTTGCTCCTCCTACCAGCTTTACCACAAGACTGCAATTATTTGCCTGTTCCCTATATTAAAAATAACTGATTCCGACATGTTCTCCATATATTTGGGACTATGTTCCAACGAATATTGAAAACCACCTATCGTGCGGCATGATATTATATATATATATATATATATATATATATATATATATATATATATATATATATATATATATATATATATAATATCTTTCTGAAACAGCCACCAATTTTTGTAATTTATTAACGTAGTTTTTTTTTTAATTGAATAAAATAATACATGAATTTCAAATTGACTATGTCCAGCAGTTAGGAGAAAAATGAACTATCAAAACCGTAAGTAATATCCCTCCCGGAAATAAAAAAAAAGGAATATATCTAGTAATAAATTATATTATATTCTAAATTATATAATGTTCTGAAAGTAATATCTATTAACTGTATTGAGCGATAATAAGAATAAAATAACATTACCACTGTGAAGTAATCATCATCATCAAGTACCGGGGCTGTTGGCGTAGGTGATCAGTCTCTCCACAACTTTTTATCTCGACAATTATTTATCATTTCTGTTGTTGACCTGCCAAGCCATTCTCTTAAGCTGTCTGGTATCTTTTATCTTTGCTTCTCTCTATCTCTTCGTCCCTCAATTTTCCCAGTAGTTACAAAATATTCCAGTTGTTCTCTTCTCATTACATGGCCAAAAAATCGTTTCTTCCTAATTTTGGAAATTAGCTCTCTTTTTCCGTTGGCCTCTTTCAGAACGTTTTCATTACTCTTCTTAGCGGTCCATGGTATTCTCGGCATTCTTCTATAGAACCACATTTTTACAGGCTCCTGTGATTATCTTGTGTGTTGTCCTATTGTCCATGATTAAGTCCATATGTTAAGACTGGCTCTAAAAACATTTAAGGACTCTTTTTCTCGTTTCTATTGTCAAAAATGGATTGCCTAGTATCTTCCTCATTTCTTTTAAAAGCTGCTTTTGCATAGCCATTCTGCATCTCACCTCTGTTGTACATCGTCCGTCTGAGGTTAACAAAGTTCCAAAATATTTAAATTCATTTACCTGTTTTAATATTGTTCCACTTGTCTTTATTTTGCACTGAGGTGATGTCTTTTTCTTTGTTGTTACCAATACTTCTATCTTTTTGGTATTAAGACTGAGAGTAGTGTATCATGGCTTAAATGACGGGTAAATGTGTTTGAAGTCCATTATTCCTTATATATATAGTCTACCCCCAAAGAGCGCGTGGCCGTGCGGCTAAAACCACTGTTCCGCTAGCTGAAAAGCCGACGTTCGGTGTTCGAAGCCCGCGGTAGACAGAAAGGATTTTTTCTATCGGGGGTGAAATAAAAATCCTGAGTCTCACACGTCGTGGCGACTGCTTGACCAAGCGGCCTTTATTTCTCTGGTCGAGGTTGCCCCTCGTCATACACCAGCAATGGTACTATGTGACGTAAAGATAGTACCCCCAAAGAGGCACATTTTTCCTTATATGAGAGTCTAGCCGTGGGTCGTGGTGACCTCTCGGGTGACCTCTTGTGGTGGGGGAAATGGGGTGGGGGAAATGGGGAGTCATGAAAGTGGGGTGCCATAACTTTGTACATTCTTTGTACTCTCAAAACAGTCTTATTTAAGATAACTTTTAATATATACCTAAAATTTCTTTGCATCTAATATTAACATGTCGACAATAACGTATTCAGTACTTGTCCGTTACACAGGCCTAGGTATGTACGGGAAGGCGCGTTAATGACTTTAACAGGTACCGCCATCAAAGACCCGCTTCTCTGTGAAAATTTCGCTTGAGTAACTTAAACCAGGCTAACCGTCTACGTCGACGGTGCTAATGAGTTTAACACCTGAACGACAGAAAGACATTAAAGGATAGTTGGAGCGCTTGCTGCCGGCGAGACTGACCACAGTGTCACGCTAATGAGTTTACAGTTCTCTACTGTTGTCGCGTTGTTTTAGAGAGCCAGTAAATAAATGGACTATGATATTCTGTTACTGTTGTTTTTGACAGGGGAACATAACTAGCATTCACGAGTAGCAGACTTAGGGGGTGACCTGTATTAAAATTCCAGCCTTCCCTCCATTGTAACTTGTAATTGTTGTAATAGTAGTTGTTGTTGTTGTAGTAGTAGCAGAAGTAGTAGTAGTAGTAGTAGTTGTAGTAGTAGTTATTGTTGTGGAAGTTGTAGTGAAAGTTGTAGTAGTTGTAGCAGTAGTTGTAGTATTATTTGTAGTATTATTTGTTGTGAAAGTTGTAGTGGAAGTTGTAGTAGTGGTCGTAGTAGTAGTAGTTGATGTTGTTGTAGCAGAAGTAGTGGTAGTAGTAGTAGTAGTTGTAGTAGTAGCAGAAGTATTAGTTGTTGTTGTGGAAATTGTAGTGGAAGTTGTAGTAGTGGTCGTAGTAGTAGTAGTGGTAGTAGTAGTTGATGTTGTTGTAGTAGTGGTGGTAGTAGTAGTGGAAGTTTTAGTGGTAGTAGTAGTAGTTGTTAGTAGTGGAAGTAGTAGTAGTAGTTGTAGTTGTAGAAGTGGTAGTAGTGGAAGTTGTAGTAGTAGTTGTAGTAGTTGAACAGAGTTGAAAAACTCCAGCTCTCTCTCTCTCTCTCTCTCTCTCTCTAGCTCTCTCTCTCTCTCTCTCTATGACAAGTGAATTAACCAAGACAAATAAAATAAACAAATATGAGACTTTCTATGTAATTTGCACATTAAAGCCTTTATTAAAGCCATCAGCGAGAACAGATATTTTATAGATATACAGTAAAAGTTTAACCTCTCTCTCTCTCTCTCTCTCCTATCCACTCCTACTCGTATCTCCTACCATGTCACCTTCCCGCCTCGCTTTCCCTCTTTTGACCACACAAGCTGGAACGTGACGACTAATAAACTGATCAGGAAGTCATGTAGGTGAAATAAATAAAAAAACTTGTCGCAGGAATGCTCTCCCCCATCCACTTAGTGTCCGGTCTGTTGAGCATGGCAGTGTCTACGGATCGTGTTCCTTTAGAGAATCAACGAATCTTGTGAAATCTCCAAGATTATTGATCAAACGCAGGAACTCAAAGACAGCCGAGTTATTGAGGAAAGAGTGGAAGAAGCGTAGATCACTGGTATCTCTGTGTCTATTGATTAGGTGGTGACAATAATTAATTTTGATACGGGTTGTCTGACTGTCAAATACAGCCATTAGAAGAGCAGACCAGTCTGTGGTGAATGGGCGTGCTGGTGAGTAGAAAAATGTATATGTGGAAACTGTCTTGTTGATTGTAGCGTGGGTGTTTATAGCTGACCAGTTTTGTTGATATACAACCCACACATCATCAGGTAGTGTTGCTAATGGGTCTTCGTTCTTGTGTTTTTTAATTGGAAGTGAATGTTCTTCGTCTATCTTTCGGTTGATCGTTGTAGAAGAGGTTGATGGGGCAGTGGGTGATGTTGTAGAAGGTACCACTGGTGAAGTGGGTGATGTAGACGTTGCTGATATTGAAGTGGTTGATGGTGTTTTTGTAGAATGTTTTAGTTTCATATGGCTGGCTAAAGAACTACGTCTCGTATACAAGCGTTGACAAAGGGAACAATTATGACGAATAGGACGATGGGCAGATCGAGTGTGTTGCAACATATCTTTACGCCATTTAAACTTCTTTGAACACAATGGACACTGATATTCTCCAGAAGCTACTTCATTGTTAGAAAACATCTGTAGAAAAATAAATAACCCTTTGTCAATAATACTTTACATATCTAGTTTTAAACATGTTTATAACATTTAATAACAAGATTTAAAATACTTAGTTTAATCATCCAATATGAAATGATGAAGGCTTTAAACACATTGAATAACCTGTTATCGATAACCTTTAACATACAGTAGGAAAAAAACAAAAATATTCTAACTTACAGTGTAAAATATAGGATCAATCTTCTAGAACGAACACTAGTATAATCTTCCTTGAATCAACCAAACTTATAAAATGAAATCCATTATGGGTCTAGTTTAAATATAATCTGGTAACAGATATTATTCAAACAATGAGTGACTATGTATTAGTACTATTAATCATCGACTGATATCTGGATTAATCAATCAGAGAAGAGCATTACTATGGGAGGCAGAGCAAAGAAATGACAGACATCTGGATTAACCAATCATAAAAGAGCATTGCTATGGGAGGCGGATCAAAGAAATGACTGACATCCGGATTAACCAGTCAGAGAAGCGCGTTAGCCGAAGCGTATGTAGTGGCTGTCGAATCAGCGGAGGGGGAAAGTAATGCGGGGTGGTGGGTTACTTGAACGCGAATTGACCCCTGAGGCAATACCAGAAGAGTTCTATGACCTCATTTTGACCTCTGAAGGTTTTAATACCAATGTTTCCCACTTCAACGAATAACAGACATCATTAAAGGTGATTACTACAGCTCTTAAACTTTGGAGTTCCATATCTTTATCACTTGATCAAATGACAGACAACAGTAAAGGTGAACATTACAGGTAAGAAAACTTAGTTCTAAACCCCAAAATTTCGACTCATATTCACAAACTTGGACACAAAACGCTACACAATTTAGGCTAAAATTCAAAATATTTAGACACGAAAGGCCAAAAAGGTATATTCAAAGTCCCAAAAATTAGTCCAAAAGATAAATAATGTAACACCAAGCCCTAAAATTTCAACTCATACTTGGACACAAAACCATAAAAAAATTAGGCCAAAACTGATACTGTGAATTACACACAAAAGACCGAAAAGGTATATTCGAACTCCAAAAATAGTCCAAAAGCAATATAATTTAACACCAAAACACAAACATATATATTCAAAGTTCAAAAAAAGTTACACCAAAAGACAAAATAATTTAATTACAAAACACAAAAACAGCGTCCCATAATCGAAAAGTTGGTATCAAAACCCTAATATTTAGCTCCAAAGTGATACTAGTTAGACATAAATGGCGAAAATGTTATATTCAAAGTCCAAAAGTTTGTCAAAAAGACAGCCCAAACTCAAAATAGTTAGACACAAAGCCCAAAGATTGATAGGCAAAGTTCAAAAAGTTACTCCAAAAGACAAATAACATAACACCAAACCCCAACATTTCGGCTCATAATCACAAACTTGGACGCAAAATCCTAAAAAATTTAGGCCCAAAGTCAAAATAGTTAGACACAAAGGGCGAAAAAGTTATAACAAGACACCAAAAAGTTACCCCAAAAGACAAATAATGTAACACCAAGCCCTAAAATTTCGACTCATATTCACAAACTTGGACACAAAACGCTACACAATTTAGGCTAAAATTCAAAATATTTAGACACGAAAGGCCAAAAAGGTATATTCAAAGTCCCAAAAATTAGTCCAAAAGATAAATAATGTAACACCAAGCCCTAAAATTTCAACTCATACTTGGACACAAAACCATAAAAAAATTAGGCCAAAACTGATACTGTGAATTACACACAAAAGACCGAAAAGGTATATTCGAACTCCAAAAATAGTCCAAAAGCAATATAATTTAACACCAAAACACAAACATATATATTCAAAGTTCAAAAAAAGTTACACCAAAAGACAAAATAATTTAATTACAAAACACAAAAACAGCGTCCCATAATCGAAAAGTTGGTATCAAAACCCTAATATTTAGCTCCAAAGTGATACTAGTTAGACATAAATGGCGAAAATGTTATATTCAAAGTCCAAAAGTTTGTCAAAAAGACAGCCCAAACTCAAAATAGTTAGACACAAAGCCCAAAGATTGATAGGCAAAGTTCAAAAAGTTACTCCAAAAGACAAATAACATAACACCAAACCCCAACATTTCGGCTCATAATCACAAACTTGGACGCAAAATCCTAAAAAATTTAGGCCCAAAGTCAAAATAGTTAGACACAAAGGGCGAAAAAGTTATAACAAGACACCAAAAAGTTACCCCAAAAGACAAATAATGTAACACCAAGCCCTAAAATTTCGACTCATACTCACAAACTTGGACACAAAACCGTACAAAATTTAGACCCAATGTCAAAATAGTTAGAAACGAAAGGCCAAAAAAGCCATATTCAAAGTCCCAAAAAGTTAGTCGAAAAGACTAATAATTCAACTCAAATAAAAAAAAATTTCATCAGCTTTTCAAAAAGATGGAAATGCAGGCTATCTAGTATGTCTTGATTTTGACCTGATAAGTTACTAAAAATAGATTTTGACCTATGAGCCATGCCCGAGGAGTTACTAAAAATAGGTTTTGACCTATTATGCAATACGAAAGTGTCCACTTATCTATCAACCAAAGACTTTATTACAGCTGAGAAAAAACCCTAATAAATAATTCTAATTTAGTAAAAATTTTGCACATGATGGTAGTCAGGACTGTGTCTAAATGATTAATGAAAATATTCAAACAACACTAGAAAAAACCAAATACACTAAAAACGACTCATTGAAATGCTTTACTTAAAGTTCACGCCCCTGTCACAACTCTGCTAAGAAAAGTACTACAAACCATGAAAGTTTCGTCCCCTGCTATAACTCTACTAAACGAAAGTATTACCAAACACGTAGGTTACACCTCTGCCAAAACCCCACTAAAAGACAAGATTTTGTTTAAAATACCACTTTTATGATTGTTACCCCTCTGACCATTTTTGGTGGCTACGCCCATGAAATCAATAAAAAATTTAAAATTAATATATAGACTTACATAAAACTTTACATTAAACAGCCCAGTAGCAAAAATTTGCTGAAAATACCACTTTTAAAATGTTTACCCCCTGCCCATTTTTGAGGGATACACCTATGAATTCGATAGAAATAGTAAATTTACACTATAGGCTTACCCCAAACTTTACATTAAACAGTCTCGTAGCAAAAATTTACTTAAAAACCACTTTAAAAATGTTTACCCCTTTGACCATTTTCAGTTTTAAGGCTACAACTATGAAATTGTTAAAGATAGTAAATTAAACCTCTAGACTTACTTCCGTCTCCAAGATGGCGGATCTACGTCCTCTCGATCGCTGCAGAAAATGCACCCAGGGTCTGATTAATTTCGGATCTTCATTGCACTTTTCTGCGTTAAAGTCAAAATGATGATATGCTTGATACATCTGTGTCGCTAAAGCGAAGTCGTGGGCCGACAACAGTCTGTTTTTGACGAATCAAGCGTTGTGAGTGAGACATTCCACCGTCTAGACTTGATCTGCGCTTTACGTCACATTGGTGCTGTTCATGACCGTTGTTGAGATTCTTTGACGCAAGTTATTTCCATTTTACACATTAATATAAATTACTTCGTCAGCCGCAGATTTGTCTCTTTGGGAATTTGCTTCGTGTTTTATTCGTCGTAGGCTGCTTACACTTGAGTAATCAGACAGAAATCTAATGGGATCGAGATTATTTCTTCGGCGACATTGGAGTGTGCTACGTCATCGTTATGGTTCCCGAAACCGGCCGTGCGCAAATCTTACAGTTTGCTGTTTGATGTGCGACGAGGATAATTTGACGTCTGACTGTGTGTCTCTATGTTCGGAATTTGAGTCATCAACGATGGCCTAACATCATCAAGTGCTACGACGATCATTTTCAAGTGGACGTGACTTACCGGTATATGGGGATAGGCGGCGGGAACAGTTGGAGGCTGTGCATGAAAAGTTTTCCTAGTTGCAGTTTCCTTATATTACAAATCGCAAGTCTGTGTTAGTCACCTCTAGTGACTCGGGCAGATGGTGCTCGTAAACCTGAGAAGGCCGACCATCAAAGGGCAGAATCCCCCTACAGAAAAGATCATCTGCTTCCTTGCAGGAAGATTGGGGACAATCAAAGGCTAAGGAAAGCAAACCTGAACAAAATGCTGGCTGAAATCGGATGCACTGGGCCACTGACACAGAACACAGTGCAACGTTTTAGCAGGTATTTAATCGGAGTGGATCTAACAGGCTTAAACAGACAGCTGTCTTCGTGCGAGAGTCTTGAGTCCTACCCTGATTGAGTCCTGATTGCAGAGAGAGAAAGAGAGACTCCAGACGTTACATTAAACATCCCCGTAGCAAAAAATGTACTTAAAAATCACTTTTATTTCTTTACCCCCTTGACCCTTTTTGAAGGTGAATTCCCCCATGAAATTAAAGAAAAAATAGTAAATTTACACGCTAGGCATACTCCAAACTTTATGTTAGGCTTCCCAATAGCAAAAATTTACTTAAAAATCACTTTTGAAATTTTTACCCCCATTGCCTATTTTTGCTGGTTACGCCCATGAAATTGATAAAAAATGAAATTTAACCACTAGACATACATCAAACTTTATTTTTTACACGCCCATTTATCAAATTTGCCTTAAAAAAACAACTAAACATAAGTAGTGTATCATGGTATTAATAACGGGAAAATGTTCGTTGAAACGAACTTATATGCTTATATAATTAGTCTACTGGAACATTTTTTTTCATTATATGAGAGTGTAGCTGAACCTTTTTTTTTCTCTATATGAGAGTCTAGCCATGCCTTTAAATGTCATAATACACTACTAATTTTTAGTTGATATTTAGGAAAATTTGATACATCAACTATTTGAAAATCACATACAAATTAGTAGTGTATTATGACATTTAAAGGCACGGCTAGACTCTCATATAGAGAAAAAAAATGTTCGGCTAGACTCTCATATAAGGAAAAAATAGAATGTTCGTGTAGACTATTTATAATAGGAATATTGTTCGTTTTGACGAAACTTTTTCCATCATTAATGCTATAATACACTACTAATTTTTAGTTGTTTTTTTAGGCAAATTTGATTCATAGTCGTGTCAAAAATAAAGTTTGATATAAGTCTAGAGGTTAAATTTCAATTTTTAAAATCAATTTCATGGGCGTAACCAGCAAAAATAGGCAAGGAGGTAAAAATTTCAAAAGTGATTTTAAGTAAATTTTTGTTATGGGGATGCCTAGCATAATGTTTCGGGTATGCCTAGCGTGAAAATTTACTACATTTATTTATTTCATGGGCGTAGCTACCAAAAATGGTCAAGGGGTAAAATCATAACAGTGGGTTTTAAGTAATTTTTTTGCTACAGGGATGTTTAATGTAACGTCTGGAGTACGCCTAGAGGTTATATTTACTATCTTTAACAGTTTCATAGGCGTAGCCTTGAACAATGATCAAGGGGGTAAACATTTTAAAAGTGGTTTTTAAGTAAATTTTTGCTACGGGACTGTTTAATGTAAAGTTTGTGGTAAGCCTATAGTGTAAATTTACTATTTTTATCGAATTCATAGGTGTATCGCTCAAAAATGGGCAGGGGGGTGAACATTTTAAAAGTAGTATTTTCAGCAAATTTTTGCTACGGGGCTATTTAATGTACAGTTTTATGTAAGTCTATATGTTAATTTTAAATTTTTTATTGATTTCATGGGCGTGGACACCAAAAATGGTCAGGGGGGTAACAATAATAAAAGTGGTATTTTAAGCAAAATCGTGTCTTTTAGTGGGGTTATGGCAGAGGTGTAACCTACGTGTTTGGTAATACTTTCGTTTAGTAGAGTTATAGCAGGGGACGAAGCTTTCATGGTTTGTAATATTTTTCTTAGCAGAGTTGTGACAGGGGCGTGAACTTTAAGTAAAGCGTTTCAATGAGGCGTTTTTAGTGTGTTTGGTTTTTTCTAGTGTTTGAATATTTTCATTAATCATTTAGACACAGTCCTAACTACCATCATGTGCAAAATTTTTACTAAATTAGAATTATTTATTAGGGTTTTCTCAGCTGCAATAAAGTCTTTGGTTGATAGATAAGTGGACACTTTGTTATTGCATCATAGGTCAAAATCAATTTTAAGAAACTCACCGGGCATTGGCTCATAGGTCAAAATCTTTTTTTAGCAACTTATCAGGTCAAAATCAAGACATACTAGACAGCCTGCATTTCCATCTTTTTGAAAAGCTGATGAAATTTTTTTGATTTGAGTTGAATTATTAGTCTTTTGGACTAACTATTTTGGACTTTGAATATGGCTTTTTGGCCTTTCTTGTCTAACTATTTTGACATTGGGTCTACATTTCGTAGGGTTTTGTGTCAAAGTTTGTGAGTGTGAGTCGAAATTTTAGGGCTTGGTGTTACATTATTTGTCTTTTGGACTAACTGTTTGGATTTTGCATATAAATTGTTGGGCTTTGTGTCTAACTATTTTGACTTTGGGTCTAAATTTTGTAGGGTTTTGTGTCCAAGTTTGTGAGTATGAGTCGAAATTTTAGGGCTTGGTGTTACATTATTTGTCTTTTTGACTTTCTGTTTGGACTTTGAATATAAACTTTTGGGCTTTATGCCTAACTATTTCGACTTTGGGTCTAAATTTTTTAGGGTTTTGCATCCAAGTTTTTGATTATGACTCGAAATTTTGGGTTTGGTGTTACGTTATTTGTCTTTTGGAGTAACTTTTTGAACTTTGTATATAAATTTTGGGGCTTTGTGTCTAACTATTTTGAGTTTGGGCTGTCTTTTTGACAAACTTTTGGACTTTGTATATAACTTTTTCGACTTTTGTGTCTATCTATTTTGACCTTTAGCCTAAATTTATTAGGGTTTTGTGTCCAGGTTTGTGAATATGAGTCGACATTTTTGGGGTTTAGAACTAAGTTTTCTTACCTGCAATGTTCACCTTCAACATTGTCTGTCATTCGATCAAGTGATAAAGATATGGACCTCCACAGTCTAAGATCTGTAGTAATCACCTTTAATGATATCTGTTATTCGTTGAAAATGGATACATTGGTATTAAAGCCTTCATAGGTCAAAATGAGGTCATAGAACTCTTCTGGTATTGCCTCAGGGGTCAATTCGCGTTCAAGTAACCCACCACCCCGCATTACTTTCTCCCTCCGCTGATTCGACAGCCACTACATACGCTTAGGCTAACGCGCTTCTCTGATTGGTTAATCCGGATGCCAGTCATTTCTTTGATCCGCCTCCCATAGTAATGCTCTTTTATGATTGGTTAATCCAGATGTCTGTCATTTCTTTGCTCTGCCTCCCATAGTAATGCTCTTCTCTGAATTGGGTAATCCAGATATCAGTCGATGTAGGCATAGTCACTCATTGATTGGATAAAATCTGTTACCATATTATATTTAAACTAGACCCATGAGGGATTTCATTTTATAAGTTTGGTTGATTCAAGGAAGGTCATACGTTCTAGAGGATTGATCCTATATTTTACACTGTAAGTTGGAATATTTTTGTTTTCTCTTAAAGTATGTTAAAGGTTATCGATAACAGGTTATTCAATGTGCTTGGAACTTCCGTTTCCAAGATGGCGGAACGGAGTCACGTTCTCTCTATCGCTGCGAAAATTGCTTTATATTCTCATCAACTTCGGGTGTTCGTTCCAATTTTCTGCATTCCATTCGAAATGATGTTCTACTTGTCATATCTGCCCCATTGAATTGGCGTTGCACGCACGGCATTGCTCCGTTTTGACAATTCTAGTGTTGTGAATGCGCCTTCCACCGTCTAATGTTGATCTGCGTTTTACGTCACACTGGGTGCTTTTCAATGACCGGTTGATGGAGATGTTTGCCGCAAGTTATTTACAAGTTCCAACGCATTAATGTGGTGGGCTCCGTCAAGTCAGTCAAGTCAGCGTCTTTGGGAAGTTTGTACCATGTTTCGTTCGTTGTAGACTGCATTCACTAGAGAAATCATGAATACATGGGCGCAGCCATTTTGTGCGTGCTACGTCATCATAATGGATCATCGTGTGTCCCAAGGCCGACCATGCGCTAATCTTGCGATCTTGCGTTTGGTGTGCAACGGGAATAATCTGACGACGAACTGTGTTTTGTATGTTCGGAGTTGGAGTTAAACACGATGTCCTAACATCATCAAGCGCCATACATTTAAATACTATGACGATCATCATTTTCAGGAGGACGTGATCTTCCGTGCAATGTGATTGATAGGCGCCAGGAACCATTGAAGGCTATGTCTGAAAAGTGTTCCTTGTTGCAGTTTCCTCATATTCCAAGTCCTGCTTGTTGCAGGGGCTACTGAGTTAAGTGCTCTGTGCACACCGTGAGCTGTGTGTTTCATCCGTTTTGATCATGCTCCCATATTCCAATTGCTTACGATGAAAGCTGATATCGTATGACGGGGAACAGTTGGCCGTGTTCACTCTCTGTGCGGTTTCGCCTTATGTCTTTTGGCGTGTGCTGAGACTGCTATGATGGGGACTACAGCTACCTTTCTTTGCTTGGAAGATGAGTTAGTAATTCGGATGATTCCACTGGCACCGGCGGTTGAGCAATTATGGATTTTAATTCGTTTGCAGGGATACCGAGGACTACCATAACCAAATAACCAAATAACCAAATCAATGTACTTAAAGTAGTTAAGCTAAGTATTGTTGATTGTATTATACCTTCGTCATTTCTTATTGGATGATTAAACTAAGTATTTTAAGTCCTGTTATTAAATGTTATTAATATGTTTAAAACTAGATATGTAAAGTATTGTTGACAAAGGGTTATTTATTTTTCTACAGATGATTTCTAACAATGAAGTAGCTTCTGGAGAATATCAGTGTCCATTGTGTTCAAAGAATTTTAAATGGCGTAAAGATATGTTGCAACACACTCGATCTGCGCATCGTCTTATCCGGCATAATTGTCCCCTTTGTCATCACACGTATACGAGTCGTAATTCTTTAGCCAGCCATATGAAACTAAAACATTCCACTTCACAATCAGCAACGTCTACATCACCCACTTCACCAGTGGTACCTTCTACAACATCACCCACTGCCCCATCGACCTCTACTACAACGAACAACCGAAAGATAGACGAAGAACATTCACCTCCAAGTAAAAAACACAAGAACGAAGACCCATTAGCAACACTACCTGATGATGTGTGGGTTGTATATCAACAAAACTGGTCAGCTTTAAACACCCACGCTACAATCAACAAGACAGTTTCCACATATACATTTTTCTACTCACCAGCACGCCCATTCACCACGGACTGGTCTGCTCTTCTAATGGCTGTATTTGACAGTCAGACAACCCGTATCAAAATTAATTATTGTCACCACCTAATCAATAGACACAGAGATACCAGTGATCTACGCTTCTTCCACTCTTTCCTCAATAACTCGGCTGTCCTCGAGTTCCCGCGTTTGATCAATAATCTTGGAGATTTCACAAGATTCGTTGATTCTCTAAAGGAAAACGATCCGTAGACACTGCCATGCTCAACAGTCCGGACACTAAGTGGATGGTGGAGAGCATTCCTGCGACAAGTTTTTTTTATTTATTTCACCTACATGACTTCCTGATCAGTTGATTAGTCGTCACGTTCCAGCTTGTGTGGTCAAAGGAGGGAAAGCGAGGTGGGAAGGTGACATGGTAGGAGAGATGAGTAGGAGTGGATAGGAGAGAGAGAGAGAGGTTAAACTTTTACTGTATATCTATAAAATATCTGTTCTCGCTGATGGCTTTAATAAAGGCTTTAATGTGCAAATTACATAGAAAGTCTCATATTTTTTATTTTATTTTTCTTGGTTAATTCACTTGTCATAGAGAGAGAGAGAGAGAGAGAGAGAGAGAGAGAGAGAGCTGGAGTTTTTCAACTTTGTTCAACTACTACAACTACTACTACAACTTCCACTACTACCACTTCTACAACTACAACTACAACTACTACTACTACTTCCACTACTACCACTACTACTACTACCACTAAAACTTCCACTACTACTACCACCAATACTACAACAACATCAACTACTACTACCACTACTACTACTACGACCACTACTACAACTTCCACTACAACTTCCACAACAACTACTACTACAACTAATACTTCTGCTACTACTACAACAACAACTACTACTACCACTACTTCTGCTACAACAACATCAACTACTACTACTACGACCACTACTACAACTTCCACTACAACTTTCACAACAAATAATACTACAAATAATACTACAACTACTACAATTTCCACTACAACTTCCACAACAACAATGACTACTACAACTACTACTACTACTTCTGCTACTACTACAACAACAACAACTACTACAACAATTACAAGTTACAATGGAGGGAAGGCTGGAATTCTAATACAGGCCTCCTTCTAAGTCTGCTTATCGTGAATGCTAGTTATGTTCCCCTGTCAAAAACAACAGTAATATAATATCATAGTCCATTTATTTACTGGCTCTCTAAACCAACGCGACAACAGTAGACAGCTGGTAAACTCATTAGCGTGACACTGTGGTCAGTCTCGCGGGCAGCAAGCACTCCAACTATCCTTTAATGTCTTTCTGTCGTTCAGGTGTTAAACTCATTAGCACCGTCGACGTAGACGGTTAGCCTGGTTTAAGTTACTCAAGCGAAATTTTCACATAGAAGCGGGTCTTTGATGGCGGTAGCTGTTAAAGTCATTAACGCGCCTTCCCGTACATACCTAGGCCTGTGTAACGGACAAGTACTGAATACGTTATTGTCGACATGTTAATATTAGATGCAAAGAAATTTTAGGTATATATTAAAAGTTATCTTAAATAAGACTGTTTTGAGAGTACAAAGAATGTATAAAGTTATGGCATCCCACTTTCATGACTCCCCATTTCCCCCACCCCATTTCCCCCACCACAAGAGGTCACCCGAGAGGTCACCACGACCAACTGCTAGACTCTCATATAAGAGAAAATGTGCCTTTAACCTGCATGTACCCGTCATTAATACCATAATACACTCCTGCTGAATTCTTTATTCTTGCTTTCTTTCAGTATAATGTCAATCATTTCTTGTAACTCATTTTCACTCTTAGTGACTGTATCATCAGGATATCTTACATTATTTATATTATGACCTCCAATTGTTATTCCAGGCATGTCCCTTATGGATCTTAAAATAATATCAGTTTAAATATTAAACATATCTGGTGACAGCACACAACCTTGCCCCAACACAAACTTGTTTTATTTGTTGGAATATTACCAATTGATTTCCAGTTATTGTGGCCGCTGATTTTTGTCAGTACATGTTCGTTATTATTCTTAGATCTTTGCTGTCTACGTTTATGCCTTCTAAATTTTTTATTATTTCTTGGTGCTTCACTTTGTCAAATGCTTTGATATAACCTATGAAACATTGGCATAGATC
The DNA here is from genome assembly GCA_032433765.1 of Megaustenia siamemsis. NCBI lineage: Eukaryota > Metazoa > Mollusca > Gastropoda > Stylommatophora > Ariophantidae > Megaustenia > Megaustenia siamemsis. The sequence goes on from JAVIAB010000139.1 coordinate 61,239,671, forward strand.
TGTTTTCACCTGTATGGCTCTTTCTACTAAAGATCTTATGATGTATATGGCATTGCTCATGCCCTTACCTCTAACAAAGCCACACTGTTCATCACTAATTTCTGCACTGATTTTGTTTTGCACTCTTCGCATGATGATTCTTAGTAATATCTTATTTTTGCGACTTATAAGGCTTATTGTGCGATGATCATCACATTCAATTGCACCAGATTTCTTTGGTAGGGCTATGAATATTGATATAACCCGGTCTTCTGGTATATATCCGCTGTTGTTGATATCATTCAATATTTTTGTTATTATTCTATTCCAAAATCACCCATGGCTTCAATCTCTTGTGAAGTAATATCTCTCCATTAATTAAAAACATATCTGGCATTGAAATATTTGTATATAAAAATGTATAAATAATAATATAATATAATAATAATAATATAATAATATATATTAATATATATAATGATAAAATATATGTGCGCAATAGTGTGTTCCCCCCGTGTGTTACCGGGGCCTCATTATGAGGGAAGTAAAGAATAGTGACACTGTGACCTTCCAGGCATGTCGTATGAGGCGACTAAGGAGGTTGATCGATGGCTTGACAAGCTGTCATTGTAAAAAGTATTGTTATGGAAACAGCGCCATATATTTTAGAGCAGTGATCTCTGCAATATGTGCCGCTTTGGCACGCAAGGTTTCTGATTTTGAGATTGTGGCTCTGCCCTATGTGCCGTCTTCGGCTCGAAAGGACAATAGATAGATAGTGTGTTCTATGTTGATTGCAGCATACGTCATCACGGGAATACCGATCAATATGGCGGATAGGCGGCATGAACCTTTGCAGCATAGTCTGAAAAGTGTTCTTTGATGCAGTTTCCTCATATTCCAAGTCCGGCTTGATGCAGGAGCTACTGAGTTTAATGCTCTGCGCACATCGTGAGCTGTGTTTCATCTGGATAGCGTTTCGATAATCTGATTGCTTACGATGAATGATGATATCGTATGAAGGAGGACAATTCAGCTGCGTTCACTTTCGGTGCCGCTTGGCCTTATGTCTTTTGGTATGTATAAGCCAATTATTTTTATTTTTAGTGCCCTATTCCATTGTCCATGCTATTGTTTTTTCCAGTCCACTGAGCCTTTTGATGTGACCATAATATTTTTATTTCCTCTGTAGAATGGTGTTTATACGTCAGTTCTTTTCAATGTTTAAGTCTTTTCATATATCTTCATATGTCTCTTTTTTCATTATCCAAGATATCTTAAAGATTTTTCTGTAGCATTTTGTTTTGAACGAATTTAATTTCTTCCTTGCACTTTGCGAGATTGTCTATGATTCACATGTTGTTGCCATTGGGAAAATACATGTCCTCAGTTATTTTAATTTTACTGCCTTGCTTGTATTGTGTCACATGTTCTTCATGGCGTTTAATTGTTGCGTTGACATTGCTAATATTCTTTTGACCTGTTTCTGACAGCCTCCATTGTTAGTTACTACCAATCCTAGATATTCATCTATCTATCTATTGACCTTTCGAGCCGTAACCGGCCCATAGGGCGTAGACCAAGATACACCTTCTCCTATATGAATTTTTGTTCTAGCAGTTTTCTTTTAAAGATATTTTATCAAATCTCGCCATCTGTCTCTGTTCTGTGCAAGCAGTTCTATCTCATTGAGGGAGCCGTTTCCTGCTGCTCTTGCCTCTCTCATCAATGTTCTTCTCAGTGTCTCCCTGGCTCTTCCTCTTTTTCTTTTACCTGTTGTTTCCCACATGAGGGCTTGCTTTGCTATTCGATTATTATCTCTTCTCATCACATGTCCAACGTATGACCATCGTCTTTTCTTTATTACTGAAGATATTAGTGGTTGATTGGCGATTTCTCTAATTTCCTCGTTTGTTTTGAATTCGTTCCATTCTATACCAAGTATTTTCCTTAGACATTTATTTTCGAATGCGTTCAATTTTGTTTCTATATTTCTTGTTGTTTTCCAGCTTTCACACGCATACGTAAGGGTTGATAGTACATTTGATTTGAATAGCCTAAGTTTTGTGTTTGTGCTAATGAGTTTTGATTTCCACAACTTTTCAAGGCTTCTGAAAGACATTGCTGCTTTAGCCAGTCTGATTCTAATTTCTTTGCTCGTATCCCCTTCTCGATCAATGTGACTTCCAAGATAGATAAAGTAATCGATCTCTTCTACTGGTTTGTTTTCCATGTATATTTTGTCACTTGTTGGAATTAAACTTTTCATGACTTTAGTCTTTTCATGATTGACCTCAAGCCCAATTTTGCTGGCTATTGATGATAGTTCATTTGTGTTTTCCTGCATCGTTTTTATCTGACTGCTGATGAGAACTATGTCATCAGCAAAGTTATTCAAAGATATTCATAGTTGGTTACAATTTCAAATTTTTCACAGTTGATGATTATTTTGGGTTGGCTTTTTGTTTTGTAAATGAACTTTATCTTAGTTTTTTTTGTTTGTTTAGATAGAGGTTTTGCTCTTCACCTTTTAAAAACAATTTGTATCTCTAATCTCTTTGCACTGGTAGAGAGGAGGAATGTGTCATCAGCGATATATTAGTTCTGGAATCATGTTGTCATTTATTGTGAATGGATCAAACTTCACAGATCTGACATCCTTTCTGACACTTCTCTTAATGTTCTAAGAACAGGTGTTGAACAGGTATGGGGAGACGATGCACCCCCCCCCCTCGCCTCATCCCTTTTTTGCACTTCAAACCAGTTTGATTTTTCGCCGATATTCTGATGGCTGCTTGCTGTTCGTGATACCATCATCATCATCAAGTACCGGGCCTATTGGCGTAGGTGATCATGTCTCTCCACAACTTTCGATCTCGGCAGCTATTTATCATTTCTGTTGTTGCTCTTCTGCCAAGCCATTCTCTTAAGCTGTCTGTTATTTTTTCTCTTTGCTTCCCTCTATCTCTTCGTCCCTCAATTTTTCCAGTTGTTACAATATATTCCAGTTGTTCTCTTCTCATTATATGGCCAAAACAATGATGATTGTTTCTTCCTAATATTGGAAATTAGCTCTCTTTTTGCTTTGACCTCTCTCAGAACATTTTCATTACTCTTCTTATCTGTTCATGGTACTGTCAACATTCTTCTGTAAAACCACATTTCTACAGACTCGAGTGATTTTCTTGTCTGTTGTCCTATTGTCCATGATTCGCATCCATATGTTAAGACTGGCTCTACATAACATTTAAGAACTCCTTTTCTTGTTTCTATTGACAAAAATGGATTGCATAGTATCTTCCTCTATTTTTGGAAAGCTGCTTTTGCCTGAGCCATTCTGCATCTCACCTCTTTTGTACATCTTCCGTAACAAAGTTCCCAAATATTTAATTATTCATTTCTTATTTTATATTCTACATTTATTTCATATTTATATTCATTTACCTGTTTTAATATTATTCCATTTGTCTTTATTTTGCACTGAGATGATGTCTTTTTCTTTGTTGTTACCATTACCTCTGTCTTTTTGCTATTAAGGCTGAGTCCTTTATTTTTGCTTTCTTTCACTATAATGTCCGACATTTCTTGTAACTCATTTTCACTCTTAGCGATTAAGACTGTATCATCAGCATACCTTAGATTATTTATATTATGACCTCCAATTGTTATTCCAGGCATGTCCCTTATGGATCTTAAAATAATCTCACTATAAATATTAAACAAATTTGGTGACAGCACACAACCTTGTCTAACACCCTGTTTTATTTGTTGAAACATTCCCAATTGGTTTCCAGTTCTTATGGCCGCTGTTTGTTGCCAGTATATGTTCTTTATTATTCTTAGATCTTTGCTGTCCACTTTTATGCTTTCTAAAATTGCTATTATTTCTTTGTGCTTTACTTTGTCAAATGCCTTGGTGTAATCTATGAAACATAGGTATAGATCTGTTTTCACCTCTATGGCTCTTTCTACTAAAGATATTATGATATAAATGGCATTGCTTGTTCCTTTATCTCTAACAAAACCACACTGTTCATCGCTAAATTCTGGACTGATTCTGTTTCGCACTCTTCGCATGATGATTCCTATAGTCCGTTCAGAAATTAATAATCACACCTGAATTAGCTTTGCGTGATAACCGCTTGTTATTTTGGTTTCAAAATTTCCATGCAATCTTAGAATATTGATGACGCAAAGATTTTGGTATTTTCTATTCCACAAACACAACATATTTTGCACATCAGCGAATTCCTTTGATCTTTAATGACGATATCACACAAGTTGATCCAAATTTTAGAGTTTACAGTAATCATGTTAAATTGTCCAGGTTACTGCAATTCTTGTCAGAGGCGTATCTACATAGTGCTTAATTGTGGGTGTTGTTCGTTATGTTTATTTGCAAACATGAATTCAATTGGTTACAATTAGTCTTGTCCTTCGGTCACCATTAGACCCCAGGACGTCCTAACTGCAGCTGGAATTGAATTCATCTTAATTTTAATCATTCCGAATCTGACGATTCCAAGAGGTTGATAATCATTACTGGCTGGACAAATAGTAATCCATCTCGTTTCCAGTACCCATCTTCCACCTGCAGCACATGTTCAACACACATCTTTCAGAACGGAATGTCTATTTTTGAGAGAGACTCGCGTGTCAGAACTTCAACATCACACATTTTAAACGTCCTTTTCTCTTCTGCAACTTGTCCTTTGGCGTGAGCCCAGACAAGTTCGATTGGATTAAGGTGCGCATGATATGCTGGGAGTCGAAGAGAGGTGTGGCCGTATTTCTCAATGATTTTGTCAACATGGTACACCTTTTTCTTATTCGTATTCTTCACAAGTTGTAACAATTCGGGTTTTAAATATGTGTCGTCAAATTTGACATTTTCATTCGCAAGCCATGTCCTAATTTGCTCCTTTGTGTTTGATGCAGTAGGCACTTTGTCTTCCTCTGATACGACATTGTGGTATGATGCATTATCCATGACTATGCTTGAAGGTCTCTCCAGGATTAGTAAAAGATCGTTCTCCAACCAGAGCCTGAAAATATTTCCATTCATTTCAGTATGGTAGTCCCTACCGTCGGTACTTTTTGATTGAAAAATAAGTCCCGCATCATGGACATCCGTTTTCAGTGCCTCCAGCATGCGTTAATATAATGCGCTGGCCTTTGCTGCTCGGAATTGTTATTTTGAGTTTGCCATTTACTGACTGCCATTCTTTAGCATAGTTGTGAGTAGTACAGGTGGCTGTATACCCAATCCTTTTCTGGAAGAACATGCACCGACACTGCACTAAAGACAATGAATTTTGCACCGATACCGCACGAAACATGTATATTTTTGCACCAAATTTGTGCAAAAATCCGATAATCGGCTTATCTCGGCGGTCGGGTCGTGACGTGCGGTGGTGCATGACGTTATCGTCTTATCTCGTGGTGTGCGGTGGTGCGTGACGGCTCGGTGATCGGCGCGTCTCTCGCGGGGGTCTGTCGCTCGCCGGCTATCTCGGACAACAGCGGTTCTAAAACTTGTGTTCTAGGGTCGTCTCACACCGTCGGATCGCGGGTCGTCGCCGGCTATCTCGCGCGGGTGGCGGGTCTGTCTCTTGCGGGACAACAGCGGTTCTAAAACTTGGGGAGATGTGCCTTGAATGGTCGTGTGTGTTATTAGTATCGCTACCAACATCATCATGTGTAGTAAGGTTTGCTAATATTGAATAGTGATGCTCTCTCTCTTTCACATTCATGGTAAAGCAAAACAAAATTCGTTCTATATTTCACAGCTTTATTATTAATACAACAAATATACAACACATATTTGAAAATATATATTACTGTCCGGTTGTTGATAATTTTAAGCGTCTGGATTTCCTCCCTCCTGTTTTGGTAGTACTGTATGTTAAATGTCTATCAAACACGGGTGCATAGGAAGTTTCATTAGCCTTCAAAACACAACAGCCCTCCATTTTGACAAAATCTTGATCAAAGCTGGAATAGGTAATTGGTGACTCTGCTGAAACACCCGAGGCATCCATATTGGCTGCCGGATCTGTCGTCTGATTAACAAAAACGAGGTTCCCTTGATTAACAAAGGGGGGTGTGTAGTTGATGAGATTCGGGTTAACAAGAGACGGTATGTAGTTCTGGTGGTTAACAACAGGCGGCGTGTAGTTTTGATGGTTAACGAGAGGCAGCGTGTAGTTGATCTGGTTAACAACAGGCGGCGTGTAGTTGAGGTTAGCATAAGCGGTTAAAATTTCCTCTCGCATCTCAACTAACGTGATAAATTCCTCTCTCGATAGTGTTATCCCAGTTCTGGTAGGAAACTTCAAAATACTCTCACCGCTATATGTCCTTATATTTATCAATGGTCTGTTACGAAAAACACAAGCTGAGACTGCCTTAACGCCATCTTTAGACAATGGGAACTACAGTCTCATTACAGCGTGACATAAATATGCGCTGATCACTGACATCAAACGAAGTTGGCGTATTCAAGCTACACGACTCCATATTCAAAGAAAACAAACACAAACCACCCGGTAACAGACGCTGGTTATCTATGTGTGTGTGCGTGTACACTGATCGACTGGGGTTTTTATACCCGTTACGTTTATCGGGTCGAGGACCGTCTATTTATAGTAGCTAACGCAATACGTTATCAGGCGAGGTAATACGTTATCAGTCGTGTTGCGACATGTTTATATATTTTGTTGTATTAATAATAAAGCTGTGAAATATAGAATTTTGTTTTGCTTTACCATGAATGTGAGAAAGAGAGAGAGCGTCACTATTTAATATTAGCACACCTTACTACACGACACATGATGATGTTGGTAGCGATACTAATAACACACACGACCATTCAAGGCACATCGCCCCAAGTTTTAGAACCGCTGTTGTCTCCACCCACAAGAGACAGACCCGCGCGAGATATCCGGCGAGAGACAGACCAGCCACCCGCGCAAGATAGCCGGTGACGACCCGCCATCCGAGAGAGACGACCATAGAACACAAGTTTTAGAACCGCTGTTGTCTGAGATAGCCGGCGAGCGACAGACCCCTGCGAGAGACGCGCCGATCACCGAGCCGTCACGCACCACCGCACACCACGAGATAAGCAGATGACGTCACGCCCCGACAACCGAGATAAGCCCCGAGATAAGCCGATTATCGGACTTTTGCACAAATTTGGTGCCAAAAATATACATGTTTCGTGCGGCACGGTGCAAAATCCATTGTCTTTGGTGCATGTCGGTGCATGTTCTTCCAGAAAAGAATGGGTATACAGCCACCTATACTACTGGTGTGGTGTGCGTTGACCCATGATTCGTCCAAATATACAATATCATACCGTTCACTCCGCTGTTCAGGGATCTCACAATATAAATGCCCCATCTTGGATTCCCTAAGGAAGTGCTGATATAGTAAAAAAGTAACCTTTTGCATAGTTATAAATTTGCATTTCAAACTCATTATAATTTAGATATAAATATTGGTATTTAAAGTCAACAAATTGTCTACTGAGTCTTCACAAAATTAATAAAGATACGCCTTCCCTTCGGTAATTATTGCCAAGGCCGTGGTGCGTCATGTCGTTCAATATTCAGTTTTGTGCACGGGATTTTCCTGAAGTTAGTGTTTCTGCAATAGCCAAAGTATTTTACGTGAACAACCGCACCAAATTAATGTATATATCCTAAAATGGTGTCAAATTTGAACAGGGTGAATTTAATATCTATCTATCTATTGACCTTTCGAGCCATAACCGGCCCATAGGGCGTAGCCCAAGATACACCTTCTCCTATATGAATTTTTGTTCTAGCAGTTTTCTTTTAAAGATATTTTATCAAATCTCGCCATCTGCCTCTGTTCTGTGCAAGCAGTTCTATCTCATTGAGGGAGCCGATTCCTGCTGCTCTTGCTTCTCTCATCAATGTTCTTCTCAGTGTCTCCCTGGGTCTTCCTCTTTTTCTTTTACCTGTTGTTTCCCATATGAGGGCTTGCTTTGCTATTCGATTATTATCTCTTCTCATCACATGTCCAACGTATGACCATCGTCTTTTCTTTATTACTGAAGATATTAGTGGTTGATTAGCGATTTCTCTAATTTCCTCGTTTGTTTTGAATTCGTTCCATTCTATATGTATCAGGTCTACGTTTCATTAACAACATCGTTTTTACGATAGCGGCTTGTTAAACCTCTGATCAACGGTTCTATACCAAGCCGGAGAAAAATAATTCCTCAAGAATTCAAAAATTTAATATAGCCTAAAGAAAAATACTTTTTAACTAGATCAAATTTCTCATAGCAAAAAAATATTTCTATAACTTCATCAATATTCTATGATTACATGCAAATTTTGAAAGCAAAATAACAAACGGTTATCACGCAAAACTAATTCAGGTGTGATTATGAATTTCTGAACGGACTATAGTAATATCTTAGTCATATGACTCTAAGGCTTATTGTGCGATGATCATCGCACAATACAGTTCGTGATACAGTGATTCGATAAGTTGTATAAGGTGTGTTGGAAAGCTCATATCTTTTATGATGTTCCACAGTTTCTGATGTTGTACATACTCAAAGGCCTCACTGTTTTCTGTGAAGTATGTATGTATGTATATTTTGGGTGAATGTAACAATCTGCAAAAGTCATGTGACCTGATGATAATGATTGTTCAATAAAGTCATTCATAACAAAGGAGAATTCCTATTAAATAAATAAATTAAAAGGAATATAAAAAAATGAGGGAAATAAAACAATCATCATCATCATCATAGAGTGCCGTCTCCGCATCGAAGGCTGGCTGCCATAGAGCGCCATTAAGCTCCGTTTCTTGGTTTAATAATGCAGGTTTTCATAGGATTGACTTATTCATCTTTTGATGTTACTCGTCCACATTAGTCTTGTCCTGTCTCTGTCTCTTTTACCTTGTATTTTCCCTTCCAAGATTACTTTTGGTTGGCTGCTGTGTCTTTTAACATGCTACATTTGTCTTGATTAAATTGTGTTTAGTCGTTCTCTTTTCATTTTTAGTTGTTTTAAGACTTCATCATTTGTTTCCTTTTCTTTCCATCAAATTTTTCAAATTCTGCAATAAATCCACATTTCAAAAGCTTGAATGTTCTTATCTGTTTTCTGGTCTGTTTCTGCACCACACAGACATGTTGAGAAGACATAACATTTTGCTATTCTTAGTTTTAGTTCAAGTGTTATTTATCTTGATGTTATTATATATTTCATGGCATTTAAATGGCTTTTTTTGCAATTCTGTTCTCTTGTTTATTTCAGTTTTTCATTATCCATCACTGTTTACAGTATGTTTAAAGTACTTGTAGCTTTGAACTGTCTCCAGGTATATTCCTTCTACTTTGAAATCGACTTGTTGGTTTTGAGTATTATCTTTCATTATGATAATAGTTTTAGTCTTTTTGATATTCATTTTTAATCTATCTAATCCAAATGTTTTTGCTCGTTGTTTTTATTTCATTAAGTAATTGTTGTAGATCTTCAGGATTTTCCGGTAGTAATGTGTTATGACGAGCTTTGATAAAAGATCTGTATAAAGATTGAAAACTGCTAGAATACAAATTTAGATAAAAGAAGGAGTATCTGGGACTACGCCCTATGGGCCGGCTACGGCTCAAAAGGTCAATAGATAGATATAATACTGTATCATCAGCATATCTTAGGTTGTTGATTATCTTTCCAATAATGTTTAGGCCTGGCGATAAATAACCAATAATTTACCAAAATTGCACAGTCCACATTAATTAAAGGTTTGAATTTTTGAAAAAAATATATCCTTGGCCGAAAGTCAGGAGCCGCGATAGCTCAGTGGTTAGTGAACTGGAATGCGAAGGACAAGGGGTAGGGTTCAATTCCAACCGAAGGCTTCAGGGTTCACCTAGCCTTAAATGGGTATCGAATTGTTTTCTGGAAAAGTAAAGCGGCACGGGCGTAATACCGACCACATTACTCCAAAAATTATGTGCTGAAGGTCTGTAAAATTTATGGTCACTAACACTATATTGTCTATACGCCACTTGGCGTGACGGGGGCTCTTTACTTTACCTTTTTTGGCTGAAAGTTACATAAAGAAAACTTTGTCAACATTTCAGCTTTCAATTTAAACGGTTTTGGTCCAACTGTGGTGAATCAATCTGGACGTTCGTTTTGAAGAACAAAGGAGATACAAAATTGCAAAATTTACACAACCATAGTCTTTAACATCTAAAGTGTTAATTTAATAAAAAGAAAAAAAAACCAAACGTTATTTTAAATAGTACTATACATTTTGTTTAACAGTCTTGCGTTCTTTTAGTAACATTAATTAATTTAAACATTAATTACATTCATGATATGTATGTAAAAAAAATATATAAGTGAAAGATGTGTGATATTTTATTTTCCCTTTTACTTCGTCTAAGAATTTCTTCTGCCGACCTATGATTTTACATGTATACAAATACACTGATATCTGTACATGTATTCACTCTGTGTGTTATTTGCATTTGTATGAGTGTGTAGAAGTTTATGTTTGCTCTGTGTCAGTGTGTGAATATCCTTGTGATAATTTTAATTGTTTGATACATCTGACTGCGTGCTGTGTACATTTTTGTGTGGATGTGTTTGCGAATGTGTTTCAGAATGTTTACGTATGAATGTGCTCGTGATAATGTTTGTATGTCTCTGTACTGTTGTGTGAGTTCAACTTTTGAACGAACGTGGTTCTTTGTGTTGATGTTTGTAAGTGTATCTGTGTATATGTGATTTTGCGTGATTGCAACACAAGTTGAAGGTATCTATAGGTGGTAATATAATATTTATCTCTATTAGAAATATAGAGTGGACTACAAAGTACATGTAGGCTGACATGTTAGGAATAATGAACTGGTCCAAAAGTTGGTTGTGTCATATAGTGTAGTACTCCCTCTCATTTGAAGTTTGGAATCTTGGTTACTTATAGTTTGTAACATCCTGGTTAGCATACATCAGATTCGTAAATATCTTCAAATCACAACAAAGGAACAACTCCTTGCAATATGTAAAATAATAATCAGGTAATGGTTTGACAACTTTACTGATTCTATCTATCTATTAACATTTCGAGCCGCAGCCGGCCCATTGGGCATAGATCCATATACTCTTTTTCTTATTTAAATTTTTATTTTAGTAGTTTTCTATCCTTGTAAAGATATTTTTTTTTTATCAAATCTCGCATTTGTCTCTGTTCTGTGCAAGCAACTATCTCATTGAGGAAGCTGATTGCTGCGACTTTTGCCTCTCAGATCAATGTTCTTCTCAGTGTCTCTCTGGGTCTTCCTCTTTTCTGGGTCTACCTGTTGTTTCCCACATGAGAACTTGCTTTGCTATTTGGTTATTATCTCTTCTCATCCATGTCCAACACATGACCATCGTATTTTCTTTATTACTGAAGATATTAGTGGTTGATTGGCGATTTCTCTAATTTCCTCATTTATTTTGAATTCGTTCCACGCTATACCAAGTATTTTCCTTAGACATTTATTTTCGAATGCGTTCAACTTTGTTTTTATGTTTCTTGTTATTTTCCAGCTCATTTATTGAATATAGTGCAGTTCTTCGTGAGATGCATCATCGGAATAGGAACTTCTTGATTAGGACCTTAGTGGTTTTAAATTGTGCTGGATTAATTAAGGAGAAACCTGATCTTGTTATGATGTGGATGTTTGCAGAGACGGCGTCAAAAGTGTTGTGTTAAAAAGCTGCAAAAACGATTCCGAATAGGGTTGGAGAAAGGACGCATCAATGTTTTACTCTACATTTAACCTCCAAGGCCATCGGATAATCGGCCATCGAATTGAATGGTGGCTGACGTATTATGGTGAAATAACTTAATTAGCTTTAGTAATGTAGCCAATATTTTGAGCAACCTGTCAATACTATTTCTGCTCATGGTATCAAAAGTAAAAAACCAATGATAACCTTCTTATATTGCTTAGAAAAATAATGTAAAGAAATAATGTAGTGTCTACAGTTAACGGCGTTAATGGTTACTCCATATTCCCCTCGGGAATCTCGAGAAAATCTCCTGATTCATCATTATCAACAAGCACCGGGCCTGCTGGCGTTGGTGATCATGTCTCTCCACAACTTTCGATCTTTGACAATTATTTATCATTTCTGTTGTTGACCTTCTGCCAAGCCATTCTCTTATCCTGTCTGGTATTTTTTCTCTTTGTTTCCCCTCTATCTCTTCGTCCCTCAATTTTCCCTAGTTGTTACAATATATTCCAGTTGTTCTCTTCTCATTACATGGCCAAAAAAAGATGATTGTTTCTTCCTAATATTGGAAATTAACTCTCTTTTTGTTTTGGCCTCTTTCAGAACATTTTCATTACTCTTCTTTGCTCTCCATGGTATTCTCAACATTCTTCAGTAAAACCACATTTCTACAGACTCTAGTGAATTGGCGATTCATGATTGTACAAAGAAGTTACGACGGTAGTATTCTGTTGCCTTCCGTCGGTTTGTTTACAGTGGGGTTGTTTTACTTCATCCATGTTAGCCTCTTTTACCATGTATTTTCCCCTCCAAGATTACTTTTAGTAGGATGTTGTGTCTTTTAACATGGCCCAAAAATCACATTTGTCTTATTTGACTTGTGTTTAGAAGTTCTCTTTTCATTTTTAGTTGTCTTAAGACTTCATCGTTTGGTTTCTTTTCTTTCCATCCAATTCTACCTATTCTTCTATATATCCACATTTCAAAGGCTTCAATTTTCTGTTCTGTATACTTGTCTAATGTCCATGTTTCTGCACCATATTGAGAAGATATAACATTTTGCTATTCTTAGCTTTAGCCCAGGTGTTATTTGTTTGATGTTAGTATATTTTTCATGGCATTAAAATTACTTTTTGCCATTTCTATTCTTTTGTTTATTTCAGTTTTACATTTTCCATCACTGGTTATAGTATGGCCAAGGTAGTTGTAGCTCTGAACTGTCGCCAGGTATATTACTTCAATTTTGATATCCACTTGTGGGTTTTGAGTATTTTCTTTGTTTATGATCATAGTTTTAGTCTTTTTGATATTCATATCTAATCCATAATTTTTGCTTGTGATATTTATTTCATTAAGCAATTGTTGTAAATTTGTAAAATTTTCTGCTAGTAGTGCAGTATTATCAGCATATCTTAGGCTATTGATTATCTTTTCATTAATGTTTAGGCCTGGCATCTCTGTGATGTTTTTAAAGATAGGATGCATTCCTGTCTTACTCCTCTTTTTATATCAATGGGTGTAGAGTTCTCTTTGTTATATTTTATTATTGCTGTTTCCTACCAGTATAAATTAAATATTAGTCGTATGTCCATGTTATCTAGATGTATCTCCTTTAGGCATTCTATAAATTGTTTTTGATGTATTCTATCAAAAGCTTTGGTGTAGTCTATGAAGCAGGTATATATTGGTTTGTTTACTTCTGTGTACTTTTCGATTAATGTTCTTATACAGAATATGGCTTCTTTTGTCCCACTATTATTCCTAAATAATAAAATAAAAATATTATTCCCAAATTGCTGCTCATCTAATTCAGTATTGATTTTATTCTGAATCCTTTCTTGTATAACTTTTAGCAAGATTCTTGTAACATGGCACATTAGGCTTATTGTTCTAAAATCACTGCATTAAACTGCACCATTCCTTTTACGCAATGCAAGGAAAATTGATGATTTAGTTCATTAGGTATGTATCCTGTATGGTATATGTCGTTGCATATATTGAAGTGTAATCACTTCAATGCCAAAGTCTTCTAGTGCCTGTATCATCTCTATCTGTATGCAGTCAGGTACTGCTGCTTTTCTCTTTTTCATTGTTTTTATAGCTTTTTCCACCCCAGATTTTAAGATTTTATAGCCTGATGTACATTTTATAATTGGTTTCTTGTTCTCTTGATCATGAAATAATTATGTTATATATTCGTGCTATCTATGTATTATATCTTTATTGTCTGCTGGCATTTTTCCTATTTTTTTGTCTGCAATGCATCCGCTTTCTGTGGTTTATGAAAAATTTTTATTAATCATTCTCTTTATTTCTGTGTGCATTCTTCTTAAGTTTTGTTTGCTTTCCATAGTTTCTATTTCTATACATTTTTGGCTAAGCCAGTCTTCTTTTGCATTTTTGCGTATTTCATTATCTATTTTATTGTATTGGTCAGTGTTCTTCGCTTGTCTCCTTTCTTCCATTTTTTTCTAAGATGGTGTTAGTTATCCATTTTTGGTTTTTGTTCTTTTCTTTTTTACGTAAGGTGTCGCAAGTTTTTTGTATGCTTTTCTTTATGCACTGCCATTTGGTTGTAACTTTTTCATCAGGATTTTCTCTTCTGTATTGCTCAATTCCTTCTTCTAGCAGCTTCTGATATGTGTTCTTTACTTGTATTGTATAAGTATCTTTAATATCTTTTTGACTTAAAGCTGTTATATATATTGGTATTGTTGATGAATTAGACATTTTCTTGTTTCTCTTTAGTTTGATTTTCATTTTAATCATTACAGAATTGTGATCTGAGTTAATATCTGCTCCTGGATAGGTTTTTGCTTTCTTGACGCTGTTACGGAACCTATCTTTTATCATTATTTAATCTATTTGATTCCTCTTCTTATCTCCAGAGCTTTTCCATGTGTATAGTTTCCTTTTCTCTTGCTCAAAGTAGATGTTATATATTAAAAGCCTGTTTTCTTCACAGAATTGTATTAATCTTTCTCCTCTGTTCACTAGATGTTGTAAATTATCATCTTCTTCATGTTAGCATTCACCCGTTAAGTGGGCGTGGATGCGTTGTGTCGCTAGTTTACGGCAAAGCAAAGATATCTCAACCTTTCGGCCCGAGACGTCCGTCTTCGGCATGGGTCAATTTACTTTAATTAACAGCTTTATGTTCTCACAGCGGCCATTTTGCATACTATTTTCCGCTTTAAACTGACAAAGGTTCTTTAACGAGCAAATGCTCACGGGACGTCCTGTTTTTCGCCGTTTACCAAGAGTGATCGACATTGGATCACACAACCCAGAGACCAGGGGAGGTTAACGCCACCAGGAAACCCCGAGTTTGATTTGTGAAAAATGTCCACCACCTGTTGTGGTGGGAATCGAACCCAGAACCTTACTGTCAAGGGACCGACGTCTTATCTATAGACTACCCAATCTCCTACTGTGAATAAATTCAAAGATAGAGCGGCGCCCCCCCCCCCCCCTTTTTTTTTTGTTAAGAAATTTCTGTGTATGTCGTGTGGTGTGAAGAAATAACCAGAAAATCACAAAGCAAGCCCTCATTTAGGAAACAAAAGGAAAAAGAAACAAAGCGGCTGACCGCGACAGCAGAAGGAGCACTAACGAGAGAATACATATCTATCTATCTATCTATCTATCTATCTATCTATCTATCTATCTATCTATCTATCTATCTATCTATCTATCTATCTATCTATCTATCTATCTATCTATCTATCTATCTATCTATCTATCTATCTATCTATCTATCTATCTATCTATCTATCTATCTATCTATCTATCTATCTATCTATCTATCTATCTATCTATCTATCTATCTATCTATCTATCTATCTATCTATCTATCTATCTATCTATCTATCTATCTATCTATCTATCTATCTATCTATCTATCTATCTATCTGTCTGTCTATCTGTCTGTCTGTCTGTCTGTCTGTCTGTCTGTCTGTCTGTCTGTCTGTCTGTCTGTCTGTCTGTCTATCTATCTATCTATCTATCTATTGACCTTTCGAGCCGTAGCCGGCCCATAGGGCGTAGACCAAGATACTCCTCTTATCTAATTTTTTTTTCTAGAAGTTTTCAATTCTTTTAAAGATATTTTATCAAATCTCGCCATTTGTCTCTGTTCTGTGCAAGCAGCTCTATCTCATTGAGGGAGCCAATTGCTGCTGCTCTTGCCTCTCAGATCAATGTTCTTCTCAGTGTCTCTCTGTGTCTTCCTCTTTTCCTCTTACCTGTTGTTTCCCACATGAGGGCTTGCTTTGCTATTCGGTTTTTATCTCTTCTCATCACATGTCCAATATTTGACCATCGTCTTTTCTTTATTACTGAAGATATTAGTGGCTGATTGGCGATTTCTCTAATTTCTTCGTTTGTTTTGAATTCGTTCCACGCTATACCAAGTCTAAGTTTTGTGTTTGTGCTGATGAGTTTTGATTTCCACAACTTTTCAAGGCTTCTTAAAGACATTGCTGCTTTAGCTATTCTGATTCTAATTTCTTTACTTGTATCCCCTTCTCGATCAATGTGACTTCCAAGATAGATAAAGTGATTGATCTCTTCCACTGGTTAGTTTTCCATGTATATTTTGTCGTCTGTTGGAATTAAGCTTTTCATGACCTTAGTCTTTTCATGATTGATCTCAAGCCCAATTTTGCTGGCTATTAATGATAGTCCATTTGTGTTTTCCTGCATCGTTTTTATCTGACTGCTGATGAGAACTATGTCATCACCAAAGTCGAGGTCCTCCAAATGGTCTCCTTGTATCTATTCGATGCCTTTATTACCAGTGCAGTATTTCTTCATTATGAAGTCCATTACAACTCCAATTAACAAGGGCGATAAAATACATCCTTGTTTAACCCCAGTTTCTATTGGGAAACATTCGCTCAGTCTTTCCTCTGTTCGAACTGCACATGTGTAACCATCATACATGTCTTTAATAATATTTATGATTTTTTATGGTAAGCCATATTGCTTCAGAATTTTCCACAAAGAATCTTCTGAATACTGTCAAATGCTTTTCTGAAGTCGATGAAGTTAAGTACAAAAGGTTTTTTGCTTTTCAATGTGTTCCTCCAATATAAGTCGTAGAGTAAAAATGTGGTCAAGGCATCTTCTCCCTTTTCTAAACCCAGCCTGTTCTTCAGGCATTACTGTATCTATTGAATCCTTTATTCTATTTAGGATGATTTTGCAGAATAACTTTGAGGCAACTGACAAAAATGTTACGCCTCTCCAGTTGTTACAGTCTCTGAGATTGCCCTTTTTTGGAATCTTAACAATGATTCCTCTTTTCCATTTATGAGGAGTCTTCTCTGCTTTCCAAATGATGTTGGCTATTTTCTGGAGATGTATTAAATTAGGGCTATCAATTGTCTTGAGGATCTCAGCTGTTAACTTATCCTCGCCAGCAACCTTGGCCAAACGCTTTAAGGTGGTTCCTATTTCACTCAAGGTGAAGTCATCTAAATTTACATCTAATTCTGCTGCTGGTGTTTCAGCTTCAAAATCTATTAAATTGTGGGGTAGGGGACGGTTAAGAATTTCTTTGAAGTGTTCCGCCCAACGGGCTTATATGTCTGTATTGTTGTTAGCATTAAACCAGATTTGTCTAGAATTGGTGCTCCACTGGATGTATAGGTGTTTGTCAAAATATTTATAGTAGGCATCAATTCTCTTAAGTGATTGAGATGCTTGTCAAAATATAGATTCATTGCGAGGTACACTACAAACCGACCGTGTTATGTTTGATGCCACTGGATGAATTTTATAGATGTATGAATGCTTCTATGTGACATTGCAGTTATTTTTATAATTCTTAACAAAAATAGATGATACATGGCAATTATTATGATCTAAATGAACGCATATATATCTCTGTCATTCATTTGTGATAAGGTTGCTATGGAAACGATGGTCATCTTGAACTATAAATAATGTTGCATGGTCTCAAAATAATGAACACTATAGAAAAGAACTTCATTATTCCAACTGTGGAACTTAGATGTGTCAATATTCTAGATAGCTAATTACATTAAATTGTTTCGCGACACACAACTGACCTCTCTGGGTTCACGATTAAAACATCCTATAAGGTTAATTCGCAGGGAAAATTAAAACACTGAACTACACACAAAAAAAAAAAAAAAAAAGAAAAAAAAAACAAGGTTTGTTGCATAAAAGAAAGTATTTATAATATCATACATCGTTGTCATTTCTTTTCGCCTTCAACGATGATAAATCTATGTTTGTTGCATTTAAAATTAATTTCTCGAAGTGCTAATTTAGGATTAAACATTGTTAAAATTTAATAAATTGTATCACAGACTATTTTAGACATTTGTTTAAAAAAAAAGTTTGAATGTTTACAAATAAATTTTGAAGCTTATTTCATACTAAAAATTTATTATTATTATTTTTTTAAAACTCTATTCTAGACACATGAAGGTAATCGAATATAAAAAAAAATATTAAACGATATTTTCTAGCAAAATTGTATACCTTGTATGTTTCATGGTTAAAAGGTGGCGACAAATTATTCGGATCAAGAAAATCCTTTAAAAAAACACGGTGTATAAATTATTCTTATCTGGATAATTTAATTAACAAATCAAATACGATAATTTATTCTGAATGAAGCATTCAGTTAACAAACACAGCGTGAGAATTATTCTGGCCTAAAGAATTCCGTACAGGGACACAACAATTATTATGACCTAAAAAGCTCCTAAAAACAAACAACAGTTATAAATTATCGTGACCTAGACTTTTTCTAAAACAAACATTGGTAATAAATTATCTTCTTCTTCTTCTTTCATTCCTCATCTGCCTTTCAGCGTCGAGGGGAGATATAATTTGCGGTCTTTTGCTCTTCTGTTCGCCTCTGCTGCTGTTATGTTTCCTAGTGCTTCTAATATTCCATTGACCCATCTTTTTCGTGGTCGACCCTTGGGTCTGGTGTTCTTACAACGTTTGTTGAAGGCTCGGTGTGTAGTGTTTTGTTCTTTCTGCCTTGTCACGTGGCAAAACCATTTTATCTGTTGTTTCCTTATATATTCTATGGCGGGGGCTATTCCTAGCTTTTTTCTCAGTTCTTCATTTCTGATCTTATCTCTCAGACTGTTTCCTGTCATTCGTCTAACACATTTCATCTCTGTAGAGGTTTTTTTTTCTTATTGTACTAGCATCTAGGGGCCAGGTCTGGCATTGGTAGCACAACGTTGGGATGAAGATTGTATTGTATAGTGCTCGTTTTGCCTCCAGAGTTATTTCCTTGTTGAGATTACATTATTGAGATATTAAAACTTCTTTAAAACAAAGAGAGATGGTAATTTATTCAGACCTAATTAATTTCGAAGATAAATAACAGTAACTAATTTTTCTTACCTAAAGCGTTTCTTAAAATACAAGAGTGATAAACTATTTTTGACCACAAATCTTCTCACAGAATCAACGGTGAAAATCTTTTTGACCTCAATAATTCTTTAAATAATCAGGGCATATATTTTAATAAAGAGCATCATCATCATCATCATCATCATCATCATCTTCAACAACAACAACAACATTACGAACAGTCACATTATGTATATTCTCAACAAAATTTTTATATTTAAAATGCGGTGTTGTTATATCATAGAAGTAAATTTATTAGTTTCTGCGATATATCCTAAATTGTGTGTCTTTTTTTTAACTGCACACAATTGTAATCATTTATAACGCTTTCATTCAATGTTTGTGTCATCACAGTAATAATAATTAAGATACTTCCTAGATGAAATGAAATAATAAGGTAATAAAACAATTAAAGTACCCCCGTCACGCCAAGTGGCGTATAGGGAATATGGTGTTAGTGACCATAAATTTTACAGACCTTCGGCACATGATTTTTGGGGTAATGTGGTCGGTATTACGCCCATGCCGCTTTACTTTCCCAGAAAAAATCCGGTACCCATTAAAGGCTGGGTGAACCCGAAAGCCGTCGGTTGGGATCGAACCCTACCTCTTGTCCTTTGTAGTCCAGTTCACTAACCACTGAGCTATCGCGGCTCCCTTAAATAATAAGGTAATTTTCGTAAATAAAATCTGTTATTGATAGATATCTAAGCCCTCCACCTCTCCTGCCCTACCCAGATATTTTCTGTTTACGCATGTAACATGTAACGTTTGTTACTTAGGCTTAGAAATTGCCATTAAATGTATTTTCATCTATGAAATATATTTTATCTTTTTACTTAGTCTGATGTCTTTTAACATTATACATATTTTTCAATTGACTAAACTTTTTCTTCATTTAATTCATACTCTACTAAAACAGCTCTAAACTAACTCACCTTCTAAAGAACATAATCAAGCAGTCCGAACATGAGATACCACAAACTAAGCACAGTAAGAGATTATTTCAGAATATATAAGTTCCCCTAGCACAAAACTCAAAGCACTCGAAAATTAGAAAATATTATCTACTAGTCCTTTGTTTAAAGGCACAGTCTTGAGAATAGCGTCGTGTGTTAGTTCTGACATTTGCGTCTACAACAGTACTAGTTGTTTCAGTGCAACACTGCAGTCAATGCCGCAGACAGCCAGCACCTGAGATTTCCTTCCTAGGTTACCTTGTTGAACTTACTAGTTACAGTTCTATCGAGCTGAACATGAGCCACTAGATAAATGCAGTATTGTAAGTGAAAAGTAAAACGTGTTTAATTTATTTTCAGTCGCCAGCATAAGAATATAAACAAGGACACATGTTTCTTGTGCATATGTATATAAAATCAGGCAAATGTATGTAAGTTGTCACTTTCATTATGTGTTTTCAGGATGGCGACATACCTTTTTCTCTTTTTTTGCTCTTTTTATGCGTTTATTGTGATTCCACCGATAATGTCTTAAGTAATAGTGTCTACATATGATGGAAATGATCTTATGAGAATCCTAGCAAGTCAATAGGGTATCTGTACTATGTAGTTATAAAATGCTCGTGAGTTATTTCTTAGAAAAGGAGGCTTATTATGTGAAGTGAAGGTCTAATAACATGGCGGATACTGGTGTTGTTTAACATCAGCGATTTGAAATGAGATAAAAACAGAGATTAAGAGGAAGACCAAGGAAAAGATAGATAGATAGATTGAATAAACGACATATGCAAAGATCAAAACATTTCCTTTTTAACAGCAACCAGATACGCCAAAGAAAGACGTTTCATTTATGACAAGAGAGAATCAAACAAGCAACCAAATATCTAGACACCAAGGTATACTGAAAACAACCCCCTATCTATGCGACGCATAAAAGCATCAGAAGCCAGATAAAAGAAAGAAGAAGAAAGAAGTTGTCGCTTTCAATTCATGTTTTGTGCTATGTTTGTTATACTACATTTCAAATGTATCATCACAAAATTAGTGTTTAATAAAACATGATTAATTTCACTTTAATTTGCAGAACAGTTGGAACATCATTGTGTATACTGTTGCTCAACTATTTGTCCGTGTTGGAAATCAGGAATATACAGGAAAGTGAACGGTCCTGAAACCGCATCGAGAACAATAATTTTCTAGTCGATGCGGGAGATTCTAAATGCTGAAAGCTCCAGAAGTGCAGGCCGCAGTAACTTAGCACAGCGAAATATAACAACTGGTTTAGTTTGTCATATAATTTGCTTGAAATTCGTCGGCTCACAATGTGGTGAAAATCGAAGAATCTTGGGCGACGAAGAAATTATTGTATTTCCAATTATCTTCTCTTCAGTTGAGTCACGGCGTATGCGTACGATGCCACCAGCAGTACACGAACATGTTAATCGACTGCACGTAGCAATCATAAGCCGCGCATCTGTTTATTCTAACTTTCCTAAATTGCCTCTATTCCTTGGTTGAATTCTTCTACTGTAAAGTGTCCGACTCGTTCTACTATTCTGTCATTTCAACTTGTTTTCATAGCGTTTACTGATTATTGAATTAATCTTGATTAGTTCTTTCATTCTGTCACTTTAGTTAGTCGTTCGTTCAGAAATTAGTGCCCACAGAGTTTATTCATTATCTCGGAAAATGTAATTCTTTTTTCGCGAAATCTGATTTTTTCACCGACATTCAGTCTGATTTTTTTTACCCTACTGTCATGCATTTAGGAAAGATTTTTGCTTATTTATGTATGTAAAAATATTATTTTCTTGCTTGTCCTAAATTTTAGGATCTTACAATACCCACTTGCTTGAGAAAAGTAACAAACAACGCAAGAAGAGATAGAATACCAAATGAAACCATAAGAAAAATGGTAAGAACAAAACATTGCCAAGAATATATAGAACAACAACAACTTAAATGGTTAGGTCACGTGGTCAGAGTGAATCCGCACCAATCACCATCAAGGGCGTTCTTCTCGAGAATGCATGGAAAAAGACCAAGAGGAAGACCCAGAAAAAGAGGGATAGATGCAGTGGCAGAGACATGTAACAACAAAGGAAAATCACTAATTCAGACAGTTTCAGATACCTTTTAGGTATCAGTGAAAAGAGAAAAGAAGAAGAAGACAATACCCACATTTATTGTAATCAACTCAACAAGTAAAAAGGCAAATTTCACGGGCACACCACGCATTCTTAGCACCGTTTCGCACTCGTAACTTGAAAGACGAACGCCGCTCACAGGTTTTTTTTTTTTTAATTTCATTTCCGGTTTCTTGTTAAATTGGTCCAGAGGCGTATTTTGACAAAATATTTACAATTAATGTATATTCATTTATATGTGATAATTTGTAAGCTGTTGTGAAGTGATTGCTTGATTTGTAAAAACATGAAGAGATTAAAGTGTAAATTCATCACTATGCAAAAGGTAATTATGTTATTGTACAGGAACTTTGCAAGGAATCTAAAAGGGGTCGGTTATATTACGTAAAAAAACCCCAGAAAACAGAACACGGGCAGCTCTAAATATAGATAGAAAGTCTTTCAATCGATGGATAGGACAGAACTTGGACTCTGCAGAGGCGACGGTCAAGCAAGGAAGAAAAATGAAAGTTTATGATTTTGATAAAGATGTTATTAGACGTGAAATTTTGAAAATGTTTGAATCGAATCAACTTGTTACACTGCGCAAACTTAAAGTTAGAATGCAATTAGAATGTGATAATGAAATCTCAAAAACGACACTTTGAAAGATCGTAAGAGGCGTTGGTTTCACTTTTCGAAAATCTGCTAGTGGTAGAAATATTGTTTGTAAAAATCCACACCTGATAGCTGCCCGAAGCAAATACCTGAGGCAGATCCGTGAGCGACGAATGGAAGGCTACGATATAGTATATTTGGACTTACTCAATGCTCATCATACATATGAGAAAGAATGGCAATCAGTTGACAGAGAAAATAAAAGAAGCATTCCCAGCAGCAAAGGACAACGCATTATATTGGTACATGCTGGCAGTAGAGAGAATGATCTTGTTAATGGCACACAACTTATTTTTCAATCAAAGTCTACAGACAATAGGGACTACCACACTGAAATGAATGGACGAATTTGTGAAGAAAGCTTCACACATTCCACTATGAGAACACAGAACAGGACGTCATTAGCAAAATCAGACATAGGACTCAGGGCGCCCCTCGCAGGAGGCAGAAGAGATGGACTCAGCCGCCCTGGTGGAACGCAGAAGTCGAAGAAGCTTGGCGGAAAAAGAGACAAACGGCCAAGACATGACAGAAAGCCAGAAAAAAATGAAAGAACACAATCTGAGCTCTTGAAGCGTCTGAAACAAGAAGTCGACCAAGAAATGATGCACTTTAAACCATGTGCTAAGCAGGCTAAGGATGCCAAATGGGATGATTTCTGTAAAAAAAAGTGTGATCAGAAATATCGCTCCCACATCCTAGCGCCTTCATCAGAGAATGAATGGTACAACACGATACAGAGACATACCAGACTTTCAGAGTACAGGCCAGATAAGGCACAAATTTGATAGAAGCAAAGGGAAGGCCCTGCTTGCCCGCTACAGTGAGCAGACTGACCAAAAAAATGAGGCTGTAAGAATAAGATTACGGAGGTCACTCTCAGAATTGTGTGAGGATGTAGTGCTTGGAGAAGATCTCACAATCACAACCGATGCCATTCTCACAACACTTGAAAGGTCACACAGCCCTGCACCTGGTCCAGATGGTGTTCGGTACGAAGACATAGGCAATTTAGCTGACGACGACTTGCAAAAACTGGCCAAAGAGTTTAATAGTCATTCAGAGTGGCCAGATTAAAGGGGAGTGGCTACAAAGCTACTTACTACCTCTACCGAAGCCAAACAATGACCATTCTCATATCAGTGCGTACAGAATCATCACTATACAGAACACTACAAGCAAGCTACTAGAGAAAATAGTTGTACTCACCTGTCACCTTGAACAGATACGCGCATTCCCACCTACACTAGGAGTTAATAGATATAACATAAATAGACATTGTTCAATGCGGCAGTCTTCGCCTATGACGTCTTCGAAGGCTTCCACAGACGAGATCTGCTTCTATAGATCTGGAGGATACATACAACACAGTGCCATTTGAATACCTCATGCATATGCTCCTCAAACAGGCGATGCACTCCTTCCTTATTAGAGTGATCGCTGCAGCACTGTTTCAGAGGAAGGTGATTCTCATATGTGGAAGTTGGTCATCCGAGCCGACATACATTTGTCCAGGGCTGCCACAAAGCTCAGTATTGTCAACAGTTATATTTAACGCGTACTCAATAATGATCACGGAACAGTAGCTGGTTGGGAGGGGAAGAAATATGACTTTTGATGATGACATTCTGGTATATCGATAGGGAAAAGACAGACAGGAAACTGCATCCACACTGCAAAAGGATCTCGATCGCATCTCTTCCTGGTATGGAGTTTCAGGTGCATTGGTTAATCTTCATAAAGAATCAGTTGTATGGTTCCCCCCTTAACAATCATATCGTTAACACGGAAACACCGGTGGTACGAATGGGAGCTGATGCGGTGACCAGGGACAGGTTGATGACGTAACCCAGTGTTAAGTTTGATCGCAACATGTGTTTTCGGGACCATATCGACCATAGGATAACAAATCCCGCAAAGTATTAGCAGCCTTGAAGGTCATGGCAGCTGCCAGCATCGAGCAGAGGCTACTAACCTTTCTGTTCCAGGGACTAGTCCTCGCACCAATCGAACTCTGGCAATTATTAA
Organism: Megaustenia siamemsis; assembly: GCA_032433765.1. NCBI lineage: Eukaryota > Metazoa > Mollusca > Gastropoda > Stylommatophora > Ariophantidae > Megaustenia > Megaustenia siamemsis. Next base: position 61,264,628 of record JAVIAB010000139.1, read on the forward strand.
TGTCAGTACTACAAATCGACAGGCTGGAGAAAATTCAGAATAAAGCTATGCGCATTATCTTGATGTGTACGAGGTACATTTCCTGTGTAGCAATGAGGTATCTTCTTGACTTTCCAACCATGGATGACAGGATTCAGATCTGAAGGGCACGAGCATACCTGAAGAAAGGTGCAGATAAAGAGCATCCATTGCACTACGAGCTAAAAACTATACTTACCACTATCAACGCTGGCAAGGAGTGGATACCGGTCCCTACGTCATTCAGGGGGACATTCTCGTGTATTGTCCCACTCGACAGGAAATGTTGTTAACAGAACTCAGTCGGTGGTCAACGGTCCTATCTGGGATAACACCGATGAGAAAGATGCAGTCAACTATACAGACGGATCTGTAAATACGACACAAAAGAAATGCATCAACATTTATAGTACGCTCGGCAAGCAGAATATTCACAGAAGACAGTGGTGCATACGTTATGATACCGAGTAGTATGGCGATGGAGCTGATGGCAGAGACCAAGGCATTCTTCTGGTTAGAGTCACACGACTACACCCACGCCTGCATATGGAGTCATTCTATGAGCATGATAAAAAAAATGGAGGCGGGGTTTGTACGCATGCAATGGGTAGCGTCATTGTAGAAGTAAAAAATATGTAAGGTCACCTCTGTCTACATCCCAGGACATGCGTGAGTACGGGGAAAATGAAAGAGCGAACAGGTTGACTAGCTGCTGTCGTTGAGGACGGTCAACCAATGGATCGGGCGGACATCATCAACACTCTCCGAGATAGGGAGGCGCATAGGACTTCGACAACAATGAGTCCACGTCACTCCTTCGGATGAAAGAGATGGGAGTTAAGATGGACACAGCCAGAAAAAAGAAACTTAGTAGGCGTATAAGAAGAATTATCAACCAACACAGAGAAACCGAATCTTAAACGGCGGAAAGAGATTCCACAAACCGGTGGGTTCATAGGTGCTTTGCTCCGTCCTATATTAAGTATTCTCGGTGGAGTACTAGGTGCGTAACAATGGCCAAAAAAATGATCTTGATGGATCCTCGATTCCTCGAGGGACTTAAACAGACTACTAGCACGTATACCCCACCCGAGGCGATCGGTGACAACTTGAGAGATTTAGATGATGAAATACAACGTATCCTAATCTGCGATGATTTATCACCGGCCGATAAGGCCAGAGTGTACCGACGTGCCCTGCATCAATATTTAACTAGATTGGAGCAGTATAAACGTCGCTCATTGGAGTCGGTCGATCTCATTCAACACAACACGGCAACAGAAAAAACACCATCCCCACCACCATCAATCGAGATACCACCAGAGCAGACCAATACACTACCACCACCACCAGCAGCGGAAACCCCAAAGCTAGGTAATGAAACCACTCAGCTCGTAACCACGTATAAACTGAGACCTAAAAATCCCAACACCAAAATGGGAACGGTGGAGAAAATATTGAGACGTTATTACTATGACCCTAGTCGACCAGGGGCTTATAGTGGTGCAACGGCCCTGCAACGTAACACCAAACTGGGACTCGCAAAGATCAAACAATGGTTGAGTCATCAGGATACCTATACCCTTCATAAACCAATTCGTCGCAGATTCGAAAGGCATTCCATTATAACGAGTGGCCCCCAACAGCAATATCAGGCAGACCTAATTGATTTGAGACATTTGAAAAAACACAACTGATGGATATTCCTATTTGGTTTCTTGCGTGGACGTTTTCAGTAAATTCGCGTGGTCTGTACCGATACGAACCAAAACGGGGAAATCTTTAGTGGAAGCCGTCGGTAAGATATTTCTCGATGGGAAACCCGCGAGTTTTCAAACGGATAAAGGGTCAGAGTTTCTGAACAGAACATTTCAGGAATTCCTCGCTGACAACAACGTTCACTTTTTCACTACGCAGAACGAAGATATTAAGGCCGCCGTGGTGGAACGCTTTAATAGGACTCTCAAACAACGGATGTGGCGATATTTCACGAAATTCAATAAGCTGTCTTATGTCCGAGTCCTACCCGCTCTACTTCGAAGTTATAACCATTCGTATCTCAGAAGTATAAAAATGGCACCGGTCGACGTAAACGCAGACAATCAAGACCAGGCATGGAACACGTTGTATAATACCAAACGCAACTTTAAATTTCAAAGACCCCTGTATAAGCCCGGTGATCGAGTTAGACTGGTCCTGGGCAGAGCCAATTTTAAAAAGGGTTATGCCCCGGCTTGGACGGAGGAACTGTTTTCCATCAGTCGAGTAAATGAAAGAAACCCCGTTACATATGCGTTGAAAGACGATAAGGGCGATGAGATAGAGGGGTCATTCTACACACCGGAAATTCAAAAAGTTGGAGACAAGCACGAGTACAGAATCGAGAGTATCATAACCGAGCGTCGCACATCATTTGGGCGAAAAGAGAGTTTAGTCAAATGGTTTGGGTACGATTTCTCATTTAACAGTTGGATACCGTCCAAGGACATTGTCAGATACAAAAACTAGAGATGAGAGAAGAAGAAGAAGAAGTGGAAACTTTTGGTGGAGAGCCCGATTTGCGAGCCGTAAACTCGGGAGTGAGGAGAGAGAGCGAACCACGCAGGGGATCGGTGTTTGGGAAACTATCCCCCTACTTAGAACTTGTCTTTATTTGTCAAGTGGTAGTTATATATACCGTTGTCGCGGTTTCGCTGTTCAGTCTGACCACCGAAAAGCCGGACGCAAAGGAGGGAAAACTGTGGATAGCCCTACTGACCAGCTGTTTGGGTTACATGCTACCGAATCCAAACTTGGAGAGGCGACGGTGAAACGAGTAAAAAAAAATGAATTTTTATGTCACCCTACCCAGCATTGCATCTATGGAGCTTTTTAAGGATAATAACCCCGGCCACTTTTCTTTTTCGTTAAACTCCCTCAGACCATTGACATTTCGACGCAGTATGAGATCGCACTGGTGGAGATACAGTTTCCGCTAAATTATTTCAATGTAATAGAGGGCGATGTCTGGATTCGGTACGAATCTCTCGATAACGACGATATTTGCGACGCTAGATTTTATTTCAACGTGACATTGGAGCCTGGGTTATACACGAAACCCGATGCGTTCATCGGCGCGTTGAATGCGTCGATCATAAAAGCGGAGGATGAGTCGAACGGGGATGTGAAAGGGAAAAAAATGAGATTCATTTACGCAAAAGAGGTGAATAAAGCCATCTTGAAACTTTACGAAAAAGGAGTCAGTGTTACCATAAGCGACACTTTGAAAAACATGTTAGCCTTCCCCACGACCTCTATATCAGACAAGACTCGCGATATCTTTAGCGTGGGCGTAATGGACTTGGAAAGTGTTGCGAAGAATGTCTACGCCTACTGCGATCTTGTTTCTCCCAGACCGGTCGGGGATGTGATGGTACCTCTCCTCAGGAGCGTGCCTGTTCTCAATAGAAATCACACCTCGGTGTTTCAGATCTACAATAAGCCTCACTACCTACCCCTGAGTAGATTTTCCTTCGATACCGTGGAAATCCTTTTAGCCAACGAACACGGAAAAACCATTCCATTCACCAGCGGGACGTCGGTGCTAACGGTACACTTTCGAGTGAAGAAACATCTCGAGCTGGTACAATGGTGAGACACACCCCCCTTCATCGAGATGTTGAGTTATACGAAGACTTTTACTGTTGTCAGGCGGGTGATGGGATGCCCGTGTTTATAGGAGGTCGAAGTCAGAGCGATCGAGGAATCGGTAGTTTCTTCGGTGGAATCGGGAGGGCTATTTTACCCTGGTTAAAAACCGGCGATAAGGCCTTGCTCAGAGAAGGATTGGGGACCGGTCTGCAGGTCGCACAGGACGCATTAGCCGGGAAAAATGTCGGTGAAGCTTTCAAAGAACGAGCTAAGGAGGCCGGTCAGCGGTTTATACACGGGGCCGTAGAGCACCTGAGTGATAACAACCAATCAGGAAGTGGTTTACGACAAATCAGAAAGCGAGTTATGAAGTTACCCCCACCAGGAGAACCCGTTACGAAGAGGATAAAACCGACAGCTAGACAGTTCACCCTTCATTCGGGTATCTAGATCTTTTCAACACGTTTTTGCAGCTGCGGGTCAAGATCACCCTCCCGAATGGTGATAGTGTACCACCCGATGCTGAGGTAGGACCAGTCAACAATTATCTTCACTGTCTATTTTCACAAGTCGACGTATCGCTAAACGACACGTTGGTTACACCGTCGGAGAATACCTATCCTTTTAGAGCGGTGTTTGAGGCTACGCTAAACTACGGGAAGGATGCGAAAACGGGATACTTGACGGCCGCTCTGTTCTACACAGCTGGCCACCATGACGATTTGAAAGAAAATTAGGGTTTTAAAACACGGCGCGATTTGACTTCGGGTAGTAAAGAGGTTGAAATGATGGGTCGTTTGCACTCTGATGTCTTTGTGCAGGATCGTTACATGTTAAACAGAGTCGATGTAAAGTTAGAACTCACGCCCTCTAAGGATGTGTTCAGCCTCGTGGCTCACGATAGCTCTGTGGATTATAAGAGTGTTATCACCTGCGCCGCGCTCGTGGTCAGGAAAGCTAAGCTAAACCCCGCGATTTCTCTGGCCCACGGAAAGGCTCTCTTAAGCGGGAATGCTCGGTACCCGAACAAGAGGGTTACCATCAAGACATTTTCCATCGTTAGCATCCCGCTCTCGTTCTCTCACAGTCAAGACAATTTATTTTTGTCTCAAACACCGACCCGTATAGTGATAGGTCTGATTACGGCCAGTGCGTTCAATGGTGTTTATACAGCTAACCCGTTCAATTTTCAACACTTTGGTCTGATTTATATGAACCTGACGGTCGACGGGAAATGTATCTCGGGAAAGCCTCTATGGACTACTATGGACTTTGAACGAAATCAATACGCGAGAGCTTTTTTCAGTACAAATCTGGCTATGGGTCTGATTGGTAAAGACGCCGGGAATAACGTTGATTATAGAGAGTTCAAGGACGGATATTGTCTATTTGGTTTTGACCTCTCGTCCAGCCTACTGGACGGCTCCCATTTTGAGCTAGCCACAAGCGGACCCTTGTCGATAGAACTCAAGTTTGGCGCTCCCACAAATACTCCCCTACAAGTCATCGTCTACGCCGAGTTGGACTCAGTGCTCGAGGTGTCCAAGACAAGGCAGATTCTAACAGACTTCGCCGTTTGAGTGAGAGAGAGAAGATGAACACGAGGGAGATTTACAACCTTTTGATGTCGGATATTTTCGTTCGACGTTGTTCCCTTGTTAGTGTCATTCCACGAAACTACTTACCCCCCAGCATCGACCCAACGGCGACCGCAGCCTTTGTCATAAACACCGACCCGGCACACGAACCCGGTGAGCATTGGGTGGCCCTCTTTTACAACGGTCTCGGCGAATGTGAGTATTTCGATTCCTACGGTTTGCCTCCCAGACACGTGGATATTTTAAACTTTATAGAGCAAAACTCACACGCTCCATGAGTCTACAACCCGCGGGTGTTGCAAGATTTGTTTAGCAACAAGTGCGGTCTATATTGTGCTTATTATATACTTCTTAAGTGTCGTGGCGCGAAACTTAAACAGAATTCTCATGCCTTTTTCATCGAGACAGCACATAAACGACCGTATCATTTATCGTTTGCTCGCCCCGTGGATAATTCGGTTTCGAGGGGCCCACGGATGCTTAAAATTATCAACAATCGGACAGTAATATAAATATATTTTCTCATATGTGTTGTATATTTTGTTGTATTAATAAAATTGTGAAATATAGAACGAATTTTAGTTTTGCTTTACCATGAATGTGAAAGAGAGAGAGTCACTATTTAATGTTTGCACACTACACATGCTGATGTTGCCCGAGCCGACCCGCGCCGACCCCCCGCGCCGACCCGCGACGACCCCCGCGCCGAGGTGGCACATGATGACTGAGGTGGCACATGATGTGTCACTAAAAATCGCTATAATAACACCTGGTATATGATGATACTACAATAACACGCCGACCAACCCCGTTCCCCCAAGAACCGCTATCTTGGCACATGATGATGATACTAATAACACTCGACCAATAAAGGATTTTCCCCACCCGCCCCGCAGCGCGCAAGTTTTAGAACCGCTGACACACACGTTTTAGAACCACTGGTGTCCAGCGACATACCCACTTGAGATAAGCCCCCGGCGTGCTGCCCACTCGAGATAAGACCCGGCCACTGGTCACCCGACCACCCGCGATAATCGAGGTCAAGATTGCATAGTACCAGAAATATGCAGGAATGGTGCCAAAAATACTGCCATAATGATGCAGGCACGGTGTAATGCCATGTTAAAGGTAGCTCAAAACCCTTTTATATACTACTACTGAATAATTGAAATCAGCTTCACTTAAAAATTAAAATCGACACTGCGATTATTAAATAATATATTCACTTTTTTGTATTGTTGTGGCAACTTCAAAGGGCAGTGTTTTGGGTTATCCTAGTGCACCTGCTGTTATGAGCAATCACATTTATTATAACGCGTTAGTCAGTTGAATCGATGTTACCTATATTCAAGCTCGTTCTTCTCTGAGTTTTTCTTTCCACAACAAACTGTGTTTGCATGATGAGTTTTTATAATGTTATATTTTTGGTGTGAACCCGCAACTTATGAAGATTGTCCAAAGTGTAGGGCGGTGTCAGTTTTTCAAATGTTTTTAGAAAATCTACAAAAAGTATAAAAAAAAAGTAGCAATTGGAATTCTTTTGACTCATCGGTGATGGTTCCAAGTGTGTAAATATGGTCCATACATGATCGATGTTACCTATATTCAAGAGTTTTTCTTCACTGACTTTTTTTTAGTCTTTCTAGCAACAAGATGCAAAGCGTTATCCTGGCACTGATAATAAAGTAATTCTACGGCACTTGTTACAGATTCTTCCCGATCTCTGTTTTTCCACAACAAACTGTGTTTGCATGGTGAGTTTTTATAATGTTATATTTTTGGTATGTACCCTGGACTTACTAAAACAAGCACACTGAAAGAAGGACAAATTAGAACAACATCACTCATAGATAAAGAACTAAATAGGCTACATGTTGATATTGCTGCCCTACAAGAAACAAGACTCTCAGACTGTGGTTCTATAAAGGAAGAAAACTATACTTTTTTCTGGCAAAGGCCTAAGCCCCGAAAAACCACGTATACATGGAGTAGGCTTTGCTGTACATAACAAACACATAAACTCCATAACCACGCCAAAAGGAGTGTCTGAACGCTCGATGATACTCCAGCTACATACGAAGAGTGGATTAATAAATATCATTAGTGCCTATGCACCAACGTTGGCTGCATCAGACGAAGAGAAAGACAACTTCTACCAACAATTTCAGATGACCATTGACTCACTTCCAAAAGAGGAACTAATATATCAAACATGTATGCTTAGCACACTACTATATGGATCCGAAACCTGGACAACATACTCAAACCAGGAAAAAAGACTAAATGTCTTCCACATGCGATGTCTCCGCAAAATAATGCACATCAAATGGCAAGACAAAATAACCAACTTAACTGTCCTGCAACGTGCTAAGACCCTAACAATCATGTCGATGCTCAGAAGTCGAAGGCTAAGATGGCTGGGGCATGTCCAACAGATGGAAGAAAAACGCATTCCTAGGCAAATACTATATGGTGAGCTAAAACACGGAAAAAGACAAATCGGCAGACCTAAACTACGATATAGAGATATCTGCAAATCATCTCTGAAAGACTTCTCCATCTGTGAAAACGACTGGCAACATCTGGCAAGTGATCGCACATCATGGAGAGCATGTATAAGGAACGGTATAACAACATTTGAGACTGTGCTAAGACAGGACTTAGAAGAGAAGAGACTCATGAAAAAGGATGGTAAACCCTGTGGATCAGCTAGCCTGACCTGTTCATTATGTGACCGCGTGTGTTTGTCAAACATTGGTAGAATTAGCCACGAGAGAAGCTGTTCGGCAAAAACAATACCTCAAAAAAATACGCAATAGCCTCCACTAGACCGTCTGACAAGACGAAAAGGGCCATATATACGAGTATATATATATATATATTTTTTTTTGGTGTGAACCCGCAACTTATGAGGATTGTCCAAAGTGTAGGGCGGTGTAAGTTTTTCAAATGTTTTTAGAAAATCTACAAAAAGTATAAAAAGAGTAGCAATTGGAATTCTTTTGACTCATCAGTGATGGTTCCAAGTGTGTAAATATGGTCCATACATGATCGATGTTACCTATATTCAAGCTCGTTCTTCTCTGAGTTTTTCTTCACTGACTTTTTTTAAGTCTTTCTAGCAACAAGATGCAAAGCGTTATCCTGGCACTGATAATAAATTAATTCTACGGCACCTGTTACAGTCCAATAAATCTCCTTTCTTAAAGAGTATTCTAATACACTATACCATGTCTCATTGTAGTGGAGAGGATTCATTTTGCAAGAATAAGTAAACGTTAGCAACTCTTGTAGAGTTATATTCTGATGTTTCACAATCTCCACCTGCTTTGTTCTTTAGGTTTTTTATTTTTATTTTTATTTACTGGACTGCTTAATTTCTTCGATTATAATTTGAAACATAATGTGGATTAGTGTATAAGGAGGTTCTTAACCCAAATTTTTTCTGTTGGGCCAAATAATGGCGGATTTGGTTGTTGTGTAGCCTGAGGTTATTTTTATGAAAATTATTTTTGGGGTAACAAAGTGAGGTATTTGTGTCATTGGATTTATTGGTACCAACTTGGGTTTTTTATGTGTTAGTGGGTGGTATTTTTTATATGATAGGGGTATTGTAATCGGCGAAGTCGACCATTTACTTCAGAAAGTGAGGTTTTTTGTGTGAATGATTTACTTCTCAATACATTGTCTGATTACTGGCGGGAAATAGGTGGAGATAAAGAGAAAAAGAAAGAGAGAGAGAGAGAAAGAGAGGTAAAGGGAGACATAGAGAGAGAGAACAAAAATTAGGGATACAAACAAACAGCTTTTTTATATTGATTTATTATCCTGCAACGTAGTTGACAACAAGACCAAATAACACGTAAAACAAAATATTTCTCTTGAAATGTTAGGAGAAAAACGTGAATGATACACGAAAATAGTGGCCGCATATAATGATGATGGTAGGGTTGTTTTTGCCAGATGCATATCGTGTGAGGTGTCAAAATAATAAGGAGAAATAAACAACATAGTAAAATATAACACACAAACACTTGTTCAATGCATATATACATACATATATATATATATATATATGTATATATATATATATATATATATATATATATATATATATATATACACATATATATATATATATACATTTTTTAAAAAAGCAAATCTGGCCCCTCAATAAACAATTTGTTAAACGCTTAAATAAAAAAAAAATATGCGGCCCCGTTCTTAGTCTGCTTAATTTGTATTTGACCACTTTTGTTGGTCCCTCATATAGAATAGTCTTATTTTGCAGAATTCAACCAGACAACACCTGCTGGACCGGCGTATTTGTGAAAAGTGTGCATTTTGCTATTCACGTATTGTTAAAGAAATGGTATCAGGTGTCAAAAAAGTGTCATATGTGGAAAAAGTGTATGTCTTGAATTTACCGAGGCAATAAAGCACAATGGAGGTCTTCTTTCAACATCAACAGGTCTATGGAGGAATTTGTGTCTCGTAAAATTGTGTCATATAATGAAGTAGTTAAGACTTTTTAATTATCTCTCTCTCTCTCTCTCTCTCTCTCTCTCTATCTATATATATATATATATATATATATATATATATATATATATATTAAATTATCTCTCTCTATATATATATATATATATATATATATATAATTTAACTGTAATTAAATTAATATTAATGTCGCGTTATGCGTGTTATTACAATAATTATATATATACACACACACAATTGACCTTAATATTAATTACAGTTAAAATCACGATGAAAACGCTCTGTAGTTTAAACATGTGATAGAGATAGTAAGAAAGATAGAAAAAAGAAAGACAACTAATTTGATAGAATATTCATTGTTATAAAATATTAAATAAATTACCCGGAAACTATTGCATTCCAAAGTTTATTTGAGTCCACGGTAAAATTTACAAGTCCATAATGGACGTCTAGGAAAGAATTCTAGCCTATTCAGCTAATTTACACCTCACCTGTGGCGAGAAGTTTTTTTTTTCTAATAATATGTAGGGTATAGGAATAAAGACAATACTATCTATTGTTGTGCGTAGTGAGGACAAACAAATGCTGACAACTGAAAATGAATACTTGCAGTGAAAACTCCAGGAGAAATTTTTTTTTTTTTTAAATTTCAGGTGGCAGGTGTTTTATGGAACGAATCTATAACACACTTTTGGAAAATAGAAATGTCTTTTTGTTTAAAACTCAGATAAACTTTTATGGTGAAACGATTATTGATGACATATATCACACTAACCACTGACTAATTATATAACTGGTGTAGGAAAACATGTACATTTCTTATAATATCGTGACACTTATTATCAGTCCTCAATAAATGTCATCTTTGTTCCAAAAATCACCTGCCGACCAATAAAATCATTAAGCCTTACACCATCCACCATAAAAATCACTAACCCTTGTCAGTAAAATTTCCATTTTATATACTCACTTCGAACAATACATCCACCTTGACATGTGTCCTGTGGTAAAGATGTTCAGTTAAGGAGACACCAATCTCCCCGCCAGCACTCGTCCCTCCTGGTGTGCCTCATAGCGTTTAACAACTAGACTACACATGAGTACTAAATGATGCTGTATCAATATACATTTAATACCATAAAATAAAATCTGGCAAATTGAGATGGTATTATTGAATGGTAGCTGGAAATAAACCGCGCAGCACAAGATAAGGGTTATGTTTCTGGCAGTAATCTTCACTAATGAATTGCCTATAGTATTTAGCTTAGTGATTGTAAGATAGTCCTGAATGTTCGCGTAGTCTTCGTTTTGTAGCCTTGAACTTTCGTGAGTGAATAGCTGCATTATGAACATATTAATATTCATCATCATCATCAAGTACCGGGCCTGCTGGCGCAGGTGATATGTCTCTCCACAACTTTTGATCTTGACAGTTATTTATCATTTCTGTTGTTGACCTTCTGCCAAGCCATTCTCTTAAGCTGTCTGGTATTTTTTCTCTTTGCTTCCCTCTATCTGTTCGTACCTCAATTTTTCCAGTTGTTACAATATATTCCAGTTGTTCTCTTCTCATTACATGGCCAAAAAATGATGATTGTTTCTTCCTAATATTGGAAATTAGCTCTCTTTTTCCTTTGACCTCTTTCATAACATTTTCATTACTCATCTTAGCTGTCCATGGTATTCTCAACATTCTTATTATATATTATATATTATATAATATATAATATATATTATATATAATATAATATATAATATATATATAATATAATATATAATATTAATATTAGCCGAATGAACAAAATTAAATGGAAAAAGTCTTAATGTAACAGATATACGTAGGTAAGAATCAAAACAAAAGTAGAACGACGTTTCAGCCAAGTAGGCCTTCAGCTGGAACAATAAATAACAACACAAAAATATATAAGTATATACACATACATTTAACTATATGGCGATAATATGCAAGATTATCAAAAAAGAAAAATAAGTCACTTCCCCGGGGTCCGGAGCTTGGTCAGGCGTCGACTGGACTGTAATTGATCAAGCCGGCGGACAATGGTGTGAAATACAGTAAAAGGGAAGGGTTCCAAAAATATGTGGAGGTGGGTATAAGATCCCAGACTCTACTATTACTGGAAACGTTTATGTGAGTGTGATTCCCAAAAAGAGTATCCACACAAGAATTTATTACGTTCCCAAGCGAACACATATATCTCTGTATATCTGAAACTATGGATGTGCACATCTGAACAGACGCATGTGTACATAACCAAACTTTCATAAACGCATACGTATGTATTTATTTCCACAAGGCACATCCAAAAACACCCATATGTCTCCAAATGTGCTAGTATACATGCAGACACAACAGCCTACTAAAAGTAATCCTGGAGGGGAACATACAAGGTAAAAGAGGCAGAGGCAGACCAAGACTAACATGGACGAGTAACATCAAAAGATGGACAAACCAGCCTATGACAACCTGCACCATCAATGCAAGAGGCAGAGCAGAATAGCGCTCCATGGTAGCCAACCTTCGTTGGGGAGATGGCACTCGATGATGATGACATGCAGACAAATATACACACACGCACGTATAGATGAGGATGCGCATGAGTATAAAACATGTGTAGCAGGTAACCTAACTGTATGGGAAGCGATATGTTCATGCCTTGTGGGGACAACGAAACTAACTGGACAATAAAACGATTCTCAAGGGCGAACAGGCTACGTTTGCTGGAGTGACATGAAACAATGCCAGTGACTTGCATGTCGGGTTTTCCACTATGGTCTGAGGAATTGAAATGGGACGACACCTGACTGCCAGTCTTCCGCTCAACATCGCGAAGAAGCTCACAAAATATGTCACTCAGACGTCGTCCAGATGCGTCTATAAAAGTCATCTTTCACGGCTGACACATTTTTGGATATTCCGAGAAAGGCACGTAAAACCAACCTTGATATCTAATCGTCCATTGGGGAACATAATGGAATCGGTGCAAAGCACATGGTCACAGGTACTGAAGACTCGACGTCCCCATCGAACGGTACCAAGGTGTTTGTGGTTTGAGCGGGGAAGGCAGCTATTGACAAGAATGTCTCTCAGACTCCTGTCGCGTATGAAGGCGACCAAAGGAGGATCACTGAAAAGCAGAGGGGTGGTGGTATTTCAGTGGGAAATGGAGCGGTACCGGTTAAGGATCCTCTCCGCAACCAAGTCATGAACAGGCAAGCGTAACTGGGAACCATCTTGTTTCCCATAGCTACACCACGGAGATGGCCATGAAACCGGCTATTCAAATTCGAAAATATTAAAGTTCGTTGAGGCAGAAGAGAATGGAAGTATTCACCTAATGTTTTCTTTCGTCGGGAAAGAACTGAAGAGCTATTTGGCTATTAGGATTTAAGTATAAAGAGAACATACGTCCGTACTAGAAAAGTCTGTACTAGCGGTCTTGGGCAAGGGAAAAGAAAGAGAGGATAGTAAGGGCCTGGCTCGTGCCCTTGACATAGGTGGGAAGAGATGTCACTATGGGTTGGAAAATGCAGTCTAGATAGTCGGATATATGTTCAGTGGTATTACTACATGCCGAAACAATGGGGTGCCAGCTACTTTTGGGTTTGTGGCTCTTAGGAAGCATTTAGAAGGATGGTATGCCTAACATTATCAAGCGCTATACATTAACAAAAATATGACGATCAACATTTTCAGGAGGACGTGAATTTCCGGCCAATATGGCGGATAGGCAGCAGGAACCGTTAAAGGTTGCGTCTGAAAAATGTTCTTGTCGCAGTTTCCTCATATTCCAAGTCTAGCTTTCTGCCGGAGCTACCGAGTTCAGTGCTCTGTGCATACCGTGAGCTGTGCGTTTCATCCGTTTTGATCTTCTTCCTCTTCCTCTTACCGTCCTCATTTGCCTTTCAATGTCGAGGGGAGATATAATTTGTCGTCTTTTGCTCTTCTGATCGCCTCTGATGTTTGTCGAGTTTCTGATATGTTTCCTAGTGCTTCTAGCTTCCTAGTCCATCGATCCATCTTTTTCGTGGTCGACCCTTGGGTCTCGTATTCTCGCAGGGTTTATTGAGGGCTCGTTGTTTTGTGTTTTGATTACTCTGCCTTGTCACGTGGCCAAACTATTTTATCTGTTGTTTCTTTACTGAAAATTAAAATTATTTATATACAACCCCAAACATTTTTTAGAAACGCCTATGGAAATTATTTCTTTTCAAATCTAAATTTTAGATTCTTACCCCAAACGTTTTATTTAGATACGCCTATGTAAATTTGTTTTAAAAATTAAATATATTTAGATACAACACCAAACACTTTATTTGGGTACGCCTATGGAAACTATTTGCTTTGAAAATTAGATTAATTTAGATAGAACCCCAAACAATTGTTTTAGAGACGCCTATGGAAATTATTTGTTTTAACAGTTAAATTTTGGTGATGACATAGCTTTCCATAACCATCAACAAATGCAAGATAAAATGAACATACTTTATTTTACTTTACCTCTAACTTTTTAGACTTTGCTTCTAAGATTTGTAATATGCCTCTAAGATTTTTAAAAATGCATCTAAGTTTTTTTACTATGCCTCTAAGATTTTTAACAATGCCTCTAAGATTTTTAACTATGCCTCTAAGATTTTTAACAATTCCTCTAAGATTGTTAACTATGCCTCTAAGATTTTTAACTATGCCTCTAAGATTTTTAACTATGCCTCTAAGATTTTTAACTATGCCTCTAAGATTTTTGACTTTGCCTCTAAGATTTTTAACTATGCCTCTAAGATTTTTAACTTTGCCTCTAAGATTTTTAACTATGCGTCTAAGATTTAACTATGCCTCTAAGATTTTTAACTATGCCTCTAACATTGTTAACGATGCCTCTAAGCTTTTTGACTATGCATCTAACTTTTTTGAGTATGCCTATAACTTTTCTGATCTACAATTATCACCGTTAATGTTCTTTGTGAGGCTTTTCTTGATCATCCTTTGATTGTTATCTCACATATATTACTGGTTCAGATAGGACTGAAGACATATTTCGATCATCTGTATTGATAAATATTGGTTGTTTATATTTCTAATTTTCTTAAACGCGTTCTTTGTCTGGAGCTATTTTAAATCTCTGTACTGCGTCTACCACTTGCGGCTAACATCTCTCTCTCTCTCTCTCTCTCTCTCTCTCTCTCTCTCTCTCTCTGCGATCAAGACTCAATCAGAGTATAATTCCAGACTCTCTCCTCATGAAGTCAGCTGTCTGTTTAAGCGAATCAATTGTCCCATATAGTTTTTCTTCCAGGGAGGTGGGCGTGGACCACATTGCTCTTCTCAGGTCTGTGTACTGGGGACAGTCCTGTAGAACATGTTTTGTAGTCATATTGTCCAGTGTACAGTGGCATAGGCTGGTTGTACTTATTTTGAATTTGGTGAACATGTGATTTCTCATTCTATTGTGGCCAGTGCGTAGGCGAAGTATGATGACTTGATCCCTCCTTGATATTTGGTGGTATCCGTTCTATGTATAGATAGTTGGGTGTTCTCGTTTCCATTTTTCATGGAACTAACCCTTGAGGATGAATTTGGCTTCATCATAACTGAACGGATGGTTCTTTTGTGGTAATCTCTCCCCCCCCCCCCCTCTTTAGCTAATTTGTCTGCGCGTTTGTTCCCGTGTATATTACAGTGTGATGGTATCCACTGAATGACTACTGTCTGGAAGTTATTGCATAGTTGGTCCAGAGTTGTTCTCAAGTCATCTAGTTCATTGTTCTTGGGGCTCTTTAGAGCTGATAGTACCGACAGTGCATCAGTCAGAATCACCAATTTATTGTGCATGTTATTTTTGTGTTGAGTAGCAGTGTTGCAGCATCTCTTATGGCCTCAGTTTCTGCTTTAAAGTTGTTTGAGAATTTTCCAGTAGCTAGCGGCTAATATAAATAAAAATGATACAACTATTCTCGTGTTGTCATACTAACTCTCTTCTTTGATAGATTAATCTATACGTCTGTCAATACTAATTCTCTTTTCTGATTGGATAATCTATACGACTCTAATTCACATCTGCTACCAGATTATAGTTAAACCTAGACCACGAGATAATCGTGTTATAAGTTTATTGCTTTTATCATAATTTTTTCCAATATAAAATTTAGGGTTGCTTTTTTCGGATGTAAAATCTTTGTAGGAGGCTAATTTAAACTGAAAACCTCCTACCTTGCCTCATCAACCGTTTACTTTTACCCGCACACACAACAGTTATCCGATTAACCGCCATAGCTACAACCATAAGTACCCAATTTACCAGCGTCCTTCACTACCGTGGACATTACCCATAATAATACTTACATTTATTACACACAGCCATCTTTGACCACTATTCATATTTTTTTCTGTATTTTCCTATATGAAACAGATGATGTAAGCAAATTTAACCTGAAAACCTACACCTGCTAAAAAAATCTAGCCTACTTTTAATATTTTCTCTACATATCCCAAATAATCAACAGAAAATTAATTTTTTTCCTATGTCTCTGCGGCACTCTTTCAGTTTATTCATATTTTTTTTCTATATAAAACCTTTGCGACGAGCACATCTAAACTAAAAACCGCCTACCTCGCTAAATAAGAAACTCTACTTTAAAGTAAATTTAATAGTAATATTCATATAAAAAACATGTACTGGCAACAAACAGCAGCTATACGAATTAACAACCAAACAGGACAATTTCAATTTATAAAACAAGGAGTCAGACAAGGCTGTGTTCTGTCGCCGGATTTGTTTTCACTTTACAGCGAACATATGAGATCAATAGTAGACAAAAAAGGAATTGAAGTCAACGGTCACAACATAAATAATTTACGATATGCGGATGACACAGTCTTAATAGCAAAGACAGAGAATGAACTACAAGAAATGATAGAAAAAATAGTAAAAGAAAGCAACAAGAAAGATCTGAGTCTGAATAGTAAGAAAACAGAAGTAATGGTTATATCGAAGAAACAATCATCACCTTCATGCAGCATAAAAATAAACAAGACAAATCTGAAACAAGTACAACGTTTGAAATACTTTGGCACAGTGATAACATCAGATGGAAGATGCAACACAGAAAAAATAAGAAGAATAGCTCAGGCCAAAATAGCATTTGAGAAAATGAAAAATATCTTATGCAACAAATCTATGTCAATAGAAATGAGAACGAGAGTTCATCGGTGCTATATAGAACCAATTCTGACCTATGGAAGCAAATCATGGACAATAGGCAAACAAATGAAAAGACGATTAGAGGCCACAGAGATGGGATTTCTCAGAAGGATGTTGATAGTTCCCTGGACAGCTAAAAAGACCAATGAGAAAGTTCTCAAAGAGGCCAACACAAAAAGGGAGCTCTTAAAAACATCAGAAAGAAGCAATCAACATTTTATGGGCACATCATGAGAAGATGAAAGTTGGAATACTTGGTTACAACTGGCAAAATAAAAGGAAAGAGAGAAAATACTGGATAGCTTGGTGTCATGGCATGGAAAACAGTCACCAACAGAACTCATACGATGCACTGTGAATAGGAGATTGTGGAAGGGCATGATCGCCCACGCCAACCGGTACGGCATACGATGATGATGATTCATATTTTATCAACTTCATGGATATTAAATTATTATAAATATTAAAATTGGGTAAAACAATTTCTTCTAACTGTTATATGGACATTTGGATCTCAATTGGAGCTATGAATATTTAGCACAATATCGTGCTCACAAATAAAAAAACACCACAATACGAAAATACCTATAATCTCCATTTGAAAAATTTAAAAAAACGTGTGGAGCGACACCACAATTTTAGAAGACACGGGACTTACGTTAACACTCAAGCAATTTAACAAATATTTCAATACAAATGTATTTAATACGTGGGTACAGAAAGCCGCGTAAATAATCAAACATACAGTAAATATTACAAAACTTATGGGGCCCCACTCGTTAGTACCACGCCATTAAGTAAAAATTCAACCCAATAAAAGAAAATAGACTAATAAAACTGTCAAATTTCGTTTATTCTCTATATAGATACATCAACGCCCACTTCAACTTAATTACGAAACGTCGTCATCTGTCGCATAAGTTGGCGTAACATTTTAAAAAAGAAATTAACACCACTACGATTTAAAAAAAAATATATATATATATATCGGACTCTATACTTGCCTGCGATAAAAGGAAACAATATTCCTTCTAAATAATGCGTTTGATGCCGAGTCAGCTTTTTCCATCTCCATCGTGTCTCCATCGTGGGTAGCTTCTCTGAGGTCACCAGGTCATGTCAGGTCACGAAAGAACACACATCAACACGAACAGACACACGTCACGAGCCCCTAACCTCGCGACTCTGTCTATATAAACCTATAAAACCCTTTTGTATCTTCCCTCCAACAACCACCTTTAAAAACGAATTTAAAAACAAATATACTTTATAAACACACGTCAACATGGTCACGAGAGGCCGCAGATATCTAACATTACTAAATACAATTTATAATCTCTATATAAACACATACAGGTGTCATCAGGTCGCCGCGCCTTCACAAGACTCTGATAAAGTCGAATTCACCAATTACCCCAGGATGACGTCACCACCCCAAGATGGACCCACTGCCAGTGCCGCTAAATATTTGAATCCCCAGACTCACTTTTATGGAAGAGAAGAGCATTAAAAAAAACACGACGAACAGGTATGATAAAAGGGACTAACTCAGAACCCCAGTTAGGTGCCGCAGACGTCAAGGAAGGCTGCACTTTGCCTGAACATTATGCACCTTGGCCGAAAATTTTGGGTCCACTGAAAAGGATAATTTTAACCGAAAATACACTACTGATGTCTTCATGGTGAGAATTTACGTTGCATTGACATTTTGTCTCGCTTTCCTTGATCGAAGTCTTTTGACCTTTCCAGCTTGAAGGATCCCTTGGTAGCACTGCTACGACTAGAACAGCTCTACTGGAATATGTGGACACATGCTCCTCTGCCAGTTTGTGGTGGAGACGCGTCAGAAGAACAAATTTGTACAGCTGCGTCACTCATCATCATCATTGAGTGCCGTCTCCGCATCGAAGGTTATCTAACATGGAGCGCCATTCCACTCTGTCTCTTGCTTTGATGATGCAGATTGTCATGGGTTTATTTGTCCATCTTTTGATGGACCATGGACTCGTCCATGTTAGTCTTGGCCTGCCCCTGCCTCTTTTACCTTGTATTTTCCCTTCCAATATTACTTTTATTAGGCTGTCGCGTCTTTTAACATGCCCCAAAAATTTCATTTGTCTTGTTCTAATTGTGTTTAGTAGTTCTCTTTCATTTTTAGTTGTTTTATAACTTCATTGTTTTTTTTTTTCTTTCCACCCAATTCTACCTATTCATCTATAAATCCACATTACAAAGGCTTCAATTTTCTGTTCTGTTTTCTTGTCTAATGTCCATGTTTCTGCACCATACAGGAATATTGAGAAGATGTAACATTTTGCTATTCTTAGTTTTAGCCCTGGTGTTATTTGTTTTGATGTTAGTATATTTTTCTTGCCATACCTATTCTTTTGTTTATTTCAGTTTTGCGTTTTCCATCACTGGTTATATTGTGTCCCAGGTAGTTGTAGCTATGAACTATCTCCAAATGTATTCCTTCAACTTTGATATTTAATTGTAGGTCTTGAGAATTTTCTTTGTTTATGATCATAGTTTTAGTCATTTTGATATTCATATCTAGTCCATATATTTTGCTTGTCATGTTTATTTCATTAAGTAATTGCTGTAGATCTTTAGGATTTTCTGCTAGTAGTTCAGTATCACCAGCATATCTTAGGTTATTGATTACTTTCCATTAATGTTTAGGCCTGACAGTGAACAGGCAAATAATTGCGATGCTGCGGTGAAGCTGGTAGCAAGGGGCCAGAGGTGAGGAGTGTAGAACACTCCAAGGTATGAAGACAGCTTCACAAGGGAGGAACACAACAGAATACTGACGTTTCGGCCTGAGGCCTTTTTCAGAGTACAAAGACAACGAAAACAAACGGTGAAACACAATTATCTATAAATACATGATCAGAAGAAGAGGATAGAAAAGAAAAAAGTAGGATGATGAAAAAAATGAAAAAAGAAGAGAGCTAAGATAAGAATATAGAAAGAATAGGAGAATATATGTATATATAAAATATAAAATATAGAATCACTTAGCTTAAACGACTGGTTAATCCGCCGGAAACCCAACGAAAGAATGACTACAGGAAGGACCTCCCGAGGCGGGAGAATGGAAACGAGGCTATGACTGACCAGAGTTCATACACCTGAAAAGAGAACTAGAAACCCAAACACAAGCTAATATCGTACAAGGAAAAGGGGTGGATATAAGGTAACAAGAAATAACGGGGCCTAACAAGAAGGGGGGGGGGGAAGAGAAATGAAAAGGACTGAGAGAGTCCGGAATGGGGAATATGAGGAGAGGTGGTGAAAGAAAGAAAGAACGAAAGAAGTAGGGTCCAGCGAAGTAAATAAGTAGGGAACGGAGAGACTGAGGAGAATACTAGGAATATATATACAAAGAGGAGTATACAACAGAGGAGGACAGGTAAAAGATAGGATGAGAAGCGGAGGGGATACACAGAGAATAATACGCTGGCAGGAGTGCCTAAAGAGGAAAGGAAGTGGGGAAACGGAGAAAGCGATGAGGAGGAGAAGGATAAAAAGGTAATACGTAGAAAGGAAAAAGAAGGGGGGGGGAAGGGAAGATGGAAGGGTACAGAAGGATAGGGGTGAAGACAAGGAGCAGATGAGCATAAATGTGAGATAAGAAGAAGAGTAGGGGTGGGAGAAGGGTACAGAGGAAGAGGGGTCCTCAGAGGAACTGGGATACATTGATGCCGCGAGGGGTGAGGCAACCCCAACGAGCGATCAGACGGTGCTCAAGAGTGAGACGACTGTGGTGATCAGAAGAGCATGATACTAAGCCAGTGATCCAGACATCGGCTATACCATGATGGCCAACCGAGTTAAAGTGGGCAGCTACAGGAGTGCCAGCTTCTCGGGTGATGTCGTGTAAATGTTCTCGGCACATATCGCCGATCCGACGACCAGGTTGACCGATGTAGGATAACTTGCATCTCTTGCAGATGATGGCATAAATGATATTACGCGATGTGTAAGTGAATCCCTCTCTGATCTCGAAAGGACCATTAGGAAAGAGGACAGTCTCCGTCTGGAGAACGTGGTCACAATTTTTGCACACTCTGCGGTTGCAGCGAATAGTACCTCTGTGGCTAGGGAGGGAAGCTGGAAGACGACCTCTGACAAGAAAGTCGCGGAGGTTACGGTCACGTCTAAAGGCCACCAGTGGTGGGTCAGAAAGAGCAGACGAGTAGTAGGGTCAGATCGGAGAATAGGGAGGTAGCGATGAATCGTCCTAATCACAGCGTAGTGGTGAGGGTGATAGGTGAGGGCGAGTACTACTCTATCCAAGGGGGGATGATTAGAAGGGGCAAGAGCAGATTGACGAGAAGTGTGGAGAACTCGACGCAGGGCCGGGAGGAGAGCTGATTCAGGATAGAGGCGTTGGCGGAAGAAGTCAAGCATAAGGTGGGCATTGTGAAGGAAATCCTCATCGTCTTGGTAAAGGCGACGAAGTCTGTGGAGCTGGGAATATGGAAGTCAGTTTTTACAAGAAGTAGGATGAGAGGAGTCGTAGTGGAGGAAACTGTGGGAATCAGTGGTCTTGTAGAAGACCGAGGTGAGAAGATGAGAGGTGCCCAAAGAGACTGAGATATCTAGAAAAGATACGGAGGAGGTGGAGATGTGGTAGGTGATGCGGATAGAGGCGTGGAAATGACCAACATACTCGATGAAACGGGAGATCTCATCCTCTGGAAGGTCAGTCAGACCGATGCAATCATCGATGTACCTACGATACATAAGGGGAAGAGGGCCCTGGTAGGTATGGCAGATTTGGTGCTCTAGATAGCCCATGAAGAGACAAGCATAGCTAGGGCCCATTTTAGTGCCCATCGCCACACCGCTAATCTGGCTAAAGAAGTTGCAATTGAACTCAAAAGAGTTGAGGTTCAAGACTAATTCCGCTAGACGGAGGAGGACGACAGTAGCAATAGAAGGTTGGATCCTACGATCCAGGAAAAACTGGAGAGCTAGAAGGCCGTCGGAGTGGGGAATAGAAGTATAAAGAGAGCAGACATCCATAACGAAGAGGCGGTAATGGCGATCAGGAAGGAGGGAGATAGAGGAGAAGATGTGGAGGGCATCGTTAGTGTCTTTAACAAAAGAAGGGAGACCCATGACTATGGGTTGAAAGACACTATCAAGGAAGTCGGACATGAGGACTGTAGGACATGCGATGGAAGAGACAATAGGTCGTCCAGGAGAGTCAAGTTTATGTATTTTGGGCAGCATATAGAAAGAGGGTTTGCCCAAGCAGTGATCAGGAAGGATCATACGGGAGGAGCTAGAGGGAAGTAGCCCGTCCTTGATGAACCGGAGGATCGTACGACGCACTACGGCGTTGTTGGAGACAGTTTTGTCGTCGAGAGTGGGGAGGTAGAAAGTAGGGTCAGATAATTGTTTATCCCCTTCCCGGATATAGAGATCCTTTCTCTAGACGACCACCGAGCCTCCCTTGTCAGCCGGCTTGATGACAATGTCATCGCGTCGGCAAAGGTTTTGAAGGGCTTTATATTCATCACTACTTAAATTGGAGCGTCGAAGTCTATGAGGTCGGAGTGACATAATCTCCCTGAGAGTACTCTGGATGAAAAGGTCCAAAGCCTGAGAGTCTCCCGGGGAGGGAGTCCAGTCAGATTTACGTGAGGAGAAGCGGGCAAATATGTCAGTAGGAGGAGGTAAAGAGGCAGAGTTCGGATGAAGAAAGTGATAGTTTAAGACGTAATCGTCTATGATACTGCTGTATGTCCCGTAAGAGGGAAAATGGGTCACTCGAGGGGCGAACGGGGACAAAGTTAAGACCCTTGCTGAGAAGAGAGCGCTCGTGGTCAGAAAGGGACAGATCAGAGGGAATACAGACAACAAGGGAGCTCGAGTCAGGGGCAGTCGGGAGAGGAGGAGGTGAGGGGGGAGGAGGACGAAGGTTGGAGAGTTTACGTTTATGCTGGGAAGACAGAAAGTCATACTTTCTACATAAGATTATGGTGGTGGATAGTGTAGCGAATGAAGCGCAGAGTGCCAGAAAAGTTAGAGGTGAGCTGGAGTTGGGATAGGAGGTGATGTTGCCGGGTAGTAAGGTGGGCAATAAGACGAGAGTGACTCGAAGAGACGAGACTGATATGTTTGAAGCCATGCTGGAGTTCAAGGTGCTGCAGTAGGCGGCGAAGATAGTTGGAGAGGTGGGGTTTGCCGACCTGAGGTGAGAAGTGGGAACGGAACCCACATGGGAGAATTTTACGATGGAGGCAGTTATTCAAGAAGTTCAGATGACAGGTAAATCTAGTCTTCTTAAGAGTAGTGAAAGCAAAGTCCTTAGAGATGTTAAAAAGATCTGGGGGTAGGGTGGAGAATAAGGCGATGATAGAGCGACGGATGGAATGAGATAGATGTCTGAGGGAGGGCATAGTAGAGGGATAAGAGGGGATCGAGAAGAGAAATAGGAGATAAATCTGATCGAACAAGAGAGGGAGTACAAGCGAAGGTAGGAGAGGCCGAAGAGCGAGAGAGGGAGAGTAAGAAATAAGAAGAATGGGAAGTAAAGTATGAAAGAAGAGGGTAGGCCATCCCTTTAGGCCTGACATCTCTGTGATGTTTTTAAAGATTTGCTCAGTGTATAGATTGAACAAGCTTGGTGATAGGATGCATCCTTGTCTTACTCCTCTTTTTATATCAATAGGTGTAGAGTTCTCCTTGTTATATTTTATTATTGCTGTTTGTTCCCAGTACAAAGTACATATTAGTCGTATGTCTGTGTCGTCCAGATTGATATCTTTTAGGCAGTCTATAAGTTGATTATGGTGTATTCTATCAAATGCTTTGGTGTAGTCTATGAAGAAGGCATATATTGGTTTGTTTACTGCAATGTACTTTTCAATCAATGTCCTCATGCTGAATATGGCTTCTTTTGTACCACTGTTTTTCCTGAATCCAAATTGCTGCTCATCTAATTCAGTTTTGATTTTATTCTGAGTCCTTCCTTGTATAACTTTTAGCTAGATTTTTGTAACATGGCTCATTAGGCTTATTGTTCTAAAATCACTGTATTCAACTGCACCATTCTTTGCCTCGTTAATAAGGTTTTAATGCATGAAACCTCATTTTATAGTAGAACATCTTTAGAATGATAAACGTTCATAATATCAGATCTGACTGATCATGCCTGAGACCATCATAGCTTGCTCATGCATATATATCATTCCCAGCGTCAGAAAATCTTTCATGTACATTCACTTGCGCAGGAGTTTGAAATTTTCATCTTCATCCCGTAGCTGGTTTAGTTAGTTTTTCAGAGGACCACATTATCAAAAATCATTGGTATGCATAATAAACCAAGTTTGACATGTAGTTGAACTGTGCATCCATCTATGATGTATTGTCTCAATTTCTTTAAAGACTTAGTGAAATGAAATAGTCGTCTTTCTGAAGTAATCAAAAATAGACACGTGTGTTTTAGAATCGTGTGCGCATTATTTGTTGGTTGTCTGACCACGGAGCTTCTCCATTATTTGTTTTGTTGTTATTTAGGTAAAAAATATTGACTCTTTTCTCGTTTTATATTTTAAGCAACTGCACCTCATTGTTCAAATTAAGTTGTGTCACTTCTTCCAAACAGAAAACACAGACTGCACGTAAACCTGAAAATAGTTCATTCATGCAGTCACGATATGTGAACACACATAGTTTGTTATGTTCAAGTTTAATCATTGTAAACTATTGTTAATTGGATTTGTTATGAGTGATTTCACTTAATAAATGTTTGTATGCGTAGACATGAAGTAGAGCTATAATTGCATTTGTTTTACGGGTGTATTTTGTGGGACAAAGAATGTAAATTCATACTACCATTTAAGAGCTCATAAAGTTTCGGGGCATACTTTTTCCCCCACAAAACTATGATATGCAGAGTATTGACGCCACGGCCTAATACGAGATAGTAATCATTCCTGAACGTGCATACACATTTTTCAGCTTCCAAGTGGGAAGACCTGCAAACAGGTTCGATAAAAAAAAATTCATGTGATGTCATAGATGTTTGTGTTCGCCATGGAAAAAAAAATAGGAGTTGAAATTTAAGAAATACTTCAATCAGCATTTGGTGTGTCCCGTTTTAAAAATGCATTATTTTTCTGTAAATGTAAACAAATTAGTTTACGGGTGGATTTTAGAGTACTTGAAGAACAAGCATCGTTCCTCATAATCTCGAAAGTACTTCTGTTTCACATCTATCAATAGTGAATATTAGCTATGTCATGCTCGTCTTCTACTTTATGAGCAGAAAGCACTACCTGTTTACTGTCTTGTTGGTGACACATGAGGCTTTAACTCTTTCAGTACGGAAGCTTATTATCGACGCAATGGAAAAGATTTAAGAGACAAAATTGTTCATGGTTTTAAGAATCAATCTACATATTTATATTTATATAACATATTATATATGAATGTTTAGTTAACTGAACAAGGTATTAGATTTAACCAATATCCAGATGATACAAGACATAAAAAGAATATGGTTTGACGGCGTTCACACCAATCAAATTCAGCGTGGCGCACTATGCGGCGAAACGTACGCTGCCGAAGTCGGCATGGCGCACAGTGCGTTAAGGCTATTGGAGACAACTCAAACTGAAAATTAGGTGGAAATCACGCTGTGGTGGTCGATGATGAGGTGTTCTCTACTCGTGTTCTGGCATTCTCAGCAATTTGACTTCCGTTTCAAACAACTTTGTCCCAATTTTGGAACTTTTCGAAGATAAGTCGACTTTTGAGTGTGACATGTGCAAAGTACTAACTCTACAATATTGATTCATCTTGGATAATCAATAGCAGCTCTATGTTAGGATAAATAAACCAAATAGTATGTAAATGTATAATAACAGGACTAAAAATGCACAAAATCGAATATGCTATCTTTATGTTATCAAAGTTTCTGAAAAGAAACTTCTGAAAACTAAGAAAATGTTATATATATTTATATTATATTTATATATAAATATATAATATATATATATTAATATATATATATATATATATATATATATATATATATATATATATATATATATATAAATATATTATATATATTTATATTATATTTATTTATATTTATATATATATAAATTAGTGTTTTTGTAGAATATTGAAGATCCTGTCGCATTATTCTTGATACACAGCGAAGACCATACCCACAGCACAGAGATCCTCATGGGAGAACTCGCAAGAAGCAAATCTGTCTTGATCCGAGTTCCAGAGGCACCGTGACGAGACTTGCATGGCCTGGTTCTTCTGCTCGCCAATCAGAACAACCGTCACGATTTTGAATCTATCCAGTTTGAGTTGTCGAACTTTCTCCTGTGAATACAATCATTATTTATCATTCATTATCATTATTTATAATGTTCATAATTCTAAATCTAAGATTTTAAAATCATTTAAAATGCCAATGTTTCTGAGACTATGAAACATGCTGAGACAGGTACATTTTGACCATTATGTGAAAAAACAATTCAATACATATAGGCTAATGAGGAAAACGATCGTTGGCGACAAAAGAAGGGTGTGCTCAATTTATAAGTACTCTGATGTTATCAGTGTCACAGTGTGTACATGATCTATCGAAATGACGTAAAGAGTGTCATAAAGACGTGCAAAGCAGCTGCAGTAGCTCAATTGTTAGTGAACTGAACTATTAAAGACAAGAGATCGACAATCGACAACGTCTAGGTTCACCTAGCCCTATATCATCATCATCATGTGCCATACCGGTTGGCGTAGGCGATCATGTCCCTCCACAATCTTCTATCTACAGTGCATCGTATCAGTACTGTTGTTGACTGTTTTCCATGCCATGACACCAAGCTATCCAGTATATTCTCTCTTTGTCGTCCGCGATCTCTCTTTCCTTTTATTTTGCCAGTTGTAACCAAGTATTCCAACTTTCCTCTTCTCACGATGTGCCCAAAAAATGTTGATTGCTTCTTTCTGATGTTTTTTAAGAGCTCCATTTTTGTGTTGGCCTCTTTGAGAACTTCCTCATTGGTTTTTTAATCCAGGGAATTTTCAACATCCTTCTGAGAAATCCCATCTCTGTGGCCTCTAATCGTCTTTTCATTTGTTTGTCTACTGTCCATGATTCGCTTCCATAAGTCAGAATTGGTTCTATATAGCACCGATGAACTCTCTTTCTCTTTTTCATTGACATAGATTTGTTGCATAAGATATTTTTCATTTTCTGAAATGCTATTTCAGCCTTATATAGGTATCGGAATTTTCAGGGAAAGTAGGGCTGCCTTGCATGATACCGACCACATCACTCATGAAATGTGCCTTTATCATTGAAAAATAAAGGCACTAACACCATTTTCCCATTTTCCATACGTCTAATGGTGAGGAGGTAATCCTTTACTTTTATTTTCTTTTTATATCCAATGGACTCACCGAAATGATAGGCACTCGTGTAGTGTAACGACTACAGGATCCACTGAAATGAGAAATAACTTAAACAAACAGTGTAACAATTACAGCAACTACTGTACAGTGAGATACCTTATGTAAACAGTGTAAAAGTTATATAATTCACCTTACTGGGAGATAACTTATTTAAAAAGTGTAACAACTACAGGACCCTTCGTACTGTAAGATACCTTGCGTTATTGAGTTATTTGCGGGTCATCACCATTTTACTCCGAACATGTCCATAGGTGCTCAGATCCCCTCCTCAGCAATTGCCTCAGTGTCCAGCGACTGACGACTCCAGTTCTATGTTGGTTGATAAGTCTTCTTACACGGCCACTAAGTTTCTCATTTCTGGCTGTGCCCAACTTAACTCCCATTTCCATCATCCGAAGAAGTGACGTGGATCTGTGTTTGTCGAAGTCCTGTGCTCTTCCTAAATCTCGGATGGCATTGATGATGTCCGCCCGATCCATTGGTTGCCCGTCCTCAACGACAGCGCAGCTAGCCAACCTGTCCGCTCTTTCATTTCCCCGTACTCCCGCATGCCCAGAGACATAGACAAAGGTGACCTTACATATTTTGGATTTCTGCAACGACTCTACCCATTGCAGGCGTACAGAGCCCGCCTCCACTTTTATAATCATGCTCATCGAATCACTTAGTATACATGCGTGGGTGTAGTCTTGTGACTCTAACCATTTGAATGCCATCGCCTCCATTGTCATGCTACTCGTCGTCATGATGTATGCACCACTGTCTTCCTTGACTATTATGCCTGCCGAGCGTGCTGTAAATGCCCATGCGCTTCTTTGGTGTCGTATTACAGATCTGTCTGTATAGATGACTGCATCTTTATAAGATACCTTATGTAAACAGTCTTACAACTGCATGATTCACTGTACTGAAAGATACCTTATGTACACAGCGTAACAACTGCAGGACCCTTCGTACTGAACGTACCTTATGTAACGTACAGGTAATGTACAAGACTTGAATCAATGTCTTAGCACGCGAGTTTTCACTCATATGTGCTCGACTGCCTATCCAGAAGTGTTCGGAGACTTCTGGGTAGTGTCGCTTCAGCTACCGAAACTCACGATGCGAGGCGGCATTCCTCACCTTCGCATAGTACTACCCTGGTACCCATTTCCGCAAGCGGCTGAGTCGACCGGGGGGGGGGGGATTTTTTTGTTCCAACCACGAGGACAACTCACACTGCTTCCAGCTGGAATGGAACACGGGTTGCCCGAACGTCGGTAGCATAGAACGTCGGTGGTTTTCCCAATTAGGCAATCGAGGTCCCCACCTACAGGAACTACAGGATTCACTGTACTGAGAGATATCTTATGTAAACAGTGTAACAGTTACAGAACCCACCGGACTGAGAGATGCTCATATACCCTTATTGAAACAATATTCATCATCATCGAGTGCCATCTCCGCAACGAAGATTGGCTACCATGAAGCGCCATTTGCTCTGTCTCTTGCTTTGATGGTGCAGGCTGTCATAGGCTGATCTGTCCATCTTTTGATGTTACTCGTCTATGTTAGTCTTGATCTTCCTCTGCCTCTTTTATACTGTATTTTCTCCTCAAAGATTACTTTTAGTAGGCTGTTGTGTTTTTTTAACATGGCCCAAAAGTTGCATTTGTCTTGTTTGCATTGTGTTTAGTAGTTCGCTTTTCATTTTTAGTTGTTTTAAAACTTCATCGTTTGTTTTCTTTTCTTTCCATCCAATTCTACCTATTCTTCTATAAATCCACATTTCAAAGGCTTCAATTCTCTATTCTGTTTTCTTGTCTAATGTCCTTGCTTCTGCACCATATAGGAATATTGAGAAGATATAACATTTCGCTATTCTTAGTTTTTGCCCTGGTGTTATTTGTTTTGATGTTAGTACATTTTTCATGACATTAAAATTACTTTTTGCTATTCTTAATCTTTTGTTTATTTCAGTTTTACATTTTCCATTACTGGTTATAATATGGCCAAGGTCATTGTAGTTCTAAACTAATTGAAACAGTGTTACCATGTACAAAACGAATTGTACTCTGGTGTAAATAGTGTCACAGTGTATAAATCAATATACGCATATTGATATCGTGAACGAGAGAAAATAAACAATCTGTTTATTTAAGAACTACTAATTAGATTTGCGGAGAGATGATTTTATCATCAGGACACCAGGAACCTAGAGCACAATATAGTGAAGGGGTAGCTATAATGTTATCAAGGGATGCACAGAAGACACTAATAGAATGGGAAGCAGTAAGGCCAAGACTAATGAGAGCAACATTTAAAACAACCAAAAACAAAATAAAATTACACATTATCCAATGTGTAACCAACGATAAGGATGATTTAGTTAAAGATGAATTCTATAAACAGCTGCAATGTCAGATGGATGTAAGACGAGCCAAGGATATTATAATCCTGATAGGAGACCTAAATGCTAAAATAGGATAGGCAACAGAGGCTTCGAAGAAATTATGAGAAAACATGGACTTGGAGATATAAACGACAATGGAGAGATATTTGTGAATTTCTGCGCCCTTAAACAAGTAAGCCTAGGAGGAACAATATTCTAACATAAAAAAATACATAAAACTACATGGGTGTCACCAGATCATAGACCGGAAAATCAAATTGATCACATATGTATTAATATTAAGTTTAAGTCATCCTTACAGGATGTAAAAGTATAGAGTGGGGCAGATGTAGATTCAGATCATCATCTTCTGAGATAGCCAAACTTAAACTTAAACCTATAAGATATACTACAACGAATAAGGGTATAGAAAGTATTTCAATGTAGGGTTTCTTAAAGAACAAGGATTTAAAGATAAATTCGCAGTCACAATTTCAAACAAATACCAAGTCCTTTAACAACTAGAAAATACAATAAATATAGAAGATAATAATAAATATAGAAGACAACTGAAACAGGAAACAGGTAAAAGTTATATGGAACGAGACATACGAAGGAACACTGGGGAAAAGAGAACGCCAGAATAAGGCAAGGATGACAGCAGAGACCCAGGATAAAATTAAAGAAAGAAAGAACAAGAAAGCAGACATAAATAAAAACAAAACGAGAAGTAATAAAGCCAAGACACAGGAAGCTTACACAGAGGTGAACAAAGAAGTTGGTTGGTTGCGTTCGCCCAATGACTAAAGTATTCTAGAGTATCGTGGTAGACTAGAATATTCCTCTTCATCATCCGCCCTTACAAGGACGTAGTGGACATGTCTGCGCTGTGTTGTGGTTTGCAGTATAACTGTTATATTTTCGCCTTTCGGCCCAACACATCCGACTTCAGCACGACATTTTTGAGTACCGGGTTGTCTTTCCTCTTCGATCCCTGCACGCTTGGCCAGACTAGACAAGTTATTCTGTTACTGGAGACACCACGGAGAGGTGGAGCAGGGTCTGGATGATTTTGGTTCACCGATCCTGGCGCAAGCCATCAGCTGCGGGTCGCTGACAACTTCCAGCTCTGATACTGGGAGGCGCGCCTTCGCCTCCGAACAAAGAAGTGAGAAGATGCATTAAAAGGGATAAGAGGAAATATATAGACGAACTAGCTAAAGAGGCAGAAGAAGCAGCAAATAAAGGGAATATGAAAGAACTGTACAACAGCACAAAGAATGTAAGTGGAAAATACAAGCAGATCAATGCCTTTATTAAAGATAAGAAAAGAAATCTGCTTAGTAATATAAGGGAACAAATGGAGAGATGGAAAGAGCACTTTGAAGAACTTTTGAACAGGCCCGGCTCAAATAATCCTCCAGATATACTACCAGCAGAAGAAGAGTAACACGTTAACTGTGGAAAACCAAGCAAAGAAGAAATAATGAAAGCCATCAAGCTATTAAAAAATGGTAAAGCCACAGGACCAGATGATATTCCTTCTGAAGCCATCATAGCAGATGGAATTTACACCTCTACCAAGATGTTACATAATCTATTAGATACAATTTGGGAGAGGAAAGAAATACATAAAGACTGGAAAGACGGTTATATGATCAAACTACCAAAGAAAGGAAGTTTACAGGAGTGCACAAATTATAGGGGAATTATGCTACAATCAGTGCCAGGAAAAAATATCAAGCAGAATCATTCTGGAGAGACTAAAAGAGGCAACAGAGAAACATTTGAGAGATGAACAAGCAGGTTTTAGGAAGAACAGATCATGTGCTGATCAAATAACTACTTTACGTATAATAGTTGAACAAAGTTTAAAACTAAAATCCCCACTTTATATTGGATTCATAGATTACGATATCAAACACGTGGGGGGGGGGGGGGGGGAGACATCATTCGGGCTAAACCCCCAACGTGTGTTTTTCTTAAGCTAAGCCCTTAACTTACGACTGACTCAGCAGGTCGGTAAGGGATAAATGTTTTATGCTCAGAGAAACACACATACGATGGAGATTAAAGTAGCAACGATAAATATATGCGGGATAAAAAATAAAGAAATAGAACTTATAGAAGAAATGGCAAAAAGGAAAATAAAAATACTAGGATTAGCGGGCACCAGAGTAAAAGGACAACAGATAAAGAAACACACATGAACTACACGAAAATATTCTCAGGAGTCGACAACACAGAAAGAGCAACACATGGAGTAGGTTTTATCATCGACCCAGAACACGCAATGAACATTCTAGAAATAAAATACCAGTCAGAAAGAATTATCACAATTAAACTACTAGAAGACGATCGAAAAACAAATTACATTCAAATCTATGCCCCATAGATTATAGCGCGCGTGGTGCATGAAAGGCAGCTTACAGAAGCATTTGAAATAAGAACAAGAGTAAGGCAGGGATGCCTTCTCTCTTCATTTCTCTTTCTACTGGCCATAGATTGGATTATGAAAATAACTCAAAACAACAGAAACGGGATCCAGTGGTCACTGACCAAACAACTTGATGATTTAGACTTTGCTGATGACATAGCTCTCGTATCACACAGCCATCAACAGATGCAGGATAAAATGAGTATATTAGATGAGAGATCACAACAGCTAGGACTAAAGATTAATAGAGATAAGACCAACATTATGAGAATTAATGCAGTTGGCAATAACCAAATAAAACTAGGAGAAATACCTCTACTAGACGTACAATCTTACATATATCTGGGCAGTAATATAGATAAAGAGGGAGGAACAGAAAATGATACCAAAATAAGGATATCAAAAGCAAGAGGAGCTTTCATTGCACCGAGAAACATATGGAAATCCAAAGAAATTAGGCTAAATACAAAAATAAAAATGTTCAACTCAAATGTTAAGTCGGTCCTATTATATGGCTGTGAAACATGGAGAATAACAAAATTGACAATCACGAAGGTACAGACTTTCATTAATGGATGCTTACGCAGAAATTCATGAAACAGTGCCGCGGTGATCCATCTAGTGAGGAAGAGGTGCACTGCCAGTTTGAGGAGCATATGCATGAGATATTCCAATGGTACCCTGTTGTATGCATCCTCCAGATCGGTCCTATGCACCAATAGGCATCCCTATACCAAAAAATTTAAGGCACTAATAGACATCCCTATACCAAAAAATTTAAGGCACCAATAGACATCCCCATACCAAAAAATTTACTTAAAAATCACTTTTATGATTGTTACTTACGAAGGTGCATTGTGCCAAACTGGTGCGCGTGTCAAACTTGTGCATCGTGCCAACTGGTGCATCGTGCCAACTGGTGCATCGTGCCAACTGGTGCATGTTTTTGCACGGTGCAAATCTCGTGCGGTTTTGGTGTAACTGTTAGGACTTTGGATGTCACTATCTGTTCGATGTGTCTAACTATAGTATGAGTGTGGGAGTAGATTTTTAGGGTTTTGAGGTCGCCTTTTTGCTTATGAGCCTAAATTTTTGTGTGTTTTGGTGGTAACATGGACGGCAAAGGAGTGGAGTAATATCTCGAATGCTCTGGTATATTGATTTTGACGCAAATTAAGGAAAGGAACCTCTGATGGATGTGTCTGTGGGACATGCAAAATGACTGTTGGACATCTGCTACAAACATGTCCCCAACGTATGATGACCAGAGAAGGTTCTTGTGGCCATCATAGGTACCATACCAGGACAAGCTGTATGGAGATGTCACCCTATCGGTATTTGTTTCATACAACTGAAAGTCGAACATGGCTACAAATTTATATAAGAATGCCAAATAAAAATCTAACATATGAAGTTTCGAATCTTGATAGACAAAGAAAGTGATATTTAAGTTCCATAGTCAAAAATTGTTAGACGCAAAGTAAAACAAAATCTTAGATACATACTCAAAATTTGACAAAGGACATGTTGTGTTTTAGCAGAGGTCGGCTTTGTTTTAGCAGAGGGCGGGTTTGTTTTAGCAGAGGTCGGCTTTGTTTTAGCAGAGGGCGGGTTTGTTTTAGCAGAGGTCGGGTTTGTTTTAGCAGAGGTCGGGTTTGTTTTAGCAGAGGTCGGGTTTGTTTTAGCAGAGGTCGGGTTTGAAGGTGTTAGAATATGTGTTTGAGTTAGCAGAGGTCGGGTTTGTTTTAGCAGAGGGCGGGTTTGAAGGTGTTAGAAGGCGGGTTTGTGCGAAAGTTTATACAGAACCTTCACGAGTTAACTGTTCCAGTGCCGGAGGAAGTCATATGGTGTTATGCGGAATGGGTTATTTTTCTTATTGTTCTTGCATCTAGGGTCCAGGTATCACAACGTTGAGATGAAGATTGTATTGTATAGTGCTCGTTTTGCCATCGTATTGAGTTATTTCTTTGTTGGACAGTAGTGGTGATAACTGTGATGGTTCGCAATTGATGTATCTCATTATTCGATCTGAAATGTTTGATTGTGTGTGTGTGTATGTGTGTATGTATATATATATATATATATATATATATATATATATATTTAGCAATTGTGTTAAGTCCCCTATTCAAACAGGGTAAAAACAAAAAAAGGAAAAAAAAAATAATAATTTTAGTAGAATTGTAACTTCAAGAATTTCGTAGTATGGCCCAGCTACTTTTTAGTGTAAGTTCAAGCACAGAAGACGAGGAAAGTTCTGAAGAGTCTGAGTGGTCATTGGAAGAGCAAACTTTCCCATCTTGGACACCACCTAATGCTTATTTTAATAATGGGTTAACTTTAGATTCCATCTTCAAGAAGATCCCCGGTCGTGTGGTAAACAGAAATGAAACCTCCGACCATGTGAGGATTCAGCCACTTTCTATATTAAATTCGAGATCAGAGGATGAGGAGAGTGATGAAAGTTCCGAGATTAGAAGTGTAGAGAATTCTGCTCAGGAGTTGAATTATGAGGAAGTTAATGCTCGCTGGAATGAAATTTACCCTACTATCAGCAACACTTCCACTCAACCACACGATCCGACAAAAAAATATAATTAACAGGGTTACATTTGTTCGTGGGTTACTTAGTGTTACATGTGATTTATAGCCTGATATAGCAACACCAAACCCATATGTATCGATCGTTAATTTCATGACTTAACAGAGATTTCTATAAGTCCAATTTTTCTAAACACAGACATTCAAGTTCGTTATAGCTATGCTCACATCTTCTAATCTAAATATAGATTTTGTATTCTTAAAACTTATGTACCAATAATGTACCGAGATTAACTAGCCTAACAAATGTTTCATTAAACCTTATAGCTATCATAATGAAAGTTAAATTACCACTTATAGTTCGACTTTTTCTTAGGTTTGTTTTGCCGCGGCGCCTGATATTATTTCATTTGTTGATGTGGATGATGGGGACCTCATTCCTCATTGGTACCAGTTTGCACTTGACCGTGAAAGATTTAAAAGACGTATTCTGGAGTATAGTAAAATCATTTCACCGTTTCTGGAGTCTGTTCACAGAGCAATTATTTTAGCAACTAGACTGAATCTGTGATAAATTACCGGTACCCCTTTCCACCCATTTCAACACGTCTGATAATGTATATGGTTAATTACTATAAATACACATGCTCGGAGAGCATTAAACCATCGTTGTACATTTATAAGTGTGAACAATAAAATAAAAAAAAATATATATGTATATACTAACCAACACATTTGTTTGTTTTATTTACCGTGTGTCGTTTTCCTATTAATTAATTAAATATTTATTGATCACCATTTATTCACAATTATACGGCTAAGGAAATACTTACTTGCTATAACGTCGACCGAAATTGGAGTGGTTACGGAAAAAAGCGATGACGTGGTGCGTTATCTCTTAGTTACATCCCGATGGTTATGTACTTGTGCCTAAACCGGGTCACCCCTACCACGTTGCGGAGGGGATTAGCTTGGTACATATTGATAATGCTACATGCTGACGATGCAACTTTATCAATACGAAATAATGACTGGAGCAAAGGTGGGGGTATTCAGTGGTCACCTAACCGGGTTGTCTGAGAGAGAGAGAGAGAGAGAGAGAGAGAGAGAGAGAGATTTCGCGGCTTGATACTTTGTGTGGCATGATGATGATGGTAGGACATGAAGGGTACATGTTGATGATGCTGTTGAGGGTGGCACATGATGATGATGTGTCACTAAAAATCGCTATAATCACACCTGTTACATGATGTTAGCGATACTACAATAACACACCCTGTGCCGACCAACCCCGCTCCCCCACCCGCGTCGCCCGCGAGATAGTCGTATTTACCATTTCCTAACAATACCCCCTTCAACGTCATTGCTTTGTCAGCATTTTTTTTTTACATGTCACCTCCTGTTGCCTAATACCCACCTCACACATGGTGCTAACAATACTAATAACACACACTCGACGTTCCCCCACCCGCGTCACCCGCGAGATAGTCGTATTTAGCTTTTCCTAACAATACCCCCTTCAACATCATTGCTTGTCAGCATTTTTTTGTACATGTCGCCTACTGTTGCCTAATAGCCACCTCACACATGATGCTAACGATAACGCACACTCGACCAATAAAGGCACCCTTTCCCCCAAGAACCGCTATCCTGGCACATGATGATGATACTAATAACGCACACTCGACCAATAAAGGCACCCCCTTTTTCCCCCAAGAACCGCTATCCTGGCACATGATGATGATACTAATAACACACACTCGACCAATAAAGGCCCCCCTCCTTTTCCCCACCCGCCCCGCCCGCGCGAGATAACCGGCGTGAGCGCGCAAGTTTTAGAACCGCTGACACACACACAAGTTTTAGAACCACTGGTGTCCATAGCCAGCGAGCGACAGACACCCCCGCGAGCCCACTTGAGATAAGCCCCGGCGTGCTGCCCACTCGACCACTAGATCACTCGAGATAAGCGGTCACCCGACCACCGGGTCAGGTCATAACAACAACAAGATTGCATCGTACCAGAAATATGCAGAAATGGTGCCAAAAATATGCAGGAATGATGCCAACAATACTCCCATATAGATGCAGGCACGGTGCGATGCCATGCTAATTCAGGCTCAAAACCCTTTTATATACTACTATCTTCTTCCAGCACTCTATCCTTACACAATTTTGACAGCGATCCCCGTATCCTCATTCTTGCAGCCTCATTTCTTTGGTCCGTCTGCTCAATGTAGCGGGCAAGCAGGGCCTTCCCTTTGCTCTCATCAGATTTGTGTCATATCCTGCCTGTGCTCTGAAAGTCTAGTATGCCTCTGTGTCGTGTTGTGCCATTCATGCACTGATGAAGGCGCCAGAATGTGGCTAGAGATTTTTCTGAGCACACCTTTTTACAGAAGTCATCCTTAGCACATAGTTTAAAGTGCATCATTTTTTGGTCGACCTCTACTTTCAGACGCTTCAAGAGTTCAGGTAATCTAACATATATCTGGGCAGCAATATAGACTAAGTTGGACGAACAGAAAATGATACCAAAATAAGGATATCAAAAGCAAGAGGAGCATTTGTTGCAATGGGAAGCATATGGAAGTCCAAAGAAATTAGGTTAAATACTAAAATAAATATTTTTAATTCCAATGTTAAGTCAGTCTTGTTATATGAATGTGAAACACGGAGGAAAAAAATGACAATCATGAAGATACAGACTTTCATTAATGGACGCTTACGTAGAATAAAAGGATGGAAATGGCAGGACAAAATCACTAACATAGAATTATGGAAATGTACCAGTCAAATCATCATCAAGTACCAAGCCTGCTGGCGTAGGTGATCATGTCTCTCCACAACTTTCGATCACGACAGTTATTTATCATTTCTTTTGTTGACCTTCTGCCAAGCCATTCTCTTAAGCTGTCTTCTATCTTTTTCAATTTTCACAGTTCTTACAATATATTCCAGCTGTTCTCGTATCATTACATGGCAAAAAATGATTATTGTTTCTTCCTAATATTGGAAATTAGTTCTCTTTTGGCTTTGGCCTCTTTCAGAACGTTTTCATTACTCTTCTTAGCTGTGCATGGTATTCTCAATATTCTTCTGTAAAACCACATTTCTAGACTCCAGTGATTTTCTTGTCTGTTGTATAATTGTCCATGATGCACATCCATATGTTAAGACTGGCTCTATATAACATTTAAGAACTCTTTTTCTTGTTGCTATTGTCAAAAATGAATTTCATAGTATCTTCCTCCTTTTTTTTGGAAAGCTGCTTTTACCTGATCCATTCTGCATCTCACCTCTGTTGTACATCTTCCGTCTGAGGTTAACAAAGTTCCAAAATATTTAAGCTCATTTACCTGTTTTAATATTGTTCCACTTGTCTTTATTTTGCACTGAGGTGATGTCTTTTTCTTTGTTGTTACCATTACTTCTGTCTTTTGCTATTAAGGCTGAGTCCTTTATTTTTGCTTTCTTTCACTATAATGTCTAACATTTCTTGTAACTCATTTTCACTCTTAGATCTTTGCTGTCTACTTTTATGCTTCCTAAAATTGGGATTATTTCTTGGTGCTTTACTTTGTCAAATGCTTTGGTATAATCTATTAAACATAGGTATAGATCTATTTTCACCTCTATGGCTCTTTCTACTAAAGATCGTATGATGTATATGCATTGCTTGCTCCTTTATCTCTAACAAAACAACACTGTTCATCACTGATTTCTGGACTGATTTTGTGTCGAACTCTTCGCATGAAGATTCTTAGTAATATCTTAGTCATGTGAGTCATAAGGCTTATTGTACGATGATAATCGCATTCAATCGCACCAGATTTCTTTGGTATGAATATTGATTTGAGCAAGTGGTCTGGCATATATCCGGTGATGGATGTCCAGACGTCTTGGATGTTGCTTAAACCAGGTGTTTCCTATCATGTTGTTTGTTCTTGCCCAGTTAATAAGTCTGTCATCTCTTTCTTTCCTCTTGCCTTAGCCATAATGACCAACTACTTCCTCAACTCTTTCCTTTCCTAATTTTGCGTTAGATCCCCTAGAACGATGGTGTTTTCATGTGTTTTGCATCTATGAATTGCCTTATTTAACTCGACGTAAAATTTATCACCTGTCTCCTCTAGACTGTCTGCTGTTGGGGCATAAACTTGTATAACATTTATATCTATTGGCATTCCATTAAATTTCACTTTCAGGACTGTCAGATATTGGTTAAAAGCCTTTCACTGTTCTTGCACTTTCTGCATCTAAGATGATACCTACTCCTCTTTGGTGTTCAGTACCTCCAAAATATATTATTTTATGTTCATCAGAATACATCTCCCCTGATCCAGTGTATCTCATTTCGTAAAGTCCCAGTAAATGTAAACCCATTTTTTTCATTTCTTGTTTGATGTTTTCCATTTTACCCTTCTGCATGAGTGTTCTCACATTCCAAGTACCTATCTTTAGAGTTTGTTTTAACTTTATTTTGCTTACAGTAGCTTGATGAGTATAAGAGATTAAATAAAGAAATTATAATAAAATGCAATGAAGCAAAAGAAGCATGGCTAAAAGAGAGATGCAAAGAGATTGAATGGCAACAAAAAGGCCATCTAAAGCTATATACAAAGAAATTGAAGAATTAACAGGAAGAAAAACGCAATCAAAAAATGGATGTCTAAGATCAAAGGAAGGAAAACTGTTGATTGATCAAGAAAACATTAGGGAACGATGCACAGAATACATTAAAGATCTTTATAATGATGAACGGACAGAAGTAAATATTAAGGATAATGGAGAAGCACCAGAAATACTCAGAGAAGAAGTGGAAGATGCCTTGCGCAATATAAAAGCAGGCAAAGCTCCTAGACCAGATAATATAACTAAAGAAGAGATTGAAGCCATGGGTGATTTTGGAATAGAAATAATAACAAAAATATTGCATGATATCTACAACAGCAGATATATACCAGGATACATTGCTCAAATATTCACAGCACTACCAAAGAAATCGGGTGCGATTGAATGCGATGACCATCGCACAATAAGCCTTATGAGTCATATGACTAAGATATTACTAAGAATCATCATGCGAAGAGTGCGAAACAAAATCAGCCCAGAAATTAGCGATGAACAGTGTGGTATTGTTAGAGATAAAGGAACAAGCAATGCCATTTATATCATAAGATCTTTAGTAGAAAGAGCCATAGAGGTGAAAACAGATCTATACCTATGTTTAATAGATTACACCAAGGCATTTGAGAAAGTAAAGCACCAAGAAATAATCAAAATTTTAGAAAGCATAAACGTAGACATCAAAGATCTAAGAATAATAAAGAACATGTACTGGCTACAAACAGCGGCCATAAGAACTGGAAACCAATTGGGAATGTTTCAACAAATAAAACAAGGTGTTAGACAAGATTGTGTGCTGTCACCAGATTTGTTTAATATTTATAGTGAGATTATTTTAAGATCCATAAGGGACATGCCTGGAATAATAATTGGAGGTCATAATATAAATAATCTAAGGTTGCTGATGATACAGTCTTAATCGTTAAGAGTGAAAATGAGTTACAAGAAATGTTGGACATTATAGTGACAGAAAGCAAAAATAAAGGTCTCAGCCTTAATAGCAAAAAGACAATGGTAATGGTAACAAGAAAGAAAAAGACATCACCTCAGTGCAAAATAACGACAAGTGGAACAATATTAAAACAGGGTAAATGAATTTTAATATTTGTGAATTTTTTTTTAACCTGAGACGGAAGATGTACAAAAGAGGTGTGATGCAGAATGGCTCAGGCAAAAGCAGCTTTCCAAAAAATGAGGAAGATACTATGCAATCCATTTTTGACAATAGAAACAAGAAAAAGAGTTCTTAAATGTTATATAGAGCCAGTCTTAACTTATGGATGCGAATTATGGACAGTAGGACAACAGACAAGAAAATTACTGGAGTCTATAGAAATGTGGTTTTATAGAAGAATGTTGATAGTACCATGGACAGCTAAGAAGAGTAATGAAAAAGTTCTGAGAGAGGTCAAAGCAAAAAGAGAACTAATTTCCAATATTAGGAAGAGACAATCATCATTTTTTGGCCATGTAATGAGAAGAGAATAACTTAAATATATTGTAACAACTGGAAAAATTGAGGGACGAAGAGATAGAGGGAAGCAAAGAGAAAAAATAACAGACAGCTTAAGAGAATGGCTTGGCAGAAGGTCAACAACAGAAATGATAAATAGCTGCCGAGATAGAAAATTGTGGAGAGACATGATCACCTACGCCAGTAGGCCCGGTACTTGATGATGATGATGAGCTTGATAACGATCGGGTATCACCCGTAGCACTTGTTGTCCCCTACTGAATGATGGTTTTCCATTGAAATCCCCCTTAACTTTGTTGCCGTGATTTTTATTATTGTGTCGATTCATAATTGTACAAAGAAGTTAGACGGGAGTTTTCTGTTGCCTTTCGTCGG
Organism: Megaustenia siamemsis; assembly: GCA_032433765.1. Taxonomy (NCBI): domain Eukaryota; kingdom Metazoa; phylum Mollusca; class Gastropoda; order Stylommatophora; family Ariophantidae; genus Megaustenia; species Megaustenia siamemsis. The sequence continues at coordinate 61,305,879 of JAVIAB010000139.1, forward strand.
TTTGTTTACGGTTTGCTCCGCTAGCCTTAAGACTAAAAAGTCTCACCCACAAGGCAGTGGTGTTGTTTTACTTCGGGGTAGCCCCCCCACCCCCCCACACCCCCCCACCCAGCCTTTTACTCTCCCGAGCATACCTGCAAGGCAGCAGGGCAGCCACAGGTTGTACTGTTTACTGCATACAGTAGCAGCTAAAATTACCGACCTGACATAGTCAACCCGACCAGTCAAATACCAGTGGATAAAGATATACTGCGAAGACGATCGCGCTGGCTAGGACACAAACTGCGGAAGCCGACTGAGAGTATTACACAACAGGCCCTTTTTTGGAATCCCCGGGAAAAAGACAAAGAGGAAGACCAAGGAATTCTTGGAGAAGATAGATGGAAGCAGAGATAAAGATGCTGGAGAAGAAATGGAGTGATCTTAAAAGAATGACAAGAAACAGAACGGCTTGGAAAGTGTTTGTTGAAGACTTATGTTCTACAGGGAGCTGAAAGGTAGAAGAAGAATAATCGATTAAAATTTATCGGAAATCCTTCTAATGTTGATCGTCCGTTTGAGTCACGCTGGACTCTTCTAGGTCTAGTCGTTACGGAGACATAGCAATTTAGAAATTAATAATCCATCACCACCTGTGAATTTTAAATAGAATATATCAAAATAAAGTAAATTATTAATCTTTCTATTTCTTATTTTGTAATTTGCAGTGAATTTATGGTGTAGTTTGATAGTAATAATATTTCTTGCACTAGATGACGGACGCTGTGATACCTATTCGGGTATAAATAATTGTCGATACATTATTTTTTCTTCGTAAGATTGATACACTCTATTGCGGCTTCTGTTGAGCTGTGCTGGCAATTATAGCTCGTTTCAAATCACTTGCCCAACTTCAAAACGCTATTGCTCAGAAACCGTTTGTTAAATCCTGTTGAAATTTTCCAAATGTTATTAGAATGCAAAAGACCCTTTAAATGTATATTTAACAAATATCTTGCAGCTGCAGTTTTCTTAAAGCGGCGAATTTCTTTGATGTTTGTCAAAATTGTAAATTGTGAACCCCTAAATAATAGAAATCACCGTAGTTGCTGGTCTATGATTAATTTTCACTAGGTAAAGGCGTGGCCGTAATGGGGAAATAACTGAATAAGGAAAAACACCAGGAGAATTATTGTCTTCTCAGTTTGAGGACGGACGATAATATCAAGGTATACCTGTATGTCCAATTTTCATAGTTGTGTGGTCCTGAAAAGGACCGTTTGTTGAACTAATTTAAGGTAATATAGGGGCCAACATTGTGGGGGCTATATACTTTCATTCTGAATCAGACGAGTCTAAAAGATTAATAACTGTTTGGGGTTGAACATTCCACAAACCATCATTTTTCCAATATTCCTCTTCCTGTTTTAAGACGTGGTCTTCACATTTAGCCCAATAATCTTTGTCTATATTTAATAAAGCGAGATTAGCAAGAGTCTTTACATCGCATATTTTGAATGTTGTATTTTCATCTGCCACTTGTCCTTTTAATTTTGCCCAGATTAGTTCTATTGGATTTAAATGAGCATGGTAAGGTGGCAGCCTCAAACTTATATGACCGTGCTCTTGGATAATCTTATCTATTTGAAAAATCTTTGTCCTTTGTTTTTGCTTTACTAGAGATAGTAATTCAGGTTTTAAGTACATGTTATTAAATTGTATGTGCTCCTTTGTGAGCCATATCTTAATAGCATCTTTTGTACTGGATGACGTCGGGACTTTATCTTCAAGTGCAACAATGTTGTGGTACGCTGCATTGTCCATTATTAGGCAAGATGGTCGATCTAGTGATGGGAGAACATAATTTTCAATCCAATGTCTAAATATGTGACCATTCATCTCAGAGTGATAATCCCGATTGTCTATGGATTTTGAAAGAAAAATGAGCTCTGCATTCTGTATTAGTCCATGTTGTCGACTACCTGCATGAGCAATTATCAAGCGCTGTCCTTTGCTGCTAGGTATTAATCTCTTAATCTTTCCATCTGATGACTGCCATTCCCTTTGGTTAGTGTGGTGAGCATTGATCCATGTTTCATCCAAGTACACAATATCATAACCTTGCTTGCGCACCTCTTTTACTTCACGTAAGTACTTGCTTCTCATGACTACTATATGTGGATTCTCACAGATGATGTTTCGTCCATTGATATACTTTCTGAATGTAAAGCCTGCAGCTCTCACATTCCTCCATAATGTAGACTTTGATATTTCAATAATGTTGTTCTTTTTCAGCGAAATTTTTAATTTTCTTATTGTAACAGTTTCATTCATACCCAACATTTTGCGAATTTCACTTCTAATAAGTTCACTGTCGAAATTATCCAACATTTTTGCTCTTCCTTGTGATTTTGTATATTTTGAACATTGACGGTCACGTGCTTGAATCCAGCGATTAAATGACCGTTTAGAGAAATCCAAAATGTGTCTTGTCCTATTCTCAGGGTTTTCTAAAGAATGAAATAATCTTCCTCGTTTAGCCTCTTTGCAAAAATAGTCATACATTTTTATTGGGATGTTTTGTAAACTGCAGAATTTCATTTTAAGACTCATGATAAATGTTATTGTTCCACGTCTACACCTATGAATGAACGGAAATGGAACACACAATTTCTCAAGTGTCTAATTGTGTCAAACAAACCACGGGGAAAACGTGCAAATACGTCAATTCTACCGTGTATGGATTTGTACTCGCTATTTTTAGTTTAAAATACTGTAAACATTAAGTTTTGACTACATCAATGGGTCGTTATAAATTTATATAAATCAAATAAGCAACAATAATAACCAAATGTTTTTTTTAATGAAATTAATTCCCTGTTGGGTTCTAATCATTATAACTTTACATGCAAATTTTGAATATAATACCACAAGCGGTTAAAAAGCTATCGATTTTTAAAGTTGGGCACGAGTTATGAAACAAGCTATAATATTGGTTAAGATGGCTTTATGCAAACAGGGTTCGTCAAAGTGAAAAAGTGAAAGTGAAGTGGGTGTTCAAGGATTTAATGTAGAATGGGAAGAACAGTTTCTCTATACAATGGAAAGTGCTTCGAAACCGATTTGTCTGATCTGTTCAACGACGGTAGCAACAAATCATATCCTCCTGTCTCAGCTTTATGAACTGACTACATCTCAAAGAAAAAGCAAAGATTTCATTGCATGCAAAACTTATTTGTTAAAAAGGGAAGAAATGAAAAACATGGTAAAGGCTTATTACGAAGTATCACTTCCTATCGCTAAGAAGAAAAACGTTCTCAGATGGTGAAATTACTAAGAAAAGCATTTCCATCTTAGCAGAAAACACCGGTGATACCAATATCAAATGAATGGCAGAAAATATTTCCCTGTCACGAAATACAATTATGAAGCGCACAGACAATCTTCAGTTCCTTGTGTTTGTGAGGTGCATAAACGACATATTCGATTTGTTTTAGGAGCTTTTAGGACTTTGTGATGTATCGACAACAACTGAACTGGAATATATATATATATATATATATATATATATATATATATATATATATATATATATATATATATATATATATATATATATATATATATATATATATATATATATATATATATATTTTTTTTTTTTTAAGCAGTGAAAAATTGTGTCGATTATAATACTGTAGTTTACATTCAAAATAGTTCTTTTTTTCTCTCTTTCTCACTGGTACCGAAAGGGTGTCGTAATTATATCATTTGTCGTTCTTGCGCTGCTCGAACTGTCTGAATTAGTGATTTTCCTTTCTTGTTACATGTCTCTGTCACTGCATCTATCCATCTTCTTCTGGGCCTTCCTCTTGGTCCTTTTCCATGCATTTTCAAGATGAACGCCTTTGATGGTGATTGGTAAGGATTCATTCTGATCAGGTGGCCAAACCATTTAAGTTGTTGTTGTTCTATATATTCTTGGCAGGGTTTATTCCTACCATTTTTCTTATGGTTTTATTTGGTATTCTATCTCTTCTTGTGTTGTTTGTTACTTTTCTCAAGCATCGCATCCCACATGTATTGCTCTTCCTTAAATGCCATTTAGAAAGGGTCCTTGTTTGACTTTCATAGCACAAAGTTGGTATGAAAATGCTATTTATCATTTGTTGTTTAGCTACCATAGAAATGTTTGGATGTCTTAACAATGGTGAAAGCTATTATGTGACAGCATTTGCTTTTTGTATTCTCATGTGATTTCTCTGTCTAGTTTTCCATCTTCTGCAAACATTGTGCCCAAATACTTGAATTCTTCTACTTGTTTTATTTCTTTATCTTTGATCTTAATGTTTAATGGGCGTCTTAATTTTCATACTGTAATTTGTACAACTTTTATCTAGAGATGTTACATGCTGTTGTAACAGGTTTTCATCCTCGTATATTAGGCATTGGTCATCTGCGAAGAGTAGCTCGTTGATATTGGAATTTTCTACCTCTAAGTTATTATTTGACTTCTTATTTTTGGTTGTTTCCAGATTTATTTTGTCCATATATAAAAATAATTAAAATAATTTCTTCATAATGAAGAAATGCTGCACTGGCAATAAAGGCATCGAATGGATACAAGGAGACCATTTGAAGGACCTCGACTTTGCTGATGACATAGTTCTCATCAGCAGCCAGACAAAAACGATGCAGGAAAACACAAATGAACTATCATCAATAGCCAGTAAAATTGGGCTTGAGATCAATCATGAAAAGACTAAAGTCATGAAAAGTTTAATTCCAACAGACGACAAAATATACATGGAAAACAAACCAGTAGAAGAGATCGATTACTTTATCTATCTTGGAAGTCACATTGATCGAGAAGGGGATACAAGCAAAGAAATTAGAATCAGAATAGCTAAAGCAGCAATGTCTTTCAGAAGCCTTGAAAAGTTGTGGAAATCAAAACTCATCAGCACAAACACAAAACTTGGCCTATTCAAATCAAATGTACTATCAACCCTTACGTATGCGTGTGAAAGCTGGAAAACAACAAGAGATATAGAAACAAATTTGAACGCATTCGAAAATAAATGTCTAAGGAAAATACTTGGTATAGCGTGGAACGAGTTCAAAACAAACGAGGAAATTAGAGAAATGGTCAATCAACCACTAATATCTTCAGTAATAAAAAAAAAGACGATGTTCATATGCTGGACATGTGATGAGAAGAGATAATAACCGAATAGCAAAGCAAGCCCTCATATGGGAAACAACAGGTTAGAGGAAAAGAGTTACCCAGAGAATCACTGAGAAGAACATTGATGAGAGGGGCAAGAGCAGCAGGATTCGGCTCCCTCAATGAGATAGAGCTGCTTGCACAGAACAGAGACAAATGGCGAGATTTGATTAAATATATCTTTAAAAGAATTGAAAACTGCTAGAACAAAAATTCAGATATGAGAAGGTGTATCTTGGTCTACGCCCTATGGGCAGGCAACGGCTCGAAAGGTCAATAGATATATACAAATAGTTAATTGTTGTTAATAGTTGTCAAAATAGTTAATAATATAAATTTAGTTAAATGATCCTTAACATTTAAAAAAATCAATTTCCTGGCCCAAGCTCAAAATAGGTTAGCCACCCCTGGACGAAAGTATATGCGCGTTACATACTGGAACTGTGATTCCATAATTCAACGACGGCCCATTCTTGATAAGCTACCGTGGGGCGCCGATATAATGATTTTGCAAGAAACACTACTTGGTGATAGAACAGTTAGTGCCCCTGGATTTCATTGTTTCTACAATAGACGACACCGTGGACAGGCCATCCTTGTGCGAAACAACATGGTGGCAACTGAGGTTGATATGTCTGCGTGGGACAATGCAGAATTGCAGGTACATGCGGTTAGGGTGCAGAATCCATTGACTTTCGTGGTTGTAAATGTGTATGACTGTAATGGAAAGGTGGACACACAACAATGGCAGAATCTTTTAACGTTCGAGGAGAACGTCATTTTCTGCGGAGACTTTAATACTAGAGGAAACAAGTGGGGTAACGTCATAACCAAAAGCATGAAGAGGACCTAGAGAACGCAGTGGTGTCGGTCGATTTAGTGTGCTTGAATGATGGAAGGGCAACCCGAGTGACTACTCGAACAGGGGACTCTGACAGTATCATAAGACCTGGCACTGGTGTCTTCCGCCTTCGCACCGGTTTGCAGGTGGAATGTACTGGGATTCCACGGCAGTGATCACCATCCATGTGTCCTCCTAATTGAGAAAAGCAGAAATAGAAGTCAGAAAAGCAAGCTGAACATATTCCACTATGAGTATACAGATCAGGACGTCATTAGAAAAGTCATACATAGGAAATAGGGACGCCAGTCGCAGGAGGCGGGATAGATGGAGGCAGCCGCTTTGGTGGAACGTCGATGAAGTTTGGCGGAACAAGAGACAATCGGCCAAGACATGGCAGAAAGCCAAAAAGAATGGAAGAACACAACCTGAGCTCATAAAGCGTCTGAAAGAAGAGGTCGACCAAAAAATGTTGTACTTTAAACCATGTGCTAAGCAGGCTAAGAATGCCAAGTGAGATTATATCTATAAAAAAAAGTGTGCTCAGAAAAATCGCTAGCCACATTCGGGCACCTTCAACAGAGAATGACAACACGACTCAGAGGCATACCAGACTTCCAGAGCACAGGCCATATATAGCTCCACCGAGACCCTAATCAAGGAACATATATTCGCTGATGATGCAGCACTGGTTGCTCACGATGAATCCATCCTGCATTCAATGATTGACAATCTAGCTAGCTCATGTTATTTATTATCCCTGCCAAAAATTACCCAAAAGACTGTGGTGCTTCAACAGGGTTTAGCCAGTCCCGCAATTATATCATTAGCTAACATGTCCCTTGAACATGTGAGAAAGTTTACTTTTAGTTCTATGGTCACAACCACTGTCTCACTTGAAGAAGAAACAAAATTCAGAATCGGAAAGCCAGCTTCGATATTTGGTAAACTTAAAGATCGAGCCACACCAAACCTTCACTCTTTTACCAAAGTTGTGTGCTTAGTACCCTTCTATGTAGATAAGAAACTTGGACTACCTATGCAGGGCAGGAGAAAAGGTTAAATAGCATTCGTGTGCGCTGCCTTAGAAAGATTATGAACATCAAATAGCAGGATAAAATAACCAACTCTAAAGTCTTGCAACGAGCTAAACTCCCATCCATCATGGCAACACTTAGGACTAAGCTGACTGGGTCATGTAAGACGAATGACAAGCAATCGTAATTCAAAATAAATTTTGTATAGTTAATTCAGGGACGGAGAGAGACCGAAGGGCAGACCAGTTCTGAAATATAAGGATATGTGTAGGGCTTCATTGAGTGAATTCTATTAGTGAAAGAAACTGGTAGGATCTGGCTGCAGATCGTAGCACATGGGGAACTCAAATTAAAATATACGGCAGAGCAATATTCAAGGTAGGGTTGATATCAAATTTATAAGATGCAGGAGAAAGGAGAAAAGAACAAGCACCCCTTGTTCAATCTGCTGTTGAATCTGTATATACCATATTGGCAGATTCAGCCACGAGAGTAGCTGTTCAGCAAAACAGCATCCAGAAACAGCATACGACATGAATATTTACCTGACTTATGATTGAATGCTACCAACCGTCTGTCAAGCCGCCAAAGGCCAAATATATATATATATATATATATATATATATATATATATATATATATATATATATATATGACGCTTCACTTCTTATACCTATTATTTTGGGTGTTGGAGGAGATACAAAGTATAAGTAAGTTCTTGCCTTACTGTCAATCTCAACCATTGTTGCTGTTGTAGCATTTCTGAAATGTTGTCAGGCCATCTTACTCAGGGTCTACCAAGGATTCTTCTTTTATCTTTTCTTTTAATATGTGTTTTGTATGACAAATAATCTCCTAGCTTTATTTCAATATGAGAAAACCATATAGTTTGTTATCTCTGTTTGTAGTTGATTCTAACGCAATCTCTCTCTTACGGCATCATTTGTGATATGTCTCGTCTATCCACTTCAAGCGCTTTTCTCGCACATCTTATCTCCTATGGTGATTAGCTTCCTGTTATATTCATTCGTGAGCCACCAATGTTTGGTAATAATAGTTAATGTCTTTTGTTGAAATATAGAGGCTGGCTGTATTTGGTTTGCCTCGTTAAATAAAATGTATATTTCTTTATCAATGTTGTTATCTTCATACGTCACTTGATGATACTGTACTATAGACAGAAAGTTAAGAACAACTCATCATCAAGTACCGGGCCTGCTGGCGTTGGTGATCATGTCTCTCCACAACTTTCGATCTCGTCAGCTATTTATCATTTCTGTTGTTGACCTTCTGCCAAGCCATTCTCTTAAGCTGTCTGTTATTTTTTCTCTTTGCTTCCCTCTATCTCTTCGTCCCTCATTTTTTCCAGTTGTTACAATATATTCCAGTTGTTCTCTTCTCATTACATGGCCAAAAAATGATGATTATTTCTTCATAATATTGGAGATTAGCTCTCTTTTTGCTCTGACCTCTCTCAGAACATTTCACTACTCTTCTTAGCTGTCCATGGTACTCTCAACATTCTTCTGTAAAACCACATTATTTCTACAGACTCGAGTGATTTTCTTGTCTGTTGTCCTATTGTCCATAATTTGCATCCATATGTTAAGACTGGCTCTACGCAACATTTCAGAACTCTTTTTCTTGTTTCTATTGTCAAAAATGGATTGCATAGTATCTTCCTCATTTTTTTGGAAAGCTGCTTTTGCCTGAGCCATTCTGCATCTCACCTCTTTTGTACATCTTCCGTCTCAGGTTAACAAAGTTCCCAAATTTTAAAATACATTTACCTGTTTTAATATTGTTCCACTTGTCTTTATTTTGCACTGAGGTGATGTCTTTTTCTTTGTTGTTACCATTATCTCTCTGTCTTTTGCTATTAAGGCTGAGTCCTTTATTTTTGCTTTCTTTCACTATAATGTCCAACATTTCTTGTAACTCATTTTCACTCTTAGCGATTAAGACTGTATCATCAGCATACCTTAGATCATTTATATTATGACCTCCAATTGTTATTCCAGGCATGCCCCTTATGAATCTTAAAATAATCTCACTATAAATATTAAATAAATCTGGTGACAGCACACATCCTTGTCTAACACACTGTTTTATTTGTTGAAATATTCCCAATTGGTTTCCAGTTCTTATGGCCGCTGTTTGTTGCCAGTACATGTTAGTAGTATACAATGTTGGTTATATCCCGTATTTAGGTGCTAAATTAACAAAGATATATAGTAGGTGCGCAGCGCACCTAATGTACACGAGAAACAGGGGGAGTTAACCGTGACATTTCGTGTCGGGATGTTGACCTCTAGTCCTGGTGACCCCGGAAGTGACGTGTTTATGTCTGGTGTGTGCTGACTTTGGAGTGCTTGGTGTACTTGATCGATAGTGATAGGTTAGTAGATTATACAACATCAATGAAAAACGATCAATATAAAACAGAAGACAAAGATATATTTTATTCTTTTATTATCTCAATATGTGTATAACATACATTGATATTATATAACATTACAAAAATATTTAGTACACTGAGTAAATATATAGTACAAGGTTAACATTTATTTATAGCTATGTAGTTCGGTGTCTGCTTAGCTCTATGTCATAAATGAATCATAAGGGGTGAAACTGTTAGAGATTGCTGGGTAGTCTAAACTGGTAGTGTAAAGAGTTAAATATCTAAAGGCGTAGTGGAGACGTTATCATCAGCTACCTTTCATTTTATATAGAAATAGGAAAGAGCATTTCTTGTTTGACTGTAGGAAAATATGGAATTATTTAGGACTTTGAAACCTACATTTTTCCCACCCTTGGCCTTTTGCGTGGCGAGAACCTCTAAAAACATATCTTTATCTAATCTGTTGTGTTGCTTGCTTAACCCCTTACAACTGATTTTATCGTAATCCCCACAACAATGGTACGTTTTACTACGTAAGCTAACAAGAGCTGTCCCTTCGTACTCTAGTTTAAAAAGCCCGGGCGTTCGTTTGGTATACGCTTTAACACCCTTACAGTTTATACATTCTGTCTTGCTAATATGTTCATCGCAGCGATGGGTGTACGGAGGTCGTCTAGTGTGTCATATTGGGTGTATAGAGGGCATCTAGTGTGTCGTGATGGTTGTATGGAGGTCGGCTAGTATGTCGTGATGGGTGTATGGAGGTCGTTTAGTGTGTCATGATGGGTGTATAGAGGTCGTCGAGTGTGTCGTGATGGGTGTATGGAGGTCGTCTAGTGTGTCATGAGGGGTGTATGTAGGTTGTCTAGTGTGTCGTGATGGGTGTATGGAGGTCGTCTAGTGTATCGTGATGGGTGTATGGACCTCAACCAGTGTGTCATGATGGTTGTATGCAGGTTGTCTAGTGTATCATGTTGGTGTATACAGGTTGTCTAGTGTGGCATGATGGGTGTATGGAGGGCGTCTAGTGCATCGTGAGAGGTGTATGGAGGTCGTCTACTGTGTCGTGATGGGTGTATTTGAGGTCGTCTAGTGTGGTATGAGGGGTGTATCGAGGTCGTCTAGCGTGCCATGAGGGCTGTATACCTGTCGTCTAGTGTGTCGTCATGTATGTATTTGTCGTGACGGGTGTATGGAGGTCGTTTAGTGTGTCATGATGGGTGTATGGAGGTCGTCTACTGTGTCGTGAGGGGTGTATGGAGGTCATCTAGTGTGGTATGAGGGGTGTATGGAGGTCGTCTAGTGTGATATGAGGGTTGTATGCCGGGCGTCTAGTGTGACATGAGGGCTGTATGGCGGTTGTCTGGTATATCATACTTTAATCAACCAATAAGAAAAATGAAGGAACATTACATTCAACATTACTTATCTTAACTACTTTACATCAATACAGTTGAATAACGTGTTATCGTTAAGTCTTACCATACTTTAAGAGAAAACATTCAAACTTACAGTATAAAATATAGTCTCAATCATCTACACTGAATATAACCTATTATCGATAACCCTTAACATACTTTAAGAGAAAACAAGCCAACTTACTGTGCAAAACTCCGCTAGACTGAAGTGTAGTATGACCTTCCTTGAATCAACCAAACTTATAACGCCGTCTAGTTTAAATATAACCTGGTAAAAAAATGAATAAATTAGCCAATCAGCGAGTGACTATGCCAACATCGACTGATATCTGGATTAACCAATCAGAGAAGAGTATTAGTATAGGAGGCGGGGCAAAGAAATGACTGACAGGTGGATTAACCAACCAGAGAAGTGCGTTAGCCCAAGCGTAGGTAGTGGCTGTCGGGTCAGCGGTGGGGAAAAATGCGGGGTGGTGGATTACTTGAACTCATTTTGACTCCTGAGCCAATTCCAGAAGAGTTCTATGACCTCATTTTGATCGCTGAAGGCTTTAATACCAGTGTTTCCCACTTCAACGAACGACATACATCATTAAAGGTGATTACTTCAGCTCTTAGACTTTGGAGTTCCATATCTTTATCACTTGATTGAATGACAGACAACAGTAAAGATGATCATTTCAGGTAAGAAAACTTAGTTCCAAACCCTAAAATTTCTACTCATAGCCACAAACTTTGATGCAAAACCCTAACAATTTAGTCCCAAAGTGATACTATTTCGACACGAAAGTCGTAAATGTTATATGCAAAGGCCAAAAGTTTGTCAAAAAGACAACCTAAAGTCAAAATAGTTAGACACAAAGCCCAACAATTTATATGCAAAGTCCAAAAAGTTACTCCAAAAGACAACTAATGTAACACTTAACCACAAAATTTCGTCTCATAATCAAAAAGTTGAACTCAAAACCCTAAAAATTTAGTCCCAAAGTGATACTAGTTCACCACAAAAGTCGTAAATGTTATATTCAAATCCAAAAGTTTGTCAAAAAGACAACATAAACTCAAAATAGTTAGACACAAAGCCCAAAAAAATCCAAAAGTCCAAAAAATAGTTCAAAAGATAAATAATTTAACACCAAACCCTAAAATTTCGACGCATAGTCACAAACTTGGACACAAAACCCTAAAAAATTAGATCCAAAGTCAAGATAGTTAGATACGAATGACCAAAAATGCATATTCAAACTCAAAAATAGTCCAAAAGCCAAATAATTTAACACTAAAACACAAAAATGCATATTCAAAGTTCAAAAAAGTTAGTCTAGTGTGTCATGATGGCGGTATACCGGTTGTCTAGTGTCATGATGGTTGTATGTAGGTTGTGTCTATTGTGTCGTGACGGGTGTTTGGAGGTCGTCTAGTGTGTTATGATGGGTGTATGTAGGTTGTCGAGTGTGTCGTGACGGCTGTATGAAGGGTTTCTGGTATGTCATAAGGGCTGTATGGAGGTGGTCACGTGTGTCATGATGGTATATGGAGGTCGTTTAGTGTGTTATGATGGGTGTATGTAGGTTGTCGAGTGTGGTATGAGGGCTGTATAAAGGGTTTTTGGTGTTTCATGAGGGGTGTATAGAGGTCGTCTGGTTTGTCGTGATGGTTGTATAGAGGGTGCCTAGTGTATCGTAATGGCTGTATGGACCTCAACCAGTGTGTCATGATGGTTGTATGCAGGTTGTCTAGTGTATCATGTTGGTGTATACAGGTTGTCTAGTGTTGCATGATGGCTGTATGTATGTATGTTGTCTAGTGTGGAATGAGAGTTGTATGCTTGTTGGCTATCGTGTCTTGATGGTTGTATGCAGGCTGTCTAGTATCTCTTGAGTTTGATTTGATAAGTTACTAAAATTATATTTTGACCAATGATACAATACCAAAGTGTCCACTTTTCAAGGAAAGACTTTAATATAGCTGAGAAAATCCTAATAAATAATTCTAATTTAGTAAAACAATTTTGCTCATGATGATAGTTACGACTGTGTCTAAATGATTAAGGAAAATATTCATACAATACTAGAAAAAACAAAACACACTAAAAATACCACATTGAAAGACTAAAGTTAAAGTTCACACCCCCATCACATCGTGGGTAATAAAAGTACGACAAAGCATGAAAGTTAAACCCCCTGTCACAACTCTGCTAAGAAAAGTACTGCAAAGCATGAAAGTTATGTCCCCTGCTATAACTCTACTAAACGAAAGTATTACCAAATACGTAGGTTACACCCCTGATATAACCTCACCAAAAGACAAAAATTTGCTTAGAAAACACATTTATGATTGTTACGACCCTTGACCCTTTATGAGGGGTACGCCCATGAAACTGTTAGAAATAGTAAATTTACACGCTAGGGTTACTCCAAACTTTACATTAGACATCCCCATAACAAAAATTAACTTAAAAGTCACTTTTATGGTTGTTACGCCCCTTGACCCTTTATGAGGGCTACGCCCATGAAACGGTTAAAAATAGTCAATTTAACATCTAGACATACCACAAACTTTATTTTAGTCATCCACATAGCAAAAATTTACTAAAAATCCACTTTTATGAGTGTTGCCCCCTTACCAATTTTTGATGGTTACGCCCATGAAACTGTTAAAAATAGTAAATTTAACATCTAGACATACCCGAAACTTTATATTAAGCATCCCCGTATCAAGAATTTACATAAAAACAACTTTTGAAATTACTACCCCCGTACCCATTTTTGGCGGTTGCGCCCATGAAACTGTTAAAAATAGTAAATTTAACAGCTAGACATACCCCAAACTTTATATTAAGCATCCCCGTATCAAGAAGTTACATAAAAACAACTTTTGAAATTACTACCCCCGTACCCATTTTTGGCGGTTACGCCCATGAAACTGTTAAAAATAGTAAATTTAACATCTAGACATACCCCAAACTTTATATTAAGCATCCCCGTATCAAGAATTTACATAAAAACAACTTTTGAAATTACTACCCCCGTACCCATTTTTGGCGGTTACGCCCCTGAAATCGATAAAAAATTGAAATTTAACCTATTGGTATACCTCAAACATAATATTTGACACGCCCATGTATCAAATTTACCTGAAAAATCAACCAAAAATTCCCCAAATCAAAAATTAGTAGTGTATATCCAGTGATAGGCTCCCCGAAAATCCTTCTAGCAGCAGAATATTCCTTATATAAATAGTCTACCGGCAGATTTTTTACTGCTTCCAGCAGCGGAATATTTCTTATATAAATAGTCTACCGGCAGATTTTTTTTTTCTTATATGGGAGTCTACCCGTCCAATCACTGGATATACACTACTAATTTTTGGTTGATTTTTCAGGTAAATTTGATACATGGGCGTGTCAAATATTATGTTTGAGGTATACCAATAGGTTAAATTTCAATTTTTTATCGATTTCATGGGCGTAACCGCCAAAAATGGGTACGGGGGTAGTAATTTCAAAAGTTGTTTTTATGTAAATTCTTGATACGGGGATGCTTAATATAAAGTTTGGGGAATTTTTGGTTGATTTTTCAGGTAAATATGATACATGGGCGTGTCAAATATTATGTTTAAGGTATACCAATAGGTTAAATTTCAATTTTTTATCGATTTCATGGGCGTAACCGCCAAAAATGGGTACGGGGGTAGTAATTTCAAAAGTTGTTTTTATGTAAATTCTTGATACGGGGATGCTTAATATAAAGTTTGGGGTATGTCTAGCTGTTAAATTTACTATTTTTAACAGTTTCATGGGCGTAACCGCCAAAAATGGTTACGGGGGTAGTAATTTCAAAAGTTGTTTTTATGTAAATTCTTGATACGGGGATGCTTAATATAAAGTTTCGGGTATGTCTAGATGTTAAATTTACTATTTTTAACAGTTTCATGGGCGTAACCATCAAAAATTGGTAAGGGGGCAACACTCATAAAAGTGGATTTTTAGTGGATTTTTAGTAAATTTTTGCTATGTGGATGACTAAAATAAAGTTTGTGGTATGTCTAGATGTTAAATTGACTATTTTTAACCGTTTCATGGGCGTAGCCCTCATAAAGGGTCAAGGGGCGTAACAACCATAAAAGCGACTTTTAAGTAAATTTTTGTTGTGGGGATGTCTAATGTAAAGTTTGGAGTAATCCTAGCGTGTAAATTTACTATTTCTAACAGTTTCATGGGCGTACCCCTCATAAAGGGTCAATGGACGTAACAATCATAAATGTGTTTTTTAAGCAAATTTTTGTCTTTTGGTGAGGTTATATCAGGGGTGTAACCTACGTATTTGGTAATACTTTCGTTTAGTAGAGTTATAGCAGGGGACATAACTTTCATGCTTTGCAGTACTTTTCTTAGCAGAGTTGTGACAGGGGGTTTAACTTTCATGCTTTGTCGTACTTTTATTACCCACGATGTGATGGGGGTGTGAACTTTAACTTTAGTCTTTCAATGTGGTATTTTTAGTGTGTTTTGTTTTTTCTAGTATTGTATGAATATTTTCCTTAATCATTTAGACACAGTCGTAACTATCATCATGAGCAAAATTGTTTTACTAAATTAGAATTATTTATTAGGATTTTCTCAGCTATATTAAAGTCTTTCCTTGAAAAGTGGACACTTTGGTATTGTATCATTGGTCAAAATATAATTTTAGTAACTTATCAAGTCAAACTCAAGAGATACTAGACAGCCTGCATACAACCATCAAGACACGATAGCCAACAAGCATACAACGCTCATTCCACACTAGACAACATACATACATACAGCCATCATGCCACACTAGACAACCTGTATACGCCAACATGATACACTAGACAACCTGCATACAACCATCATGACACACTGGTTGAGGTCCATACAGCCATTACGATACACTAGGCACCCTCTATACAACCATCACGACAAACCAGACGACCTCTATACACCCCTCATGAAACACCAAAAACCCTTTATACAGCCCTCATACCACACTCGACAACCTACATACACCCATCATAACACACTAAACGACCTCCATACACCATCATGACACACGTGACCACCTCCATACAGCCCTTATGACATACCAGAAACCCTTCATACAGCCGTCACGACACACTCGACAACCTACATACACCCATCATAACACACTAGACGACCTCCAAACACCCGTCACGACACACTAGACACAACCTACATACAACCATCATGACACTAGACAACCGGTATACCGCCATCATGACACACTAGACTAACTTTTTTGAACTTTGAATATACATTTTTGTGTTTTGGTGTTAAATTATTTGGCTTTTGGACTATTTTTTGAGTGTGAATATGCAATTTTGGTCATTCGTATCTAACTATCTTGACTTTGGATCTAAATTGTTAGGGTTTTGTGTCCAAGTTTGTGACTATGCGTCGAAATTTTAGGGTTTGGTGTTAAATTATTTATCTTTTGAACTATTTTTTGGACTTTTGGATTTTTTGGGCTTTGTGTCTAACTATTTTGAGTTTAGGTTGTCTTTTTGACAAACTTTTGGATTTGAATATAACATTTACGACTTTTGTGGTGAACTAGTATCACTTTGGGACTAAATTTTTAGGGTTTTGAGTTCAACTTTTTGATTATGAGACGAAATTTTGTGGTTAAGTGTTACATTAGTTGTCTTTTGGAGTAACTTTTTGGACTTTGCATATAAATTGTTGGGCTTTGTGTCTAACTATTTTGACTTTAGGTTATCTTTTTGACAAACTTTTGGACTTTGCATATAACATTTACGACTGTCGTGTCGAACTAGTATCACTTTGGGACTAAATTGTTAGGGTTTTGCATCAAAGTTTGTGGCTATGAGTAGAAATTTTAGGGTTTGGAACTAAGTTTTCTTACCTGAAATGATCATCTTTACTGTTGTCTGTCATTCAATCAAGTGATAAAGATATGGAACTCCAAAGTCTAAGAGCTGAAGTAATCACCTTTAATGATGTATGTCGTTCGTTGAAGTGGGAAACACTGGTATTAAAGCCTTCAGCGATCAAAATGAGGTCATAGAACTCTTCTGGAATTGGCTCAGGAGTCAAAATGAGTTCAAGTAATCCACCACCCCGCATTTTTCCCCCACCGCTGACCCGACAGCCACTACCTACGCTTGGGCTAACGCACTTCTCTGGTTGGTTAATCCACCTGTCAGTCATTTCTTTGCCCCGCCTCCTATACTAATACTCTTCTCTGATTGGTTAATCCAGATATCAGTCGATGTTGGCATAGTCACTCGCTAATTGGCTAATTTATTCATTTCTTACCAGGTTATATTTAAACTAGACGGCGTTATAAGTTTGGTTGATTCAAGGAAGGTCATACTACACTTCAGTCTAGCGGAGTTTTGCACAGTAAGTTGGCTTGTTTTCTCTTAAAGTATGTTAAGGGTTATCGATAATAGGTTATATTCAGTGTAGATGATTGAGACTATATTTTATACTGTAAGTTTGAATGTTTTCTCTTAAAGTATGGTACGACTTAACGATAACACGTTATTCAACTGTATTGATGTAAAGTAGTTAAGATAAGTAATGTTGAATGTAATGTTCCTTCATTTTTCTTATTGGTTGATTAAAGTATGATATACCAGACAACCGCCATACAGCCCTCATGTCACACTAGACGCCCGGCATACAGCCCTCATATCACACTAGACGACCTCCATACACCCCTCATACCACACTAGATGACCTCCATACACCCCTCACGACACAGTAGACGACCTCCATACACCCATCATGACACACTAAACGACCTCCATACACCCGTCACGACAAATACATACATGACGACACACTAGACGACAGGTATACAGCCCTCATGGCACACTAGACGACCTCGATACACCCCTCATACCACACTAGACGACCTCCATACACCCATCACGACACAGTAGACGACCTCCATACACCTCTCACGATGCACTAGACGCCCTCCATACACCCATCATGCCACACTAGACAACCTGTATACACCAACATGATACACTAGACAACCTGCATACAACCATCATGACACACTGGTTGAGGTCCATACACCCATCACGACACACTAGACGACCTCCATACACCCATCATAACACACTAGACGACCTCCATGCACCCATCACGACACACTAGACGACCTCCATACACCCATCACGACACACTAGACGACCTCCATACACCCATCATAACACACTAGACGATCACCATGCACCCATCACGACACACTCGACGACCTCTATACACCCATCATGACACACTAAACGACCTCCATACACCCATCACGACATACTAGCCGACCTCCATACAACCATCACGACACACTAGACGCCCTCTATACACCCAATATGACACACTAGACGACCTCCATACACCCATCGCTGCGATGAACATATTAGCAAGACAGAATGTATAAACTGTAAGGGTGTTAAAGCGTATACCAAACGAACGCCCGGGCTTTTTAAACTAGAGTACGAAGGGACAGCTCTTGTTAGCTTATGTAGTAAACGTACCATTGTAGTGGGGATTACGATAAAATCAGTTGTAAGGGTTTAAGCAAGCAACACAACAGATTAGATAAAGATATGTTTTTAGAGGTTCTCGCCACGCAAAAGGCCAAGGGTGGGAAAAATGTAGGTTTCAAAGTCCTAAATAATTCCATATTTTCCTACAGTCAAACAAGAAATGCTCTTTCCTATTTCTATATAAAAAGAAAGGTAGCTGATGATAACGTCTCCACTACGCCTTTAGATATTTAACTCTTTACACTACCAGTTTAGACTACCCAGCAATCTCTAACAGTTTCACCCCTTATGATTCATTTATGACATAGAGCTAAGCAGACACCGAACTACATAGCTATAAATAAATGCTAACCTTGTACTATATATTTACTCAGTGTACTAAATATTTTTGTAATGTTATATAATATCAATGTATGTTATACACATATTGAGATAATAAAAGAATAAAATATATCTTTGTCTTCTGTTTTATATTGATCGTTTTTCATTGATGTTGTATCCCCATCAAGGCCAGCTCCTTGTCGTGGGGATGGGGCTTAACAGTCACCAGGGACTGAAAACCAAGACTGGCCAGGCCTTCCTACACCCGTGCAAGACCACAGTCTGCTCTAGCAATTTTAAGTGCTGAAGTCGGAGGCAACCAGCCAAAAGGCGCACTACAAAAATCAGGATGCCACGCACTCACGCCAATGGGAAGCATGCCTATAACTGCAAATCGATATGGCACTCGCCCTGTGATGGACACTCAGGCAGGTGCAGCGCCGGGCCCTCAGCCTCGAAAGGGCCCAACCTATATTACTGGATGTCCTTCTCAATCGCTCTGTGGAGTCAGGGGGCGAGAGAATAGAGTTACTGGCCAACCCAAAATAAGACCACTCAAAATAATGCACTGGAATGCTGAAGGCATCAACAGCAAAAGAGATGGGTACAGTAAAAAGATAGAATTAGAAAATATCCTGCATGAAGAACAAGTAAGCATATGCTGTTTGCAGGAAACCCATCTAAACAACGACATAGCCTTGAAGATTAGGGGATACCAGTGCTACCGATCTGACAGGAAAAACAGACAAAAGGGCGGAATACTGACTCTTGTAAGGAACAACATTAATGCATGTCAGATTGAAGTGTATATGGATGGGGCGGAATATCAAATACTGCACCTCAGGACAGGAAATACAGACTTCCATCTACTAAACTACTACTGTCCGAGTGACCGCCCACTAGCACTAGACACAATTACATTAAAAGAAAGAATAATTGTATGTGGAGACTTTAACAGCCATTCACAGAGCTGGGGCTATGAAGATATGGACAAGAGAGGTGAAGAACTTGAAAATTGGCAGGATGACAATGGGCTTATACTATTAAACCAGGCAACAGATCCACCAACATTCTATTCCAGATCATGGCATACCACATCTACACCAGACCTTGCTTTCCATTCACCAGACCTGGATTGGAATATCACACGTATTGTTGGGAAACAACTTGGAGGCAGCGACCACCGACCTGTCTTTTTAGTGGTGCAAAATGAGGCCGTCAGGGAGAGCAGCACTCTCTCCAGATGGAATTACAAAAAGGCAGACTGGAAAATGTATCAACATTACACCAGTGTACTGACTAAAGATCTAAATACAGACAGAGACATCAACAAAATAGTTGATGAATTCAGAAGACTAATAATACAAGCTGCCAGTGAAACAATACCCAGAGGGGCACGGAAACACTACAAACCATACTGGAATAGTGAACTAGAGCAACTGCACAATGACATGGAAACATCTCGAAAACAAGCAGAAAATAACCCCTGCCAGGAACACCACAATAACTATCAGCATGCTAAAGCCAAATTTCAATGGGCTAAACTACAAGCCAGACGGAGAAGTTGGAAAGAGAAAACAGAGTACATGAATCTAGAACGAGACACAAGAAAAGTGTGGAAGCTTGTAAAACAGCTGAATGATGAGGGTACAGAAGGGAACACAAAAATTACACTGAAGAAGGATGGAAACATTCTAACAGGTAAACATGCAGCAAATCACTTTGCAGACTCCTTTGCAAATGACAACAATATTGAAATTAGCCTAGAGAAACGTCAAGAGACCCGTCTAAAACAACAAAATGCAAGACAAGAAGAGACTGCACATGAAGTCATGGAAATACCCATTACACAAAGAGAGCTAGAGCTGGCAATATCCAAATTAAAAATGAAAAAGTCACCAGGTAGTGATGGAGTGTCTAATGAAATGATTAAGAACTTGGGAACTGCAGCTAAAGCAAAACTACTGCAGATCTACAACATTTGCTGGATCACAGGTAAAGTGCCACAGGCATGGAGAGAAGCAATTATGATACCATTACTAAAGCCAGGAAAAGATGGTTCAATGACATCCAGCTATAGACCAATCAGCCTTACAAGCTGTTTGTGTAAAACAATGGAACGTATAATCAATCTCAGACTGCAGTGGTACCTGGAAAGTGAAAATCTCCTTGTCCCACAACAAGCAGGCTTTAGACAGTGTTACTCTACCGAAGATCAGGCAACCTATCTTTCCCAGGAAATTGAGGATGCGTTTCAAGAAAAGAAACTGGTACTAGCAGCATGGATAGACCTAAAGAAAGCATTTGATAAGGTATGGAAGGAAGGGCTTTTGAAGAAACTGAGAAATTATGGAGTAAATGGCAGGATGTACAAATGGGTCAAAGCATACCTGCATAACAGGAGAGCCAGAGTGCAACTGGATGGTCTTAAGAGTAAGAAGGTCTTACTGCGCCAGGGCGTTCCACAGGGAGGGGTACTATCTCCAACACTTTTTCTGATCTACATCAATGACCTAGTTACTGAACTACCACATGGTATCAAAGTGGCAATGTATGCAGATGACTTGGTAATGTGGTGCACAGAGGAGTATGCAACAGTGGCCTCCAAATTGTTACAAAGAGCTATGAATGCACTGAATTCATGGACAAATAGATGGTGTATCAGCATCAATACAGACAAATGCAGTACTACACTTTTCACTCTTTCCCCAAAACAAAAAGCAGGAGCCATCTATATAAACAATGAGCCTGTGAAAGAAGACATACAGGCTACGTATCTCGGAGTTACATTTGATAACAAACTATCTTGGAAACAGCAGATAAATAAGGCAACCCAAAAAGCAAGGAGAAAATTGGCTATTCTAAGAAAGCTGTGTGGAACTACGTGGGGTGCGAGTGGGAAAATACTCAGTAAAGTTTACCAACAGAGTATACGCCCACATTTAGAATATGGATCATCTGCATGGTGTTCAGCATCAAACACCACACTTCAAGAACTGGATAAAGTACAAAACCAGGCACTTAGGGTCATCACAGGAGCAATGAAATCAACACCAATATTAGAGATGGAGAAATTGTGGAGGATACCAGCACTGAGAGAACGGAGGGACACAAAGGTGCTGATACAGGCAGAAAAATTTGCTTGCATGCCGAGACATCCAATGAAGGACCGATTCCAAAATCTTGCATTGGGACGACTTAAGAGAAGCAGTTTTATCCACCAAGCCAAGCGTATTAGTAGACAAACACCAGACATGCCAAGAGCTGTTAACCCCCTACTGCCCATACCAGAACAGACTCCCTGGACAGAGGAATCTGGATTATCAGTTCAAATACGGACAGAAGTGAAAGGAATAGTTGATAAAGAGGAACAGAATAGTCTACAGCGAAAAACAATAACTCTCAGTTTCCTGGATGAAGAATACCCACAAGACCTATGGATTCGTGTGTATACAGATGGATCAGCACAGAATGCAGTAAAAAATGGGGGAGCAGGTGCATATATAGAATACCCAAATAACACTAGGGATATGAATAAAATAGCAACAGGGAAATATTGTCACAATTATGATGCAGAAATACAAGCAATAAAGTTAGCAATAGAAAAACTGCTGAACATTAATCTTAGCCCGCAGCCTGTAGTGTTTTTGACAGATGCAAGATCAGTACTCCAGGCACTACAATCCAGAAAATTACCACATCTGCAGACCTTATTGACTGAACTCTGCAAGCACCACAGGGTTGCCCTGCAGTGGATCCCATCTCACTGTGGAATACCAGGAAATGAGAAAGCAGATCAGTTGGCAAAGGAAGGTTCAACAGGCACACAACTAGATACACCTGTTACATACCATCATAAGAAACAGATAATCAAATCAATCAGAGGACCACAAGCCCCAAATCAGGATGCCTTTTATAATATGAATAGATATGAACAAGTTATCATTATACGTCTCAGAACAGGACACAATCGACTCCATAGTCACATGTATACAAAATTCAAGATCGGCACCTCAACTACTTGTACATGTGGACAGGCGCCCCAGACTGCTGAACACATACTTCAAGACTGCACTGAATATAGTAGACTGAGGAAAATCCATTGGCCCATAGATACAACACTACAGACAAAACTATATGGGCCACTGCAAGAATTACAAAAGACAGTAACATTTATACAGGAAACGACATTGCAGATATAGACAATGCTTCAGGCGAACGAAAGATAGATAGATTGATGTTGTATAATCTACTAACCTATCACTATCGATCAAGTACACCAAGCACTCCAAAGTCAGCACACACCAGACATAAACACGTAACTTCCGGGGTCACCGGGACTTGAGGTCAACATCCCGACACGAAATGTTAACCGAACGGTTAACTCCCCCTGTTTCTCGTGTACATTAGGTGCGCTGCGCACCTACTATATATCTTTGTTAATTTAGCACCTAAATACGCGACGCTACAACATTGTATACTACTCATGTTCTTTATTATTCTTAGATCTTTGCTGTCTACGTTTATGCTTCCTAAAATTTTGATTATTTCTTGGTACTTTACTTTCTCAAATGCCTTGGTGTAATCTATTAAACATAGGTATAGATCTGTTTTCACCTCTATGGCTCTTTCTACTAAGGATATTATGATATAAATGGCATTGCTTGTTCCTTTATCTCTAACAAAACCACACTGTTCATCACTAATTTCTGAAATGATTTTGTTTCGCACTCTTCGCATGATGATTCTTAGTAATATCTTAGTCATATGACTCATAAGGCTTATTGTGCGATAATCATTGCATTGACGTCATGGGACGCACCAAAATGGCAGCTTATTTATATTCGAGCTATGGACCAAGCAATGTTTACATTGAACAACACGATAAATGTTATTGCTGCGAGTTGGCAGATTTTTAAAAATGTTTTCAAGGGTTTGAACATAAATGTTTGTTCACAGTTCGTTAACCTTCGCTAAAGATAAAGTCGTTAATTGGATGGCTTCGTTTCAGACATTTTTGACGTTGGTAGCTAAGGACCTAACTTGTGCAAACGGATGACATTGGCAAGGATCATTTTGAATCTATGAAGTGGGCTTATTGTGTGTTTAACTCAAACGCATATGTGCTTTTTAAACAAAGACCTTTTTTTTGGGGACTCAATGCAGATATCCCCGATGGAAGAATAAATTGTACTATTAGTCCCATAAATGATTCGCTTCCAGAGGTTTATGATGTAAACAAAGCAGTTTTGTCATTGCAAGTGAATAATGTCCACACCTATAATTGATCAGGATTGGGTAGCAGCAGCAGTTTTATAACGAACACAGAAAACATCACAGATTGTGCTGTTCTGAAACAGCATTGCCGTGCTACCCTAGAATTGCCTTTAATGGGATTACGGTGACCACAAACCACTCTCCATGTGTGTGCCATATATTTACACCCCAGAAAGAAATACTGAATATAACAACACCATGTGCCGTCTGTGATATTAATGACCACAGACCAGGAGCCTCCAGTATGATTGATACAACTGTTGCACCAAACACTTCATCAGCAGAGCCATATCTATGGAATGTTAATCTGACATTGTTCTTGAATGATGTCCAAGTTAATGAGACATCAGAATCGTGTGGCAGCAGCTACAAGAAGGGAGCGAAGAACATCAAGTTCTGCTGCTATAAAGGAGACTTGCCTTGCTATCCCAGAATTGCCTTAAATGGAATCACTGTAGTTGAAAACTTCTCCTCTTGTGTAAACTACACATTCACATCTAAGAGTGAATCAGTGAAGGTCACAAAATCATATTCTCTCTGTGGTTTTACTAACTACAGGTCATGTGGCTTCTGTTGGATTGAAAATGACAAATTACCACCACTGTGTGTCTATATGTTTGGAATTGGAGTCATCAATGACGGCCTAACATCATCAATTGCTATGACGATCATCATTTTCGGGAGGACGTGAACTCCCATGGTATATGGTGGATAGGCGGCAGGAACCATTGAAGGCTATGTCTGAAAAGTGTTCCTTCTTGCAGTTTCCTCATATTCCAAGTCCGGCTTGTTGCAGGAGCTACTGAGTTAAGTGCTCTGTGCACACCGTGAGCTGTGTGTCTCATCCGTTTTGATCCTGCTTCGATATCCCGCTTGTTTACGATGAATGATGATATCGTATGACAGGGAACAGTTGGCTGTGTTCACTTTCTGCGCGGTTTCGCCTTATGTCTTTTGGCGTGTGCTGAGACTGCTACGATGGGGACTACAGTTACCTTTCTTTGTTTGGGAGATGAGTTGGTAATTCGGATGATTCCACTGGCACGGGCGGTTGAGCAATTATGGATTTTAATTCGTTTGCTGTGATGCCGAGGCCTTCCATAACCAATAACCAATAACCAATCATTGCATTCAATCGCACCCAATTTCTTTGGTAGCGCTATGAATATTGATTTGAGCATGTCGTCTGGTATATTTCCGCTGTTGTAGATATCATTCAATATTTTTGTTATTATTCAATTCCAAAATCACCCATGGCTTCAATCTCTTCTTTAGTTATATTATCTGGTCCAGGAGCTTTGCCTGCTTTCATATTGCGCAAGGCGTCTTCCACTTCTTCTCTGAGTATTTCTGGTCCTTCTCCATTATCCTTAATATTTACTTCCGTTTGTTCATCATTATAAAGATCTTCAATGTATTCTGTTCATCGTTCCCTTATATTTTCTTGATCAATCAACAGTTCTCCTTCCTTTGATCTTAAACATCCATTTTTTGATTGCGTTTTTCTTCCTGTTAATTCCTCAATTTGTTTGTATATAGCTTTAGCATCTCCTTTTTGTTGCTTTTGAATCTCTTTGCATCTCTCTTTTAGCCATGCTTCTTTTGCTTCATTGCATTTTACTACAATTTCTTTATTTAATCTCTTATACTCATCTTAATTTTCTTTATTTCTTCTTCTTGTATCTATTAGCTGCAAAATGTCATCTGTCATCCATTTCTTTCTTGAATTTGTCCTCACTGGTGGTATGAACTCTTTTGATGTTTGTTGCATTGATTCTTTTAGCAATTTCCCTCTGTTCATCAATGCTTTGTATCTTCTCTAATGCATTGTACCGGTTCTGAATTGTGATTTTATATTTGTCTTGCAGCTTCTTGTCTGATTTTAGTAAATCTAAATTTAACTTGATGTTAACTGAGGCTCGTTTTGTTGTATTAATTTTACTCTAAGCTTTCCCACAACTGGTACATGATCAGTATTGCAATCTGCCCCTGGTCTAGTTTTCACACACACCAGACTGTTTCTAAATCTATTGCTTATCATTATATAATCAATTTGATTACGTGCGTTGTCCCCTGGGCTTTTCCATGTCCACATACGTCTTGGATGTTGCTTAAACCAGGTGTTTCCTATCATAATGTTGTGTGTTCTTGCCCAGTCAATAAGTTTCTCACCTCTTTCATTCCTCTCGCCTAAGCCATAATGACCAACTACTTCCTCAACTCTTTCCTTTCCTACTTTTGCGTTAAAATCCCCTAGAACTATGGTATTTTAATGTGGTTTGCATTTATGAAGTGTCTCATTTAACTCGTTGTAAAATTTATCAATTGTTTCCTCTAGACTGTCTACTGTTGGTGCATAAACTTGAATAAGATTTATGTCTATTGGCTTTCCATTCAATTTCACTAAAAGGACTCTGTCAGATATTGGGTAAAAGCCTTTCACTGTTCTTGCTCTTTCTGCATCCAAGATGATACCTACTCCTCTTTGGTGTTCAGTATCTCCAGAATATATTATTTTATGTTTATCAGAATACATCTCTCCTGATCCTGTGTTTTTCATTTCGCAAAGTCCCAGCAATTGTAAACCAATGCTTTTCATTTCTTGTATGATGTTTTCTAGTTTACCCTTCTGCATGAGTGTTCTCACATTCCAAGTACCTATCTTTAGAGTTTGTTTTATCTTTATTTTGCTTACAGTAGCTTGATGACGATCGGGTATCACCTGTAGCACATGATGCCCCCTACCGAACGAGGGTTTTCCATTGGAATCCTCCTTAACGTTGTTGTCGTTATTTTATTGTTGTAGCAATTCATGATTGTACAAAGAAGTTACGACGGTGGTTTTCTGTTGCCTTCGTCGGTTTGTTTATGGTTGGCTCCGCTAGCCTTTGACTAAAAAGTCTCACCCACAAGGCAGTGGTGTTGTTTTACTTCGGGGTACCCTCCCTTAGCCTTTTACTCTCCCGAGCTTACCTGCAAGGCAGCAGGGCAGCCACAGGTTTGTACTATTTACTGTATACAGTAGCAGGTAAAATTACCCGACCTGACAAAATAAGAACAACTACATCTAATTAAAGATATCAATAAGAAAAGTAGAAATCATGACCTGGTTTAAATATTATGAAAACTAAAACTATAATAATAAGCAGAGATAACTCACATACAACGTCTTCGTCGGCATTATGGTGTTTGCGCATCTGAGCTGAAACCATCTTCAGTGTTTTTTTATGTGTGTTACAGGCCTTATTCTTACTGATGAAAGTGCTGCGAAGAGGATCTGAGCACTCTGGAGTTTTATTTGTGCAAAGATGATCTGTTCACTACATTAAACTAAACACACAGAACTTACAAGTCAATATAAAATTAGAATTTAAGGAATCTAGAGAATATAACTGTGGTATCAAGGGACGAAAAATGAGAGACGGAAATTAAATAAAAAAGAATTCAAATGACAAAAACGATGATGATGATAAAGAGAAAGGAAAAAATCGAAGAAAAATAAGCAAGCCTTACTAGCCTTTCAATACAACGATTCCGCAGCAGCCTTGCCTTGTTACTTGATTAATTAATAATGTACCTCGAGATCTATGATATGATAATCATTTTATGTAACAAATCAATGTCAATTAACGTTAGAAAACGTTTCCTAAAGTGCTACATCAAATCTATTCTACTTTATGGAAATGAGCCATGAACGATAAACAATTCCACGAACAACACAAATTACAAATGAAGAGTGTTTAAAACGAGATAGAGAAACCAGAAATATTATAAAAATCATAAGGAAGAGATAATCTATATTTTTTGGCATGTCATGAAAAAAGAAGGCATCGAGAATACTTTAACAACAGCCAGAATGAATAGAAGATGAGCAGAGGAAAACCACGAGAAAAAATATTGAACAGTCTTTCCAGTGCCATAGAAAAAACCGACTGAAATTATGACATGCATGAAGGACGGAGTGATGTGGAGTGACATGATCGCCTACACAAACCGGTATGACACTTGAATATGATGATGATGGTGAAATCACTGATTTTGTACAAACATTATGCTGCAGCAGCTGACGACTCACTTTTTTTGCAATTGGAAGATATCAGTCGGCACGAGCCCATCATCACATAGTTACTGACAACATTTACAGTTCCGTCTTTATAAATAATCAAAATAGCACACTGATATGCATAGTCATTGACTCTGCTCTCTTCGTCCTTAATGTTGATATAGTCCGGGCTGGAAGATGCGACGCTGACAGTCGCTAGTATCAACCACTGTGTAACTTGTGCTTTAGTTTACAGTAGGGCACATACGACTCATTTCAGAACGTTCCAAACCAACAAAATTGTGTGTGTGTGGGTGTGGAAATGTGAGGTGTGAGAGGGAATGCCAATCCCAACTCACTTTAGTTGTTTTTAACATGACATCATCACGGAGGACAGTTGAGCAATTCTCACCTGATTTATAAGCATCGAGGAATTAATGGTCTGATTATTTGCAACTATTTTATCATGTTAAAAATACAGTTATCAGTTGTACAATATGTTCTTCCTTCAAACAAAATACACTAACCACAAACCATCACACGTGGATCAATAATAAAAAGTAAAATTACAGCTGACCTTGATTTCTTCACTCAAAACCAAACAAAGGCTGGCCATCCTGTTTCTGTCGTATTTCTGGTCTTTGAGATGCTCTTGCAGAACGCTCATGATAATAGTTTGCACCCTTGAAGAGTTGCAGGTAATAACTGGTTCTAATCTGTATGAGTTTTCTTGTAGGTCTGGTGCCTCTGGGCGCTCCAGCTTTACCAAAACAATGTTTTGTATTAAAAATATATATGGTATCAGTACCAATTAATAAATATATTGATAGAAACAATTACATATTTTAAGACCTGTTAACAATAATATGATATTTTTCTTTTTTCCATCCTCATTTGCCTTTCATCGTTGAGAGATATAATTTGCAGTCTTTTGCTCTTCTGTTCGCCTCAGCTGCTATGTTTCCTAGTGTTTCTTATATTCCGCCAATCCATATTTTTGTGGTCGACCCTTGGGTCTGGTGTTCTCGCAATGTTTACTGAAGGCTCGTCGTGTTGCGTTTTAATTTTTCTGCCTTGTCACGTGGACAAACCATTTTATCCGTTGTTTCTTTATATATTTTATGGCGAGGGTTATTCCTAGCTTTTTTCTAAATTTCTGATCTTGTCTATATTTCCTGTCATTCATCTAAAATATTTAATCTCAGTAGAGGTTATTTTTCTTGTTGTTCTAGCATCTGGGGTCCAGGACTGGCATTGGTTTGCAAGAACCTCTTCTTGATGATAGGACAGCTAGTGCCTCAGGATTTAATTGTTTCTACAATAGAAGACACCGTGGACAGGCCATCCTGGTGCGGAACAACACGGTGGCAGCTGAGGTTGATATGTCTGCATCGGACAATGCAGAATTATATGCACATGCGATTAGGGTGACCCCAGTTCCTTTCGTGGTTGTAAATGTGTACGCCTGTAATGGGAAGGTGAACACACAACAATGACAGAATATCTTTGCATTCGAGGAGGAGAACGTCATTTTCTGCGGAGAATTTAATGCTAGAAGAAACCAGTGGGGTAACGTCATAACCAACAAGTAGTGAGAAGACCTAGAAAACGCACTGGTGTCCGTCGATTTAGTGTGCTTGAATGATGGAAGGGCAACCAGAATGACCACTCGAACAGGGGACTCTGTTAGTGTCATAGACCTGGAAATGGTGTATTCCCTTACCGATTTGCAGGTGGAATGTACTGGGATTTCACGGAAGTGATTACTATCCATGTGTCCTCCTAAATGAGAAAGGCAGAAATAGATACCAGAAAAGCAAGCTCAACACATTTCACTATGAGAACACAGACCACTACGTCATTAGCAAAATCAGACATAGCAAAAAGGACGCCCCTCGCAGGGGCCAGGAGATATAGACGCAGCCGCCCTGGGGGAAAGTATAAGTCGAGAAAGCTTGGCAGAACAAGAGACAAACAGTCATGACATGGCAGAAAGCCAGAGGAATGGAAGAACACAACTTGAGCTCTTGAAGTGTCAGAAAGAAGAGGTCGACCAAAAAATGATGCACTTTAAACTATGCGTCAAGCAGGTTAAGGATGCCAAGTGGAATGATTTCTGTAAAAAAAAAAAGTGTGCTCAGAAAAATCGCTAGCCACATTGTGACACCTTCATCAGAGCATGAATGGCACAACACGACACAGAGGCACATCAGACTTCGAGAGCACAGACCAGATATGACACAAATCTGATGAGAGTAAAAGAAGTCCCTGCTTGTCCGCTACATTAAGCCGACCGACTAAAGTAATGCGGTTGAAAGAATGTACGGGGGTTCCTTTCAGAATTGTTTGAGAATGTAGTGCTGGGAGAAGATCTCACAATCACAACCGATACAATTTACACAACACTTAAAAGGTCACACAAAACTGCTCCTGGTCCAGATGGTGTTCGATATGACGACATAGGCGATTTAGCCGAATGCGACTTGCAAAAACTGGCCACAGAGTCTAATACCAGCATTCAGAGTGGCCAGATTAAGGAGGAGTGGCTACACAGCTACTTACTACCGAAGCCAAACAAGGACCATTCTCAAATCAGTGTCTACAGAATCATCACGATGCAGAACACTGCGGGCAAACTACTGGAGAAAATAATTGTCCATGTCCTCACCTGTTACCTTGAACAGAAACGCACTTTCACACCCACACTCGGAGGTTATAGATATAACAAAAGAGACATGGTTCAATGCGGCTATCTTTGCCTATGACTTTTTCGAAAGCTTCCACAGACGAGAGAAGACATGTGCTGCTGCTATAGATCTGGATGATGCATACAACACAGTACCATTTGAAAACCTCATGCATATGCTCCTCAAACTGGCGGTGCATCCCTTCCTCGTTAGATGGATCGATGCAGCACTGTTTCAGAGGAAGATAATACTCGTATTTGGAAGTTGGTCATCCGAGCCAACATCTATTTGTCCAGGGCTGCCACAAGGTTCAATATTGTAACCAGTTCAATTTTAACACAATAACGATCACGGAACAACAGCTGGATGGAAGGGAAAAAACTTTGACTTTTGCTTTTGCTATTTTGGTATATCGACAGGGAAGAGACGTGAAATCGCCTCACAATGCAAAACGAACGCAATCGCATCTCTTCCTGGTATGGAGTATCAGGTGCATTGGTTAATCCTAATAAAGCATTAGTTGCATGGTTCTCACTTAACGATACTATCGTTTACATGGAAACACCAGTGGTATGAATGGGAGCTGATGAGTTGACCAGGGACAGGGTGATGCCATACCGCGGAGTTTAGTTTGATCGTAGCCTGTGTTTCCGGGACCACGTCCACCATGTGAAAACAAAATCCCGCAAGGGATTAATCGCCTTGAAGGTCATAGCAGCTGCCAACATCGAGCAGAGGCTAATCCTTCTGTTCCAGGGACTAGTCCTCGTACAATCGTGTATGCTCTGACAGTTCGTACCGTCAGTAAGACGCAAATTGACAAGCTGGAGAAAATACAGAATGAAGCTGTGTGCATTATCTTGAGAGTTACAAGGGACACTCCCTGCGTTACAATGAGGTATCTTCTTGACTTTCCAACCATAGATGATAGAATCAAGATCTGGAGTGCACGAGCATACCTGAAGATAAGTGCAGATAAAGAGCATCTATTGCATCATGAGCTCACACAGGGAAGGGTTTCAGGCTGTAAAGAGGCAAAGCATGGGTGGAACGAGCAGAAGATGTCATCAAACATGTCTGTGGGCTTACTAATATCATGCTGGCGAGGGGTGGATACCGGTGCCTACGTCATTGAGGGGGGCATTCTCGTATATTGTTACACTTGACATGAAATGTAGGGAACAGAACTCAGTAGAGGTCAATGCGGAGGTCAACGGTCTCATCTGGGATAACACCGATGAGAAAGATGCAGTCATCTATACAGATGGATCCGACACCAAAGGAGTGCATGGGCATTTACAGCACGCTCTGCAGGCAGAATAGTCAAGGAAGACAGTGGTGCATACGTTATGACCACGAGTAGCTCGGCGATGGAGGAGATGGCAGTTACCAAGGCATTCATCTGGTTAGAGTCCCAAGACTACACCCACGCCTGTATACTAAGTGATTCGATGAGCATGATAATAAAAGTGGACCCGAGGTCTATGGTATGCAATGAGTAGAGTCATTGCAGAAGTGAAAAATACGTAAGTTCACCTTTGCCTATGTCCCAGGACATGTTGAAGTATCGAGAAATAGAAGAGCGGACAGGTTGGCTAGCTGCGCTATTGTTGAGGACGGTCAACCAATGGAACGGGTGGGCATCCTCAATGCTCTCCGGGAAGTTGGAAGGACACAGGACTTCGACAACCATGAATCCACGTCACTTTTTCGGAAGAAAGAGACGGGAGTTAAGATAGGAACAGCCAGAAATGAGAAACTTAGTGGGCGTGTAAGAAAACTTATTCACCAACACAGAACTGGAGTCGTCAATCGCTGGACACTGCGAGACTTGCTGAGGAGGGGATCTAAGCACCTATGGACATGTTCGGAGTGCAATGATGATGACCCGCAAATAACTCAATAACTCAATTAAAGGTCTATCTCCATTTTTAAGTGATTTATCTGAGCATAAAACGTTTATCCCTTACCGACCTGCTGAGTCAGTCGTAAGTTAAGGGCTCAACTTAAAAACACAAGTTGGGGGTAGCCTGGAGATGTTTCCCCACGTGCTAGATCGTGATAAATAAAAATGTGATGATGCATATATTCTTATTAACACTGATGTCAGCCGACAATATGTAACGTTTTAATTTTTGCCTGCTACTTAATGTTGTATTATAGAATAATTAAGAAATGGTTGCTAAATTCATAAGTGAAGAATTGGCTTTCAATATCAATCTGCTTTGCTACGTGACTTACGGATATGAGGATAAGACTAGGCATCTCCCAATAAAATATGTCGTTTAGCTAAACTGTCATAGAATATGTGTTTTAGCTAGTACACGTTTCTTGCTTCTGCAAGAGCTCAATTGTCATAACAGGGGAGCAGCATTTTAATCACGACATCAACTAAGGATCCACAAAGTTTACAAATAACTTAGCTCATGTAGTGCCACCTATTCTTGATTCTTGATCCTTCTTGCGCCGTTAGATGTCGCATGGGTAATGTAAGTTTTTTCGCCATCCATCTCTATTCTAGGCGAGATTTTCGATCGTATCAAATGAGCTTGCCAACTTTGCTTCTCTTATTCTCGTTCTTTTAAGTGTAATTTTAGGTCCCCCTCTTTATCTGTATCCAGATGTTTCCCATAGAAGAGCCTGTTTTTGAATTCTTTTGTTGTCTGTTTGACTCATTTTAACACCACAAGATTCTACAACCATAATGGTTTCCCCGCTTAGGGTTGCCCCGAAGTGAGTCTCAGGGTAAAGTTGTCAGTCTCACGCCTAACGGTCCATGCAAGACGGTACAAATTCTCCATCTTGTAAAGCACCGAAAGAACTCTTATTTTTCTCAAGCAACCTATTATGGGCCTAAAAAATGGGCAACTAATTTATGAGACAAATAATAATTTTAACATTGTGACACAAGATAGTCACGCAAGAAATAAAAGAAAATCTCGAAAGAGAAATAATTAAAAATTTAAAAAAAAGAGAAAAAAACAACAAATATATATACATGAAGAATGTGTATGGCAAATTAAAATTTCAAATTGGTTGCACAGATCAAACAGATTGCATAAAGTTACTTACAGACACAAACATTGATGAATGCAGTATAATAAAAGACCACGCTTTAAATTAACACTCAAATACGGTCGTTGTTCGTGACTGTTAGTGTGCAGTGCGTATGGGTTCAAACAGATAAGGTGGAAAATGTATGGTATACTTTGGAGAGGCGAGTGTTTTCTTCATTTGATCTATTTCGTTTGTTGAAAATTGGGTTTAACCTTTTCTCATGAATAATGCAGGGTGTCTCATTCATTACCGAGCCCGGCATTTCTTTGATTAATAAACACTTGCTCCTCCAAATTGTACCACACATTTTCAAGCTTATATGTGTGAACTCACGAGTACTCTACACTACAATTCACGAACAACAACTGTTTTGTGTAGGTATTCACACACAAGTGACACAGATTAGCAGAGAGGCACGTGAAACGCTCTACTCAGTGTCGCAACAATTAAGCGCCACAAATACTTCCGGCAGATGCCTTTCATGTCTCATACAATAATTGTACTCCTATGCAAATTTTGTTGCAATATCTTCATTGGTATAAGAATTATTAAGGAAATTCCATGGTTTGGTAGCGAGTGAGATACCTTGTATTTTACTACCACATGACAGGAAACTAAATTCGATCGTTATAGTCTTGTATCTGGTCCCAGAGGCAGCGAGAGATAGAGAATACTGTAAAGAATAGTTGCATCCGAATATAGTTTCAATTTGACTCAAAGAATCACAGGATATGAAGACGATCAAGGCTAATGTTCAGAGTCAGAGTTGTAAGTTCAGAGAAGAGAAAAGGTGTCAATAACTTGTTGTGCAAGATTAGTGAGATCGACATACCTCTCTTCTGACACCAACGCGTGACCTCCAGTATACCGCCAGTAACGGGTCCCTCAGGTTTGACCACTCTCTGCAGGGTAGTCCAAATATAAATAAATTATGTTAATCCCACTAGATATTGCAATAAATATTCAATTTTAAATGTATTTCCACCTTTACGTGGAAATACACATACAAATGCTGTATTCATTTGTGGGACTGAAAAAAAAATATTAAAAATAATATATCTAAAGTCACAACTTTGTAAATTTGCAGTAATATTTGTCTATAAATAATGTTTCTAGTTGTTCAACTCACTATAGAACAGCATTACATAGCATATTGGTGTTTCGATCATTCAGAAAAGTAAAACCTAAGATTGACTAAATGCACCACAGCACAATAATACGAGCAATCTCCTTTTCATTCAGACACATCCACTTTATAATAACAAAGGGCTTGAGCATAATTAGAGGGAAGCGAGACTAAAAACGTGGAAAAAACAACACAAGGAAATGACACGTTAATCTATGTAAAAATTATGCATTTGCACAAATTATAGCGAAATTTCGCTGGCCCTGCCAAAACGGCATCAAATGACAGTTCCAGCGATTCGCAATCTGGCTGCTGTATACTTTGGGTAGTTTGTACTTGGAGAAGATATCGGTGACTGACGCCGTAAACTTCCAGATTCTGTCGCATAAATATCTAGGAAGACTACCAATGTCTCTGGGTGGGTGGTATTTATATGATAATTTATATATTTAGATACCTTCTTTCTCCATTTCTCTTTCTACTGGCCATAGATTGGATTATGAAAATAACTCAAAACAAGAGAAATAGAATCCAGTGGTCACTGACCAAGCAACTTGATGATTTAGACCAGGGATGGCCAATTAGGTGCCCGCGGGCCACAAGTGGCCCGCGACGTCCTTTTTATGGCCCGCGGGGGATAAAAAATAAAATCAGGTTGCATTGAGAAAAATGTCCTGGGTAAAATTGATTTAAAATTTGTTATATTGACTTCTACCGTGGAGAAAGCTAACTCAAATATTCCCTAGTAGACCTATGTTTAAAATTCGGAACACTCTAGTAGTTAGTTTAACGTCGACTTCCCGTCATTCCCGGCCCATCCTTTTTTTCCCTTTGATCATCCTGCGACCGACTTAAACAAAAGAAGAAGCCAACGAATGGTTCTAGAGCCGACTCTTGGTTCGGCGAGTTCAAACAGTTTCCGCCAAGAAATACTGTCAGTCACCCACCTCCTCCACCCCAACACATTCACCTCACAATTATTTTACTTTCAGTTTCTTTCTCTCAAAACCTCTTTTCATCAGTCAAAATTATATATTCGATCTGATCATTCTGATTTTGTCGAGTTACAGTGAACAGTTCCATTTTAACAGGAAACAGTGCTATTGTTGTAATCTGTGTTTTCATTGTCTGTTGCTTCGGTCGTGGTATAATATGAACAATAAACGTTAATTAAATGAAAAAATCAGATTTTGTTCATGAGAAATGGGAACATGATTTTTTATTTATCAACAATAAGGATAGCAAACCGCAGTGCCTTGTGTGTTTGCAAGTGTTGTCTGTAAATAAAGAGTATAATCTTAAACGGCATTACACACAGCATCACGCCGCTAAATACAAAGGACTACGTTGGTACAATACGTTCTACACTTATGTGCGATTTGAAGAAAAAGGTTAGTGCTCAGAAATCTGTTTTACTACATTAACAACAAAACAAACAAGTTCCTTAATGGCATCGTTTGTTGTAAGCGCAGAGATAGCGAAATAAAAACAATCATTATGTGACGGTGACTTCGTAAAGCGTTGTTCTATTAACACGGCGCGTGCATTTGGGGAAGAAAAAAATTGCCAGTCACTTTAAGAGCGTTCCACTATCAAAACAGACAGTCACTAGAAGGGTTGAGGAAATAAGTTCTCATATATAAATTAAAGAGTGTCGTTACAAATTCCGCTTACTTTTCTCTGGTTTTGGATGAATCTACTGACATATCAGACACCGCACAACTGTTAATTTTCACAAGAACTATTTCAAAAGACTTTATTATCAATGAAGAGCTACTAGCTTTAGATTCATTGCATAATACGACCAAAGGTCAAGACATTTATAACTCAGTTATGAAAGTTGTTAACGGTATAGGTGACATAAACAGACTTTCAGCAATAGTGATAGATGACGCTAAGTCAGTGTGTGGTACTCAAACAGGTCTAGTTGGATTATTAAGGAAGGCTGGAATCCATTGCCCAGCATTACACTGCATTATACACCAGGAGGCGCTGTGTGGCAAGACGTGGAGGATGTTATGAAAACTGTAATAAAGTGTGTGAATTTAATAAAAGGCGGGAATCGGTCTTTGACACACCGACAGTTTATAAATTTTCTATTAGAAGTTGAGGCGGAATATGGCGATTTGGTGCTCTACACACAAGTACGCTGGCTAAGCAGAGGGAATTGTTTGAGGCGGTTTTTTGCTCTGAGAAACGAGATAAAGCATTTTTAGAGAAAAATGATACCAACAAAGAACTGATCAGAAAAATGTCTGATCCACATTTTAACAGCCCATTGGCCTTTTTAACTGATATCACCCAGCACATGAATGAACTCAACGTGAAGCTACAGGGACGTTCCCAAACAGTCTCAGATTTGGTAGGACAACTAGATGGATTTATAAGTCAACTAAAAGTTTTTAGATTTACCATGGCCAAAGAAAACCTCATTCATTTTCCTTCGTGCATAGAATTGATTGAGGAGCGCAGTGACACTGATTTCAAATTTTCTGTATTAATGTTAGACAAACTATTGGAGCAATTCAATGAACGATTTTCTGACTTCAGTGGTATACGACCAGAACTGACATTGTTTAACAACCCTATGAAGTGTGACATTTTCCAACAACATGACAATTTTCAGTTGGAGTTATGTAACCTCCAAAGTGACCCCTTTTTCCAATCAAGGATGGAGATAGGAGTTGACTTTTGGAAACTTGTGCCACAGGAAAAATATCCCGCATTGAGTGATTTCAGTTTGAAAATTAATTCTATGTTCGGAAGCACATATATATGTGAATGCGCTTTTTCAACAATGAAGGAGATTAAATCGTCACAAAGAAACCGACTTACTGATGGCCACCTTCAGGATTTATTACGAATATCATCATCATCTTTACACATTGACTTTGATGAACTTGCTGCTGCACATGAACGTCCACATTGTTCTCATTAAGGTTTGTTACATGTCAACTTTAAAATGACCTAACTAAAACATGTTTGTTAAACAATACAAATAGCAAATTTTATTCATTTTTATAAATCAACTAGACATTTTTAACTCTGTTGCAATAAAATGATTTATGTAAGCAAATAATGCCGATAAATAACAAAAAAATTACCTTAAAACAAATGCCAAGTTTATTTGTATTGATGTTGTTATGTGTGTGGCCCGCCACAAAAAACATAATTAAAAAGTGGCCCGCCATTTGAAAGAAATTGGCCATCCCTGATTTAGACTTTGCTGATGATAGCTCTCCTATCACACAACCATCAACAGATGCAAGATAAAATGAGCATACTTGATGAGAGATCACAACAGATGGGACTGAAAATAAATAGAGATAAGACCAAAAGTATGAGAATTAAAGCAATAACCAAATAAAAATAGGAGAAATACCTTTACTAGACATATAATCTTACATATATCTGGGCAGGGGTTAAGGCAAAGAAATGCAAGTGAATGCATAAAAATGCGAAGCTGCAGTAAAGCTGAATGATAGGAAAAATAGAAAAAAAAACAAAAATGGTATGTTAGAAGCTTTACGTGATTAGTAGACGACACAGATTCGAACGACGTTTCGGCGTAATAGGCCTTCAGCAGGAACAAACAAACAACATACACACACAGATATGTGAATAAATAAAACTATTCCTACATAGCTAACTAATAATGAAACATCAAAAACAAAATAATCGAAATATGTTGACTTCCCTGTGTATCGTGGACTGTGGTCAGGCTAGGAAAAGGAATTTCTCATGGGTGTAGCTGTAATTTATACCCTGTGGTCAGAGGTGAAGGGTTCTAAAAATACACGAGTGGGGGAACGCTATCTAGGTACGTCCACTACAAAGGCACAGGCAATATCTGAAAGTATCTAAGGGCCCATAAATACATGTATACACACACACAGATGCGTGTATACATATGTACACGTGCAAGAAGACGTGCATATATCTGGGCAGTAATATAGACAAAGAGGGAGGAAAAGAAAATGATACTAAAATAAGGATATCAAAAGCAAGACAAAATACAACATGAAAATCAACATAAATAAAACAGAAGTCGACAAAAATAAACAGAACATCAACATAACTATAGAACGGCAGACAACTAAAACAAGTAAAAGAAATCAAATAACTAGGAAGTCTAATGACAAACGATAATTCTCAAACAGCAGAGATAGGATCAAGATGCAACAAAGCTTTTCAAATCATTGGACAGTTATCACCATTATTGTCCAACAAGGAAATGATTCTGGAGGCAAAACGAACACTATACAATACCATCTTCATCCCAACGTTGTGCTACCAATGCCAGACCTGGACCCTAGATGCAAGAACAATAAGAAAAATATCCTCTAC
This sequence comes from Megaustenia siamemsis, assembly GCA_032433765.1. Lineage (NCBI taxonomy): Eukaryota > Metazoa > Mollusca > Gastropoda > Stylommatophora > Ariophantidae > Megaustenia > Megaustenia siamemsis. The sequence goes on from JAVIAB010000139.1 coordinate 61,345,205, forward strand.
AGAGATGAAATGTGTTAGACGAATGACAGGAAACAGTCTGAGAGATAAGATCAGAAATGAAGAACTGAGAAAAAAGCTAGGAATAGCCCCCGCCATAGAATATATAAGGAAACAACAGATAAAAGGGTTTGGCCACGTGACAAGGCAGAAAGAACAAAACACAACACAACGAGCCTTCAACAAACGTTGTGAGAACACCAGACCCAAGGGTCGATCACGAAAAAGATGGATCGATGGAGATTAGAAGCACTAGGAAACATAACAGCAGCAGAGGCGAACAGAAGAGCAAAAGACCACAAATTATATCTCACCATGACGCTGAAAGGCAGATGAGGAAGGACAGAGGAAGAAGAAAAGGAAGAGGAGCATTTGTTGCACTGGGAAACATATGGAAGTCCAAAGAAATTAGGTTAAATATTAAAATAAAAATTTTCAACTCCAATGTTATGCAAATCTTATTTTATGGCTGTGAAACGTGGAGAACAACTAAAATTACAATCATGAAGATACAGACTTTCATTAATGAATGCTTCATACCGGGTCTGCTGGCGTAGGTGATCACGTCTCTCCACAACTTTCGATCACGAGAGTTATTTATCATTTCTGTTGTTGACCTTCTGCCAAGCCATTCTCTTAAGCTGTCTGGTATCTTTTCTCGTTGCTTCCCTCTATCTCTTCGTCCCTCAATTTTCCTAGCTGTTACAATATATTCCAGTTGTTCTCTTCTCATTACATGGCCAAAAAATGATGATTGTTTCTTCCTAATATTGGAAATTAGCTCTCTTTTTTGCTTTGGCCTCTTTCAGAACGTTTTCATTACACTTTTTTAGCAGTCCACGGTATTCTCAACATTCCTACGACTCCAGTGATTTTCTTGTCTGTTGTCCTATTGTCCATGATTCACATCCATATGTTAAGACTGCCTCTACATAACGTTTAAGAACTCTTTTTCTTGTTTCTATTGTCAAAAATGGATTACATAGTATCTTCTTCACTTTTTGGAAAGCTGCTTTTGCCTGAGCCATTCTGCATCTCACCTCTGTTGTACATCTTCCGTCTGAGGTTAGCAAAGTTCATAATATTTAAATTCATTTACCTGTTTTAATATTGTTCCACTTGTCTTTATTTTGCACTGAGGTGATGTCCTTTTCTTTGTTGTTACCATTACTTCTGTCTTTCTGCTATTAAGGCTGAGTCCTTTATTTTTGCTTTCTTTCACTATAATGTCTAACATTTCTTGTAACTCATTTTCACTCTTAGCCATTAACACTGTATCATCAGCATATCTTAGATTATTTATATCATGATCTATGTTTGTTATTCCAGGCATGTCCATTATGTATCTTAAAATAATCTCACTATAAATATTAAATAAATCTGGTGACAGCACACAACCTTGTCTAACACCCTATTTTATTTTTTGAGACATTCCCAATTAATTTCCAGTTCTTATGGTCGCTGTTTGTTGCCATATGATTAGATGCTTACGTAGAATAAAGGATGGAAATGGCAGGACAAAATCACTAACATAGAATTATGGAAATGTACCAGTCAAATACCAGTGGATAAAGAGATACAGCGAAGACGATGGTGCTGGATAGGACACACACTGCGGAAGTCAACTGAGAGTATTACACAACAGGCCCTTTTTTTGGAATCCCCAGGGGAAAAGACAAAGAGGAAGACGAAGGAATTCTTGGAGAAGACAGATAGAAGCAGAGATGAGGATGATGGGGAAGACATGGAACAATCATAAAAGAATGGCAAGAAACAGAACGGCTTGGAAAGTGTTTATTGAAGACCAATGCTTCACAGGGAGCTGAATGGTAGAAGAAGAAAGAAGAACCACAGCACAATAATACGAGTCTCCTTTTCATTCAGACACATCCAATTTATAACAACAAAGGGCTGAGCATAATTAGAGGAAAAAGTGACTAAAAAACTTGGAAAAAACAGCACAAAGAAATAACACGTTAATCAAGTAAAGATTATGCATTTGCTCACAAAATAGTGAAATTTAGCTGGCTCTGCCAAAACAGCATCAGATGAGACTTCCAGCGATTCGCAATCTGCCTGCTGTTTACTTTGGGTAGTTTGTACTTGGAGAAGATATCGGTTATTGACGCCGTAAACTTCAAGATTCTGTCGCATAATCATCATCATCATCAAGTGCCGTCTCCGCAACGAAAGTTGGCTACCATGGATCGCCATTCTGCTCTGTCTCTTGCTTTGATGGTGTAGGTTGTCATAGGCTGATTTGTCCATCTTTTGATGTTACTTGTCCATGTTAATCTTGGTCTGCCTCTGCCTCTTTTACCTTGTATTTTCCCCTCCAGGATTACTTTTAGTAGGCTGTTGTGTCTTTTAACATGGCCCAAAAATCGCATTTGTCTTGTTTGAATTGTGTTTAGTAGTTCTCTTTTCATTTTTAGTTGTTTTAAGATTTCGTCATTTGTTTTCTTTTCCTTCCATCCATTTCTACCTGTTCTTCTATATATCCACATTTCAAAGGCTTCAATTCTCTATTCTGTTTTCTTGTCTAATGTCCATGTTTCTGTACCATATAGGAATATTGAGAAGATGTAACATTTTGCTATTCTTAGTTTTAGCCCAGGTGTTATTTGTTTTGATGTTAGTGTGTTCTTCATGGCATTAAAATTACTTTTTGCCATTCCTATTCTTTTGTTTATTTCAGTTGTACATTTTCCATCACTGGTTATAGTATGTCCAAGGTAGTTGTAGTTCTGAACTGTCTCCAGGTCTATTCCTTCAATTTTTATCAATTTGTGGGTTTTGAGTATTTCCTTTGTTTATGATCATAGTTTTAGTCTTTTTGATATTCATATCTAGTCCATATGTGTTGCTTATCATGTTTATTGTCACATAATATCTAGGAAGATTACCAATGTCTCTGAATGGGTGGGTGGGGTGGGGGGCATTTATACCAAGCTTCTCTATAGAAGGTGAAATTTGACATTGTACTACCATGTACATTTCATTGTCTAATACAACGGTCGTCAAACCTTTATGGCCAACGGAACCCTAACTCTTAACCACAAATCACCACAACACCTTATATCAACAATGTAAAAATAAACACATTTTAATAGCATTTTAACGGCATTTTAACATGTTATATAGATTGTGCAGGTAAATAAACTTACTAAACGTTTTGAGTATAGATTAAATAGATCAGTGTTACTTTTGTAATTGATTTTTTTTTTAATAACTGAATCAACTTACATTGTGATATTTTTCTTTAACGAAGTTCATGTGGGCTTTTTTCATTCTCATTAGGTCTTTAAATCGGGGCACAAGTTTGGAAATTGCTATTCTAATCTCTCTCTGCTTTCAAATGGGATCTGTAATTGGTTTTGATGGCTGCCAATGCTGAAATCCCGGTTTCACATAAGCAGGTAGTCGCAAAAGGAATCACAACTCGTAGTGCCTTCTTACCTATTTCTAGATATGCTTGTTTTGCAAAGCTCCAATGAAAAGAAGGAAAGAGAGATCTCGGGCGACATATAAGAGTATTATTAGATAAATTAACATTGTAGTACAACAGCGACAAAGTTGATGAGTGCACTGTGGAGAAAAACATCTCCTATGTCGAGCATAAACTTTATTATGATGATAATACTATCCGCGAAGTTACTAGCAAGCGCTTGCGGAGCACCTAGGCTCTGTGGAGCAGAGTTTGGCGACCACTGGCCTAATACCAAGAACGAAGAACAACACCCGGTGCGCTTGATAAAAAAAAAATGGGGACTACGGGGTTTGATAAAAATCAACAGCCTGATGATACTTTAACTGTGTTAGAGGTTAAATGGAAAAGTAGGTAACATTTTCATAATATTAACTGATATTCACAACAGGGAAATGGTACCCCTTGAACCCGAGCTAAAAATTCGAAGTGGGGACCTGGAAATAGCTCTCAATGAGATTCTCTATTACTCCCACAGGATATTGACTGGTGAGTCTTAAGGTGGAAAAGAGTTATGGTCGATCGGGAGTGCTTAGTGGGAAAATCAGTTGTATCTACAATCAATACCTTACAGGAACAATCTGTCTGCATACACTACGAGATTTCACTGTTTATATGATGTTTGAAGGACAAAGAGATCCAAAGGTACCTCAAGATGTGACTCTTTAAATATGCGTTCCATTGTACCCCAGAGTTATCAGCTCCGTTAGTACAAAAAGATTACTCAGTAAGCACCAGAGCAATTTTCCCATCATGCAAACAGTGTAGTCCGATTTGCCAGGAAAAGAGTGGTGGATGGTTATGATTTTCACGGTCTAGTTTCCATCAACGAACTCTATCCCTCTTAATGCCTCTTAGTCACCAGTTTGTCAGTCATCGACTACAGGCTGAGCCTTCTTACCCTGTCACACTCAGTTAACTAAACTTGAAAGGGTACAGAACGAGGTTGTGCGACCCTTGTTGGGAAGCACCAAGGATACGCCAATCTATGCGATTCCTGTTGGACCTTTCAAGTATTCAAGCGCGACACAAGTGCATGCAAGCGAAAGTGTACTTGGGGGTAGTATTTAACAAAATATATAAACTGCCACCAGAATGACAATCAATGAGAGACAGCCGTATTAAGTGCGGAAGATCGTGGTTGGCAGAGCATGAGACAACATAGATATACATGACAGGCGTGGGTTAACCAGGGTAATCATAAACATGAAGAGGAAATGATGTGACTGAGCGCAGGACGTGACTGAGTCCGAGTCCGGGAGGTACTACAGCATCATTCCCAGCCTGAAGACCCGATCATCTACAGTGATGGCTCGATCACCAGGGATGTGCGTGGCGGCTGGGATTTTCTTGATTTTTGTCAATCCGGTGAAGAATGCTTTGTGAAACAGTCAAATATGACGCATGTGTTGTTGGTCTTTTAACAAGCCATGTGATAGCCTCAGTCTCCATGCGTGTGCTGGAGGTCGTATTCTTGTAGGTTCCTGCACCTTTATTTATCAACTTTCCATTAGATGGACCAATACCTAATGGAGAGTTGATAAATAAATGTGCAGGAACCTACAAGAATACGACCTCCAGCACACGCATGGAGACTGAGGCTATCACATGGCTAGTTACAAGACCAACAACACATACGTCATATTTGACTGATTCACAAAGCATTCTTCACCTTATTTACAAAAACCACTCTGCAAAGAGTGGGTAACCCACTCGACATGTCTCCTGTCGATAGTCTAGCTTGGATATATTGCCACGGACACGTGGGATTTCGTGGTAATGAGATGGCTGACAGGGTGGTGGGTTCTGAAGGGTTGCAAAGGAAGTACACATATGACATTACGAGTGCTTTAAAACAGCACCACTCATAGGATGGCGACGAGGAATAGCTGAGGATTATTCACATGTCAAAAGAAATGTGGATTATGGTGCCTCGAGGGGCGAAAGTAGGAAAAGCATCCTCAGTGGCAAAGAACGCAACATGTTCAATCAATGCATGACAGGAACGCTTCAATGGTTGCTGGAACGGACGGCAGAGCGGATATGGGAATGCCCCGACTGCAATGACACTAATTTCATGAATAAAATAGAATAGGACATGGCAAAGCCAAGACAACAATGTACACAATGAAATCGATTTTATACTGGTACATAAAAGATTCAGGAATGCCTAAATCTGCTAAAACAAGACGAGGGACAGATTGCAACACAGTGACCATCTAGCAGCAGTTGGAAAATTTATTTAAAAAACTTAGGAAGAGATAGAAATTCCATAAGGGATATGAAATTAGAACTAGTTGTGCTAAGAGTAGATAGACAGATAAGTGATAAGTAAAATACAATAGTACAAAATATTTATAATGTATTTGAGAAAATACAGAACATTGAGGGGCAATGGGAAATGCTCAAACAATCGATTCAGCAAACATCAAAAGAAATAATACCAGTGACTAAAGGAACGAACAAGAAGAAATAGATGGCAGAAAGAAATACTAGAACTACTGGACAAGAGAAGAAAACATAAGAAAAAAAAATGAAATATAAAGAAAATTACGCAAATAAATTTTTTTAAAATGTAGAGGCAAAGGAAGAATGGTTAAAGCAAAAATATGAAGTAAAGGAAAACAAGAAAAGAAAGACACCAAATTTATGCACAATCAATTATACGAATTAACAGGAAGAAAAGATTTCCTAGGATGTGTAAAATCAAAAGCTGGAAATATAATAATGGGAGAAGAGAAGATAATAGAAAGATGGATGGAGTATATCAGTCAACTCTATGCCGATGAAAAACCAGAGCCAAGTAATTAAAAAAAAACACACAGCATATGAAAAGAGGCAAAGTTTCAGGTCCCGATAATATAGTAATGGAAAAAAACAGACGCATTAGGAGAGCATTACGGGAGCACAGGTCATACCAAAACTAGTCAATGACATCTACCAGTGGACACATACCTGAAGATTTACTAAAATCTATTTCTGCAGCAATCCCAAAGACGTGATTGCAAAGACCATCGTAACATTAATCTAATGAGTCATATAACCAAAATATTACTAAGAATCATAATGATACGTGTAGGTAACAAAATAAAATCATAAATAAGCGAAAAACAATGTGGATTTTTTGAAAGAAAAGGCACCAATATTGTAGTATAGATCATGAGAACATTGATAAAAAGTGTTATTGAGGTAAAGAAAGATCTATACATGTTCTTCACAGACTACACGAAAGCATTTGACAAAGTAAAACATGCGGAAATTATCAATATGTTGGAGAAATTAAACATTGATGGCAAAGATCTGAGAATCATACAAATTTATGTTTTGGCAACAAACATAAATAAGAATTGGCAACCAAACAAAACTATTCCAATATGTAAAACAAAGAGTCAAACAAGGTTGTGTTCCTCCGCCGAACGTGCTCTCATTTTGCAGCGAAAATATTATGGGATCAATAGTGAACAAAAAAGAAATTGAAATCAACATTCACAACATAAACAATCTGCGATATGCAAATGACACAAAGTCTTAATAGCAGAGACGACTAATAAAATACAAGAAATGATAGACGTAAAAGTGAATGAATGCAACAAGAAAGGTCTCAGACTAAACATTTATAAAACAGAAGTGATTGTATTATCGAAACAAAACAATCATCGCCACCATGCAATATAAAAACAAACGGAACAAACCCAAAACAAGCGTAGAGCATCAAATACTTGGGAACAGTAATAATATTAGATGGAAGATGCACTGCAGAAATAAAAAGCAGAATAGCTCAGGCCAAAACAACATTTCAGAAAATGAAAAACATCTTGTGCAACAAATCACTAGAAATGAAAGAGTTCGTCAGTGTTATATAGAGCCGATTCTGATCTATGTAAGCGAATCATGTATAGTCGACAAGCAAATGAAAAGACGGTTAGAGGCCACAGAGATGGGATTTCTCAGAAGAGTATTGAGAGATCCCTGTACGGTTAAAAAGGCCAGGAAGGAAATTCTCAAAAAGGCCAACACAAAAAGGGAGTTCCTAAAATACATCTGAAAGAAACAATCAACATTTTTCGGGCACATAATGGGAAGAGAAAAGTTGGAATACTTGGTTACAACTTGAAAAATACAGAAAAAGTGAGACAGCGGACGACAAAGAGGAGCTACAAGATAGCTTGAATAGCAGAATTGATATGGTACACTGTGGACAGAAAAATGTGAAAGGACATGATCGCCTATGTGACAACCGGTCATGTGACAACCGGTATGGCACATGATGATGATGGTTATAGTGAATACATCGTTTAATTTATTATTTTCATGGTTATAGTAAATATGATATTTAAAATTATCGTATATATATATATTCCAAGTATACAGTGAAATTACATAACTCTTATAATAAGGTTACCAGATTTTTTTCCACAGTTTCCGGGAACATGTATAAACATAACAAAAATTACTTTTGAAATGTACCTTGTGTTAGTTTGCCATTCGGTTATAAAGTTTCGGACATGTTGTTAATACCCTTTATATTTAAAGTATAAACGTTTAAGTCTACTTAGTACTTACACACTACTTACCTCTATAGTCTACAGGTTATTGGTTATTGGTTATGGAAGGCCTCAGTATCACTGCAAACGAATTAAAATCCATAATTGCTCAACCGCCCGTGTCAGTGGAATCATCCGAATTACTAACCCAAACAAAGAAAGGTAACTGTAGTCCCCATCGTAATAGTCTCAGCACACGCCAAAAGACATAAGGTGAAACCGCGCAGAAGGTGAACACATCCAACTGTTCCCTGTCATACGATATCACCATTCATCGTAAACAATTGGAATATCGAAACATGATCAAAACGGATGAAACACACAGCTCACGGTGTAAACAGAGCACTTAACTCAGAAGCTCCTGCAACAAGCCGGATTTGGAATATGAGGAAACTGCAACAATGAACACTTTCCAGAGATAGCCTTCAATGGTTCCTGCCGCCTATCCACCATAGACAGGAATTTTACGTCCTCCCGAAAATGATGGTCGTCATATTGAGAAAAAAAAATTGTATAGCGATTTTTGATGTTAGGACATCGTTCTTGACTCCAACCGACCATATAAACACACAGTTAGTCGTCGAATTATCCCTGTCACACATCACACACCAGACCGTACGGTAGTAGTATAGTGCAGGGTTTGACAAGCAAATCTAAATTAAAATGTTCGTTCAACGAAGAAAAATTCTGCATTTTTCTCTCTATAAAAAGTATACACGCATTGCATTTTTCCTTATATAGAAAGTAAACACGCAGAAAAACGGACCGATCGACGCAGCGTGACCTCGGTGAGCGTATGTGACCCGGAACTGACCTGTTTATGTCTGGTGTGTGCTGACTTTGGAGTTCTTGATGCACTTGTGATGACCGCATTTTTTTATGTGAATATGTTGTCTGCTGACGTCATGTGTTTTTTAGTTACTTTTAAATCGAGGAAAGCGTCTTCTGGTGAACCTTTCCGCGTATTTTATCTCTCTCCTCATTAAGACTGGACCTTTCTTCTTCCTCTGTGTTATTGGTACTCTCTCTCTCTCCTCATTATGATCGTACTTTAACTTTTCATAACTGTCTTTCTTCTGTATTAGTGAGACTAAGCATATCTCTCTCTCCCTCTCCCTCTTTCTCTCCTATCTCCTCATAGACTACTCTCCTTCCATACCAGCCTCCCTCCCTCATAATTTTAACTTCCCTCATAGACTTCCCTACATTGTAACACTTACTCATGCTCTCCATTTAAACCTATAATCTCTCCTTCCCTCGCCTATACTTCCCTCACCTCTCTCTCTCCCTCTCTCTCTTTCTCTCACCTCTCTCTCCTATAACCTCATAGACTTCCCTCTATTGTAACACTTACTCATTCTCGTCATTTACGCCTATCATCTCTCCTACAATCTCCAAAACCTCTCTCGCTCTTTCTCTCCTCTCTCCGTCTCTCTCTCTCTCTCTCTCTCGCTGACAAATGAATTAATCAAGAAAAATAAACAAATATGAGGCTTTCTATATAATTTTCACAATAAAGATTTTATTAATACATCAGAGACCAGATATTTTATAAGTGTATAGTAAAGGTTTAATATCTCTCTCGCTCTGTCTCTCACTCTCCTAGCCCCTCCTACTATGTCACCCTTCCTCCTCGCTTTCCCTCTGTTGACCATACAAGATTGAACATGAGGGCTAATCAACTGATCGGGAAAGCATGTAGGTGAAATAAATAAGAACTAGTGGCGGGAATGCTTTTCACCATCCACTTAGTATCGGGTCTGTTGAGCATGGCAGTGTCTACGGTGTTATGGTCCTTTAGAGAATCAACGAATCTGCTGAAATCCTCACGATTATTGACTAACTTCGGGAACTCAAGAACAGCTGAATTATTGAAGGATGCTTGGAAGAAGCGTAAATCTCCATCCTCTCTGTGACGGAGAATAAGATGGTGACCATAATTAATTTTAAAGAGAGTTGTCTGACTATCAAACACATCTCTTAGAATAATAGACCAGTCTGTGATGAAAGGGCGATCAGGTGAGTGGAAGAAAGTATATGTGGAAACTGTTTTATTTACACTAACGTGAGTGTTTATAACTGACCAGTTTTGTTGATACACAACCCATACATCATCAGGAAGTTTTGCTAATGGATCATCGGCCTTGTGTTTTTTTTACTCGGAGGTGAATGTTCGGTTATCGCTCGTTTGGTCGCTGGTGAAGGGGCAACCGGTGGCGATGAAGTTGGTGTTTTAGCAGGTACCGAGGTTGAAGCTGGTGGTGTAGAAGGAACCATTGATGAAGCTGGTGTTGTTGTAGAATGTTTTAGTCTCCTATGGCTGGCTAAAGAACTTCGACTAGTATACAGGCGTTGACAAAGGGGACAAGCATAGCGTATAAGTCGATGTGCGGCCCGTACTTGCTGAAGCATCGCGTGGCGCCGTTTATACTTCTTTAGACACAATGGACACTGGTGTTCATCAGATGATAACTTATTAGGAGAAACCATCTGGAGAAAATCAAATAACCATTTATCAATAATATTTAACATATCTTGTTTAAATACATTAAGAAAAATTAACCATCAGGACTTAAAATACCTAGTTTATTCATCCAATAAGAAAAGATGAAGGCATACTATATTCAACATTTGTTATCTTAACTACTTTAAATACATTGAATAACCTTTCATTGATAACCCTTAATATACTTTAAGAGAAAACAAAATATTACAACTTACAGCGTAAAATAGAACCACAACACAGACCGCTGGACTGAACAGTACTATGAAAATAAACTTCCGTGAATCAATCGCGCTTATACACGAAGTTTCACATGCGACTAGTTTAAATATAATCTGGTAAATAAAAGTTGGACGACACTATTCCACTCTCGAGAAACATCTAGGTTAACCAATCAGAGAAGAGGATTTCTATTGGACTCCCATCAACGAAATGACTGACATTTGGATTAACTAATCAGAGAAGAAGATTACTGTTATCGTGATAACTGACCTCATTTTCCACTTGAAATGCTGTCGAGTCTGCAGCATGGGTTATTTTAAATCGTTTCGAGGCCTAATAAAATCCACCTGTCGGGTCAATGGTAGGGGAAATAATAAAGGCGGCGGGTTACTTGAACGCGCTTTGACCTCTGATGCAACACCAGAGGAGTTCCATGACAGTCATAATAGTTAGACACAACGAACAGGAAGTTATATTCAAGATCCCAAAAGTTACGCAAATCACAAAACTTTTACCACCAGAACAAAAAATTAGGCTCATTAAAAAAGTCGACCTAAAAATCTACTCACATAATCATAATAGTTAGACACAACGAGCAGGAAGTTATATTCAAGGTCCAAAAATTTAGGCCAAATCGCAAAAGTTTACATCCGAATATGGCAGAAAATAAAAATATTATGCATGTTTCGTGCAGTTTTGGTGCATGTATCTGAACCTTTTGCTGCGTAAACCCTGCACTATACTACTATCTTTTTGATGTTTTTTTAATGTAAATTTGATGCATGTGCGTGTCAAATATTATGTTTGAGGTATGGCAATAGGTTAAATTTCAATTTTTTATCGATTTCAGGGGCGTATCGCTCAAAATTGGTCAGGGGGTAAAATCATAAAAGTGGTTTTTAATGCACATTTTTTGCTATGGGGATGTCTAATATAAAGTTTTAGGTAAGCCTAGAGGTTAAGTTTCAATTTTTTATCGATTTCATGGGCGTATCTCTCAAAAATGGGCAGGGGGTAAAATCATAAAAGTGATTTTTATGCAAATTTTTTGCTATGGGGATGTCTAATAAAAAGTATTAGTTAAGCCTAGAGGTTACGTTTCATTTTTTTGTCGATTTCATGGGCGTATCCCTCAAAAATTAACAAGGGGGTAACAATCATAACAGTGATTTTGAAGTAATTTTTTGCTATGGGGATGTCTAAAATAAATTATTATTATTATTTTTTTGGGGACTTTGAATATAACTATCTGCTCGTTGTGTCTAACTAGTATGAGTATTGGAGTAGATTTTTAGTGTTTTGAGGTCGACTTTATGAATATGAGCCTAATTTTTTGTATTCTGGTGGTAAAATTGTTTGCGATTTGGTCTAAATTTTTAACCTTGAATATAAATTCCTGCTCGTTGTGTATAACTATTATGACTATGTGAATAGATTTTTAGGATTTTTAGGTCGACTTTTTTAATATGAGCCTACATTTTTGTGTTCTGGGGGCACAATTTTGGCGATTTGGCATAACTTGTGGGACTTTGGAAATAACTATCTGTTTGGTGTGTCTAACTATTATGACTATGTGCGTAGATTTTTAGTATTTTTAAGTCGAGTTTTTTTTTCATATGAGCCTACATTTTTTGTGTTCTGGGGGTACAATTTTTGCGATTTGGTCTAACTTTTTGGACCTTGAATATAATTTCCTTCTCGTTGTGTCTAACTATAATGACTATGTGAGTAGATTTTTATGATTTTTAGTTCGGCTTTTTGCTTATGACACTAAATTTTTTGTTTCTGGTGGTAAAATTTTTGTGATTTGCCCTAAATTTTTGGACCTTGAATATAACTATCTGTTTGTTGTGTCTAACTAGTATGAGTATGGGAGTAGCTTTGTAGGATTTTGAGATCGACTTTTTGCTTATGAGTCTAAATTTTATGTGTGTTTTGGTGTTAAAATTTTGCGATTTGGCCTAACTTTTCGGACCTTGAATATAACTTCCTGCTCGTTGTGTCTAACTATTATGATTATGTGAGTAGATTTTTGGGATTTTTTATGTCGACTTTTTAAATATGAGCCTAATTTTTTGTTCTGGGGGTAAAAGTTTTGTGGTTTGGCGTAACTTTTGGGATCTTGAATATAACTTCCTGTTCGTTGTGTCTAACTATTATGACTGTCATGGAACTCCTCTGGTGTTGCATCAGAGGTCAAAGCGCGTTCAAGTAACCCGCCGCCTTTATTATGTCCCCTACCATTGACCCGACAGGTGGATTTTATCAGGGATCGAATCGATTTAAAATAACCCATGCTGCAGACTCGACAGCATTTCAAGTGGAAAATGAGGTCAGTTATCACGATAACAGTAATCCTCTTCTCTGATTAGTTAATCCAAATGTCAGTCATTTCGTTGATAGGAGTCCAATAGAAATCCTCTTCTCTGATTGGTTAACCTAGATGTTTCTCGAGAGTGGAATAGTGTCGTCCAACTTTTATTTACCAGATTATATTTAAACTAGTCGCATGTGAAACTTCGTGTATAAGCGGATTGATTCACGGAAGTTTATTTTCATAGTACTGTTTAGTCCAGCGGTCTGTGTTGTGGTTCTATTTTACGCTGTAAGTTGTAATATTTTGTTTTCTCTTAAAGTATATTAAGGGTTATCAATGAAAGGTTATTCAATGTATTTAAAGTAGTTAAGATAACAAATGTTGAATATAGTATGCCTTCATCTTTTCTTATTGGATGAATAAACTAGGTATTTTAAGTCCTGATGGTTAATTTTTCTTAATGTATTTAAACTAGATATGTTAAATATTATTGATAAATGGTTATTTGATTTTCCCCAGATGTTTTCTCCTAATGAGTGATCATCTGATGAACACCAGTGTCCATTGTGTCTAAAGAAGTATAAACGGCGCCATGCTATGCTTCAGCATATACGGGCCGCACATCGACTTATACGCTATGCTTGTCCCCTTTGTCAACGCCTGTATACTAGTCGAAGTTCTTTAGCCAGCCATAGGAGACTAAAACATTCCACAACAACACCAGCTTCATCAATGGTTCCTTCTACACCACCAGCTTCAGCCTCGGTACCTGCTAAAACACCAACTTCATCGCCACCGGTTGCCCCTTCACCAGCGACCAAACAAGCGATAGACGAACATTCACCTCCGAGTAAAAAAAAAACACAGGCCGATGATCCATTAGCAACACTTCCTGATGATGTACGGGTTGTGTATCAACAAAACTGGTCAGTTATAAACACTCACGTTAGTGTAAATAAAACAGTTTCCACATATACTTTCTTCCACTCACCTGATCGCCCTTTCATCACAGACTGGTCTATTATTCTAAGAGATGTGTTTGATAGTCAGACAACTCGCTTTAAAATTAATTATGGTCACCATCTTATTCTCCGTCACAGAGAGGATGGAGAATTACGCTTCTTCCAAGCATCCTTCAATAATTCAGCTGTTCTTGAGTTCCCGAAGTTAGTCAATAATCGTGAGGATTTCACCAGATTCGTTGATTCTCTAAAGAACCATAACACCGTAGACACTGCCATGCTCAACAGATCCGATACTAAGTGGATGGTGGAAAGCATTCCTACCACTAGTTCTTATTTATTTCACCTACATGCCTTCCCGATCAGTTGATTAGCCCTCATGTTCAATCTTGTATGGTCAACAGAGGGAAAGCGAGGAGGAAGGGTGACATAGTAGGAGGGGCTAGGAGAGTGAGAGAGAGCGAGAGAGATATTAAACCTTTACTATACATTTATAAAATATCTGGTCTCTGATGTATTAATAAAATCTTTATTGTGAAAATTATATAGAAAGCCTCATATTTGTTTATTTGTCTTGATTAATTCATTTGTCAGCGAGAGAGAGAGAGAGAGAGAGAGAGAGAGAGAGAGAGAGACGGAGACAGGAGAGAAAGAGCGAGAGAGGTCTTGGAGATTATAGGAGAGATGATAGGCGTAAATGACGAGAAGTAGCAAATGTTACAATAGAGGGAAGTCTATGAGGTTATAGGAGAGAGAGGTGAGAGAAAGAGAGAGAGGGAGAGAGAGAGAGGTGAGGGAAGTATAGGCGAGGGAAGGAGAGATTATAGGTTTAAATGGAGAGCATGAGTAAGTGTTACAATGTAGGGAAGTCTATGAGGGCATTTAAACTTATGAGGGAGGGAGGTCGGTATGGAAGGAGAGTAGTCTATGAGGAGATAGGAGAGAAAGAGGGAGAGGGAGAGAGATATGCTTATTCTCACTAATACAGAAGAAAGACAGTTATGAAAAGTTAAAGTACGATCATAATGAGGAGAGAGAGAGAGAGAGAGAGAGAGAGAGAGAGAGAGAGAGAGTACCAATAACACAGAGGAAGAAGAAAGGTCCAGTCTTAATGAGGAGAGAGATAAAATACGCGGAAAGGTTCACCAGAAGACACTTTCCTCGATTTAAATAGTAACTAAAAAACACGTGACGTCAGCAGACAACATGTTCACATAAAAATTGAGGTCATCACAAGTGCATCAAGAATTCCAAAGTCAGCACACACCAGAAATAAACTGGTCACTTCCGGGGCACCTACACTCACCGAGGTCACGCTGCGTCGATCGGTCCGTTTTGCTGCGTATATACTTTCTATATAAGGAAAAATGCAATGCGTGTATACTTTTTATAGAGAGAAGAATGCAGCATTTTTCTGCTTTGAACGTAGAGTTAACCCAGTATTGCTTGCGCAAACTCTGCACTATACTACTTACGGTTAGCGTACAACGAACGAAACACGGTGCAAATTCCCCAAAGAGGAAAATCATCGGTCGACTTGACGGAGCAGTCCACATAGTCTACAGGTACTTTTCTGAATAGTGAGTTTTCTTAACAGGTTTTTTTGGATCACAATTTTGTGATAAACTCTTGACCGGCTATATTAAAGTTTGCCAAGATGGCAATTATGGCTCGAGCAGTTCCTAAACGTATATTAAACTTTTGGGATGTCCACATCATGTTCTTTGAAGTTAAACTCTCTCCACTGAAGTGTTACTTCCAGGGTGAGTGAGGGTATTACAGGGACAGGCAGGTTCTGGAGTTCTGAGTGTGGAATTTTTTTTTCTGAGAAGAATTTAGAAAATTTCACCCCATTTTGAACAAAGTGTAGTATTTTCTTCATTCATCTTCGCAATATTTTCTGACATACTGCTTGAAGAAAGAAATTTGTCAAAAAAATTATCTTCATTCAATTCAAGAATATCTACAGTTAAAGAAAAATAATAATGAGCGGTTTAATTACATTTCTCCCTTTCCGGAGGCCATCTCAATATTATACTTCCATAGTTTTGTTATCTTGTGAATGAACAACCTGGGCACTGCCATATTTAGCAGCATTTTTTTTAATTCACGAGCAACACTGAGAAGTTCTGTTGTGGAGTAGGACCCATTTTCTTCTACAGATACCAGAACTTGCTTAACTGAAGATGGATTGAACTTCTCTTCTTTCATACAGTTCAATTTTTCAACTAAACTTGTTAACAATATTGAAGACTCTACTGCAGTTACATTCTCGATTCAATTGTTATCATCACATCATGAGAAAGTGGCAAAGTTACACGGGCAAAATTCATCCACAGCAAGGTGCATGGATGATTAAATCATTCCTTTAAAATAACTGGACACTTTTCTTCAGAGAGGAAGAACGACTTGAGTGCAGATTTCACAGATTCTTCTGATTGCTGGTAGTAAGGAGAACTACCGAATATTTTTATAGCTCAGTATCTTTTTCATATTCCAGTCCAACAAAGTTACAGAACTCCTTAAGTCTTTCCAATATGACAACAAATATGTGAAAGTAGCCAAATACCTTCACAATAATTCCTTCAACAACATCATCATCAAGTACCATGCCTGCTGGCGTAGGTCATCATATCTCTCCACAAATTTCTATCTCGACAGTTATTTATCATTTCTGTTGTTGACCTGTAAAGCCATTCTTAACAATCATATCGTTAAAACGGAAAAAACCGGTGGTACGAATGGGAGCTGTTGATGTGGCCAGGGACAGGGTGATGACGTTCCTAGGAGTTAAGTTTGATCGCAGCCTGTGTTTTCGAGACCACGTCGACCATGTGATAACAAAATCCCGCAATGGATTAGCAGCCTTGAAGGTCATGACAGCTACCAACATCGAGCAGAGGCTACTTACCCTTCTGTTCCAGGAACTAGTCCTTGCACCAATCGAGTAAGACCTGGCAGTTATTACAGTCAGTAAGACGCAAATTGACAAGCTGGATAAAATACAGAATGAAGATATGCGCATTATCTTGGGGTGTACGAGGGACACTCCCTGCGTAGCAATAAAGTACTTTCTCGACTTTCCAATCATGGATGACAGGATCAAGATCTGGAGTGCACGAGCATACCTGAAGATTAGTGCACATAAAGAGCATCCATTGCATCATGAGCTCGAAACAGGGAAGGGTGTCAGGCTAAAAAGAGGTAAATCATGGGTGGACCGAGCTGAAGACGTCATCAAACAGGTCTGTGGGCTTACCAAAATCATCCTTGGCGAGGAGTGGATACCGGTGCCTACGTCATTCAAGGGAACATTCTGGTGTATTGTCACACTAGATAAAAAATGTAGGGAACAGAGATCAGTCGTGGTCAATGCGGAGATCAACGGTCTCATCTGGGACAACACCAATGAAAAAAATGCAGGCGGATCTATAATATGACACAAAATGAGTACATTGACATTTACAGTACGCTCGGCAGGCAGAATAGTTTAGAAAGACAGCGGTGCATACGTTATGACCACGAGTAGCATGACGATGGAGATGATGGCAGTGACCAAGGCATTCATCTGACTAGAGTCACAAGACTACACCAAAGCCTGTATACTGAGTGATTCGATGAGCATGATACGAAAAGTGGAAGTGAGATCTGTACGTAGGCAATGGGTAGAGTCATGGGCAGAAGTAAAAAATACGTAAGGTCACCTTTGTCTACGTCCCAGGACATGCTGGAGTACGGGGAAATGAAAGAGCGGACAGGTTGGCTAGTTGCACTATTGTTGAGGACTGTCAACCAATGGATCGAGCGGACATCATCAATGCCCTACGGGAAGTTGGACTCAGGACTTCGATAACCATGAGTCCACGTCACTCCTTCGGATGAAAGAGATGGGAGTTAAGATGGGCTCAGCAAGAAATGAGAAACTTAGTAGCCGTGTAAGAAGACTTATCAACCAACATAGGACTGGAGGTTGTCTCGCTGGACACTGCGGGACTTGCTGAGGAGGGGATCTCAGCACCTATGGACATGTTCGGAGTGCAATGATGATGACAATAAAAACTCAATGGAATGGAAATAAAGCATCACATCATCACTGGGTGCCGTCTCTGCATCGAAGGCTGGCTACCATGGAGCGCCATTGCACTCTGTCTCTTGCTTTGATGGTGCAGATTGGCATAGGTTGACTTGTCCATCTTTTGATGTTACTCGTCCATGTTAGTCTTAGTCAGTCTCTACCTCTTTTACCTTGTATTTTACCCTCCAAGATTACTTTTAGTAGGCTGTTGTGTCTTTTAACATGCTTTAAAAATTTCATTTGTCTCGTTCTAATTGTGTTCAGAAATTTAGTTAGATGACCCTTTAATTAAAAAAAAATCAATTTACTGGCCCTAGCTCAAAATAGGTTTTCACACCCCTGCTATGATGCAATGTTGAAATGATTTTAACAGGCAGAGCATTTTTGAAGAACTGAGACACTTTTGTGTTAACTTCAACTCGAAGCACTTTTATGCTTTTTTGTAGCGATGCGTTCTACAATAGACGTTTTATCGCCGCTCCAGAAACTAAATGTTGTTTGATAGAAAGAACAAAAGGCAAAAGATTCATTTACACCTCGACGGAGAAAAGGAAACGCCTTGAAAATGAAATCACTTGCTGAACACATTTACTTTCTTCGATACTTTGAAATTCTAAAAAAAAATTCTTCAAACTGCTCAAACTTAGAGAAAAAGACAGCTGTTTTGTTTCGAAAGAGGACAATTGCTGCTGGTAGACCTAGAGACAATAAAAAAGATGAATAGCGGTGTGTAATAAAAAAAAGGCGAATTTTATAATCATGGAGGGATTTTTACCATCATCATCATCAAGTACCGGACCTGCTGGCGTAAGTGATCATGTCTCTCAACAACTTTCGATCACGACAGTTATTTATCATTTCTGTTGTTGACCTTCTGCCAAGCCATTTTCTTAAGCTGTATGGTATCTTTACTCGTTGTTTCCCTCTATCTCATCGTTCCTCAATTTTCCCAGTTGTTACCATAAAACCAAACTAATAATGAACACGGAGAATCAGGGGATATTCTTGTGACATCGGGAAATTTCCAGGGACACAATGTTTCTGGGGAAAAGAATCCAAATTTGGGGAAATAACAATTCCTAAACACATAAATCGTTTCTATATCGTATGAACTTAGTCACAAAGGGCAGAGTGTGAAAAATATCGTGAGTTGTGGGCACACTTCCTGTAATTAGCGTCTCCACTTGAGACTCTTACTAGGCGACAATTGGTGTATCAACACTTAAGGAGTTTTAAAGTTTTTTGCGGGTCATCACCATTGCACTCCGAACATGTCCATGTGCTCAGATCCCCTCCTCAGCAAGTCTCGCAGTGTCCAGCGACTGACGACTCCAGTTCTGTATTGATTGATTAATCTTCTTACACGCCCATTAAGTTTCTCTTTTCTGGCTGTGTCCATCTTAACTCCCATCTCTTTCATCCGAAGGAGTGACTCATGGTTATCGAAGTCCTGTGTCTTTCCAACTTCCCGGAAGGGCATTGATGATATCCGCCCGATCCATTGGTTGACCGTCCTCAACAATAGCGCAGCTAGCCAACCTGTCTGCTCTTTCATTTCCCCGAACCCCCGCTTGTCCAAGGACGTAGACAAAGCTGACTTTACGTATTTGTTTTACTTATGCAATGACTCAACCCATTGCATGCGTACAGATCCCTCCTCCATTTTTCTTACTATTGACCTTTCGAGCCGTAACCGGCCCATAGGGCGTAGACCAAGACACACCTTCTCCTATTTGAATTTTTTGTTCTAGCAGTTTTCTTTTAAAGATATTTTATCAAATCTCGCCATCTGTCTCTGTTCTGTGCAAGCAGTTCTATCTCATTGAGGGATCCGATTCCTTTTGCTCTTGCCTCTCTCATCAATGTTCTTCTCAGTGTCTCCCTGGGTCTTCCTCTTTTTCTCTTACCTATTGTTTCCCATATGAGGGCTTGCTTTGCTATTCGGTTATTATCTCTTCTCATCACATGTCCAATATATGACCATCGTCTTTTCTTTATTACTGAAGATATTAGTGCTTGATTGGCGATTTCTCTAATTTCCTTGTTTGTTTTGAATTCGTTCCACGCTATACAAGTATTTTTCTTAGACATTTATTTTCGAATGCGTTCAACTTTGTTTCTATATCTCTTGTTGGTTTCCAGCTTTCACACACATACGTAAGTGTTGATAGTACATTTGATTTGAATAGCCTAAGTTTTGTGTTTGTGCTGATGAGTTTTGATTTCCACAACTTCTCAAGGCTTCTGAAAGACATTGCTGCTTTAGCCATTCTGATTCTAATTTCTTTACTTGTATCCCCTTCTCGATCAATGTGACTTCCAAGATAGATAAAGTGATTGATCTCTTCTACTGGTTTGTTTTCCATGTATATTTTGTCACCTGTTGGAATTAAACTTTTCATGACTTTAGTCTTTTCATGATTGATCTCAAGCCCAATTTTGCAGGCTATTGATGATAGTTCATTTGTGTTTTCCTGCATCGTTTTTATCTGACTGCTGATGAGAACTATGTCATCAGCAAAGTCGAGGTCCTCCAAATGGTCTCCTTGTATCCATTCGATGCCTTCATTAACAGTGCAGCATTTCTTCATTATGAAGTCCATAACAATTCCAAATAACAAGGGCGATAAAATACATCCTTGTTTAACCCCAGTTTCTATTGGGAAACATTCGCCCAGTCCTTCCTCTGTTCCAACTGCACATGTGTAACCATCATACATGTCTTTGATAATATTTATGATTTTTGATGGTAAGCCATATTACTTCAGAATTTTCCACAAATAATCTCAATGAATACTATCAAATGCTTTTTTGAAGTCGATGAAGTTAAGTACAAAAGGTTTTTGCTTTTCAATGTGTTCCTCCAATATAAGTCGTAAAGTGAAAATGTGGTCAAGGCAGCTTCTCCCTTTTCTAAACCCAGCCTGTTCTTCACGCATTACTGTATCTATTGGATCCTTTATTCTATTTAGGATGATTTTGCAGAATAACTTTGAGGCAACTGACAAAAGTGTCACGCCTCTCCAGTTGTTACAATCTCTAAGATTGCCCTTTTTTGTGATCTTAACAATGATTCCTTTTTTCAATTTATGAGGTGTCTTCTCTGTTTTCCAAATGATAACAAAATTGTCTTATGCAGAAGAATGATTTTTCTTACTAGGCTCATTAAATTACTTAGTATGCAGTCGTGAGTGTAGTCCTGCGACCCTAACCAGATGAATGCCATGGTCACTGATATGACCTTCATCGGCATACTACTTGTAGTCATAACGTATGCACCACTGTCTTCCTTGACTATTCTGCCTGCCGAGCGTACTGTAAATGTCAATGTACTCATTTTGTGTCGTATTATAGATCCGTCTGTATAGATGCTTGCATTTTTTTCATTGGTGTTATCCCAGATGAGACCGTTGATCTCCGCATTGACCACGACTGATCTCTGTTCCCTACATTTTTTATCTAGTGTGACAATACACCAGAATGTTCCCTTGAATGACGTAGGCACCGGTATCCACTCTTCGCCAACGTTGATATTGGTAAGCCCACATTTTGATGACATCTTCTGCTCGGCCCACCCATGATTTGCATCTTCATAGCATGACACCTTTCCCTGTGTAGAGCTCGCGGCGCAATGGATGCTCTTTATCTGCACTTATCTTCAGGTATACTCGTATCCTCCAGATCTTGATCCTGTCATCCATTGTTGGAAAGTCAAAATGATACCTCATTGCTACACATGGAGTGTCCCTCGTAAACCACAAGATAATGCGATAAGTTTCATTCTGTATTTGCTCCAGTCTGTCAATTTGCATCGTCCTGACAGTAACATTGCTAGGGCATACTCGATTGGTGCGAGAACTAGCCCCTGGAACAGAAAGGTAAGTAGCCTCTGCTCGATGTTGGCAGCTGCCATGACCTTCAAGAAGACTAATTATTTGCTGGATTTTTTTATCACATGGTCGACGTGTTCCTGAAAACACAGGCTGCGATAAACGTAACCTCGAGGAACGTCGTGCGCATGTTCCTGGTCACCTAATCAGCTCTCTTTCGTAACACCGGTGTTTCTGTGTTAACTATATGGTTGTTAACGGATAACCATGCAACTAATGCTTTGTTAGGATTAACCAAGGCACCTGATACTCCACACGAGGGTGAGATGTAATCGATCTCGTTTTGCAGTGTTGAGATGACATCCCATCTGTCTCTTCCCTGTCGATATATCAGAATATCATCAGCAAAAGTCATACTTCTTCCCCTCCCATCCAGCTCTTGTTCCGTGATCGTTATTGTGAGCACGTTAAATAGAACTGTTGACATTGGCGAGCCTTAGGGCAGCCCTAGACAAATGGATTTTATTATTTTAAATACATGTTTGTTCCTGCTGAAGGCCTATTGAGCCCAACATCATTTTGATTTGTGTTATCAATTTGACTTGTTACATAAAGCTTTAAACACAGTTTTTTTTCTTTTTTTTTCCCCATTTTAAAAAAAACTTCTCCTGGACAAATGGATGTTGGCTCAGATCAACTTCCACATCTAGTATCACCATCTCTGAAAAAGTGTTGCAGCGATCCATCTAATTAGGAAGAAGAATGAATGGAACACCGCCACTTTTAGGAGCATATACATGAGGTATTCAAATGGTACTCTCTTATATGCATCCTCCAGATCTATAGCAGCAACACATATCTCCTATCCTTTGTGGAAGCCTTTGAAGACGTCATAAGCGAAGACTGTCGCATTGAGCTATGTCTCTGTTATATCTATAACCTCCGAGTATGGATGTTCAAGGTAACAAGTCCATCTGGACAGGGAGCAGTGTTATGTGACCTGTTAAGTGTTGTGAGAATGGTATCAGTTATGATTGTGAGATCTTTTCCAAGCACTACATTCTCACACAATTCTGAGTGTGACCCTCGTATCCTCATTTTGGCAGCCTCATTTCTTTGGTCAGTGTGCTCAATGTAGCGTAGAAGCAGGGCCTCCCGTTTGCTCTCATTAAATTTGTGCCATATGTGGACTGTTCTCTGGAAGTCTTTTATGCCTCTCTGTCGTGTTGTGCCCTCCATGCTCTGATAAAGGTGCCAGAATGTGCCATTTCATTTTCTTAGCACATTCTATAGCATAAATTCTCAGTGCAAAATAAAGACTTAATTGCAAAAAGCACAGAGGTAATGGTAACAACAAAGAAAAAAAACATCACCTCAGTGCAAAATAAAGACAAGTGGAACAATATTAAAACAGGTAAATGAATTTAAATATATGGGAACTGTTAACCTCAGACGGAAGATGTAAAAAAGAGGTGACATGCAGATTGGCTCAGGCAGAAGCAGCTTTCCAAAAAATGAGGAAGATATTATGCAATCCATTTTTGACAATAGAAACAAGAAAAAGAGTTCTTAAATGTTACGTAGAGCCAGTCTTAACATATGAATGCGAATCATTGACAATAGGACAACAGACAATAAAATCACTGGAGTCTGTAGAAATGTGGTTTTACAGAAGAATGTTTAGAGTACCATGGACAGCTAAGAAGAGTAATGAAGATGTTCTGAGAGAGGTCAAAGCAAAAAGAGAGCTAATTTCCAATATTAGGAAGAAACAATCATCATTTTTTGGCCATGTAATGAGAAGAGAACAACTGGAATATATTGTAACAACTAGAAAAATTGAGGGACGAAGGGATAGAAGAAAGCAAAGAGAAAAAATAACAGACAGCTTAAGAGAATGGATTGGCAGAAGGTCAGCAACAGAAATGATAAATAGCGAGATCGAAAGTTGTGGAGAGACATGATCACCTACGCCAGTAGGCCTGGTACTTGATGATGATGATGATAGTATAAATTATCCCACTTGGCATCCTTAGCCCGCTTAGCACATGGTTTAATTAAAGTGCATCATTTTTTTCGACCTCTTCTTTCAGACACTTCAAGAGCTTAAAATGTGTTCTTTCATTCTTTCTGGCTTTCTGCCATGTCCTGGCCGTTTGTCTCTTGTTCCGCCAAGCTTCGTCGACTTCTACGTTCCACCAGAACGGGTCCATCTATATTGCTTCCCGCGACGGGCTCCCTGTTTTCTATGTCTGATTTTGCCAATGACGTTCTG
Organism: Megaustenia siamemsis; assembly: GCA_032433765.1. Lineage (NCBI taxonomy): Eukaryota > Metazoa > Mollusca > Gastropoda > Stylommatophora > Ariophantidae > Megaustenia > Megaustenia siamemsis. The sequence continues at coordinate 61,369,417 of JAVIAB010000139.1, forward strand.
GTCTGTGTTCTCATAGTGGAAAGTGTGTGGCTCACTTTTCGGGCTTCTATTTCTGCCTTTCTCATTTAGTATGACACATGGATAGTGATCACTTCCGTGTAATCACAGTACACTCCACATGCAAACCGGTGCGAAGGTAGAAGACACTAGTGCCAGATCTAATTTCAGTGTTCCCAGTTCGAGTGGCAATTCTGGTTGCCCTTCGAGCCGGTTCACGGTTCCATTGAAGCACACTAAATCGGCACACACCAGTGCGTTCTCTAGGTCTTCTCCCTACTTGGTGGTTATGACGTTATCCCACTGGTTGCCTCTAATTAAAGTTTGGTTAAATAATTGTAAAATATGAACACAGCTCTTTTGTTCTGGTCCTGATGCACAGTAATTTATACTCAATCAGCATTTGTAGCTGCCACATTAGTGATACTCTAAAGGTCGTAGTAAAGTTAGAGTTGTGCTACATTTTTTTTATCTGGAATATACGTTTGTGGCAATCAGTGTCGTGGTTTTCTTTGGGCATCTTGCAGATTTTCGGCGCATTAACGAGCTACACTTATCCATCATGGATAAAACGGACGAGAGAGGGAGAGCAATGAAGAAAGAAGGAAAGAAATAAGGAAAGAGAGAGAAAAAAGAAAGAAAGAAAGAAACAGACAAACAAATAAAGGAATAAACTAAGGTGACCATTCGTCCCGGATTGTCCGGAACAGTCCCAGAATTTGACATTTTTTGAATCTTTGTCCCGGATTAGCTGCCGTACCGGTTTTGTCCCGATTTTGGCATATTTTTTAGCTTTTGTCCCGGATTTGATAAAAAATAATTTGGGACACAAACGTTTACCAATTTTGCCATTTTGGCATACGGCGTACATTTCTTCAATTAAAAAAAATATTATTCCGTTGCTGTGTAGACAATTTTGTTTAATATCAAAACAGTAGAATGCGCTCCTAGTTTTAAATCTCGTATAAATTCGTTGTGTTACTAACTTTCACTTTCACTTTCGCAAAAAATGGCACCGAAGCGTAATTGTAGTTTTAATCAAGATTTACAAAAGGAATACCCTTTTATAAAAAAGTCTACATCGTCATCAGACTTCACTGTAAGATGTAATATATGTTCATCCGGGTTTACTATTAACCATAGTGGACGTGGTGATATTAAGAGCCACATAAATAGTGATAAACATAAGAGAGCCGTCGCTACTGCTACATCAAGCTCGTCGTTGACAAATTTTTTTCGAGCTGAACAGGTTGGTGACAAAGAAGAACAGTTAGCTGCTACAAAAGGTGCCTTTGCATATCATACAGTGATGCACAATCACACGTTTAGATCTATGGACTGCACATCAAAATTGCTTCAGGTAACTTTAGAACCAAAATGTGCTTGTGCACGTACGAAAACAGAAGCTATTATTCGGAATGTGTTCACACCCCATGCTCTAAACGAGTTGAGATGTGACCTAGAAAACGTAACATTTATCTCCATACTGACAGATGCCTCCAACCACAAAGAAATCAAGATTTTTCCTTTGCTTGTCAGATACTTTGATCGCAATAAGGGACTGAAAGTTAAAATATTAGAGTTGAAGTCATTGCCGGGTGAAACATCTGATATAGTAAGTAGTTTTCTTATTGACTGTCTAACTGAAAATGGTTTAGAACTGAAAGTAGTTGGATTATGTGCGGGCAACACAAATTCTAATTTTGGGGGCGCTGAAAGAAAAGGACAGAACAATGTTTTCACAAAACTGAAAGAAAACCTTGGACATAGTTTGATAGGTGTTGGGTGTGCTTGCCATATTTTCCACAACACTGTTCGAGCAGCTGCAGACGTATTGCCTGTTGATGTTGAAATGACTATTGCAAAAATGTATCTGTACTTCAAATCATACACAGTTAGAGTTGAAAGTCTCAAGGAGTTTTGTCAGTTTGTCGACACAGACTTCCAGATGATTTTAGGTTATGCACAAACTAGGTGGCTCTTGCCTGCTGTTGAAAGGGTTCTTTACATGTTCCTGCCTCTAAAATCATATTTTCAATCTCAAGACAGATGCCCAGTTTTTATACAGGAATTCTTTGAAAACCCACTGTCTGAGGCATGGCTTATTTTGGTTCACAGTCAGGCATCCTCTTTCCACGAAGCAGTGCAGAAAGTAGAGGGACAGATGGTCACTGTATTTGAAGTCATTGACAACATCAATAGGTTGAAAGCTATCTTGGAGTCCAAGCTGGAAGACGGCTTCTTGCCATCAAGAGTTCAGATAATCCTTAAAAAGCTGGAAAAGGAAGGATTTCCACGTGATGATGTGAAAAAGTTTAACGCCAGTGTTTCTTCATTTTATGAAACAGCTTTAAGTTATTTGAAGAAATGGGCTGCAAATAATTTTCAAAACCTAGAGTCTTACAGCTGGGTAATGCTGAACAGAACACCAAATTGGGAAGATATTGAGAAGTCTTCATCATTAGTGAGTCAAACAGTGTCTTCAGTCGACTTTCCAGAAAATGAAATGTATGACGAATATGTCTACATGAAACAGTTCGTTACTTCACAAAAAATTAGTGAGTGGAGTCTTAATAAAACATTACCAGGGCAGCGTTGGGTTGAACTAGCTTCCCACTTCAGAAACAATCATGTGCCCGTTTCACATATTCTGAAGTTGGCAGAGTTCTTTTTGTGTCTACCTGGAACAAATGCTGTAACAGAACGAGTGTTTTCTCTGATGAACAGTTTGTGGACAAATGATAAAACACAACTAGGTGTTGAAACTTTAAAAGCCATGTTGATCACCAAAGTGAACTATGAGGGAACATGTGTCGAATTTTATAAGATGCTGCATACAAAGAAGGACATTTTACAGAAAATTCACTCATCTGAAAAGTACAGCATCTCTGTTTCACCTTCAATTTAAGTGAGTATCACTGTTTTTTTTTAATCTCCTGATTATCCTGATAGCGTATTGTAGGTCTATATTATTAGATGTTTTAAAATGTATGTATTATTCACTTGAAAATGACAGCAAGAAGAAATGTAATTTTATTGATGGAAAATTGAAGTAAAATTATTCCGTCCCGGAATGGGATTTCAAAAATATGGTCACCTTAAATAAACAAACAAACAAAACAAAATGAAAGTTAGCATCATGTAAAAAATTTTTACCAAATTAGTCATGGAGTAAAAGAGACGGCGCGTTTTATGTGTGAACCTCAATTTGTAATGTAAATATTGTTTTCTTGCACAATTTATATGTTTCCGTTTGAAAATAAAAACAGTAACAAAAATACATTAACCTTCTCGCGACGTAAGATAGCCTACATAGTGAAAAAGAGAAGTTCAATTAAGGTTCAAACTATTGGATTCTTTGTTATTCAAAGTAGGTCCATTTTTCGCTGTTTTATAATAAAGGGAAATTTAAAGTAAATTTTAAAGACACCGTCGTCACGTGTTTGGTAAACTTATGTTAGTTGGTATTGTCCTAACGGTTATTAGAATGTGTGATCTGAAAATTAATATCTAAATTTCTTCTTTTCTTTCCTTCCTCATTTGCCTTTCAGCGTCGAGGGGAGATATAATTTGCGGTCTTTTGCTCTTCTGTTCGTCTCTGCTGCTATTATGTTTCCTAGTGCTTCTAGTATTCCGTCGATCTATCTTTTTCGTGGTCGACGCTAGGGTCTGGTTTTCTGGCAACGTTTATTGAGGGCTCATTGTGTTGTGTTTTGATCTTTCTGCCGTGTCACGTGGTCAAACCATTTTAACTGTCGTTTCTTTATATATTCTATGGCGAGGGCTATTCCTAGCTTTTTCCTCAGTTCTTCATTTCTGATCTTATCTTTCAGACTGTTTCCTGTCATTCGTCTGACATATTTATTCTCAGCAGAGGTTATTTTTCTTATTGTTCTTTTATCTAGGGTATAGGACTGGCATTGGTAGCACAACGTTTGGATGAACGATTGTATTGTAGAGTGCCCGTTTTGCCTGTAGAGTTATTTCCTTGTTGGACAATAGTGGTGATAACAGTCCAATGATTTGACAAGCTTTGATGCATCTTGATTCTATCTCTGCTGTTTGTGAATTATCGTTTGTCACTAAACTTCCTAGGTATTTGAATTCCTCTACCTTTTTAGTTTCCTGCCTTCTATAGTCATGTTGATGTTCTGTTTATTTTTGGCGACATTCATGACTTCTGTTTTGCTGATGTTGATTTTCATGTTGTATTTTGTGCCTGAGCTGTTGAGTCTGTTTAAGTGTTCTTGTAGGTCTTCCATCTTTTCATGTATTAGTGCCTGATCGTCTGCAAATAAAAGCTCGTTGATCTCCTCTGTCTCTGATGGGTTGGCTAGCTTGCATATATTGTCCATGTATGTAATAAACAGTAGGGGGATTGTACGCACCCATGTCTTACACCTGACTTCCGTTTTCAAGATGGCGGAACTAAGTCACATTCTCTCTATCGCTGCAGAAATTGCTTTGGAACCTTATCAATTTCGGGTTTCCGTTACAATTTTCTGCATTCCAGTCGAAATGATGTTCTACTTGTCATATCTGCGCCATTGAATTGGCGTTGCATGCACGGCAATACTTCGTTTTGACAAATCAAGTGTTGTGAATGCGCCTTCCACCATCTAATGTTGATCTGCGTTTTACGTCACACTGAGTGCTGTTCAATGACCGGTTGATGGAGATGCTTGCCGCAAGTTATTTACAATTTCCAACGCATTAATGTGGTGGGCTCCGTCAAATCAGCCAAAGTTTTATCTCTTTGGGAAGTTCGCACCATGCTTCGTTCTTTGTAGACTGCATTCACTAGAGTAATCATGAATACATGGGCGCAGCCATATTGTGCGTGCTACGTCATCATATTGGTTCATCGTGTGCCCCAAGACCGACCATGCGCTAATCTTGCGATCTGTTGTTTGGTGTGCAACCGGGATAATCTGACGACGAACTGTGTTTTGTATGTTCGTAGTTGGAGTCAAACACGATGTCCTAACATCATCAAGCGTCATACATTTAAATACTATGACGATCATCATTTTCAGGAGGACGTGATCTTCCGGGCAATGAGGTGGATAGGCGGCAGGAACCAGTGAAGGCTATGTCTGAAAAGTGTTCCTTGTTGCAGTTTCCTCATATTCCAAGTCCGGCTTGTTGCAGGAACTACTGAGTTAGGTGCTCTGTGCACACCGTGAGCTATGTGTTTCATCCGTTTTGATCATGTTCCGATATTCCAATTGCTTACGATGAATGCTGATATCGTATGACAGGGAACAGTTGGCTGTGTTAACTTCAGTGCGGTTTCGCCTTATGTCTTTTGGCGTCTGCTGAGACTGCTATGATGGGGACTACAGCTACCTTTCTTTGTTTGGGAGATGAGTTAGTAATTCGGATGATTCGACTGGCACGGGCGGTTGAGCAATTATGGATTTTAATTCGTTTGCAGTGATACCGGGGCCTTCCATAACCATAAACCATAAACCATAAACACCTGATCTAACTTCAAAGTGGTCCGAGTAGCCTGCTGCTGTTCTGACTGTGCAGCTGCTGTTGATGTAGAGACTTTTAATCTAAATGCTTTAAGCAAATCCTTGGGGTAAACTTTCATTCATTGTTGCTCTTGCAAAATAAAGGACATATCATTAGTTAAAATAAGATATATGTTAATTAAGAGGTAAAGGTAAAGTACGAGATTTGAATCAGCGTCTTAGTACGCGAGTTTTCACCTATACATGCTCGGCCGCTTATCCAAAACCGTTCGGAGACTTCTGGACAGTGTTGCTTCAAACATCATTGTTAATTAAAAGACAACGTTTAATATGTTATTTTCATATTCGTAAATTTAATAACAATAATCTTAGATAATAAAAAGTCCGTTACGATTTAAATGAAGTCCGAACTGTTCGCTGTTCCGATATTATAGAAAAAAATATAATAGGCAGCAAGAAACACCTTTTCTATGGCGAATATACATGTAGTAGCAAAAATGTAACTGAGACCTAGCAGTTATTTCTTGTGGATGTAGTAGAAGAAATATATTTTTGAGATTTAACAGTCATCTGTTTGGGACATAAACGCAAAAGTAAGGATATAGTATTATAAATGCATTTGGAATTTAGTTACTTATTAGCAGAAATGTAGGGATATAGTAGTAGAAATGTAATTGGAATTTAGCAGTCATTTTTGTTATACATAGTAGAAAAAATGTAAGGATATAGCAGCAGGAATGTAAGATAAGCTTTAAACGTGTTTGTTGGTGATAAAGTAGAAAAATGTAATTGGGATACTTTGTTAAGGATATTGCAATAAAAATGTAAGAATATAGTGGCAGGAATGTAAATAAGATTTGGAAATCATTTGTTGTGGATATAGTAGCAGAAATGTAATTGTGATTTAGCAGTCATTTATGGGGATATTGTAGAGAGAAGAGCGGATGGTTGAATAAATAATTTGTTTGCTCCAAACCAGGAAAACATGGGTTGGAATCCCAGTACGGTGAAACGCTTTTTTTTTATTTGTAACAATGAGTCACACAACATATAGAGATATCAGAATGTGATCGGTGTATCAGTTATGGCTCACGGAGCTAAACTCTTGTGGAGTCATTAAAAAACTGTTCATTTTATAGAAAAGCTGGGTAGGAAGGTTTCCCAAAAAGCTGGGTAGGAAAGTCCAACCGTCAATTTTTAGAAGCCATTCTCCAAATTGTCTACCTATATAAGCGCCAAGTGAAATTCTTCTCCAGAACACAAACCTCTGTATCAGAAATGTGCAGGACTTGGACATGATTCTTAGCTAATCGATAGGCCAGCGTAAGTAGTAGGTGTGGCTGTGAACCCCACCTAAAAGTGCACGTGCATGCACCGAAAGACAATAGATTTGGCACCAAATCCGTGCAAAAAAAAAAAAAAAATTTTGAATTCGCTATTTTTTCGACATTGACTATTTTTTTGGGGGGGGGGGTAATTTTTTTTTGGTTCGTCAGTTTGTCGAAACGGTCTACTGTGTCTGAGAGATTAACGAAGGTAAATTCAAAAGATCGTGTGGTATTCGGCCTATCGTGTGGGTGCCGTGATCGCCTCTCGCGGTGTGGCGTGACGGTGATCGGCGCGTCGCTCGTGGTGTGATATTTGTGAAAGAGTATTTTAAAAGAGTATATTTGAGAAAGTAAAAATTCAGAATTATTTTAAAAATATGTATTTGTGAAAAAAAACTCAGAATTATTAAAAAATGTCGCGGATCTCGCACTACATTTTTTTAGTGATCATGTACCACCCTCAACACCATCATCAACCCTTCATGTCCTATCATCATCATCATGTGCCACCCTCAACAACATCATCAACCCTTCATGTCCTATCATCATCATGTGCCACCCTCAACAACATCATCAACCCTTCATGTCCTATCATCACCAACATACCACACAAACTATCAAACCGATTATTATTCGGAGGCGGTCAGCATGTGAGGTGGAGGGGGGTATTAGGCGACAGGAGGCGACATGTAAAAAAAAATGCTGACAAGCAATGACGTTGAAGGGGTATTGTTAGGAAAAGGATTAGGTAAATACGACTAGCTCGCGGGCGGGAACGGGTTGGTCGGCACAGGTGTGTTATTGTAGTATCGCTAACATCATGTGCCAGGATAGCGGTTCTTGGGGAAAGATTATTGGTCGTGTGTGTTATCGCTACCAACATCATCATCATGTGTCGTGTAGTAAGGTGTGCTAATATTAAATAGTGACGCTCGCTCTTTCTCATTCAATGTAAAGCAAAACGAAATTCTATATTTCAGAACTTTATTAATACAACAACTTTAAAAACTATTACTGTCTGGTTGCTGATAATTTTAACCGTCTGGGTTTCCTACACAACCGCCCTCCATTTTTACAAAACCTTGATCAAAGCTGGAATAGGTAATCGGTGACTCTGCTGAAACATCCTGGGCATCCATATTGGCTGCCGGATCTGTCGTCTGATTAACAAGAGTGAGGTCCCCTTGGTTAACAAAAAGGGGCGTGTAGTTGATCTGGTTAACAACAGGCGGCGTGTTGTTGAGGGTGGCACATGATGATGATAGGACATGAAGGCAGAGGGGGTAGTTCCGTTGTCTAAAGATGGCGTTAAGGCAGTCTCGACCGAAAATCTCTCTCTCTCTCTCTCTCACATTCATGGTAAAGCAAAACAAAATTCGTTCTATATTTCTCACAGCTTTATTATTAATACAACAAATATACGACACATATTTGAAAATATATTACTGTCCGGTTGTTGAATGTGGGCATCCGCGGGCCCCTCGAAGCCGAAGTATCCACGGGGCGAGCAAACGATACATGATACGGTCGTTTATGTGCTGTCTCGATGAAAAAGGCATGAGAATTCTGTTAAGTTTCGCGCCACGCCACTTAAGAAGTATATAATAAACACAATATAGACCGCACTTGTTGCTAAACAAATCTTGCAACACCCGCGGGTTGTCGACGAATGGAACGTGTGAGTTTTGCTCTATAAAGTTTAAAATATCCACGTGTCTGGGAGGCAAGCCGTAGGAATCGAAATACTCACATTCACCGAGTCCGTTGTAAAATAGGGCCACCCAATGCTCACCGGGTTCGTGGGCAGGGTCGGTGTTTATGACAAAGGCCGCGGTCGCCGTTGGGTTTATGCTTGGCGGTAAGTGGTTTCGTGGAATGACACTAACAAGGGAACAACGTCGAACGAAAATATCCGACATCAAAAGGTTGTAAATCTCCCTCGTGTTCATATTCTTCTACTTTCTCTCTCAAACGGCGAAGTCTGTTAAAATCTGCTCCAACTCGGCGTAGACGATAACTTGTAGGGGAGTAGTGGTGGGAGCGGCAAACTTGAGTTCTATCGACAAGGGTCCGCTTGTGGCTAGCTCAAAATGGTAGCCGTCCAGTAGGCTGGACGAGAGGTCAAAACCAAATAGACAGTATCCGTCCTTGAATTCTCTATAAACAACGTTATTTCAAGCGTCTTTACCAATCAGACCCATGGCCAGATTTGTGCCGAAGAAAGCTCTCGCGTATTGATTTCGTTCAAAGTCCATAGTTAGAGGCTTTCCCGAGATACATTTCCCGTCGACCGTCAGGTTCATATAAATCAGACCAAAGTGTTGAAAATTGAACGGGTTAGCTGTGTAAACACCATTAAAAGCATTGGCCGTAATCAGACCTATCACTATACGGGTCGGTGTTTGAGACAAAAATAAATTGTCTTGACTGTGGGAGAACATCCCGCTAGCGATGAAAAATGTCTTGATGGTAACCCTCTTGATCGGGTACCGCGCATTCCCGCTTAAGAGAGCCTTTTCGTGGGCCAGAGAAATCGCGGGGTTTAGCTTAGCTTTCCTGACCACGAGCGCGGCGTAGGTGATAACACTCTTATAACCCACAGAGCTATCGTGAGCCGCGAGGCTGAACACATCCTTCGAGGGCGTGAGTTTTATCTTTACGTCGATTCTGTTTAACATGTAACGATCCTGCACAAAGACATCAGAGTGCAAACGACCCATCATTTCAACCTCTTTACTACTCGAAGTCAAATCGCGCCGTGTTTTAAAACCCTAATTTTCTTTCAAATCGTCATGGTGGCCAGCTGTGTCTTTGTAGAACAGAGCGGCCGTCAAGTATCCCGTTTTCGCATCCTCCCCGTAATTTAGCGTGGCCTCAAACACTGCTCTAAAAGGATAGGTATTCTCCGACGGTGTAACCAACGTGTCGTTTAGCGATACGTCGACTTGTGAAAATAGACTGTGAAGATAATTGTTGACCGGTCCTACCTCAGCATCGGGTGGTACACTATCACCATTCGGGAGGGTGATCTTGACCCGCAGATGTAAAAACGTGTTGAAAAGATCTAGATACTCCTCGCTGTTTCCAGAAATGAAAAACTCTATCGGTGCGCTATGCGACAAAGCTGCGATCGGACGAATTTCAATAAACTGGCCAGAGTCTAGAGATGTCTGCGTTGGTGGAACGCTAAATAAATCCAAACCAGAGTGAAGACATTCGCACGATTTGGGGTGAATGAGGGACATTATTAGTCGAAAATATCCTTTGCCACCCTCGTCTTCGTCTTCTTCCCGCTGTTGTGCACCGAATGAAGGGGGAACCGTCCAAATGTCGGTTTTATCCTCTTCGTAACGGGTTCTCCTGGTGGAGGTAACTTCATAACTCGCTTTCTGCTTTGACGTAAACCACTTCCTGATTGGTTGATATCACGCAGGTGGTCTACGGCCCCGTGTAAGCAACCGCTGACCGGCCTCCTTAGCTCGTTCTTTGAAAGCTTCACCGACATTTTTCCCGGCTAATGCGTCCTGTGCGACCTGCAGACCGGTCCCCAAACCTTCTCTGAGCAAGACCTTACCGCCGATTTTTAACCAGGGTTATTGGTTATTGGTTATGGAAGGCCTCGGCATCACAGCAAACGAATTAAAATCCATAATTGCTCAACCGCCCGTGCCAGTGGAATCATCCGAGTTACCAACTCATCTCCCAAACAAAGAAAGGTAACTGTAGTTCTCATCGTAGCAGTCTCAGCACACGCCAAAAGACATAAGGCGAAACCGCGCAGAAAATGAACACAGCCAACTGTTCCCCGTCATACGATATCATCATTCATCGTAAACAAGCGGGATATCGAAGCAGGATCAAAACGGATGAGACACACAGCTCACGGTGTGCACAGAGCACTTAACTCAGTAGCTCCTGCAACAAGCCGGACTTGGAATATGAGGAAACTGCAAGAAGGAACACTTTTCAGACATAGCCTTCAATGGTTCCTGCCGCCTATCCACCATATACCATGGGAGTTCACGTCCTCCCGAAAATGATGATCGTCATAGCACTTGATGATGTTAGGCCGTCATTGATGACTCCAATTCCAAACATATAGACACACAGTGGTGGTAATTTGTCATTTCCAATCCAACAGAAGCCACATGACCTGTAGTTAGTAAAACCACAGAGAGAATATGATTTTGTGACCTTCACTGATTCACTCTTAGATGTGAATGTGTAGTTTACACAAGAGGAGAAGTTTTCAACTACAGTGATTCCATTTAAGGCAATTCTGGGATAGCAAGGCAAGTCTCCTTTATAGCAGCAGAACTTGATGTTCTCCGCTCCCTTCTATTCTGATGTCTCATTAACTTGGGCATCATTCAAGAACAATGTCAGATTAACATTCCATAGATATGGCTCTGCTGATGAAGTGCTTGGTGCAACAGTTGTATCAATCATACTGGGGGCTCCTGGTCTGTGGTCATTAATATCACAGACGGCACATGGTGTTGTTATATTCAGTATTTCTTTCTGGGGTGTAAATATGTGGCACACACATGGAGAGTGGTTTGTGGTCACAGTAATCCCATTAAAGGCAATTCTAGGGTAGCATGGCATAGCTGTTTCAGAACAGCACAATCCTGTGATGTTTTCTGTGTTCGCTATAAAGCTGCTGCTGCTACACAATCCTGACCAATTATAGGTGTGGACATTATTCACTTGCAATGACAAAACTGTTTTGTTTACATCATAAACCTCTGGAAGCGAATCATTTATGGGACTAATAGTACAACTTATTCTTCCATCGGGGATATCTGCATTGAGTCCCCAGAAAAAGGTCTTTGGTTAAAAATCACATATGCGTTTGAGTTAAACACACAATGAGCCCACTTCATAAATTCAAAATGATTCTTGCCAATGCCATCCGTTTGCACAAGTTAGGTCCTTAGCTACCAACGTCAAAAATGTCTGAAACGAAGCCATCCAATTAACGGCTTTATCTACAGCGAAGGTTAACGAACTGTGAACAAACATTTATGTTCAAACCCTTGAAAACATTTTCAAAAATCTGCCAACTCGCAGCAATAACATTTATCGTGTTGTTCAATGTAAACATTGCTTGGTCCATAGCTCGAATATAAATAAGCTGCCATTTTGGTGCGTCCCATGACGTCATTCTTTCTATTGGTATGTTATCTTAACCAGGGTAAAATAGCCCTCCCGATTCCACCGAAGAAACCACCGATTCCTCGACCGCTCTGACTTCGACCTCCTATAAACACGGGCATCCCATCGCCCGCCTGACAACAGTAAAAGTCTTCGTATAACTCAACATCTCTATGAAGGGGAGTGTGTTTCACCATTATACCAACTCGAGATGCTTCTTGACTCGAAAGTGTACCGTTAGCACCGACGTCCCGCTGGTGAATGGAATGGTTTTTCCGTGTTCGTTGGCTAAAAGGATTTCGACGGTATCGAATGAAAATCTACTCAGGGGTAGGTAGTGAGGCTTATCGTAGATCTGAAACACCGAGGTGTGATTTCTATTGAGAACAGGCACGCTCCTGAGGAGAGGCACCATCACATCCCCGACCGGTCTAGGGGAAACGAGATCGCAGTAGACGTAGACATTCTTCGCAACACTTTCCAAGTCCATTACACCCACGCCGAAGATATCGGGAGCCGTGTCTGATATTGAGGTCGTGGGGAAGGCTAACATGTTTTTCAAAGTGTCGCTTATGGTAACACTGACTCCTTTTTCGTAAAGTTTCAAGATGGCTTTATTCACCTCTTTTGCGTAAATGAATCTCATTTTTTTTCCTTTCACTCCCCTGTACCACTCATCCTCCGCTTTTATAATCGACGCGTTCAACGCGCCCAGGCTTCAATGTCAGGTTGAAATAAAATCTAGCGTCGCAAATATCGTCGTTATCGAGAGATTCGTACCGAATCCAGATATCACCCTCTATTACATTGAAACAATTTAGCGGAAACTGTATCTCCACCAGTGCGATCTCATACTGCGTCGAAATGTCAATGGTCTGAGGGAGTTTAACAAAAAAGTGGCCGGGGTTATTATCCTTAAAAAGTTCCACAGATGCATTGCTGGGCAGGGTGACATAAAAACTCATTTTTTTTTACTCGTTTCACCGTCGCCTCTCCAAGTTTGGATTCGGTAGCATGTAACCCAAACAGCTGCTCAGTAGGGCTATAAACAGTTTTCCCTCCTTCGCGTCTGGCTTTTCGGTGGTCAGATTGAACAGCGAGACCGCTACAACTGTATATATAACTACCACTTGACAAATAAAGACAAGTTCTAAGTAGGGGGATAGTTTCCCAAACAACGACCCCCAGCAGCGTGGTTCGCTGTCTCTCCTGACTCCCGAGTTTACGGCTCGCAAATCGGGCTCTCCACCAAAAGTTACCACTTCTTCTTATTCTTCTTCTCGCATCTCTAGTTTTTGTATCTGACAATGTCCTTGGACGGTATCCAACTGTTAAATGAGGAATCGTACCCAAACCATTTGACTAAACTCTCCTTTTCTCCCAAAGGATGTGCGACGCTCGGTTATGATACTCTCGATTCTGTACTCGTGCTTGTTTCCAACTTTTTGAATTTCCGGTGTGTAGAATGACCCCTCTATCTTATCGCCCTTATCGTCTTTCAACACATATGTAACGGGGCTTGTTTCGTTTACTCGACTGATGGAAAACAGTTCCTCCGTCCAAGCCGGGGCATAACCCTTTTTAAAATTGGCTCTGCCCAGGACCAGTCTAACTCGATCACCGGGCTTGTACAGGGGTCTTTCAAATTTAAAGTTGCGTTTGCTATTATACAACGTGTTCCATACCTGTTCTTGATTGTCTGCGTTGACGTCGACCGGTGCCATTTTTATACTTCTGTGATACGAATGGTTATAACTTCGAAGTAGGGCGGGTAGGACTCGGACATAAGACAACTTATTGGATTTCGTGAAATATCGCCACATCCGTTGTTTCAGAGTCCTATTAAAGCGTTCCACCACGGCGGCCTTAATATCTTCGTTCTGCGTAGTGAAAAAGTGAACGTTGTTGTCAGCGAGGAATTTCTTAAATGTTCTGTTCAGAAACTCTGACCCCTTATCGGTTTGAAAACTCGCGGGTTTCCCATCAAGAAATATCTTACCGACGGCTTCCACTAAGGATTTCCCCGTTTTGGTTCGTATCGGTACAAACCACGCGAATTTACTGAAAACGTCCACGCAAGAAACCAAATAGGAATATCCGTCGTTGTGTTTTTTCAAATGTCTCAAATCAATTAGGTCTGCCTGATATTGCTGTTGGGGGCCACTCGTTATAATGGGACGCCTTTCAAATCTGCGACGAATTGGTTTATGAAGGGTATAGGTATCCTGATGACTCAGCCATTGTTTGATCTTTGCGAGTCCCAGTTTGGTGTTACGTTGCAGGGCCGTTGCACCACTATACGCCTCTGGTCGACTAGGGTCAAAGTAACGACGTCTCAATATTTTCTCCACCGTTCCCATTTTGGTGGTGGGATTCCGCTCTTTCTTTTTTTAGGTCTCAGTTTATACGTGGTCACGGGCGGAGTGGTTTCATTACCTACCTTTGGGGTTTCCGCTGGTGGTGGTGGTGTGTTGGTCTGCTCTGGTGATACCTCGATTGATGGTGGTGGGGAAGGTGTTTTTTCTATTGCCGTGTTGTGTTGAATGAGATCGACCGAGCCGAATGAGCGTCGTTTATACTGCTCCAATCTAGTTAAATATTGATGCAGGGCACGTTGGTACACTCTGGTCTTATCGGCGGGTGCTAAATCATCGCGGAATAGGATACGTTGCATTTCATCATCTAAATCTCTCAAGTTGTCACCGATCGCCTCGGGTGGGCTATACGACGTGCTAGTAGTCTGTTTAAGACCCTCGAGGAATCGAGGATCCATCAAAATCATTTTTTTGGCCATTGTTACGCACCTAGTACTACACCGAGAATACTTAATATAGGACGGAGCAAAGCACCTATGAACCCACCGGTTTGTAGAACCTCTCTCCGCCGCTTAAGATTCGGTTTCTTTTTAGTGAGAAGTCTCAACTTGTTCTTGTGTCGACGTAGCTCGCACTTCTGTCGCTGAGTGAGTCTAACATTACCTTTTAATATGTTATGACAACACTCGCACAAAAAGTTAATGAGTTTGGGAGAGGCTGTTTTTAATATGGCTCTTAAACCGGTCGGCGAGGCGGCGCGCATACATTTCAACATTTCACCGTGCCGTCTAAGTGTTTCATCACACATGATTCTCTACTTTGGCACGTAGACGATTTGTCTCTCCCCTGGGAATATTTTTGTTCTCACCTAAGATTATCAGGTGTTCCTGACGAAGATCGACCAGCAAATAACCGTGAGGAGTCGCTGTCGCGTCCTTAAAACTATCTTGGAGGTACCCCACCTGACCTGGGTACATTTGTTTACCCAGATTCATAATTTGACTCCCGTCTCTCGGGTTCTTAAAAAGGACTAAATAGTGCGTATTGAGACTTATGGTTCGATGTTCTTTATTTTTTCCGAATATATTTTGAACAATGTACATCACACTAATATCTCTGTGATGACTACCTTTGGTGAATAATTTGGTTACCCGCTCGTCCGTCTCAGACATCAAGTCATCGATGACGATCAGTCTTCTCTTCTTACCACCTTCCAATTTATAGACGTCTGGTAAACCCTCGATAAATCTCACTGACCCCATAGTCTCGTATATCGATTGCCATTCCCCATAACACCATATAACTTCCTCCGGTACGGAGACAGCTAGCTCATGAAGGTTCTGTATAAACTTTTGCACAAATACCGTTTTCCCACACCCGGTAGGACCGGCTATCAGAGCTGTGAAGGGATGATTCCATCGGGGATCCATCCTCACAAGTGCTACTAACTTTAGTGATTACGCCCCCGACGAAAATAACGAGTGATTTTAGGTCAGCGCGCGAGGTTTCCCCCCTCTTCAACTAACACCTATTTTTATAATCCACAACCTATATAAACACTACAGGGGGGAGGAGTTTCCTAGTCTCAGGCCGCATTACCTGAGACCGAATTGTTACACGTGTCATATTTCCCCACACATCACCCTATTGGGTCAGTTCCAGAGGTTACTGAACATGTCGCAACACGACTGATTACCACGCCTGATAACGTATTGCGTTAGCTGCTATAAATAGACGGTCCTCGACCCGATAAACGTAACGGGTATAAAAACCCCCCAGTCGAGCAGTGTACACGCACACACATAACCAACGTCTGTTGCCAGGTGGTTTGTGTTTGTTTTTCTTTGAATATGGAGTCGTGTAGCTTGAATACGCCAATTTCGTTTGATGTCAGTGATCAGCGCATATTTATGTCACGTGGAAATGAGACTGTAGTTCCATTGTCTAAAGATGGCGTTAAGGCAGTCTCGGTTTGTGTTTTTCGTAACAGACCATTGATAAATATAAGGACATATAGCGGTGATAGTTTTTTTAAGTTTCCTACCAGAACTGGGATAACACTATCGAGAGAGGAATTTATCAGGTTAGTTGAAATGCGAGAGGAAATTTTAACCGCTTATGCTAACCTCAACTACACACCACCTGTTGTTAACCAGATCAGCTACACGCCACCTCTAGTTAATCAGATCAACTACACGCCACCTCTCGTTAATCAGATCAACTACACGCCGCCTCTCGTTAACCACCAAAACTACATACCATCTCTTGTTAACCCGAATCTCATCGACTACACGCCCCCCTTTGTTAATCAAGGGAACCTCGCTCTTGTTAATCAGACGACAGATCCGGCAGCCAATATGAATGCCGCGGGTGTTTCAGCAGAGTCACCAATTACCTATTCCAGCTTTGATCAGGGTTTTGTCAAAATGGAGGGCGGTTGTGTTTTGAAGGCTAATGAAACTTCCTATGCACCCGTGTTTGATAGACATTTAACAAACAGTACCACCAAAACAGGAGGGAGGAAACCACGACGCTTAAAATTATCAACAACCGGACAGTAATATATTTTCAAATATGTGTCGTATATTTGTTGTATTAATAATAATAATAAAACTGTGAGAAATATAGAACGAATTTTGTTTTGCTTTACCATGAATGTGTGTGAGAGAGAGAGAGAGAGAGAGAGAGAGAGAGAGAGAGATTTTCGGTGTTTGATACTTTGTGTGGCTTGATGATAGGACATGAAGGGGATGATGTTGAGGGTGGCACATGATGGTGTTGAGGGTGGCACATGATGATGATAGGAAGGGGTGATTGGTGTTGAGGGTGGCACATGATGATAGGAAGGTTTGCTGATGCTGTTGAGGGTGGCAAATGATGATGATTGGAAGGGTTGATGATTTTGTTGAGGGTGGCACATGATGATGATGATAGGACATGAAGGGATGGTGTTGAGGGTGGCACATGATGATGATGAGGGTGGCACATGATGATGTTGTTGAGGGTGGCACAAGATGATGATGATAGGACATGAAGGGATTGTGTTGAGGGTGGCACATGATGATGATGTGTCACTAAAAAATCGCTATAATCACACCTGGTACATGATACTACAATAACACACTCTGTGCTAACCAACCCCGTTCCCCCACCCTCGTCGCACGCGAGATAGTCGTATTTACCTTTTCCTAACCCCCCCCCCCCCCCTTCAACGTCATTGCTTGTCAGCATTTTTTTACATGTCGCCTCCTGTTGCCTAATACCCACCTCACACATGATGATACTAATAACACTCGACCAATAAAGGCACCCCCCTTTCCCCATCCGACCCGCGAGATAGTCGGCGACGACCCGCCATCCCCACAAGTTTTAGAACCGCTGTCGCCCGACCCCTTTTAGAACCGCTGTCCCCAAGATAACCGGCGAGCGAGCGACGCGCCGATCACCACGAGATAAGCCGTCACGCACCAACGCACACCACGACCACCGATCGTCACGCACCAACGCACACCACCGAGATAAGCCGATTACCGTCACGACCACCGATATAATAAGCCGATTATCGGACTTTTGCACGGATTTAGTGACAGTTTCGTGCGGTTTTGGTGCCAAATCTATTGTCTTTCGGTGCATGCACGTGCACTTTTAGCAGGTTCACAGCCACACCTACTACTAGCGTACAGATAACAACAAGACGACACAAATTAAGAATCTAGTCTGAGAGCATGTAATCCACAATGGTTACAAATGTATCATAATATCATTAATCTCAGCGACTCTCTGTGATATACCGGTAACAGATTATATCTATCTGTTATTATAGGGATTACTTTAGCCATTGTGTTATAATATTTAGAATGTTTCCTGTTTGTGTTATCATATGTATGTATCAGAACAACGGTCAATATCAAGGGTTCATTGGTAATTTTATCCAAAGACTTTATAAGCTCAGAGCACACGTGAGCGCTCCGATTTATTTTCAGAAACTCAGGTTATGAGAAACCAATCAATACCACGAGACATGTCTAGACAATCCCAGGAAATCTTGCATCTCGGGTTGTGTGTGATAACATGCAGAATGAGCGCGAGGTCTAAAGATTCTTATACTTACATCACCGACTCGGCGTCCTATTACAACCGCGTAGACTACAGAAAATAATAGAACAAAGAAGTATGTGTTAGCACTCGGAAAAATTGACAGACAAACAACAGAAAAAACGAAGAACAATATATGGCCCGAAGCGGGATCGAACCCGTACTGTCTGGCACCGCGCCTTGCCACGAGAAGCCGAACGCTTGGCACACTGCCACGCAGCTAACTAAAAAATTAGCTATTGTAGCAGTGTCTTACACGAAGGCGTTCTCAATGACTATAGCATAGGGTAACGATCACAGATCGGAAATAAATTGTATATTTGTACTTTCCTATTAATGCAAGTATCTCCCAGTAGGGCTGAATACCTGTGTTGCAGGCAAACATTTATTGGACGAAACAGAACAAATAGTAGTTTCCAGTGGTTATATACTGGATACAAATAATAATAAATAAATATTATTATATAGGGAACTTCCTAAATATGTTCTATTATGTTCTATTATTCTCTATTATTGACTCGGAAGTTCCCTATATAATAATATTTATTTATTATTATTTGTATCCAGTATATAACCACTGGAAACTACTATTTGTTCTGTTTCGTCCAATAAATGTTTGTCTGCAACACAAGTATTCAGCCCTACTGGGAGATACTTGCATTAATAGGAAAGTACAAATATACAATTTATTTCCGATCTGTGATCGTTACCCTATGCTATAGTCACTGAGAACGCCTTCGTGTAAGACACTGCTACAATAGCTAATTTTTTAGTTAGCTGCGTGGCAGTGTGCCAAGCGATCGGCTTCTCGTGGCAAGGCGCGGTGCCAGAGAGTACGGGTTCGATCCCGCTTCGGACCATATATTGTTCTTCGTTTTTTTCTGTTGTTGTTTGTCTGTCAATTTTTCCGAGTGCTAACACATACTTCTTTGTTCTATTATTCTCTATTATCGCCTCGGAAGTTCCCTATGTAATTATATTTATTTATTATTATTTGTATCCAATACACTACAGAAACCTAGTTGGCCATTCATATATAGTAAAATACTAAGCACACAAAATAGTATAGTAAAGACTCATAACTAACCGTTATTTATTAGAGACGCACAGCTAAACGCTCTACCCTACAGAAACACAACAGACTGGTGTCCAGTATATGCTATTGTAATACAAGGGAGGTGGTTAGTTTATTTATTAATATGAACATAGACGGGTTACTAACAGAGACTCAAAGTTGCCCATAAAAGCTATAGTAAACCTAGTTCACCGTTCATGGCTAGTAAAACACTAATTACACGAAATAGTATGGTAAAAACTCATATAACCGTTACTTCTTATTAGAAACTCATAACTAACCATTACCGCTACTATTAATAGAGATTCATAATTGTTCGTTCTTCTTAATAGAGACCCAAAAGTAATCGGTCTACCCTACAGTGTAGTAGGAAGAATACTGTGGGTGAATCACAGTTGAGTGTTACCATTATGGGATGTTGCTATACAGGGTGTTAGTTTAGTTATGATATTAATATGAAGATGGATGGGATAAGAACAGAGGCTCAAAATTATCCATAAAAGCCATAGTAAACCCTAGCTGATCGTTTATGGATAACAAAACCTCTAATTGCCAGTTTAAATTATTTCAGTAGGGACTCATTGTTCTTAGAGACTCACGTATAAGTGACGTTTAGTAGAGCAAATTAACTGTGTAGCTAGAGTAAAGGGATACGATGCCAATGCGTTGTATCTTTGAGCACTGATGCAGAAAATGACTTCAATTATATGAAAAGAGAACGGGTTTAAACAGCGAAAGGTTAATTATTACGATCAGCAGAGTAGAGAATGGTTGATCTGGGAAGCCACCAGTATAACATTGAGTTTCGAACTCAAATCAACGGCGGTGAGGTTCCTTTAACCCCCTCAGGATTAGAGTATATCGCTTCGGTAAAAAATATAGATTAGTTCTAAACTTCCATGTTTGCCTCTTTCATGGACAGAAGGACTGCGTGCTTACTCGATGTCTCAATAGTAATCCCAAAAATTAAAAAAAAAAACGTGGCCGAGTTATACGAAAAGACTCGCACAAATTGCAATTATTAAATGACGTTGGAGTTAACGTAGTTGAGATGTGGGAGTGTGATTGGCAGAGAATGAAAAAAACTGATAGCGATATTACTCTTAGTCAGGCCCTCCCCTGGTCAAACCCCTCGTATGCAACGCAAAAGTTACCCCTAACTGATACACAGATTCTTAAGTCTGTTTTAGACGAAACCTTGTCTGGGTTGGTAGCATGCGATATACATGTCCCAGAGCAATTGAGAGAGCATTTTGCAAAATGACTTCCATATTAAAAAAAATATATCGACGTGCTTAGAGACGATATAGAAGAGTTTATGAAGAAGCACGCCGTGAAAAATAAATTATTGACGACTTCCGCGTCGAACTTTCATCGTGAGCTACGTAGGTAATAAAATACTGATTGCTACGCCGTTATTGCGATGATATCTCACACATGGGCTACATGTGACTATCATCTATTAGGTGATCGAAAACCACCCTGTTAGTTGGTTCAAGCAATTTGAAGACACCGTATCCGACGCCAGACGAAAAGGGGATGTAGATGAGACGCAGTCAATTACTGGTGAGAGCATGAAATTGTTAGGAAATGCAGTATATTTGAGAACTCTTACTAATAAAGCGAAACATACGAGCGTCGCGTACGGCACAGGTGAAAGCTCGTCAAAAATAGTAAATAGTAAACATTTAAAAATATATGACAGATTTAGTAGTAGGAAAAATTGTTGAGGTCGAAATGCTTAAGAAAAAAACAACTTTGGACTTTCCGTTACAAATCGACTACCTAGTTTATTATTGGTTATGGACCAATAATAAACTAGGTAGTCGATTTGTAACGGAAAGTTTAATAATACGCCAAGCTGTGAATGTTAGAATTTTATTACGATTTTTTAGACAGGTTCGTAGACAGAACAGACCTTCAGCTGTATAAAACGGACACTGACAGTCTATTTGGCTTTAAGTAAACCTAGTTTAGCTGACTCCGTTAGGACAAGTTTTATAAAGAGTATGACCGGGGTTCCTTCAGAAGCTTAGGAGGACACAAAGCTAGAGGGTACATAAAAAACTGGTGCAGCCGTTGTGTTTGTTAGCATCTTCGGTATCTCAGCAATGAAAGATGTGTGACTGGAGCTTTCTCACCCTTTGCATTTATAACATACGACATAGATCCGGATTGGTCCGGTTTTAATTTACATGTTCAGACCTGTCTGAGGTATTTTAAACCGCTGACGTAATTCTTAAGTGTCACAGACATTTAAATTTTGCGTCTAAACGTGACTTGACTAGCCAAGATCGTACTAGACGATACGCGATTCGATCATTTATGTATTTATCGTAGATGAGGTAAACAGTATTAGAACTCTATGCATTGATCTTCCTCGGGTTTTAATCAGTAGAAAATACACAGAGTACAGTCCATACGTGTTACTAGGCAGGTCTTGTAACTGAAGCGAGTTGTAGATGAGAGGTCTGTTCGAATTCCTATCGATAAATCTGATGATCTCAATATGCCTGGGAAAGCCCGTATGAGTCGAAATGTTCAAACCGACCCAAACTGATGTAATAGAGGGCGAGCGTGATAGATAGCTGAGATCAATGTTTATAACAGATCCTGCAGTTTTAGTAGAATTTATGAAGTGAGGTAATTCACCCCGAGTCACTATTCTGACAACGGTACAGCACCTCACAAAAATGTCAGACATCAGTACATTGATAATATCCCTCGTGTTCATTGTCGACATGTTTACGCTGCATAATCTGTAAGAACCTGTCTTGTTTTCGATATCTCGAGAACAAAGTCAAGTCCCGCGTATAAGATTACAAGCAGTAGATTAGCTGTGATGTCGGAGAACTGAAGTTCGACTAACAGAGGTCCAGATTTTACCATAGGCTTGGCGAGAGAGAAATGTATAAATTGTCTAAAATGTCTGTATTCCAAATCGTTGCCTGTGTCTTTACAATTCAGACGCATGGCTAGATTTGTACCGAAAACAGGCTTCGACATAGTGGTTGCGCTCGTATTCGATAGCGAGAGCCTTTCTTGTCACGGAATAACCCGCAATGAAGGCATTTAGATAAATCAGACCGAAATTTTGAAAATTGAAGTAATTTTTATTGTATCCGTCGTTAAACGCTGACACTTAGACAATTCCGATTATTATTCTGGTAGGCATCTGACTTAAAAAGAAGTTATCTTGGATGCAAGAGTGCATCCTTTTAGGATTTGAGAATGTTTTCAGTACAACTCGCATGATCGGGTACTGTGCATTTATTTTAATTTAATTTTTCGTGAGCTAGAGAAATGGCTGGATTCAACTTGGCTTTTCTCACCACCAGGGCTGCGTATGTGATAACGCTCATATATCCGACTATTTTGTCGTGGGTTGTCAGGTTAATACATTTTTCCATAAATGATATTTGAGCTTGAAATCGATGCCTGGCAGTAAATAAAGGCCATGCGCGAATATATCAGAATGCAATTGCTATATCACATCCATTTATTGCTTTGATTGGCAAAATTACGACGTACTTTTAGCCCGTAAGTGGAATCACCCTCCATATCATCCATGTATTTTGTGTGTCTTTTTAAAAGAGAGCTGATGACCTTTTCTTGGCTTCCTCTCCATAGTTTAAGATAGCTTCCAGGTACGCTCTGTATGGGTACGTGTTCTCGCTAAGGGTGATCAGAGTTTCATTCAGGGACAAATCGTTTTGAAAGATTAGATTGTGCACATATTAACTGACCGGCACCGCGTCTGCGTTTGGGGGTATATTGTCACCATTGGATAAGGTGACTTTGGCTCTCAGATGCAGAAATATATTGTATATCTCTAGATACTCCTCGTTGTTACTCGTTATCGCAAATTCAATCGGAGTGCTGAGTGAGAGAGAGGCTAGAGGATAAACTTCCATAAAATTTTCATATTCGACTGCCATCTGTTTCGGAGGTACGGTAAATAAATCAAGATCAGAGTGAAGGCATTCGCACAAGCTGGGGTGTATCAACATCATCATCCAAATATATACGACATACTCTTCTGTGTCTTCCTCGTCGTCTCCGCATATGGCGGGTAGGCGGCAGGAACCATTAGGTCTCCTGACCGGCTTCCTGACCGCCATAATCTTCCTACCGGAAGTTCATATATATATATATATGAAACAATCAACATTACACGGGCACATCATGAGAAGCAGCGGAAAGTTGGAATTCTTGGTTACAACTGATAAAATACATGAAAAAAGAGATCGCGGACAACCAAAAAAGAAAATACTAGATAGCCTGGTGTCATGAAATGGAAAACAGTGAACAACAGAATTGATACAATGCACGGTAGATAGAAGAATATAGAAGGATATGTTCGCCTACGCCAACCTGTATGACACATCTATTATATATATATATATATATATATATATATATATATATATATATATATATATATATATATATATATACACATCTTTTTACAGTGGAATGTACTAAAGCGGGTAATTTTATGCAAATAATTTCCGGGAATTTGCGGGAAAAAAAGCCGCGACTATAATTAATTTCAAATCTGGCGGAAACAGACCTACGTGCAAGTTTACATCACTCTTTAGCTGATCTACTCAATTATTCCCTTCCCCCACCCCAATCCCCTCTTCGAGAGTTTTATTAACAACTGCTCACCACACACAAATCATCGTATATATAATATATATACCACAAGAGAACTATCCGCTCAGTTATGATGAAGCCAAGTCCATCCTCAAAGGTCAGTACCATGAAAAATGGAAACGAGAACACCAAAGCATAACGAGAGGGACGGATACCATCAACTATCAAGGAGGGATCAAGTCATCATACTTCACCTACGCACTGGCCACAATCGAATGAGAAATCACATGTTCACCAAATTCAAAATAGGTACAACCAGCCTATGTCACTGTACACTGGACAATATGACTACAAAACATGTTCTACAGGATTGCCCCCAGTACACAGACCTGAGAAGAGCAATGTGGTCCACACCCACCTCCCTGGAAGAGAAACTATATGGGGCAATCGAATCACTTAAATAGACAGCTGACTTCATGAGAGAGTCTGGAATCCTAATCTGATTGAATCTTCCTCGCAGATATATATATATATATATATATATATATATATATATATATATATATATATACAATAACTATATATATATATATGTCATTGCTCCAGTCAGGAACCAGGCCAGGGTGGGCCAGATCCTCTATAGTTATTGTTACCTCAGCGGGTGGACCGGACCCTACAACCTTATTATATAACTTTGTAATTAAAGTGCAGATCCATTTCATCTTCTTACTACTCACATTGTGGTGACCGTTCATCCGATAAAGGCTAGTGGTCTTTATGTTCTATATGACCCTTCTTCAGACCCAGTAGTGGGATAATGCTGTAAAATAGTTTTTTTTAAAGAAGAAGATAACAAAGAATATAGTAGCAGGTATGCAATTATAATTTAGAGTATACAGAATATTTAAAATCATAGGGAATAAAGGGTTGTCCTGGTTATTTGTGATAATACGATTTTTTTTTTTTTACTTTACTCTTTTCCCGATGTTTCTGCCGAGTGAAATTTTGAGTAGTATAACAGCGTTCGTAGAAAGCGTACCTTCTAGTGATACATACATAGTATACCATATCATATGAACTAGGGACTGGTTGATCTCGAGGCAAGACGACGGCCTCGAGACAGAGAGGTTGTGGGTTCAAATCCGGACAAAAACCGGTTGGGATTTTTATTTATGATTTCTCTCTGCGGCGACCACCCCTGGTCTCTAACAAGGCCCGGCATGAAACGTCAATTACTCATCGACGGAAAAAAATATGAGTACCTCCGAAGTCTGAGTTATCTGCCTGTGCGGCGAGGGACCCCTGTGCACACGGCTGCCAGGTAAAAATGGATTAACACGCAAAATTCAGTTCCTAGTCTCTAGGGACTTCGTCAGAGGTAAAAGCTGGGGAACGGAAAAAAAATGAACTAAAAACATCAGAATTACCAAAGAAAACAGGTGCTGGGGCGTGCAGTGACTAGAACAAAACGCTTCATGAGTCATAGAACAACAATTTTGATGGAAGTTATACTTCGAATAATTCAAAATAAAATCAATATGGAATTAGCAGAAAAACAGTTTAAATAAAAAAAAAATAAAACTGGAACAAGGAAGCCATTTTCTGCGTGAGAATTTAATTAGAAAAAGTTATTGAGTTATTGAGTTATTTGCGGGTCATCATGATTGCACTTCTAACATGTCCATAGGTGCTCAGATCCCCTCCTCAGCAATTCCCGTATTGTCCAGCGACTGACAACTCCAGTTCTATGTTGGTTAATAAGTCTATGCCACTGTACACTGGACAATATGACAAGGGGACTTTCTCGTGTATTGTCACACTCGACAGGAAAAGTAGGTATCAGAATCCGGTTGTGGTTAATGCTGTGGTCAATGGTCTCATCTGCGATTACACCGATGAGAAAGATGCATTCATCTATACAGACGGATCTGTAATACGACACCAAAGAATGCATGGTTGGCTATCTGCGCTGTCGTTGAGGACGGGCAACCAATGGATCGGGCGGAGAACTTCGACAAACACAGATCCATGTCACTTCTCCGGATGATGGAAATGGGAGTTAAGGTGGGCACAGCCAGCATTTTGTATTTCTCCAGCCTATCAATTTGAGTCGTACTGACAGTAAGAATTGCCAAGGCATACTCGATTGGTGCGAGGATTAGAAAAAGTATACAGAAAAAAAGAAACCATTATATATATCATTCACAAATTACTTCAAAACGTTTGGCACAATTCATCATAAAGATCCAGAATGTGTGAAAGAAATACATTTTCAGTGTTTCTCAGCTGGGACCATATGGTAGCTTGGTGGGTATAGGTTCTTTCGTGGGGTGGGGGCACAGTACAAAATAGCATAACTGGGGGCTGCAGCACGGGACTAGGTGTCCATGCATAGAGGGGCAGATGTTTGTTGAATACAACACTCAGATTCCACTCAGTAAATTGTTTTATTAGCGGCTTATATAAGACAAACGTTTATCAGTAGTGTTTGAAGTACTCCAAAAGTGACCATCCATGATGGAGCATTATCTTTGATCTCTTCAGCAACATTGTTCTCCTTTCCTACTTCTCTCTCCTACCCCGAACCCACTCGACTGCTGCTAAAAAAAGGCCGTCCTCTTCTCTTTAGTCACATGGAATTTGTATGAACGAACTTCGAAGAAGTATAAACTAGACTTACAAATTTGTTAATCAAGCTAGAATTGTACAATCACAGGCAACGGCAGTCCTGACAAGACTGAGCAATATATAGAACAGCAAAACAATCTCCCTAAGAACAAGGATCGCATTATTACGAACAGTAAAATATCTTTAAAAACATATGAAACAGGGACACTCTATACATGAGATAGCACAAAAGAAGATCTTAAACATATTTTATTTAGATCCTATCTAAAAGTGCGCTATAAAATCCAACGAACAAAATTATTAATTATTTACTGTGAACAGTCATCATCATCATCGAGTGCCTTCTCCGCAACGAAGGTGTGGCTACCATGGATCGCCATTTGATGTAGTGCAGGCTGTCCATAGATTGACCACATTGTTCATTCTGTTTGTCTATTATACCCCATTCTTAGTCTGCTGGTTTGCATGGCATCTGCCTCTTTTACCTTGATATTTTCCATCCTGCCTCCAATATTACTTTTAGTAGGCTGTTGTGTCTTTTAACATGCTCCAAAAATTTCATTTGTCTTGTCTTAATTGTATTTAGTAGTTCTCTTTTTATTTTCAGTTGTTTTAAAACTTCATCGTTTGTTATCTTTTGTTTCCATCCATTCTACCTATTCTTCTATAAATCCACATTTCAAAGGCTTCAATTTTTTGTTCTGTTTTCTTGTCTAATGTCCTTGTTTCTGCACCATACAGGAATATTGAGAAGATGTAACATTTTGCCATTCTTAGTTTCAGCCCTGCTGATATTTGTTTTGTTGTTAGTATATTTTTCATGGCATTAAAATTACTTTTTTGCCATCCATATTCTTTTGTTTATTTCAATTTTGCATTTTCCATCATTGGTTATAGTATGTCCCAGTTAGTTGTAGCTCTGGACTGTCTCCAGATGTATTCCCTCAACTGTGATATTTAATTGTAGGTCTTGAGAATTTTCTTTGTTTATGATCATAGTTTTAGTCTTTTTGATATTCATTTCTAGTCCATATTTTTTGCTTGTTATGTTTATCACATTAAGCAATTGTTGTAGGTCTTTAAGATTTTCTGCTAGTAGAACAGTATCATCAGCATATCTTAGGTTTTTGATTATCTTTCCATTAATGGTTAGGCCTGGTATCTCTGAGATGTTTTTAAAGATTTGCTCAGTGTAAAGATTGAACAAGCTTGGTGATAGGATGCATCCTTGTCTTACTCCTCTTTTTATGTCCATGGGTGTAGAGTTCTCCTTGTTATATCTTATTATTGCTGTTTGCACCCAGTACAAATTACATATTAGTCGTATGTCTGTGTCGTCTAGATTTATATCCTTTAGGCAGTCTATGAGTTGGTTATGGTGTATTCCATCGAAAGCTTTTGGTGTAGTCTATAAAGCAGGCATATATTGGTTTGTTTACTTCTGTGTACTTTTCAATCAATGTTCTCATGCTGAATATGGCTTCTTTTGTCCCACTGTTTTTCCTGAATCCAAATTGTTGCTCATCTAATTCAGTATTGATTTTATTCTGAATTCTTCCCTGTATAACTTTTAGTAAAAGTTTTGTTACCCTGCTCATTAGGCTTATTGTTCTGAAATCGCTGCATTCAACTGCACCATTTTTTTTAGGCAATGCAATGAAAGTTGATGTTTTTAGATCGTTTGGTATGTATCCTGTATAGTATATGTCAGTACATATGTCTGTGATCACTTCGATGCCAAACTCTTTTAGAGCCTGTATCATCTCTATCTGTATATTGTCAGGTCCTGCTGCCTTTCCCTTTTTCATTGTTTTTATAGCTTTTTCTACTTCAGATTTCAGGATTTTATAGTTGTATGTACATTTTATGTCTGGCTTTTTGTCCCTTTCGTCATGAAATAATTCTGTTATATATTCTTCCCATCTATCTATAATATCTTTGTTGTCTGTTAGCATTCTTCCCTCTTTGTTTCCAATACATCCGTTTCGTACAGCTTTTTTGTCTTTATTCGTCATTCTCTTTATTTATGTGTGCATCTCTCTTAAGTTTTGTTTACTTTGCATAGTTTCGGCTACTAGACATCTTTGGTTGAGCCAGTCTTATTTTGCCTTTTTGCACATTCTCCGTATTTCATTGTCTATATCCTTGTATCTGGCAGTGTTTTTCGCTTGTCTTCTTTCTTCCATTTTTTCTAAGATTTTGTCAGTTATCCATTTTTGTTTTTTGTTACTTTCCTTTTTGGGCAAGGTGTTGCAGGATTCTTGCATGCTGTTTTTTATGCATTGCCATTTTGTTGTGACTTTTTCTTCAGGATTTTCTCTTCTGTACTGCTTAATCCCCTCTTCTAGTAGCTTCTGATATGTGTTCTTTATTTGTGCAGTATAAGTTTCTTTTACATCTTTCTGGTTTAACGCTGTTATATCTATTGGTGTTGCTGAATTAGTTTTTTGTTTGTTTCTCTTTAGTTTGATTTTCATTTTTTTCATTACAGGATTGTGGTCTGAATTAATATCTGCTCCTGGGTAGGTTTTGGCTTTCTTGACGCTGTTCCTGAATCTGTCTTTTATCATTATGTAATCTATTTGATTTCTCTTCTTGTCTCCAGGGCTTTTCCATGTGTAAAATTTCCTTTTCTCTTGCTCAAAGAAGGTGTTGCATATTATCAGTCTGTTTGCTTCACAAAATTGTATTAATCTTTCTCCTCTGTTATTCCTTTTTCCTAGACCATGATTTCCTATAATGGTCTTATATTTACCTTTTCCTACTTTAGCGTTCATATCACCCATTATAATCAAGATGTCTGATGATTTCACTTGCTTCATTACTGTGTTTAGATCTTCATAGTATGCCTCTATTTGTTCATCTGTATAGTCTTGAGTATTATCTTGAGTATAGTCTTGGGTATGTCTGTATTATTGCTATGTCGAATGGTGAAGAGTAAAAGAACAAAAATTAAAATTGTACCAACATATCATAAGACCCATATGCCCGTTAAGACTATTTTTCAAAGCACAATCATCATCATCATCATCAAGTACTGGGCCTATTGGCGTAGGTGATCATGTCTCTCCACAACTTTCGATCTCGACAGTTCTATATCATTTCTGTTGTTGACTTTCTGCCAAGCCATCAAAGAACAATATCAGGTAAAAATAATAAAAAAAAAAAAAATAGACAGAAAACTGTGGGAAGAAATAGCTTATTAACTTTTGTCGCATCTGAGAGAGCAGATCTTGATCGTGAAGATTGTAAGAAAATTGTGAAGGCGCCATCAAGAAATTTCCTACAACCAAGGTTACAGTACTAATGAGTAAATATAAATGAAAAGTAACGATAATCAATCAAAAAGCAAAATCAATTTTATAACTAAAAAGTTCGACAAAACAGAAATTACATTTTAATATTTCATAATAGCCCTATGTTTAGTGTTTGACTTGTACACAGACGTGAACCTAAAAAATTTTGTAAAAAATCTTACCTGTGATGACTAATTTTTCTCTGCCTCTCCGAGATTTCGGCTCCATCGGAGGTTCGAGAATATTGGCTAATTCGTCGGAACTTTTCTTCCTTTTCTTGACAGCCGCTGTAATGGCTATGTCCCTACCACAAGAGTCAAATGTAGTATTAAGGCAAATTAAAATTATATATATATATATATATATATATATATATATACATACATGTGTGTATATATATATATATATATATATATATATACATGTGTATATATATATATATATATATATATATATATATATATATATATATATATATATATATATATATAAAAATGTATTGATACTAAATTAATGCAATAATTATTCATTTAATCACTAGCTCGACACTATCAATATGTTAACCACACAATTTTAAGTAAAAAGTAAAGTACCCCCGTCACGCCAAGTTGCGTATAGGGACCTATGGTGTTAGTGACCCTATATTTTACAGACCTTCAGCACATGATTTTTGGGATAATGTGGTCGGTATTACGCCCGTGCTATTTTACTTTCCCAGAAAAAAATCCGGTACCCATTTAAGGCTGGGTGAACCCGGAAGCCGTTGGTTAAGGATCGAACCCTACCCCTTGTCCTTTGTAGTCCAGTTCACTAACCACTGAGCTATCGCGGCTCCCAACCACACAGTTGGCCACATCAATAATTCGTATACTCTTCTATGTTATTTTCTCTTTATACTTTTAGATGACAGGCTTAATAATTTTTGGTCAAAGCTGAGATCAGCTCTAGGCTATGAGCGGTTTGGCAATAGGACAGACTTTTCAGCTTTGCTAAGTGAGTAGGCATCATAGATGACAAATCACTATAGTCAACAATAGAAAATGCTATGAGGAAGAAGTCAGGTGATGTGTTGAAGCAAATGTACAAATAGTGAAGATTTCAATCAGCTGTGAAATGGAGCGGTATGTTTACATAGTTAACGGCGACAGTGAAGAAGACGAGTATGGCTACTGGCATTACCTACAGATTGTTCTGAAATTGCCACTCTCAGTGGTCATGAGTCTTCTATGTTTATTCATTACAGTCTTGGAGTTCTATGAAATTACATTCATACAGACCAACTTCTTGGTTTATCCAATCGTAAACGGTAACCATTAGAGGGCCACATAGATGGGATTTCTCAGAAGAATGTTGAAAGTTCCCTGGACAGCTAAAAAGACCAATGAGGAAGTTCTCAAAGAGGCCAAAACAAAAAGGGAGCTCTTAAAAAACATCAGAAAGAAGCAATCAACATTTTTCGGGCACATCATGAGAAGAGGAAAGTTGGAATACTTGGTTACAACTGGCAAAATAAAAGGAAAGAGAGATCACGAACGACAAAGAGAGAAAATACTGGATAGCTTGGTGTCATGGCATGGAAAGCAGTCAACAACAGAACTGATACGATGCACTGTAGATAGAAGATTGTGGAGGGACATGATCACCTACGCCAACCGGTATGGCACATGATGTTGATAATGAAACGGTAACCACGAAGGTTTTTTTGTTCTGGAAAAGAGTAATGCAAATCTGACCAATTTACCTGAAAAATGGCGATCATATTCTTAAACGTCACACTCGAGGTGTGGCGAAGTTCTTTCTTCTTTCTTGTTTAATGTTCAGTATTTCACATGTTCATGTATCAGTCATTGACAAATTACATGATTTCTTTTACGTTACAGTTGTACCGAAGAAAAGACCTTGCAATTTGTAACACTTTCTAATCGTACTACTTGACATTTGTAAAATTTGTTTCGTGTTAAATTGGACTTTGTATTTGTACGTTGTTTCAAAATTCATACAGTATTTGACTTTCAGGCTGTTCCCTAAATTTAACTTCTTTTTTCAACTGATTTGGTCTGGAAAATTTATAAAAAATAATCTTGTTTAGGCGTTTGTGGTCTTTTCAAAATATTGGTTATTTTAAAATTACAAACACAGAGGAACTTCAAGAACTGCACAGGGAGTAGCATAAGGCAGCTGAGGGCTTTAAATTTTTCCTTAGGAGATGAAGAATATGAATAAGCGAACACTTTTATTGCGGAATTTAAAACACAGAAAAGTGGTGGATAAATGGCAGTCTATTTTGTGGTTAACATGAACGTCAATCCATTCAACGACAATGTTGATGACCATTTTGGGAACATTTTGAAAAATTGTCAAAATCAGATAATAGAGGGCTAATTTTTAAGTAATAAATAGTAACTTAAACATCTTTTCAATTCCAAGCGCCTTTGTGTAAAGAAACATGAAAGAGAATGAGAAAAGAACACTAGAATATTTACGTGATGTTTTTGTTAATAGGAGGTAAAGTTACCTCGAAGTGTCCCTTTTCCTATTCACCTTCCACTTAATCAAACTTATCTCTTTAACGTGCATTTAAATTTTCATTTTCAGTATTTATTCCAGATTATTTTTCTAATGGTTTTTATGTATTATTTTAAGCATTAGGTATTATATCATCATCATCATCATCATTATCGAGTGTCGTCTTCGCAACGAAGATTGGCGATCATGGAGCGCCATTTTGCTGTCTCTTGCTTTGATGGTGCAGGTTGTCATAGGTTGATTTGTCCATCTTTTGATGTTACTCGTTCATGATAGTCGTGGTCTGCCTCTGCCTTTTTTACCTTTTTTTTTTTCCTGCAGGATTATTTTTAGTAGGCTGTTGTGTCTTTTAACATGGCCCAAAAATCGCATTTGTCTTGTTTGAATTGTGCTTAGTAGTTCTCTTTTCATTTTTAGTTGTTTTAAGACTTCATCGTTTGTTTTCTTTTCCTTCCATCCGATTCTACCTATTTATCTATATATCCACACAAAGGCTTCAATTCACTGTTCTCTTTTCTTGTCTAATGACCATGTTTCTGCACCATTTAGGAATAATGAGAAGATGTAACATTTTGCTATTCTCAGTTTTAGCCCAGGTGTTAATTGTTTTGATGTTATAGTCCGTTCAGATTCGTTTGCCTGGACATTAATTTATTTTTTTCAAAAACTTATTGTTCATTTGCATTGATCTTTTGAAGTTAGGTTTAGAATACTAATGTCGCTATAAAAATATTTTTTTATCAAAGAAATGTGATCCAGTTTCAAAGATGCCTTATTTAACCTGTATTAAAAAAAAGTTAATCGATATTATAAACACCGGCGGGATTATATAGATGCTTACATCTCACAGCTGATTCTTTAACATATAGGCATGACCTTCACGGCTGAATGCGCACCGTCCTAAAATAGTTATGTTTCCACTATAAATTTTTATAAAGAAATGTTACATATGAAATTTCCCGTTTAGCACAAAATGACATTTTAGCCGAAACCGGAAATTATGTGACGTCAAAATCACGGCCGTAGACTCGAGTTCGAGTCATAATTCAGAGGCAAATCTCAATATTTACAGAAAGGAGGCGGCACTATCCATATTATCTTCTGCAAGTCTATGTGAGAATGAATATAAAGGCAAAATATTTTACTGAGCATAACATTGCTATAAAGATTTATCAATACTTCTGCAGAGAGCGTAAAAAGGGACATCTTTATTGTTCTTTATCAAACCCTGAGAAGAGAACAATGCATATTTTAGGTTTGTGTAAACGTTCATTTGATCGAATAGTTAAAGGAAGCGGATATTTATTGCCAACAAATGCAAGAAAGCAAGGAAGGAAAGAAACGTTAGACAGTTTTGATAAGGACCTAGTAAAAAGAGAAATATGTCGAATGTTTGATATAAACGAAGAAGTGACACTTAGAAAGTTGAAGCTTTGGCTGAAAACTAACAACGACATTGAAATATCAAAAACTTCATTATGGAAAATATTAAGAAGTGCAGGCTTCACCTTTAGAAAGTATGCTGGTGGAAAAAACATTATTTGTGAGAAGCCACATCTAGTAGCTATTAGAAGCAAGTATTTACGTGAAGTGAAGGAAATGCGCGAAAATGATTATGATATTGTTTATTTAGATGAAACTTGGATCAACACTCATCATACAAATGAAAAGGAATGGCAGTTAGCAGATGGAAGTATTAAAAGATCAGTACCAAGCAGTAAAGGGCAACGTTTGATAGTTGCACATGCAGGTAGCAGACATAATGGGTTGTTGCAGAATGCTCATCTCGTTTTCATTTCAAAATCCATAGACAATAGAGACTACCACTCCTAAATGAATGGGCACATATTTAAAGACTGGATCGAGAAAAGTATCCTTCCAATATTAGATCGACCTTCTTGTCTGATAATGGACAATGCTTCATACCATAACGTAGTTAACGTAGAAGATAGAATCCCAACATCATCAAGTACAAAAGATGCAATCAAAACGTGGCTCATAAAAGAACACATACAAGTTAACGACAGCTACATGATACCCGAATTGCTTAGCCTTGTAAAACAGACACAACGTACAAAGATATTTAAAATAGACAAGTTAATTCAAAAACATGGCCATAGATGTTTGAGACTACCTCCATATCATGCACACTTAAATCCTATAGAACTAGTTTGGGCAAAAGTTAAAGGACACGTAGCATATACAAATAAAACTTTCAAATTATGCGATGTTGAGACACTTACAAATCAGGCTCTATCAAATACAAATAAAGACTACTGGGTAAAATGTGAGGGTCATGTGTTACGACAAGAAGAGGAATATTGGAAAAAGAATGGTTTGTTGTCTGTTCAGCCGACCTATTTGACTCGTCTGATTCTGAATGATCATTACTCTGATTAAGTCTACAGATAAATAGTTTGATTTGCAAAATTTCCTAGTTGATTTGTTAAACAGTTTATTGTTCTAGACCACCCAAGCAATCAAAAATATGTTATAAGCAAACCAACAACCATTACTTTGAATGGAAGCCTGCTTGAGTCAGTACAGAAGTTCAGCTATCTTGGATCCACTATTACAGCCACACTTTCCTTAGATGAGGAACTAAATGTGTAGAAGAGGAGGAAGAAAAGGATAGAGAGAGTGAAGGAGAAAGGAGAAAATAGGGGACAGGTCAGAAACAACGATCTAGAAATGAGGGAGCGAATAGGCGAGACAAAATGGGTAAAGATAGGTCAAGGAAAAACACATAAAGAAGAAGACACAATAGAGAGGATGGGTCAGGAGAAACACGTGCGGAGTATCAAGGCCATCTTTAAGAAGTGAACGAACAAAGAGATGCGTAGGTGGAAAAGGAGAGAATTAAATAAACAGAGGCCAGGTCCAAAAGTAGAACAATGTCAAGGGAACCAGACAGACAGACGCGGGGGTGTACAAATAAATCGAATTCACGTGCAAAATATTAGGGGCATGCCTTTTAGTAGGTGTCCGGATGTGCGTGGGAGGAAAGAGATTTTCATTGGATGACAAAAGCCGAATTTAAGGGAAGACACGGAAGATAGGGAGGTTAGTCAGGAATTGTTAGTCATGGATGATTAGTCAGATTCGAGAGATTGGAAGAACTCAAGATTCAGAACATGAGGAAACAGTCGGATATTCGAGATTATAGAGAGCAGTAGTTGTAATTGAGTTCGCGGAGAAGGTAGTCATAGAGGCAAGCGCGTCCTAGAAGCCAGTCGGGCCATAGAGAGGCTAACACCAGCCTCATAGAGTAGAAGTAATGTAGAATAGTCAAGACCTAGTATATTCAACAGGCAGACGACAGACTAGATTGCTAGATAGTAATTAGGATAAGGGAGGCGCTCGATGGGAGCGTCTCAAATTAATATAGCGCCTAGAGTGTGATGCAAGTGTGGCCCTGATATTTACATATGTAACGAGATTTTGAAGTGGCATGAATAAAAGCCAACTAACTTACCATCAAAAGGTGTTGTTCTGTGTTATACAGTTTCATTATCTAGCCTAAGTGTCACGAACCAGTCCACCAATAGAGTTGTCGCGGAACACAACGCAACCGTCATCTTAATGAACCAGAAGTACTACCAGACGGAACACAACGCAACGGTCATCTTAATGAACCAGAAGTACTACCAGACCGAGCAAGGGTCAAGCAAATACGAATCAAATAGTCCGGGGATGTGTATGTGACCTGATTACAAACACGAGCCTAACGCCTGGGGCAGGAACACAGCCATAGCATTACAGAGAAGGTCACACTAACATGATCTCAAGCTAACAGCTGATGAATAGACGCCACAGACAACAGCTGATCGAATAAACAACAACCAGCGGACGATCTGTTCAAAGATCCTCAAAGACTCGCTAAGAAATAAACAATCAAACATCTCGCTCTTAAAGTTCACTCCCCGCTACATTGGAGCGTGACCAGGCGCTAGAAGCTAGATAAAGCCAAGAAATTGTAAAAGCACAAGACAGTAATAGACAACAAACAACAGTAGAAAGTGCAGATAACAAAAACAAGTATTGTAAACCAGTCAGAACGGAAGGAGCAGTGAAATCAAATCGACTCACACGACCAGTGAAATCAAATCAACAGACAGGAGAAATCAACAAAACTATCAAAAGAAGCAAGCCCGCGCAAACGATTCAAACGAAGCTTAGTCGTTGTTAAACAAAGTGGGGATGTCTACACAAGATCACGCAGACGAGAATCAATTTTGACGCAATGAACAGTAGCAGTCCAGAATTGTAACAACGAACGCCACGAGTACCAGACCAGGCAACGCAAAGACCATCAACAGGAGAGAAACAAGCCGGTCGACGAGAATCGACAAAAGACAAAAACAACCAGGGAAACCTCAAATAAAGGTGAGACATTCAATAAATAGAACTGTGAAACAAATGTGTCATTTTTATTCAGATTCAAGGAAGTAGAACATTTAAAGACATTTTAGAAACAGTTAATATCAAGTGAATAATTAAGAATTCCAGGAGAACATTTCATTTTTCGGTAATTTCCTAGTTTGATCAAATATATTATTTCAGTTTGGAAGAGTGATGTCCCCTAAAATATGTCTGCCAAAATACAGTGGTTCTACGCATTCTTGGCGTTGGGGTCATTACGCTGGCATGTAATCATTTCGGAGTATCTGTTGATTGGGCGTTGGGTCCAGGGGTTAGGTTTAGCTTTAGTGTTAAATATTTATAAATATATTATAACGCGTGACAAAAACGACGCCACTCGGCCTAATTATGATCTTCTGATCGAAGGGAATTGTGCGGTTGATTACCAATCGCCGTAATTTACTGCCAAATGTTGGAAGATTGTCAAACTTTGGCTATTAATTAAAATGCACATACACACACATAAATACAAAAAATATCTAGAAATAGCTTTACGAAACACAATGCAACGTCTGTATTACCTCAAATTACCTGTCAGCGATTAGCAATCTGGTGCGGAGCTTGAGAATAACAACGAGTGTGATGAAAGTCCTCAAAAGGACCATAGTGAAAACTCTAGGCAATCTAAAATAGTTAATTGTGAATGTTTGGTTGTCCTGAAAAGGACAGTTGTGAAGTGGGCAGGTTTGGAGCAATCTTATGTTGTCCTGAAAAGGACAGTAGTTTGCAGGGATGTGATGATTTTACACAGGATAATTCTCTGCAATTCCTGTAATTAGCGTCCCTAGGACGTTTCCTTGTCTGATTTCATTTCTGAAGGCGAACTCGTGTAGAAACGATGGGAACAATGTACGCCTAGTGCTGAACTGTCTCTTCAATTTCCTTTTGGCCCGCATCCACATATTTTCAATATTCTGTGTGTGAATTTCGGGATCATCTGGGTCGACAAAATTCTCTTGATGGATGACTGAACAATGGGTATAAATACCATTTGCAATTCGACTGATATTGGCATATGCAGACCAGCCGTCAGAAATAATGTGGCTTCCAGGTAAAATATGGGCAACTATCTCTTTTGTTAAAGTAGCCTCGGAGCGATCTGGTACTTCTACTAGAAAGCATTTTCCTGAAATCCTTTCTATTCCACCGAACACCCAGTGACCCTCATTCCATTGTCCCCTGTGATATTTTCGGTGAAAATATTTGGACTCGTCAATTTCCACAACGATTGGTTGGCCTAGAATGTCCATACCACCAATTTGACTGAAGTGTCTGACCATGTATTTCTCACATTCCTCGCGTAAAAAATTACACCAATCCACTACAGTATTTTTATTGACGCCTGCCTCATGCTGGATCAAGCTCTGTGGAAAATCGCTGCTCCAACAGTAGATCATAATTAAAATTTGTTTTAGTGATAGATGGCTCTTTGTGAAAAATGATCCATCACGAACGGACTTTCCAAAACTGCACCCCTGACATGACCACTGATAGCCATCTACTCCTCTGCTGTAGGCTACTAAACGCGCAGGCATATGACAAATGTTGCATAGACACGTATTTATTATTAGTCTACGCTTAGCTAACCACTGAATACACAATTTATTAGTGGCAATCTCGGGAATCAGAGTTAGTAAATTCCATCTATCCTCTGCAATGATGTCATGAAAAGTCATGATCTGCCCAACATTCACAACTTCAGTTGGGGCTCTAGGTCGCCCGGTCATTTTGCAAATACAGTAGTACCAAATTCAAGTAAGTGAACTCAGAACTACTTAGCTGGTTTTTAAATATTAGACAAACTAGCCTATATATATAGGCGGATAATTAGTAAGAAGAAACATAAGAAAGGATAGGGGTTCAGCCAATTATTAATTAACATCTCGATTTGGACGCAGACGCTGACCCGAACGCCACGCTGACCCAAACGCCAGTGTGAGTGACACATGCCAGCGTAATGACCCCAACGCCAAGAATGCGTAGAACCACTGTATTTTGGCAGACATATTTTAGGGGACATCACTCTTCCAAACTGAAATACTATATCTGATCAAACTAGGAAATTACCCATTTTTCAAGGAACTGTATGGAACAATTTAGTTAATAATTAAGTGTGAAGTAATTAAATTAGGATTATTTAGAGGGTGGAATATTACAAGATAAATGTTTTTGTCTCCACAGGATAGTTAGGAAAAAGTAATTTTATATGAAATTTAAGTCAATGAATTGTTGGTATTAAAATTGTGTG
Source organism: Megaustenia siamemsis (assembly GCA_032433765.1). NCBI lineage: Eukaryota > Metazoa > Mollusca > Gastropoda > Stylommatophora > Ariophantidae > Megaustenia > Megaustenia siamemsis. The sequence goes on from JAVIAB010000139.1 coordinate 61,408,583, forward strand.
AACGGAAACAAGGCAAACAGTGTAAATATTAGACGTGTCCTTGATAAAATTTTTGTTAGCGAAGGCAATTGAGGCCTAATAGTGTAGGACTAGGGGTTGGTTGTACAGGAAGGGAGGTAGAGTGAGCTAGGGACTCTGATCAAGGACACGTGTAATATAAAATAAATAAGTGTATTGAAGGACGAAAGTATTAGAGTGACACTTTGAAAGTGTACACAGTCAATGTGGAAATAATTTTGAGATAAGAAATATAATAGAAGACTCCAAGGAGACAAGAAAATTAATAGAGTGACCAAATAGTAAAATCAATAAAGTGACTAAGTAGACCTGAGATTAAAATACAAAAATGGAAGTAAGTAAAGAAGACTATGTATCACAAACGATCAATAAGTTGGCTGAAGCAGTACAAAGGTTAGAAGGAATACAGACACAAGAAGTAGTAAAACGAATACCAACATTTACAGGAAAAGAAGAGCAAATTGAAACATGGATACATGACATTGAAAAATGGCAGAGCAGTAATAAAATAAGTCAAACAGAGTTGAAAGAATTAGCGTTGTTAACTAGTCAAGGCAGAGTGGCTAGCAACATAAGAAGAAGAATAAATGAGATGAAAGATGAAACTTGGGAAGAGTTTAAGTTGTATCTAACACAAAGATACACAAGATACAAAGATGCACAGCAGTCACAGCAAGCAATAAGGAATCTTAAGTCGACACACCAGATGAAACAAGAATCAGTGCAAGAATTTGGCGATAAAGTATTGGAGTTAGTAGAACAAGTGAAAATGCAACTAGCAAGGAGAAATTTAGCAACACGGGCACAAGTGAGGAATGTGGCAATAGAAGAAGAAAATATTAGACAAAAATTTGAAGGAGAAAGACAGGAGAAATGAGAAGAGGTGCAGACGAGACAGGAATATCCAATGGAGAGTGATTATACAAGACAGAGATACAGGAGAGTCGCTAGCACTCATAAAGTAAATTGAGTACAAGAAAATAGAAGATGCTATAACTGTAATAGAGTAGGACACATAGCAAGACAATGTCAGTTACAGCACAAGAAAACGTATAGTTGCAAAATAGTAGTCAGGTTAAAGGAAGGCAGTACAGATGGACAAGTTAGAAAATATTTTGAAACATTTGGAGAAATAATGTATTATACATTTATTAAGAGAGCAGACAACAGAAATAGAGCAATAATATTGTATAGAAATAGCACTATAGTAAATAATATTTTAAATCATGACCATAGAATGACAAATTATATAGTAAAGGTTGAGGTATTTAAACCATATAGGATAACTAAAAGGAGAGAAAGAAAATATACACCCTATGACAAACCAAACGGTAGGTTGTATGGAATCCAAATAAATAAGAATATTAGGAGGCAAGAGAGAGACAACCAGACGGGGTTAGAGGTTAAGAGTAGAAAAAGTTACGTGGATACTGGGGTAGGCAGTGACAATGACAGATATCAGGAAGTGGTGAAAGAAGAAAAGTACACACAAACGGAAATAACGGAGCGCACAGATAGTGCTACACAGATGGTTGAAAAGGGAACAAGAAATAGGGGAACAGTGACGGACAAACAAACAAACATAAAAGATAGAGGAATACAGGTAGATATTAGTAATGAAAGAGTATTAACAGTGAATAATAAAGAAAAAGAAGTAATTCAAAAGCAAACGCCAAATATTAACAGGAAAATATTAAGTGCAAGGCATAGATTAGATAGAACACATAGATTAGAAGCAATAGCCACAATGAAGAAAATAGTAAGTAATGAAGATGAAGACAGTAATAGCATAGACAAAGATTTGTTGCCAAGTGCAAGGCATAGATTAGATAGAACACATAGATTAGAAGCAATAGCCACAATGGGCAAGAAGAGAGAACAGAAAACAGAAAATACAGAAACAAAGGATGGTTCTTGGGTATTAACCCCAGCTGACATAACAAGATTAGTAGAGAAAAATGTGTCACAGGAGGCGAAAGATGAATTTGCTAGAATGCAAAGAAAGCAAGAGGAAAGAATACTGAGTGATGCATCATATGCGAAAGAGAGGGGTGAGTTACAGAGATACATAGATCACCAACAGAAGATAAATGCTGAGGAAAAGGATAGATACGAGGTACAACCTGGTGTTTATGACTTTAGAAAAGAAAGGAAAAGGGATCAAAGGAATGATAGGTATAGTCAACATGGTAATTATAGGAGTAGAGAAGAAAATAGAAGTTTTCAAAGATATCATAGATACAACTAGTAATAAGAGGAGAAAACCCGAAAGGGGTAAGACTAAATAAATAAGACTCAAGAAGAGAGAGAGAACCCGAAATGGGTCAAACAAAGTATTGCGAGGAGGAAACCCGAAATAGGTACATGAAATAATAAGAGAAAAAAAGAGAACCCGAAATGGGTCAAAGTATTGCGAGGAGGAAACCCGAAATGGGTACATGAAATAATAAGAGAAAAGAGAGAACCCGAAATGGGTAAAACCAAATAATAAGAGGAGAAAAACCCGAAAGGGGAAGACTCAATTGAATAGAAGAAATAGAGATAAGAAGAAGAGAAAACTGAAAACCCGGATGGGTTAAAATAAGAGGTAACTGAGTAATCCAAAATGGACAGTTGACCTAAGAAGATAGTAAGAGAAAAGTGAAGAGTATAGGCGGTAGAGGAAGAAATGAACACCCAGACGGGTGGACGAAAAAAAAGGTAGCTGAGAATAAATCCGAAATGGATAGGCTACTAGAGACTCAAGAAAAGGAGGAGAAATGGCCAAAAATGTTGTATATAATTAAATGTAAATAGTAGAGAATTGTTGTATTGAAGTAAATGTAAATAGTAGACAATTGTATTGAAGTAAATGAGAATAGAAGATAAGAGACGTCAGTGTCTTAGGGGAGAAGACACAGAAAATGTAGAGGCGGGATTATCAATCCATGGACGCACTACAGAGGCGTTATGTGCAACTAGCAATAACGTGAATTGCAGAATGTCAATAATGAGACATTGCTGAGGGCAATGATAGGAGAAATAAGGAGATATAAGTCATTGCTTTATTTATTTACATACATTGACCTTTTGCAATGTTTCTGTATCTGCTTGTACGATACTTGGCTTGAGACCAATCAGTCCCCCATGGAATTGGAATATGAGGAAACTGCAACAAGGAACACTTTTCATGCACAGCCTGCAATGGTTCCTGCCGCTTATCCACCATATACCAGAAGTTCACGTCCTCCCAAATGTGATGATCGTCATATTTCTTTAAAAATGTATAGCGCTTGATGATGTTAGGACATCGTTGTTGACTCAAATTTCGAACATATTAACACACAGTTAGTCGTCAGGTTATCCCTGTCGCACATCAAACAAGATGAGGAAGAAGAGTACACGTTAACTGTGGAAAACCAAGCAAAGAAGAAATAATGAAAGCCATCAAACTATTAAAAAATGGTAAAGCCACAGGACCAGATGAAATTCCTTCGAAAGCCATCAAAGCAAATATTAACACCTCTACCAAGATGTTAAATAATCTATTAGATAAAATTTGGGAGAGGGAAGAAATACCTAAAGACTGGAAAGAAGGTTATATGATCAAACTACCAAAGAAAGGAAGTTTACAGGAGTGCACAAATTATAGGGGAATTATGCTACTATCAGTGCCAGGAAAAATAATAAGCAGAATCATTCTGAAGAAACTAAAAGAGGCTATAGAGAAACATTTGAGAAATGAACAAGCAGGTTTTAGGAAGAACAGATCATGTGCTGATCAAATAACTACTTTACGTATAATAGTTGGACAAAGTTTAGAACTAAAATCCCCACTTTATATTGGATTCATAGATTACGAAAAGGCATTTGATGGTTTAGACAGAAGAATGCTTTGGAAGTTGCTGAGTCATTACGGAATCCCCATAAAGTTTATTAACCTGATAAAAACAATATATGAAGGAACAAAATATAGTGTGGTGCATGAAGGACAGCTTACAGAAGCCTTTGAAATAAGAACAGGAGTAAGGCAGGGATGCCTTCTGTCTCCATTTCTCTTTCTACTGGCCATAGATTGGATTATGAAAATAACTCAAAACAACAGAAATGGTATCCAGTGGTCACTGACCAAGCAACTTGATGATTTAGACTTGCTGATGACATAGCTCTCCTATCACACAGCCATCAACAGATGCAGGATAAAATGAGCATACTTTCTGAGAGATCACAGCAGCTAGGACTGAAGATTAATAGAGATAAGATCAACATTATGAAAATTAATACAGTTGGCAATAACCAAATAAAACTAGGAGAAATACCTCTACTAGATGTACAATCTTACATATATCTGGACAGTAATATAAATAGGGAGAAACAGAAAATGATACCAAAATATGGATATCAAAAGCAAGAGGAACTTTTATTGCACTGGGAAACATTTGGAAATTCAAAGAAATTAGGTTAAACACAAAAGTAAAAATTTTCAACTCAAATGTTAAGTCCATCCTATTATTTGGCTGTGAAACATGGAGAACAACAAAATTTACAATCACGAAGATACAGACTTTCATTAATGGATGCTTGCGCAGAATAAAAGGATGTAAATGGCAGAACAAAATCACTAACATAGAATTATGGAAATGCACCAGTCAAATACCAGTGGATAAAGAAATACAGCGAAGACAATGGCACTGGATAAGACACACACTACGGAAGCTAACTGAGAGTATTACACAACAGGCCCTTTTTTGGAACCCCCAGGGGAAAAGACAAAGGGGAAGACCAAAGAATTCTTGGAGAAGACAGATAGAAGCAGAGATGAAGATTGAGTTATTGAGTTATTTGCGGGTCATCATCATTGCACTCCGAACATGTCCATAGGTGCTCAGATCCCCTCTTCAGCAATTCCCTCAGTGTCCAGTGACTGACGACTCCAGTTCTATGTTGGTTGATAAGTCTTCTTACACGGCCACTAAGTATCTCATTTCTGGCTGTGCCCAACTTAACTCCCATTTCCATCATCCGAAGAAGTGACGTATATCTGTGTTTGTCGAAGTCATGTGCTCTTCACACATCTCGGAGGGCATTGATGATGTCCGCCCGATCCATTGGTTGCCCGTCCTCAACGACAGCGTAGCTAGCCAACCTGAATGCCCTTTCATTTCCCCGTACTCCCGCATGTCCAGGGACATAGACAAAGGTGCCCTTACGTAATTTGGATTTCTGCAACGACTCTACTCATTGCATGCGTACAGAGAGCCTGCCTCCACTTCTTTATCATGCTCATCGAATCACTCAGTATACATTGGTTATTGGTTATTGGTTATGGAAGGCCTCAGTATCACAGCAAACGAATTAAAATCCATAATTGCTCAACCGCCCGTGCCAGTGGAATCATCCGAATTACTAACTCATCTCCCAAACAAAGAAAGGTAACTGTAGTCCCCATCGTAGCAGTCTCAGCACACGCCAAAAAGACATAAGGCGAAACCGTGCAGAAAGTGAACACAACCAACTGTTCCCTGTCATAAGATATCATCATTCATCGTAAACAAGCGGGATATCGAAGCAGGATCAAAACGGATGAGCCACACAGCTCACGGTGTGCACAGAGCACTTAACTCAGTAGCTCCTGCAACAAGCCGGTCTTGGAATATGAGGAAACTGCAAGAAGGAACACTTTTCAGACATAGCCTTCAATGGTTCCTGCCGCCTATCCACCATATACCATGGGAGTTCACGTCCTCCCGAAAATGATGATCATCATAGCACTTGATGATGTTAGGCCATCATTGATGACTCCAATTCCAAACATATAGACACACAGTGGTGGTAAGTTATCATTTCCAATCCAACAGAAGCCACATGACCTGTAGTTAGTAAAACCACAGAGAGAATATGATTTTGTGACCTTCACTGATTCACTCTTAGATGTGAATGTGTAGTTTACACAAGAGGAGAAGTATTCAACTACAGTGATCCCATTTAAGGCAACTCTGGGATAGCAAGGCAAGTCTCCTTTATAGCAGCAGGACTTGATGTTCTCCGCTCCCTTCTTGTAACTGCCGCCACACGATTCTGATGTCTCATTAACTTGGACATCATTCAAGAACAATGACAGATTAACATTCCATAGATATGGCTCTGCTGATGAAATGCTTGGTGCAACAGTTGTATCAATCATACAGGAGGCTCATGGTCTGTGGTCATTAATATCACAGACGGCACATGATGTTGTTATATTCAGTATTTCTTTCTGGGGTGTAAATATGTGGCACACACATGGAGAGTGGTTTGTGGTCACAGTAATCCCATTAAAGGCAATTCTAGGGTAGCATGGCATAGCTGTTTCAGAACAGCACAATCCTGTGATGTTTTCTGTGTTCGCTATAAAGCTGCTGGTGCTACACAATCCTGACCAATTATAGGTGTAGACATTATTCACTTGCAATGACAAAACTGCTTTGTTTACATCATAAACCTCTGGAACCGAATCATTTATGGGACTAATAGTACAATTTATTCTTCCATCGGGGATATCTTCATTGAGTCCCCCCCCAAAAAGTCTTTGGTTAAAAAGCACATATGCTTTTGAGTTAAACACAAAATTAGCCCACTTCATAGATTCAAAATGATCCTTGCCAATGCCATCCGTTTGCACAAGTTAGGTCCTTAGCTACCAAGGTCACAAACGTCCGAAACGAATTAACTACTTTATCTACAGCGAAGGTTAACGAACTGTGAACAAACATTTATGTTCAAACCCTTGAAAACATTTTAAAAAATCTGCCAACTCGCTGCAATAACATATATCGTGTTGTTCAATGTAAACATTGCTTAGTCCATAGCTCGAATATAAATAAGCTGCCATTTTGGTGCGTCCCATGACGTCACTTCTCAGTATACATGCGTGGGTGTAGTCTTGTGACTCTAACCATTTGAATACCTTGGTCATCGCCTCCATTGTCATGCTACTCGTGGTCATTACGTATGCACCACTGTCTTCCTTGACTATTCTGCCTGCCGAGCGTGCTGTACATGCCCATGCACTTCTTTGGTGTCATCTTACAGATCCGTCTGTATAGATGACTGCATCTTTCTCATCGGTGTTATCGCAGATGAGACCGTTGACCTCAGCATTAACCACGACCGGGTTCTGTTCCCTACTTTTCCTGTCGAGTGTGACAATACACGAGAAAGACCCCTTGAATGAAGTAGGCACCGGTATCCACTCCTCACCAACGCTGATATTGGTAAGCCCACAGACCTGTTTGATGATATCTTCTGCTCGGCCCACCCATGATTTGTCTCTTTTTAGACTATCACCTTTCTCTGTGTTGAGCACGTGGTGCAATGGATGCTCTGTATCTGTACTAATCTTCAGGTATGCTCGTGCTCTCCAGATCTTGATTCTGTTATCCATGGTTGGAAAGTCAAGAAGATACCTCATTGCTACACAGGGAGTGTCCCTCGTACATCACAGGATAATGCGCATGGCTTCATTTTGTATTTTCTCCAGCCTATCGATTTGAGTCGTACTGACAGTAAGAATTGCCAGGGCATTATTCGATAGGTGCGAGGACTAATCCCTGGAACAGAAGAGTAAGTAGCCTCTGCTCGATGTTGGCAGCTGCCACGACCTTCAAGGCGGCTAATCCTTTGCGGGATTTTGTTATCACATGGTCGACGTGGTCCCGAAAACACAGGCTGCGATCAAACTTAACTCCAAGGTATGTCATCAACTTGACCCTGGTCCATTCATCATCTCCCATTCGTACTACCGGTGTGGTCGTATGAACGATATGATTGTTAAGGGAGAACCATGAAACTGATGCTTTATTAGGATTAAGATGAAGATGATAGGGAAGACATGGAATGATCTTAAAAGAATGGCAAAAAACAGAACGACTTGGAAAGTGTTTGTTGAAAAGTCCTATGCTCCACTGGGAGCTAAAAAAGGTAGAAGAAGAAGAGACATCAAACAACAGACCGTAAGATTAGCGTACGGCCGGTCTAGGGATTTACGATGAGCCATTACGATGACGTAGCACAAATAATAATGTCGCAAGCACAGCAATGATGCGCCCTTTAGATTCTTGATTACTCTAGCGAATATAGCCCACGGCGAACAGAAAACGGTGCAAATTCCCCAAAGAGATAAAACTGCGGCTGACGAAGCATTTCACATTAATGAATAACATGGAAATAACTTGCGTCAAGCAAATCCAACAACGGTCATGAACAGCGCCAATGTAAAGCGCAGAACAAGCCTAGACGATGGAAGGTCGCATTCACAACACTTGATTTGTCGAAAATGGTATATTGCCGACGTACGATATTGTTTTATCGGCGCATATGTAATAAGTAGATCATCATCCTGACTTTAACGCATAGGAGTGCGATGGAGAACCGAAATTAATCTGTCATCCAATGCACTTTCTGCAGCGATCGAGAGAACGTGGACTAGATCCGCCATCTTAGAAACGGAAGTTCATATTGAGTTCATATATATTTGAATTTGCTTATGCAAGATCATATATATATGACTTTGCTTATGCAAGTTCATATATATATATATATATATATATATATATATATATATATATATATATATATATGAATTTGCTTATTGTTCTAAAGTCACTGCATTCAACTGCACCATTCTTTTTTAGGCAATGCAATGAAAGTTGATGTTTTTAGTTCATTTGGTATGTATCCTGTATGGTATATGTCTTTGCATATGTCTGTAATCACTTCAATGCCAAAATCTTCAAGTGCCTGTATCATCTCTATCTGTATGCTGTCAGGTCCTGCAGCTTTTCCCTTTTTCATTGTTTGTATAGCTTTTTCCACCTCAGATTTTAAGATGTTATAGTCTGATATTCATTTTATAATTGGTTTCTTGTCCCTTTGATCGTGAAATAGTTCTGTTATATATTCCTGCCATCTATCCATTATATCTTTACTGTCTGTTAGCTTTTTTCCTTTTTTGTCTGCAATGCATCCATCTTCTGTGGCTTTTTTATTTTTATTAGTCATTCTCTTTATTTCTGTGTGCATTCCTCTTAAGTCTTGTTTGCTTTCCATAGTTTCTATTTCTATACATTTTTGGCTGAGCCAGTCTTCTTTTGCATTTTTGCACGTTTTGTGAATTTCATTATCAATTTTGTTGTATTGAGCAGTGTTCTTCGCTTGTCTCCCCCTTTCTTCCATTTTTTCTAAGATGGTGTTAGTTAGGTATTGTATATGTGCTATTATTATTATTTATTATTTTTTTTTTGATAAAGTTATTGTATATGTGCCATTATTTTTTGTTTAGAAGTTTCATTTAACAACCATCAGTGGTTTAGAACATTAATCCAATTTCATTGATTCCTGTGGAAAAAAACTTGATTTGGTATGAGATCAAATTAATACTTTTCTTCACTCAGGAAACAATTAATCAGGCGGGCTTCGGTGTGAACTACATAAGAGAAAACGTCGTACATCGAAAACGTAGAAAATGATGTAGATGATTTTTTTGTGTTATATTTCATAGTTATTGTTATGGTAAAGGAAGGCCCCGGTATCACTGCAAACGAAATAAAATCCATAATTGCTCAACCGCCCGTGCCAGTGGAATCATCCGAATTACTATCTCATCTCCCAAACAAAGAAAGGTAGCTGTAGTGTCTAGGGATAGTTCACAATTAGTTATATATATATATATATATATATATATATATATATATATATATATATATATATATATATGCAGGGTGTTTTTAAAGTTGCAGTGCAATGAATATTTCTAATATTCAGTAAATGACGTAATCATCATCTACGTACCACAATTTTGTAAACCACATTTATGAACAAACCGCTGCTTCCTTTAAGGTTTTATTTACGTAAAGGACGGGCACTACGCTACTTTTACTGTCTCATTGCTTGAAGGAAATGGTGTTGACGATTGAAAACAGGGTATTTCTGGTTGAGCATGTCTTCCGTAATGGCGGTAAATATACGGATGAGGTCATTAGACAATTCGTGAGGAAATTTCCAGACTCACAAGTCCCTCACCGAAATTCTGTTACAAAATTGATCAAAAAGTTTCGTGAAACCGGTAGTGTGGTAGATGCATACCGATCTGGAAGACCTTCAATTTCACAAGACCAAATTATGGAACTCCAAGACAGAATTACAATGAGTCCAAATGCATCTTTAAACCACTTGTCTCAACAGGTGCAAATATCTAAGAGTTCTGTTCACAAGGTTTTAAGAAGTGAACTACACTATCGTCCATACAAATTAACTGAAGTGTCTCAACTCCAAGAAAGAGATTATGACTCCCGTTTAAACTACTGCATGTGGTTTCAGAATTTTATTTATGAACATGGCGCTGCCATCCTTGACGTCACTTTTTTCACTGATGAGGCCTGGTTTCATTTATCCGGTTATGTGAACAGTCAGAACAATCGGCTGTGGAGCAGTGAAAACCCCCATGAATTTCATCAAGTGCCGCTTTACGATCAAAAAGTCGGAGTGTGGTGCGCTATAAGTCGTATGCGGATAATAGGACCTATATTTTTTAATGAAATAATAAATGCAGAACGTTACCGTACTTTAATTCTGGAACCGTTCATAGCACACCTTACAGAACGGGAAATTATGGAATCCTGGTTTCAGCAGGATGGGGCAACAGCACACACAGCCACAACAACACTCAATTATTTAGAAAGCATATTTGCAAATCGCATTATTTCACGTGGAATCTGGCCTGCTCGTTCACCAGATCTAACACCCCCAGATTATTATCTGTGGGGGGCATTGAAGGGGAAAGTTTATGAAAATAATCCGCAGACAATTAATGACCTAAAGACTGAAATAGTAGACAAGATTAAACAAATATCACCAGACATTATTCTGAAGGTTTTCGCAAATATGGAAAGACGAATCACGACATGTCTTGAGGCCCGTGGTGGACATTTTCAACATATGCTTTAGGCACAACTTTATTGTGTTAATACCAACATTACCCATTATAAGCTCGCCGATAGCAGTCAAGTATATTTGAATATTTTACAATTTGTGTGACGCATTAGTTAACCGCATTTCTGGTGACGTTTTTCTTCCGAGAGTAGAAATTCACTGCACTGCAATTTTAAAAACACCATGTATATTGATAAGTTAAACTTGTACACTAGATAATGCTAATATGCATTTTGCTATTAATGGCAAAACCTCAGATACTGAAATATGTTTGTGTGTGTGTGTTACAGGACAATCCTTTTTTCTTTTTTTTTTTAAACTGCAGACACGCACAATTGACGTAGAGATATTATCTCCTTTGGTATATATGATTCATTCTGACAGGGATTCCAGGTACTCTAGGAAAGTCTGCTGTCTGCCTCATAGTTTCAGTTCAGTCACACAATTTTGTTCCAAGGTTGTGTATGTGGGCTACGTATTCTTCATCAAGAATTGTAAACTGGAGAAAGTCGTGTTTTGTTGTTTATTTTGTTACGGTGCAGAGACTCAGATAGTAGTACCTCTCTTTTGTTGAATGTTATCTCATTCTGTTGTGGCCAGGCGGTAGAAGAGTATTATAACTTGAACTCTCCTGGTAATAGTCATCTTCGACGTTGTGTTTGGGGCGATTATGTTTCCACTTTGAGTCATATTGTCCTTTAATGATAAATTTTACTTCTTCATAGCTGACAACAGTGTTTTCTGGTTGTCTTACTCCTTTGGCTAGTCTATCTACATAATTGTTTTCTTGTACATTGCGATAAGGTTGAATCTACTTGATCACTATGCTCTGAAAATTATTTCACAGCTGCACTAGAGTTATCCTGTTCATTGATCTTGATGTTCTGTGAGGACTGCAATTTGATTACAATTGACAACGCATCCGTATATAGTTATACCGAGTGTTACCGATCTGACAGAAAAAAACAGACAAAAGGACGGAATATATACACTTATAAAGAACAACATCAATGCATGTCAGCTTGATGTGTGTATGGATGGGGCTGGATATCAAACACTGTACATCAGGACAGCAAAAACAGACTTTCACTTACTTAACTACTACTGTCCGAGCGACCGCCCACTAGCACTAGACACAATTCAATTAAAAGAAAGAATAATTGTATGTGGAAACTTTAACATCCATTTACAGAGCAGGGGCTATGAACATATGGACAAGAGAGGTGAAGAACTTGAAAATTGGCAGGACAACAATGGGCTTATACTGCTAAACCAGACAACAGATCCACCAACATTCTATTCCAGATCATGGAATACAACATCTACACCAGACCTTGCTTTCCATTCGCCAGACCTGAATTGGAATATTGCACGTATTGTGGAGAAACAACTTGGAGGCATCGACCACCGACCAGTCTTTTTAGTGGTGCAAAATGAGGCCGTCAGGGAAGGCAGCACTTTCTATAGATGGAATTACAAATGGCAGACTGGAAAATGTATCAACAATATACCAGTGTACAGACTAAAGATCTAAATACTGACAAAGACATCAATAAAATAGTTGATGAATTCAGTAGACTAACAATACAATCTGCCAGTGAAACAATACCTAGAGGAACACACACGGAAACACTACAAACTACTGGAGTAGTGAACTATAGCAACTGCACAATGACATGGAAATATCTCGAAAGCAAGCAGAATATAACCCTTGACAGGAACACCAAAATAGCTATCAGCATGCTAAGGCCAAATTTCAATGGGCTAAATTACAAGCCAGACGGAGAATCTGGAAAGAGAAAACAGAGTCCTTGAATCTTGAACGGGACACAACAAAAGCGTGGAAGCTTGTAAAACAGCTGAATGATGAGGGTACAGAAAGGTACACCAAAATTTCACTGAAGAAGGATGGAAACATCATAACAGGTAAGCAGGCAGCAAATCACTTTACAGACTCCTTTGCAAATGACAATAATATTGAAATTAGCCTAGAGAAACGACAAGAGACCCATTTAAAACAACAAAAGAAGAGACCACACACGAAGTCAGGGAAATACCCATTACACAATGAGAGCTAGAGCGGGCAATATCCAAATTAAAAATTAAAAAGTCACCGAGTAGTAATGGAGTGTCCAATGAAATGATTAAGAACTTGGGAGCTGTAGCTAAAGCAAAACTACTGCAAATCTATAATATTTGCTGGATCACAGGTAGAGTGCCACAGGCATGAAGATAAGCAATTATGATACCATTGCTAAAGCCAGGAAAAGATGGTTCAACGACATCCAGCTATAGACCAATCAGCCTTATAAGCTGTTTGTGTAAAACAATGGAGCGTATAATCAATCTCAGACTGCAGTGGTACTTGAAAAGTGAAAACCCCCTTGTTCCACAGCAAGCAGTCATTAGACAGTGTTACTCTACCGAAGATCAGGCAACCTATCTTTCGCAGGGAATTGGGGATGCGTTTCTAGAAAAGAAACTGGTTAGTACCATGGCAGCATGGATAGACCGAAATGAAGCATTTTTTATAAGGTATGGAAGGAAGGACTTTTGAAGAAACTAAGAAATTACGTAGTAAATGGCAGGATGTACAAATGGGTCAAACCATACCTGCATAACAGGAGAGTCAGAGTGCAACTGGATGGTCTTAAGAGTAAGAAGGTCTTACTGCGCCAGTAGTTTTTTTCCTTAATTCCGTTTTAAATCTTCCTTGAGCTCTGGCAGTGTACACTTCCATGGTAAGGTGTTGTTGATTGGATGTATAGTTTATATTTTTTTATGATGATATGAATGGTAATATAAAAAAAGAAACTAAAGAAAGGTAAACAACCCTATCATTTTGAAAATAACACTTTCATTTTTTTAACGGAATGCCATTTGACTCTGTCACTTGCTTTTATAATGCACGTTGTCATAGGTTCACCTGTCCATCTTTTTATGTTATCACCCCAGGTTTGTCTTGGTTTGCTCCTGCCTCGTGTACCCAACCACCCCCTCCTTCCAAGTTGACTCTTATTGTGGCATCACAAAACGTTTTCACATGTCCCAAAAATGTAAGTTGTTACATTCAAACTGTGTTAAGTACTTTTTTTTCAGGAAATTAAAAACTTCGCTGTGTCTTCTTTTCCTTCCATTGGGCTTCAATTTTGTGTTATTTTTTTTCTCATTTAATGCTCATGTTTCTGCACCATATAGAATTGCTGTGTAGATATAACATAACATATTACAATTTTTAGTTTCAGTTCTGGGATTTATTTGCTTTGATTTGAGTATAATTTTCATATAGTTAAATTTGATTTTAAAAATTCTATTATTTTATTTCTGTCGTACTTAAAAAAATATTATAACATTCCATCACATACATGACAACATATGAAAGAATGCTAAGCACAACGAGAAGATATCAATGAACTACTCTTTGCAAATGATCAAGTTTAGCGGGTTTGCAAATCTAAGTAGACCAATAAGCGATGACAGAGAGCGAACTTTAGATTGTAAGTTTAGGAGAATTGTTTCGGGAATTGTTCACAGGCGATCGAATTGTTGTAAGATTGGTCGGTGTGTTTGTCACAGAAATTTGGAACAGGGAGATACGATCCGTGTGTGTTCACACGTAGATAAGAGTTGGGACTTGTGCAGTTGAAGGTAGAACGCAGGGAGAAGATCAGCTGAGAGGGAAAATTATCACCAGGAAAGCAGTCTAGCCATTAGGACTAGCTAGATTCCAGATAGTAGTTTGTTGATAAGAGACATTTTAATAGCTTAAGTGAGATTAGATTAAACAGAATTATTTGATCAGCGGACTATGAACAACTCTAACATATTCTAATGGCGTTATTTAAGGGAGTGACTAATAGCAGTCTAAAGAGATATGAAGTGTGTGTTCAAGGAAAACTGGTTTGTTATCATGTTGTCTATTTCATTATGACTATCTGAACTTCCGTTGTAAAGATGGTGGGATCTAGGTCACGTTCTCTCGATCGCTGCTGTAAGTGCATTCGGAATCTGATTAATTTCGGTTCTTTACTTTACTGTACTTTAATTTCTGCGTTAAAGTAAAAGTGATGATCTTCTTATTACATCTGCGCCGCTAAAGCGATGTTGTACGCCGGCAACAGTCCCTTTTTGACAAATCAAGTGTTGTGAATGCGACCTTCCAACGTCTAGACTTGATCTGTGCTTTACGTCACATTGGTGCTGTTCATGGCCGTTGTTGGAATTCCTTGACGCAAGTTATTTCCATGTTACTTATCAATGTAAACTCCTTCGTCAGCCGCAGTTTTATCTCTTTACTGAATTTGCACAGTGTTGTGTTCGTCTTAGGCTGGTTTTACTAGAGTAATCAGAAATCGAAAGCGAGCGAAATTGTGTGTACGACTTTTTTTGTGTGTACGTCATCATAATATATATATATATATATATATATATATATATATATATATATATGGCCCTTTTCGTCTTGTCAGACGGTCTAGTGGAGGCTATTGCGTATTTATTTTGAGGTATTGTTTTTGCCGAACAGCTTCTCTCGTGGCTAATTCTACCAATGTTTGACAAATATACGCGGTCACATAATGAACAGGTCAGGCTCGCTGGTCCACAGGGTTTACCATCCTTTTTCATGAGTCTCTTCTCTTCTAAGTCCTGTCTTAGCACAGTCTCAAATGTTGTTTTACCGTTCCTTATACATGCTCTCCATGATGTGCGATCACTTGCCAGATGTTGCCAGTCGTTTTCACAGATGGAGAAGTCTTTCAGAGATGATTTGCAGATATCTCTATATCGTAGTTTAGGTCTGCCGATTTGTCTTTTTTCGTATTTTAGCTCACCATATAGTATTTGCCTAGGAATGCGTTTTTCTTCCATCCGTTGGACATGCCCCAGCCATCTTAGCCTTCGACTTCTGAGCATCGACATGATTGTTAGGGTCTTAGCACGTTGCAGGACAGTTAAGTTGGTTATTTTGTCTTGCCATTTGATGTGCATTATTTTGCGGAGACATCGCATGTGGAAGACATTTAGTCTTTTTTCCTGGTTTGAGTATGTTGTCCAGGTTTCGGATCCATATAGTAGTGTGCTAAGCACACATGTTTGATATATTAGGAGTTTAGTCTTTCGAGTTAGTTTCGTGTTGTTCCAGGCCCTTTTTGTGAGTTTGCCGAAAGTCGTAGCTGCCTTACCAATTCGACAGTTTATTTCTTCATCAAGAGAGATGGTTTGCGTAACTGTGGATCCAAGATATGTAAATTTCTTTACTGATTCTAGTGGGCAGTCTTTTAGAGTAATAGATAGAGGTTTGAAGTCACCTTGATTTAGTATTACTGTCTTCTGAACATTAATTGACAGTGAAAAAAGGTCGCATGCTTTATCCAAGTTGTTGATCAGCGACTGTAGGGTGGCCTCACTATGAGCGACTAGGGCTGCATCGACAGCAAATAAAAATTCTTTAAGTAGGGCAACATTTGTTTTGGTTTTTGCTCTTAGTCGTGCTAGGTTGAACAGTGAGCTATCTGATCATGAGCTGTTTTCGAAGGCGTAATAAAGGTAAAGTAAAGTACGAGACTTGAACAGGCGTCTTAGCACGCGAGTTTTACACTCATATGTGCTCGGCCGCCTATCAAGAAATGTTCGGACATTTCTGTATAGTGTCGCCTCAAGCATCAAAATTCAGATGCGAAGCAACATTCCTCACCTTCCCAGGGTAATACTCTGGTACCCATTGCTGCCAACGGCTGGGTCGACCGTGGTTTTTTTTTTTCCAACCACGAGTACAATTCACACTGCTCCCAGCGGGAATCGAACACGGGTTGTCCGAACGTCGGTAGTCCAGTCGGGTGGCTTTCCCAACTCGGCTACCAAGGCCCCCGAAGGCGTAATTTAGGAGGGCAGCAAAAAATATTTGGCATTTGTTTTTTAAGGGTGTATAATAACAGTTTGTGTGCGAAAACAACAAAGATGTAGAGAAATAACACGAGTAGAAAATGGGTCACGGCCATCAGTGACCACAATGCGCGGGCAAGTACTGGTAGCATAAACAACAGCCCTTACTCTGCGACAGAACTAGCACAGCGGCAGAGGACAATGCAACATACACACAACAGTGCTCAGAGCCAAAATAATGGAGAAACAATCGCGATCATACAGACATAACGTAAATAAAATTGCAACCATAAATATTTGCGGTATCAGAGACAAAGAAGAACAATTAATCGACGCAATGATAAAAAGAAGAATCAAAATACTCGAGTAGCAGACACAAGACTGAAGGAGAAACAAACAAGGAAAGCGTACATGAATTATACCATAATAAACTCAGGAGTTAACACCAACGAAGTAGCAAAACACGGAGTAGGATTCATTGTAGACCCAGAAACGTCCAAAAACATTATAGAAATACATCAACATTCAGAAAGGATAGTTACCCTAAGAGTAATAGAAAACAACGTCAATATAACATACATCCAAATATATGCACCTTGCAACAACAACGACGAAGAGAGCGAAGAATTCTACGAAACACTTAACGAAATCATAAACAAAGTAAATAAGAACGAAGATCTACTGGTGATGTGGGACTTTAACGGGAGACCAGGAAGACGCAATTGTGAGAGCTCCAAATATCTGGGCCCTTTTGGAGATGACACAAATAGAAAGAACGAAAATGGCAACCGAATGCTTGAATTATGCAATCAACATGAATTATGCATAACTAACACTTTCTGTAAACATAAAGACTCACAAATATACACCTGGTATAAATGAAACGATAACAATTATAAAAGTCAAATAGATTTCATCCTAGAGAGAACACAAATGAAGAGGAAAATCAGAGACAGCAGAGTGGTACCTAACATCACAAATGATACAGACCATAAAATGGTGCTAATAACCATCTAGAAAGCAAAACAAGACAACAAGAACCAATTGAAAACAAGAAAACAATCAGAAAGGACAATACAATTAAGCCAACTTAAAACAGAAGACAAAAAGAAAGGAATGGAAAAACAACTAGAAAGCAAATTTAAACAACTACCACAACAAATAACAACAGTAGATAACGAGTGGCTCATATTCAAAAAATCATTGACGAAAATAGCAACCGCAATATGCGGAACGAAGCAAAGGAAGAAGGAGGGAAAGATGAGCACTCCATGGTGGAATGATATAGTCAAGAACGCCATAAAAAGAAAGAAAAAACTATACAAAATCTGGCTAAAAACTAAAAAGCCAAGCGATTATGATATATACACAATAGAAAGAAGAGAAGAGAAGAAATTAACCAAAAAAGAACAACATAAAGCATGGACAAAATTTGGAGAAATGATTAGTAAATCAGCATCCAGAGACTTCTATAGAACAATTAAAGCCATAAGACAAAAGAAAGACAATTATGACCCAACTGAAATCATCAATGATAAACGAGGCCAAGCAATAACAAACAAAGCGCAAATCGTAACGAGATGGAAAGAATATTTCGAAGAGCTTTTGAATGTAGAAACAAGTCCAAAAACACATAAAAAGCAACTAATTGGTGGCGATAAATAACCAAATATACTAACGGAAGAAATAGAAAAAACATTACGACTAGCACCAAGAAACAAAGCCCCCGGAATCGATAACATACCAGTAGAAATACTAACAGCAGCGGGAGAGGCAGGATGTAATTGGCTACACAGAATATTCAACGCTGCATGGATACAACAGCAAGTCCCAGACGATTGGAAACAGTCCATTATATTACCAATATGGAAAAAGAAGGGCAGCAGAAGAGACTGCAACCAATATAGAGGAATATCGCTATTAAGCCACACAGGGAAGTTATGTGCCAAGATAGTTGAAAAAAGATTGAGACCAATTATAGACCCACAACTAAGCGATGCTCAGATGGGCTTCAGGAGGAACAGAGGTTGCACAGATGCCCTATTTATCATAAAACAACTAGCGGAGAAAATAATAGAGCATAATAAAACACTATATACAGCTTTTATTGACCAAGAAAAGGCGTTCGATAGGGTGGACAGGGAACAACTATGGTCCGTATTGCCCTTGTACGGAGTGAGTCACCACCTAGTAGAGATATGCAAGAGCCTCTATGAAAGTAGTCGCACTACAGTAAGATCTTCAGCAGGCTACTCTAAACATTTCACCATTAACTCCGGATTAAGACAAGGCTGCGTGCTTTCCCCTTTACTTTTCATCACATATATAGCATGGACAATATATGCAAATTAGTATGCCCAATCAAAGGAAATATACCAACACGGATGATAACAAGCGATAACACAAAAGAGAACGATATATACGTACCAGAAAACAACAGAAGAGAGGAAGAAATAAATGAAATACTATTTGCAGACGACCAAGTTCTGATACATGAAACAACTGAGGACCTACAAGAACATATCAGCAGCCTAAACAACACTTGTAAACAATACAACATGAAGATCAACATAAGCAAAATCGAAGTAATGGCAATAGCGAGAAAGAAAGACAAACTAAACATCATAATAGATAATACAACTTTGAAGCAAGTAGACAATTTTAAATATCTGCGTAGGAACAAGACAATAACCAAGAGACCGAGATAGATATAAGGTGTAACAAAGCATGCCAAGTTGTAGGCCAAGTATCAACACTATTGAAAAACAAAGCAATAACTACGGAAGCAAAAAGGGCAATATTCAAATCAATTTTTCTAACAACTCTGTGCTATCAGTGCCAGAATTGGACGCTGGACTCTAGAACAATAAGAAAGATAACGACCACCGAAATGAAATGTGTCAGAAGAATGACAGGAAACAGCTAAAGGGACAGTAAGAAACACTGACCTGATGAAGAAAATCGAAATTGAACCAGCCATCGAATACATAAAGAAACAACAGATAAATTTGTTCGACCACATAACAAGGCAAGCAAAAAGAACTAACAATGACTCAAAGAGCCATAAACAAACGCTACGAAAACGCCAGATTAAGAGGAAGACCGAGAAAGAGATGGATAAAGGGAATACTAGAGTCACTAGGAGGAATAACATCAGAAGAGGCCAACAGAAGAGCAAAGAATCGCAGATTGTTTCTCCCCTCGACGCCAACGGCAGCAGAGGAAAGATAGAAGAAGAAGAAGGAGCACAAAATATATCAAAAAGGGTGGGGGGCGAGGACACATCCCTGTTTTACTCCGTTGTTGACTTTAAAATTCTCTGATGAACTCCCATCAAAGTAGATTTTAGCATTCATGTCTTCATGAAAGGACATAATCAGCTTAAGTAATTTAGGTAAGTGATTACTCAGGTCCTATACTAAAGGACTCAGTTATGCGGCCAAATTATAGAGAAAAGACTATGGCCAATTATCAGAGCTTACAGATGAGCTACTCCCAGATGGGCTTCCGGAAAAAAAATAAAGGACGTACTGACACACTATTTGTCTGTAAGCAACTTGCAGAAAAGGCGACGAAACACAATATAAACACAATATAGGAACACAATATAAATCCGTACGTGATTTTCATAGATCAAGACAAGGGCATTCGCCCGAGTAAACAGAGAGCAATTACGTAAGACGCAGGGTAAGCCAATATCTAACAACGATATGTAAAAGTCTCTACATCAATAGCAGCTGACCAGTCGGATCAGCAGGGGGCTACTTAGATCACTTTAAAATTAGAACAGGCATTAGACAAGGGGACGTAGCATTTCCCCTATTTTTTGTTACCAAGATGGACTCAGAATGTAAGTTAACCCATCGGAGAGAGGATATTAACGAGCTTATATTCGCAGTCCATCAGGTCTAACACATGGAAAAATAAGACACACAATAACACCTAAATAGGCTTTACTTCTCATGCACTCAATACAACAAGAAAATCAAATCAACAAGACAAAAATTATGAACATCGCAAATAAGAAACATAATATCATCAAAACCATTATAAGGCAAACAATTAAATCATGTGGAGGAATTTAAATACCATCTAGTAACAAACAATAATTCATAAGTAGCAGAGATAGACTCAAGATGTAAAAAAAACTAGCCAAAGCATCGGGCAAATATCACCACTACTAACCATCAAAGAAATAACATTAGATGCATAACCGACACTTTAACACACACTTTTCATGGCAACGTTGTGCTACTATAGCTCGTTTCAAAACATATGCCCAACTTCAAAACGCTATTACTCTCTAACCGTTTGTTAAATACTTTTGAAATTTTCCAAATGTTATTAGAATGCAAAAGATCCTTTAAATGTATATTTAACAAATATCTTGCAGCTGCAGTTTTCTTAAAGCGGCGATGTTTCTTTGATGTTTGTCAAAATTGTAAATTGTGAAGCCCTAAAGAATAGAAATTACCGTAGTTGCTGGTCTACGATTAATTTTCACTAGGTAAAGGCGTGGCCGTAATGGGGAAATAACTGGATAAAACAAAACACCAGGAGAATTATTGTCTGCTCAGTTCGAGGACGGACGATAATAATATCAAGGTATACCTGTATGTCCAATTTTCATTGTTGTGTGGTCCTGAAAAGGACCGTTTGTTGAAATAATTTAAGGTAATATAGGGGCCAACATTGTGGGGGCTATATACTTTCATTCTGAATCAGACGAGTCTAAAAGATTAATAACTGTTTGGGGTTGAACATTCCACAAACCATCATTTTTCCAATATTCCTCTTCCTGTTTTAAGACGTGGTCTTCACATTTAGCCCAATAATCTTTGTCTATATTTAATAAAGCGAGATTAGCAAGAGTCTTTACATCGCATATTTTGAATGTTGTATTTTCATCTGCCACTTGTCCTTTTAATTTTGCCCAGATTAGTTCTATTGGATTTAAATGAGCATGGTAAGGTGGCAGCCTCAAACTTATATGACCGTGCTCTTGGATAATCTTATCTATTTGAAAAATCTTTGTCCTCTGTTTTTGCTTTACTAGAGATAGTAATTCAGGTTTTAAGTACATGTTATTAAATTGTATGTGCTCCTTTGTGAGCCATATCTTAATAGCATCTTTTGTACTGGATGACGTCGGGACTTTATCTTCAAGTGCAACAATGTTGTGGTACGCTGCATTGTCCATTATTAGGCAAGATGGTCGATCTAGTGCTGGGAGAACATAATTTTCAATCCAATGTCTAAATATGTGACCATTCATCTCAGAGTGATAATCCCGATTGTCTATGGATTTTGAAAGAAAAATGAGCTCTGCATTCTGTATTAGTCCATGTTGTCGACTACCTGCATGAGCAATTATCAAGCGCTGTCCTTTGCTGCTAGGTATTAATCTCTTAATCTTTCCATCTGATGACTGCCATTCCCTTTGGTTAGTGTGGTGAGCATTGATCCATGTTTCATCCAAGTACACAATATCATAACCTTGCTTGCGCACCTCTTTTACTTCACGTAAGTACTTGCTTCTCATGACTACTATATGTGGCTTCTCACAGATGATGTTTCGTCCATTGGGATACTTTCTGAATGTAAAGCCTGCAGCTCTCACATTCCTCCATAATGTAGACTTTGATATTTCAATACTGTTGTTCTTTTTCAGCGATACTTTTAATTTTCTTATTGTAACAGTTTCATTCATACCCAACATTTTGCGAATTTCACTTCTAATAAGTTCACTGTCGAAATTATCCAACATTTTTGCTCTTCCTTGTGATTTTGTATATTTGGAACATTGACGGTCACGTGCTTGAATCCAGCGATTAAATGACCGTTTAGATAAATCCAAAATGTGTCTTGTCCTATTCTCAGGGTTTTCTAAAGAATGAAATAATCTTCCTCGTTTCGCCTCTTTGCAAAAATAGTCATACATTTTTATTGCGATGTTTTGTAAACTGCAGAATTTCATTTTAAGACTCATGATAAATGTTATTGTTCCACGTTACGCCGCTGAATTAACGGAAATGGAACACACAATGTCTCGTGTTTACTACAAGTGTCTATTTGTGTCAGAAAACTCACGTGGAAAGCGTGAAAAATCGTAAATTTCAGCGTGTATAGATTTGTAATCGCTATTTTTAACTTAAATACTGTAAACACAAAGTTTTGACTACATCAATGGGTCGTTATAAATTTATATAAATCAAATAAGCAATAATAATAACCAAATGTTTGTTTTTAATGAAATTAATTCCCTGTTGGGTTCTAATCATTATAACTTTACATGCAAATTTTGAAAAAAATACAAAAAGCGGTTTAAAAGATATTGATTTTTAAAGTTGGGCAAGACTTATGAAACACGCTTTAATGCCACACCTGGCCTATGGACTCAGAATGTACATTATGTGATCATTACGAAAACAAACAACACAAAAACTCTATATCGTACTTTTACATAATGTTTAAATATTGCCTCTATTCACCTACAAAACACCGAATCTAATGAATCAATACTTTTAAAGCGTATCTATCCATGATATTAATTGAATCAACTCAGTCTTTATCAGTGGTGTCACCAACACAAATTTATAATTAGTTTCCTCGCGTCAAATTTTGAGCTGTGACTGTAAATGACTAAAGCAAGAATAGAGAGACAGACCATCATCACCTACATCCCCCCTCCTCCCCCACCCCCTCACAAAAATAGAAAAGAGCCGCTTGATCTACCTGCTCAACCATCGTCATCAACGACTATCGGCCACCCAACAAATGTATCACAACACGATCGCTATTGACATCTCTAATGCCGTTTGGATGGCTCCCATCAGACGAATGTCCAGACACACAACCTTAGTACGTCACCTCTGAGCATATACGCTTCTATTATATCTCTTCGCTTATATGTATTAACTGTTTACACCAAATACCCTAAATATATGAGTATATAGAGATATTTTATTTATCCTTTCTCCCCCAATTCGTCAACTGTTCATTCCGTATTGTACAAATGAATTATTGACCCAACCAAAATATAATTTTCCATATGACATCTATCCAAGGAAATAACAATCTTATAAAAGGTTAAGGCATAAAAATGGATTTGGAGTCAAGGTGATGTCCTAGCATCATCAAGCGCTATACATTAAACAAATATGACGATCATTATTTTCAGGAGTACGTGAGCTTTGGTCAAAATGGTGGATAGGCGGCATGAACCATTAAAGGCAATGTCTGAAAAATGTTCCTTGTTGCAGTTTCCTCATATTCCAAGTCCGGCTTGTTGCAGGAGCTACTGATTTAAGTGCTCTGCGCACACTGTGAACTGTGCGTTTCATCTGTTTTGATCGTGTTTCTATATTCCTATTGTTTACAATGAATGATGATATCATATGATGGAGAACAGATGGCTGTGTTCACTTTATGTGCAGTTTCGCCTTATGTCTTTTGGCGTGTGCTGGACTGCTATGATGGGGACCACAGCAACCTTTCTTTGTTTGGGAGATGAGATTGTAGTTCAGATGATTCCACTGGCACGGACGGTTGAGCAATTATGGATTTTAATTCGTTTGCAGTGTTACCGGGGCCTTCCATTACAATAATTAAAAAGTTACACCTAAACGCCACAAAGTTAGCCCCAAAGTCAAAATAGTTAGACGCAAAGCCCAAAACGTTAGAACCAAAGACAAAAAACTTACACCTAAATGCCAAAAAGTTAGTCCCATAGGCACAGCAGTTAGACTCAAAAGACAAAAATTAGAACCAAGGACCAAAAAGTTACACCTAAAGACCAAAAAATTAGTCCTAAAGGCAAAATAGTGAGACTCATAATAAAAGAAAATTGTTTAAAAAATCAATAAAAAAATTAATAGTGAGAATCCAGCATAATGATGCACTTTGCTTACACCATCTTCCTTGCTTTAACTGGAAAAAGCGTAAAGAAGGAAACTAGGCAAAAATGTTGGGGCGGGTCCACCTTTGTTGAGTGTAACGCTGTACTTTCACTATTAATTTTTTTAATTGATTTTTTAAGCAAATTTTTTATATGGGCGTGTCTAATATAAAGGTTAAAGTAAACCTAGTGGTTAAATTTAATTTAAAAAAACAATTTAATAGGATACTCCATAAAAAATGGCCGGGGTGAGAAACATAAAATTGAATTTTCCAGCAAATTTTTTTATATTAGCGTGTCTAAATAAAATAGAAAGGTAAGACTGGAGGTTAAATTTATTTTTTTAACGATTTCATAGGCGTATCGATAAAAAATGATCGCGTGTAAGAAATATAAAATTGATTTTTTTTTCAGCAAATTTTGTATATGGGTGTCTCTAAATAAAGTTTGTGGTAGGCCTAGAGTTTAAATTTATTTTTGTAAACAGT
This sequence comes from Megaustenia siamemsis, assembly GCA_032433765.1. NCBI lineage: Eukaryota > Metazoa > Mollusca > Gastropoda > Stylommatophora > Ariophantidae > Megaustenia > Megaustenia siamemsis. The sequence continues at coordinate 61,433,816 of JAVIAB010000139.1, forward strand.
TTCATAGGCGTATCCATAAAAAATAGTCTGGGGTACTAATTATCATTTAGTGAGGTTTTGACTGGTGCATAATTTTCATGCTTTGTAGTACCATTTTCACCAGATAATGAAGAGTGTACCTGCCGGTTTCTCTGGTAACTCCGTTAGCTGTACATTCTCCTAGCACTCATTTATAATTCCTTCTTGTTTTCAAAAAGTCCCAGTATTCTCTCCCTTGCCATCCTCTTCTCTCCTTCAACGTGCATTACTTTACTTTATTTTCACAATTCATGTATAGAAAATTATAGATACACAATAAAGGGGCGTGTGCCTGGTGACCTGTGGTTGTTAATTAGCAAGGTCAGCAACACACAGCTGATCATTTCACGTCCCTGGTCTAAAGACTAAGAAAGTGAGGATTGCTGTAGTCACCACACTGATAGGGTCAAGTATTTCAGTACCTCTAATGTAGACAAATGCTAATGTCTCCAACAGAACCTGGAAAATCAGAAATGCCCGTGCAGTCACATCAGCTTGCAATGTCTAGAAGCCAGGGCTCATTTCAGCCATGTGACATTCATCATCCACATCATCTTTATTTTTCTCTGTTGGAGAGCCCAGCAAGTGTATGTAACCTCCTTATCTCATGCTGCAACATGCAGTCTATGTTTATCTAAATGTCCACAATTTGTCATGCAACACGCACAAATTGTAAAAAAAAAAAAGTAAAGTACCCCCGTCACGTGAAGTGGCGTATATGGAATATGGTGTTAGTGACCATAAATTTTACAGACCTTCGGCACATGATATTTGGGGTAATGTGGTGGGCATTACGCCCGTGCCGCTTTACTTTCCCAGAAAATAATCCGGTACCCATTGTGGTACTGAATGTGGTTTACAAAAGAATGTTGAGAAAGGTTCATCGTATATCCCTAGACCGGCCGTACGCTAATCTTACGGCATGTTGTTTGATGTGCGTCGGCGATAATCTGATGACTAACTGTGTGTCTTATATGTTCGGAATTGGAGTCAACAACGATGCCCAAACATCACCAAGCGCTGTACAATTAAAAAAAAAAATTATGACGATCATCATTTTTAAGAGGACGTAAACTTCCGGTATATGGTGGATAGGTGGTGGGAACAATTGAAGGCTATGCATAAAAAGTGTTGCTTGTTGCAGTTTCCTCATATTCCAAGTCCGGCTTGTTGCAGGAGCTACTGAGTTAAGTGCTCTGTGCACACCGTGAGCTGTGTGTCTCATCCGTTTTGATCATGTTTCGATATTCCAATTGTTTACGATGAATGATGATATCGTATGACAGGGAACAGTTGACTGTGTTCACTTTCTGCGCGGTTTCGCCTTATGTCTTTTGGCGTGTCGAGACTGCTATGATCATGACCACAGATACCTTTCTTTGTTTGGGAGATGAGATATTAATTCGGATGATTACGCTGGCACGGGCGGTTGAGCGATTACAATTATGGATTTTAATTCGTTTACAGTGATACCGGGGCCTTCCATAACCAAATAACTATTTTCTTTTAGTGTTATTTTGATTGGGGCCTAACTTTCATGTTTGGTAGTACCATTTTCTTATAGTGGGATATGACAGGGGCGTAACCTTCATGTTTGGTAGTACCATTTACTTTTAGTGGCATATGACAGGGGCGTAACTTTCAAACTTGCTAGTGCCATTTTCCTTTAGCGCTAATAAGGCAGGGGCGTAACCTTCATGAGTAGTAGTAATTTCTTTTAGTAAAGTTTTAACAGTTGCGTAACTTGTATGATTTTTTTCAGTTTTGATCTAATATGTTTGACTTTAGTCTCTAACTTTTTTGTCTTCGGGACTAACTTTCTGCGGTCTGGGTATAAATTTTTTTTTAGTTTAACTATTTTGCCTTTGGGACTAACTTTTTGGCCTTTAGGTTTAATTTTTTTTTGTCTTTGGTTCTAACTTTTTGGGCTTTGGTTTTAACTATTTTGACTTTGGGACTAAGTTTTTAGGGTTTTGAGTCTAACTTTTGGAGTATGAGACGTACTTTACTGACATTTGAATTAAATTTTTTGAGTTTGCATCCAAAATTTTTTATTCTGGGTCTAACTTTTTGGGTTTTGGGACTATATTTTTAGGGGTTTGTGTCTAAATTTTTTTGCCGTTGGAACTAACTTTTTGGGTTTTGAGTCTAACTATTTTGCCTATGGGGCTAACTTTTTGGCATTTAGGTGTAACTTTTTTGTCTTGGGGTTTAACTTTTTGGACTTTGGGCCTAAATTGTTTGAGTTTTGAGTCTAACATTTGGAGTATGAGACGAACATTTTTGACAATGGGACTAACTTTTTGGACTTTGTGTCTAACTATTTTGACCTTTGGACCAACTTTTTGGGGTTTAAAGTCTCTATCTTTTCGGAGTATCAGACGAACTTTTTTGAGTTTGGGACTAAAGTTTTTGAATTTACATATACTATTTTTGACTATAGAACTAACTTTTGGGGTTTTGAACCTAACTATTTTGCCTTTGGGACCAACATTTTGGGATTTGGGACTATATTTTTTGGGCTTTTGTCTAAGATTTTGACTATGAGGCAAACCTTTTGTGTTTTGTGACTAACGTTTTTGACTATGAAGAGACATTTTTTTTGTTTTGGGACTAACTTTGTTACTTTTGGGACTAAGTTTGTGGGTTTTGAATCTAAATTTTGTTGTCTTCGGGACTAAATTTTTGAGGTTTGGGTCTACATTTTTTTTATTTTGAGTCTAACCATTTAGCTTTTAGGACTAACTTTTTGGCATTTATGTGTAATTTTTTGGTCCTTGGATCTAACTTTTTTGGGCTTTGAGTCCAAATTTTGACCTTGAGACTAAGTTGTTTGGATTTTGAGTCTAAATTTTGGCGTATGAGACGAAATTTTTTGACATTGGGACTAAATTTTTTGAGTTTGCATCTAATGTTTTTGATTTTTGGTCTACCTTTTTGGGTTTTGGGACTAACTATTTTGGGTTTGGGACTAAATTTTTTGAGAATGCATCTAAGTTTTTTTTTTTTTACTTTAGTTCAAACTTTTTTTTACTTTTGGGTCTAAGTGTTTTGAGTATGGGTCTAAGATTTTTTGACCTACAATGACCACCTTTAAAATTTCTAATCATTCGCTGAAGTGGGAAACATTGGTATTGCAGCCTTCAGAGGTTAAATCGAGGTAATGAAACTCCTCTGCAATTACATCAAGGGTCAACTCGAGTTCAAGTAATACACCACCCACATTATCCTCCCCCACTGATGACCTGACAAACGCTACATAAGGACTAACCGTCTTCTCTGATTGGTTAATCTAGATCTAACTTTATGACTAAGAGAAGAACTATTTTGTGTTTTGTGACTCACTTTTTTTTTTACTATGAAGCGAGCTTTTTTGGTTTTTGGACTAACTTTGGACCTTTGGGATTAAGTTTTTTGGTTTTTGAATCTAACCTTTATCTTAGGGACTACATTTTTTAACCATGGAACGAAATTTTTGCCATTTGGATCTAACTTGTTTTTCTATGGGACTAAAATTTTGGTTTTTGAATCTAATTTTTATCTTCGGGACTAACGTTTTTGCCTTTGGATCTAACTTTTTGGCCGTTGAGTCTAACTATTTTGCCTTTGGGACTAACTTTTTAGTTTGGATCTAACTTTTTGGTCGTTGAGTCTAACTATTATGACTATGAGACGAACTTTTTGGGGTTTTGAAACTAACTTTATTGCCTTTGAAACTAAACTTTTTAAATATGGAACTAAGATTTTTGAGTTTGGAGATAAGTTTTTGAATAGCCATCTAAGATTTGTTACTTTCGAACTAACGGTTTTGACTTTTGTGTCTAAGTTTTTTTTACTTTGTGTCTAATTTTTTACAAGACTAATTTGGATGTTCCCTACTAAATTTCTGACCTTCCCTTCTAGATTTCTAACCTTCCCTTTTACATTTCTGACCTTGCCTCCTAGTTTTCTTACCTTCCCTCCTAGTTTTATTCTCCTGCTTCGTAGTTTTCTGCTTTTGCTTCCTAGTTTTCTGCCCTGGTTTTCTTGTTTTCTGATCTACAATAAACACTTTTAATGTTGCCTGTCATTTTGTAGTGAAAAATACATATGTAAATCCAAAGAAGTTAAGATAAATACAAGAATAAAAATGTCCAACTCCATTGTTAAGTCAATCCAACAAAACCGTCCTTTGCTAACACAAAATATGTCCTCAGCTAATACAAACATGTCTTCTAACACTTTCAAACATGTCTTTTGTCAATACAAGTATGTTCTCTGCCAAATTTTGACTATGCATCTATGGGACTTACCAAGAGATTTCTTCGTTTATCAATATGCGAAACTTTGTATGTTGGATTTTTATTTCGAGTTCTTAGATAAGTTTGTAAATAGGTCCGACTTTCAATTAGGCGAAATAGATACTGATAGTTTATACTTGGCTTTAAGCTCACCTACGTTAGAGGACATAGTTAAATCATGCCTGCAGGATGAGTTTAATAGAGTATATAAAGACTGGTTTCCCTTCGATTTTTGCGATGAGCATGTTAGCAAGACAGACTGTATAAGATGTAAGGGTGTTGAAGCGTACACCAAACGAACGCCCGGTCTTTTTAAATTAGAGCACGAAGGAACAGCCCTTGTTAGCTTATATAGTAAGACATACCATTGTAGAGGGAATTACGATAAAATCAGTTGTAAAGGGCTAAACAAGCAACACAACACATTAGATAAAGATATGTTTTTAGAGATCCTCGACACACAAATGGCCAAGGATGGGAGAAATATAGGTTTCAAAGTCTTAAATAATTCCATATTTTCCTACAGTCAAACAAGAAATGCTATTTCCTATTTCTATATAAAAAGAAAGGTAGCTGATGATAACGTCTCAACTACGCCTCTAGATATTTAACTCTTTACTACTACCGCTTCGACCCACCAGCGATCTCTATCAGTTTCACCCCTCAAGTCTCTTTTATATCATAGAGCTTAGCAGACACCCGACTACATAGCTAGAAATAATTTTTGTCCTTATACTATATATGTAATATATATTTAATATGGCATACATTTATATGGGAGCCGCGATAGCTCAGTGGTTAGTGAACTGGACTACAAAGGACAAGGGGTAGGTTTCGATCCCAACCGACAGCTTCCGGGTACACCCAGCCTTAAATGGGTACCGGACTTTTTTCTGGGAAAGTAAAGCGTAATACCGACCACATTTCCCCAAAATTTATGGTCACTAACACCATATTCCGTATACGCCACTTGGCTTGACGGGGCTCTTTACTTTTTTTTTTTTTACTATATATTTACTTGGTTTAATAAATATTGTTACTATTGTAATGTTATAAAATATCCACTGTATGATATTATATATAACTACTGAGATAATAAAAGATTAAAATATATCTTTGTTTCCTGTTTTATATTGAATGTTATTGTCTTTCATTGATGTTTTATAATCTACTAAACTATACTTAGGTCTTTGTCTTAATTCCCTTGTATCTGCCCGCGTGTGTACAAAAACCCTTGGTTGGATCACATACACCGATGATACAACGTTATCCGTCTGCTATGAGCATTAATAAGTGGAGACCCTACACTCACATTAAAAACTATAACATTATTTCCCTCTTTTAATATCAATCCTTGTTAAATAACAATGGACCATTTTTATCTCCCCTTACTAGACACGGTCAGTTCCCACTGCGCCTTCTGTGCATAAGGCGCTAAAGGCGCCTTGCATTATCTTTGATAATTTATGGGCTAAATACTACTCAAATGGACTTCCGGGGAATATGGCACTGTCTTCTTCAGAGGACTCACAGATAAGTGCTGATTTCAAGTGAACATTTCTGTTTATTTGTTTGTTTTTATTGATATTTGAAAGGATCATATGATTGTACGCGCTTTCTATTTGACGTAAATCACTTTGCTTCTTCTGATTCATTGCATTTTGTTACAATTTCTTTAATTGATCACTGATACTCATCTTTGTTATTGATAGTCCTATTGAACGCGTCATAAAATGGCGGTTTGTTTTCACCGGTCTGTCGTCAAGGGCGCGTAATTCATTTAATTTGTAAAAGGATCACAGTGTATCCGTGTGATCTGCAGAGCTATTTACTGGAGCTGGCCAGTTTATAACGTGGAAACGGGTTCTGGACCGTGCGACTGAGTAAGTGCACGTGAGTCTAAACCATCCACAGCATCGACGTTCAGCGACAAAATCATCTATGATACTATGGCGGCGGTAAGTATTCAGATGCAGCCCAAACGACAACACCGAAAAAGAAAAACACGACAAGGCAAGCGTGGTGGCATTAAACTGTCGAAGTGTGAGAGGCTAGGCCTAAAGTATGTGCGCGTTACATATTGGAATTGTGGGTCCATAAATGAACGACGGCCCATTCTTGACAAGCTACAGTGCGGCGCCGATATAATGGTTTTACAAGAAACTCTTCTTGATGACAGGACAGTAAGTACTCCTGTATTTCATTGTTTCTACAACAGGCGACACCTTGGGCAGGCCATCCTTGTGCGCAACAATATGGTGGCAGCTGAGGTTGAAATGTCTGCGTGGGACAATGCAGAATTGCAGGTACATGCGGTTAGGGTGCAGACCCAAGTTCATTTCGTGATTGTAAATGTGTTTGCCTGTAATGGGAAGGTGAACACACAACAATGGCAGAATCTCTTCGAGTTCGATGAAGAGAACGTCATTTTCTGCGGAGAATTTAACCGAAACCAGTGGGGTAACGTCATAACCAACAAGCAGGGAGAAGACCTAGATAACGCACTAGTGTCAGTCGATTTGGTGTGCTTGAATGATGGGAGGGCAACAAGAATAGCCACTCGAACAGGTGACTCTGATAGTGTCATAGACCTGACACTGGTGTCTTCCACCTTCGCACCGGTTTGCTGGTGGAGTGCACTGGGGTTCCACGGAAGTGATCACTATCCATTTGTCCTCCTAATTGAGAAAATCAGAAATAGAAACCAGAAAAGAAAGCTCCACACATAAAACTACGAGAAAACAGACCAGGACGTCATTAGAAAAATCAGACATAGGAAACAGAGCGCCCCTCGTAGGAGGGAAGAGAGATGGACGCAGTCACCCTGGTGGAACGTAGAAGGCGAGGAAACTTGGCGGAGCAAGAAACAAACAGCCAAGACATGGCAGAAAGACAGAAAGAATGGAAGAACACAACCTGAGCTCTTGAAGCGTCTGAAAGTAGAGGTCGTCCAAAAGATGATGCACTTTAAACTATGTGCTAAACAGGCTAATGATGCCAAATGGGATGACTTCTGTAAAAAAGTGTGCTCAGAAAAATTGCTAGCCACATTCTGGCGCCTTCATCAGAGCATGAATGTCACAACACGACACAGGCATATCAGACTTTCAGAGCACAGGCCGGATATGGCACAAATCTGATGAGATCAAAGGGAAGGCCCTGTTTGCCCGCTACATTGAGCAGATGGACTAAAGAAATGAGGCTGTAAGAATGAGGATACGGGGATCGCTGTCAACATTGTGTAAGGATGTAGGGCTGGAAGAAGATCTCACAATCATAACCGATAACATTCGCACAACACTTAAAAGGTCATACAACACTGCTCCTGGTCCAGATGGTGTTCGGTACGATGACATAGGCGATTTAGCTGACGACGACTTGACAAAACTGGCCAATGATTTTAATGCCAGCATTCGGAATGGCCGGATTAAGGATGAGTGGCTACACAGCTACTTACTACCGCTACCGAAGCCATACAAGGACCATTCTCAGATCAGTGCCTACAGAATCATCACAATGCAGAACACTGCGGGCAAGCTGCTGGAGAAAATAGTAGCCCGTATCCTCACCAATCACCTTGAACAGAAACGTGCATTTCCACCTACACTCGGAGGTTATAGACATAACAAAGAGACATGGCTCAAAGCGGCAGTCTTTGCTTATGATGTCTTCGAAGGCTTCCACAGACGAGAAGAGACATGTGCTGCTGCTACAGATCTGGAGGATGCAACCAACAGGGTACCATTTGAATATCTCATGCATATGCTCTTCAAACTGGCGGTGCACCCCTTCCTCATTAGATGGATCGCCACGGCACTGTTTCAGAGGAAGGCTACTTACCCTTCTGTTCCAGGGATTAGTCCTCGCACCAATCGACTATGCCCTGGCAATTCTTACGGTCAGTACGACTCAAATTGATATGCTGGAGAAAATATAAAATGGAGCCATGCGCATTATCTTGGGATGTACAAGGGACACTCCCTGTGTAGCAATGAGATATCTTCTTGACTTTATAACCATGGATGACAGAATCAAGATCTGGAGAGCACGAGCATACCTGAAGATTAGTACAGATAAAGAGCATCCATTGCACCACTTGCTCAACACAGGGAAAGATGCCAGGCTAAAAAGAGACAAATCATGGGTGGGCCGAGCAGTAGATGTCATCAAACAGGTCTGTGGGCTTACCAATATCAGCGTTGGTGAAGAGTGGATACCGGTGCCTACGTCGTTCAAGGGGACTTTCTCGTGTATTGTCACACTCGACAGGAAAAGTAGGGAACAGAACACGGTCGTGGTTAATGCTGAGGTGATGGCAGTGACCAAGGCATTCAAATGGTTAGAGTCACAAGACTACGCCCACGCATGTGTACTGAGTGATTCGATGAGCATGATTAAAAAAAGTGGAGGCGGGCTCTGTACGCATGTAATGGGTTGAGTCGTCGCAGAAATCCAAAATAACTTTGTAACCTTTGTCTTTGTCCCTGGACATGCGGGAGTACGGGGAAATGAAAGAGCAGACAGGTTGTCTAGCTGCGCTGTCGTTGAGGACGGGTAATCAATGGATCGGGCGGACATCATCAATGCTCTCCGAGATGTGGGAAGAGCACAGAACTTCGACAAACACAGATCCACGTCACTTCTTCGGATGATGGAAATGGGAGTTAAGATGGGCACAGTCAGAAATGAGAAACTTACACGTGCCCGTGTAAGAAGACTTATCAACCAACATAGAACTGGAGTCGTCAGTCGCTGGACACTGCGGGAATTGCTGAGGAGGGGATCTGAGCACCTATGGACATGTTCGGAGTGCAATAATGATGACGCGCAAATAACTTAATAACTCAATACTACTCAAATCTTTTGTTATGGTTATGGTTATGGAAGTCCCCGGTATCACTGAAGACGAATTAAAATCCATATTTGCTCAACTGCCCGTGCCAGTGGAATCATCTGAATTACTATCTCATCTCCCAAAAAAGAAAGGTATCTGTGGTCATGATCATAGCAGTCTCGACACGCCAAAAGAGATAAGGCGAAACCGCACAGAAAATAAACGCAGCCATCTGTTCTCCATAATACGATATCATCATTCATCGTAAACAATTGGAATATCGAAAGACGATCAAGAGGGAAGAAACGCACAGCTCACATTGTGCACAGAGCACTTAACTCAGTAGTCACTGCAAGATGTCGGACTTGAAATATGAGGAAACTGCAACAAAGAACACTTCCTTTCAGACATAGCCTTTAATGGTTCCTGCCGCCTATACACCCTATTGCCCGGAAGTTCACGTCCATTTGAAAATAATGATCGTCACATTTTTTTTATGTATAGCGCTTGATGATGTTAGGACATCATTTTGACTCCAAATCCGAACATATGAAACACAGCTAGTCGTTGCATAATCCCCGTCGCATATCAAACAGCAGACTGTAAGATCTTCCCGCAAGGTAAGTAAGTAAAGTACCCCCGTCACGCCAAGTGGCGTATAGGGAAATATGGTGTTAGTGACCCTATATATTACAGACCTTCAGCACATGATTTTTGGGGTAATGTGGTCAGTATTACGCCCGTGCTGCTTTACTTTCCCAGAAAAAATCAGGTAACCATTTAAGGCTGGGTGAACCCGGAAGCCGTCGGCTGGGATCGAACCCTACCCCTTGTCCTTTGTAGTCCAGTTCACTAACCACTGAGCTATCGCGGCTCCTCCCTCAAGGTGAAATTGTGAAATTAAAAATCACTCATAACTAACATAACATCCGGGAGTCACCCCGTTACTGTAAAATCATGAACGAAACTCAATTTCGCCTTTCACCATTAGCGTACGGCCGTTTTAAGGATATACAAACAGTATTGTGATGACGTAGCACACACAACAATGGCTGCGCCCATAAGGCAAACAATAGGGGAGGCGGATCCATCCGCCCTACTATACTACAGACACACAGTCTTAATAGTAGAGACAGAGAATGAACTACAAGAAATAATATACATATTAGTAAAAGAAAGCAACAAGAAGGGTCGCAGTCTAAATAGTAAGAAAACAGAAGTAATGGTAATATCTAAAAAAACAATCATCATCATCATGCAGCATAATAAAATAGAACGAATCTGAAACAAGTGCAACGCCTCAAATACCTGGGCACAATAATAACATCAGATGGAAGATGCACCACATAAATAAAAAGTAGAATAGCTCATGCCAAGATAGCTTGTCATAAGATGAAAAATGTCTCATGCAGTAAATCTATATCAATAGAAGTGAGAATGAGAGTTTATCGGTATTATATTGAGCCAAATGTGACCTATGGAAGCGAATCATGGACAGTAGACAAACAAATGAAAAGTCGATTAGTAGCCACAGAGATGGGATTTCTCAGAAGAATGTTAAAAGTTCCCTAGACAGCTAAAAAGACGAAAGAGGAAATTCTCAAAAAGGCCATCACAAAAAGGGATCTCTTAAAAAATCATCAGAAAGAAACAATCAACATTTTTCGTGCCCTTCGTGAGAAGAGAAAAGTTGGAATACTTGGTTACAATTGGCGAAATACAAGGAAAGAGAGATCGCGGACGACAAAGAGAGAAAATGCGAGTTAGCTTGGTGTCATGGCATGGAAAATAGTCAAAAACATAATTGATACTATGCACGGTGGATAGAAGATTGTGGAAGGACTTGATCGACTACGTCAACCTGTATGGCACATGGTGATGATGAATAGATAAATATATCACCTTTATTAACTTTCCTGTTGCCTATTTTTTCCTATTAGTTTTGTATCGGTAGTAGTATACAAGGGTCCATCCGATAGCATTTAGGCGTAAATTAACAAAGATATATAAGAGGCGCCTTTAGCGCCTAATGTACACGAGAGACAAGGGGAGTTAACCATGACTGCTCGTGTCGTGATGTTGACCTCTAGTCCCGGTGACCCCGGAAGTGACCTGTTTATGTCTGCTTTGTGCTGACTTTGGCGTTCTTCATGTACTTGCTCGATAGTGATAGGTTAGTAGATTATACAACATCAATGAAAAAACGATCAATATAAAACAGAAGACGAAGATATATTTTATTCTTTTATTATCTCAATAGGTGTATAACATACAGTGGATATTATATAACATTACAAACATATTTAGTACACTGAGAAAATTTATAGTACAGGGATAACATTTATTTATAGCTATGTAGTGGGGTGTCTGCTTAGCGTTGTACCATAAATGAAGCATAAGGGTGAAACAGTTAGAGATTGCTGGGTAGTCTAAGCTGGTAGTGTAAATATGTTCCTCTGTGTTAGTGGTTCGCTATCTCTCTCTCTCTCTCTCTCTCTCTCTCAACCTCTCTCTCTCTCTCTCTCTCTCTACTATTCCAGCCTAGATTCCCCGCCATTGAAACACTTACTAATTCTCGCCATTTATCCCTATCATCGCGCCTTCCTTCTCCCACTCTTTCTCCCCTATCCTCTCTTAGACTTCTAACCTATCAGTCCACCCTCCGCCTCTCCCTTTAGATCCCCCGCCCTCCCTCATATTTTTAGCGTCCCTCCTATTGTAACACTTGATTATGCTCACCGTTTATACCTAACATCTCCCCTTCTTTCTCATATGCTTCTCTCTCTCGCTCTCTCGCTCTCTCTCTCTCTCTCTCTCTTCTAACCCCTACTAGACTTCTCTCCTACCATTCCACCTTTCTTCCTCTCTCTCTCTCTCTCTTTACCTCGCCTAGCGTTCCGCCTTCATTCGTATTTTTACCTTACCGCCAATGTAACACATTAATAACATGAATATCAATTACAAAAAGACTTGAAATATCTACTTTTTAAAGAACCAATAAGATAAACATATGAAAAACGAAGGAATAATACACGCGACAAGGCTTAACATACGTATTTTATGCACATCACCATTAATACAACAGAAATTCCTTTAATGATAACCTATCACATCGTTATGAGCTAAGAGAAAAACAGAAAAAAAAAATTCAACTTACACCGTAAAATATTCCACTACAACACAGACCGCTAGACTGAACAGTACTATGAAAATAAACGTCCGTGAATCAAGCGCGCTTATAACACGAAGTCTCACATCCGACTAGTTTAAATATAATCTGGTAAATAAAATTTGGACGATACTATTCCACACTCGACTAATATCTAGGTTAACCAATCAGAGAAGAAGATTTCTATCGGACACCCATCAACGAAATGACTGACCTCTGGATTAACTAATCAGAGAAGAGGATTACTGTTATCGTGATAACTGACCTCATTTTCAACTTGAAGTGCTGTCGAGTCTGATGCATGGGTTACTTTAAAACGATTCGGCCCCTGATACAATCCACCTAGCGGGTCAATAGTGAGGGAAATAATACAAGTGGCGGGTTACTTGAACGCGTTTTGACCCCTGCTGCAATACCAGGAGTTCCATGACAGTTATAAATAGTTGGATACAACGAGCAGGAAGTTATATTAAGGACAGAAATCTAGCAGGCAATGGCAGAAACCTAAGAGGCAAGGACAGAAAACTAGGGGGAGTCGTGGTTCGTGGTTCGGTAAGTCCGTGGTTCGTTAAGTCCGTGGTTCGTGGGGTTGTGGTTCGTGGTTCGTTAGTTGATGGTTCGTTAAGTCCGTGGTTCGTGGGGTTGTGGTTCGTGGTTCGTTAGTTGATGGTTCATTAAGTCCATGGTTCGTAGGTGTTGTGGTTCGCGGTTCGTGAGTTGAGGGTTCGTTAAGTTCGTGGTTTTTTAAGTTCGTTGTTCGTGAGTTTGTGGTTCGTTAGTTGATGGTTCGTTAAGTCCGTGGTTCGTGGGGTTGTGGTTCGTGGTTCGTTAGTTGATGGTTCATTAAGTCCATGGTTCGTAGGGGTTGTGGTTCGCGGTTCGTGAGTTGATGGTTCGTTAAGTTCGTGGTTTGTTAAGTTCGTTGTTCGTGAGTTTGTGGTTCGTTAGTTGACGGTTCGTTAAGTCCGTGGTTCGTGGGGTTGTGGTTTGTGGTTCGTTAGTTGATGGTTCGTTAAGTCCATGGTTCGTAGGGGTTGTGGTTCGCGGTTCGTGAGTTGAGGGTTCGGTAAGTCCGTGGTTCGTGGTTTGTTAAGTTCGTTGTTCGTGAGTTTGTGGTTTATTAAGTTTGTAGTTTGTTAAGTGCGTGGTTCGAGAGGTCGTGGGCAAGGGCAGAAACCTAAGAGGTAAAGGCAGAAACCTAGGAGGCAAGGGCAGAAACCTAAGAGGCAAAGACAGAAACCTAGGAGGCAAGGTCAGAAACCTAGGAGGCAAGGGCAGAAACCTAGGAGGCAAGGTCAGAAACTTAGGAGGCAAGGGCAGAAACCTAGGAGGCAAGGGCAGAAACCTACGAAGCAAAGGCTGAAAAACACTCGTACTGACTAAGGCTTCCAAGGTGTATTTGATTGTCGCCCTATTTTTGTCTGTATAACCTAATATATCACTTTCATTTAATCTATCGATAAACGTTTCAAAGTCATTTCTGTTGTTAACTAACAAGGGTTTGTCTAATCCTGTCGCGTTATTTGAGCTTGTGTGTGAAAGTAACGCAGCCAAATAGAACTGACCTCTGAGGCAATACCGGATGTGTTACTAAAAATAGTTTTTGACCGCTGATGCAATGCCCGTGGAGTTTCTAAAAATAGATTTTGACGTATGATGGCAATTTTATGAGTTTACCCCCTGATCATTTTTAGGGATACGCCCATGAAATCGGTAAAAATCGTAAATTTTCACTCTAGGCATACCCCAAACTCTATTTTAGACATCCCCATTGCAAAAATTTACATTAAAAACCACTTTTAGGATTTTACCCCCTTATCATTTTTTTAGGGTTACGCCCATGGAATCGATAAAAAGCCTGCGTGCTAAATTAACGCTTTTTATCGATTCCATGGGCGTAACCCACATCGATTAATTTACGCCTAAATGCTAACCAACGGACCCTTGTATACTACTATCGGTTAAGCCAAATATATCAATTTATTTTTTTTTTCCAATAAAATTAACTATAATTTTGTTCTGTTTCATTTCCTAAACATGCTGTATTAATTGCTTTGATCTCTGATTTCGATGTTTGTTACATAATCCGTTAGTTTATTCCATGAGTAGTATAGCAAGTTCTAGTGGTGCTTTTGTTAAAGCAAAACAGCGCATATAGCGAAATATTTATTTATTATGAAGGCACTATTGATTATACATCAATATATAAAAATCATAATCACAATTTTAGAAAGCATAAACGTAGACAGCAAATATCTAAGAATAATAAATAACATGTACTGGTAACAAACAGCGGCCATAAGAACTGGAAACCAATTGGGAATGTTTCAACAAATAAAACAGGGTGTTAGACAAGGTTGTGTGCTGTCACCAGATTTGTTTAATATTTATAGTGAGATTATTTTAAGATCCATAAGGGACATGCCTGGAATAACAATTGGAGGTCATAATATAAATAATCAAAGGTATGCTGATGATACAGTCTTAATCGCTAAGAGTGATAATGAGTTACAAGAAAAATTGGACATTATAGTGAAAGAAAGCAAAAATAAAGGACTCAGCCTTAATAGCAAAAAGACAGAGGTAATGGTAACAACAAAGAAAAAGACATCACCTCAGTGTAAAATAAAGACAAGTGGAACAATATTAAAACAGGTAAATGAATTTAAATATTTCGGAACTTTGTTAACTTCAGACGGAAGATGTACAAGAAGGTGTGATGCAGAATGGCTCAGGCAAAAGCAGCTTTCCAAAAAATGAGGATGATACTATGCAATCCACTTTTGACAATAGAAACAAGAAAAAGAGTTATTTGGTTATTTTGTTATGGAAGGCCCCGGTATCACTGCAAACGAATTAAAATCCATAATTGCTCAACCGCCCTTGCCAGCGTAATCATCCGAATTACTATCTCATCTCCCAAACAAAGAAAGGTAACTGTAGTCCCCATCGTAGCAGTCTCAGCACGCGCCAAAAGACATAAGGCGAAACCGCGCAGAAAGTGAACACAGCCAACTGTTCCCTGTCATACGATATCATCATCATTCATCGTAAACAATTGGAATATCGAAATATGATCAAAACTGATGAGACACACAGCTCACGGTATGTACAGAGCACTTAACTCAGTATCTCCTGCAACAAGCTGGGCTTGGAATATGAGGAAACTGCAACAAGGAACACTTTTCATGCATAGCCTTCAATTGTACCCGCCGCCTATCCATAATATACCGGAAGTTCTCTTATTACTAAGAAAAAGAGTTTTTAGATGTTATGTAGAACCAGTCTTAACATATGGATGCTAATCATGAACAATAGGACAACAGACAAGAAAATCACTGGAGTCTGTAGAAATGTAGTTTTACAGAAGAATGTTGAGAGTACCATGGACAACTAAGAAGAGTAATGAAAATGTTCTGAGAGAGGTCAAAGCAAAAAGAGAGCTAATTTCCAATATTAGGAAGAAACAATCATCATTTTTTGGCCATGTAATGAGAAAAGAACAACTGGAATATATTGTAACAAATGAAAAAATTGAGGGACGAAGAGATAGAGGGAAGCAAAGAGAAAAAAATAACAGACAGCTTAAGAGAATGGCTTGGCAGAAGGTCAACAACAGAAATAATAAATAGCTGCCGAGATCGAAGTGGAGAGACATGATAATGCGCCAGGCCAGTAAGGCCCCGTACTTGATGATGATGATGATATACAAATCGATATTATCTCCCATTTGTTATATAGTTTATATAAATAAAAACAAGTATAAGATTGTTATTTCCTTGGTTAGCAATCGTAGATGTCATATAGAAAATTATATTTTGGTAGGGTGATTCATTTGTACAATACGGAATGAACAGTTGACGAATTGGGGGATAGAGGACTGTTTTTTTTTAAATATGTTAATCATGCGCTGTAGCGAATACGTAAAAGCAAGAAGTCGGGTATCATGTAAACGTTTTAGTGGTAGGGGTTTTCTTTAGTTCCTCACCCGCCCATGCTATTGACAGTTTAGTGTCAATTTTTAAATGTTAAGTAGGTGACGATAACATACACAAACAAATAGAGAAATAAAAATAAAAAAGACCACGCAATTGTAAGATGTAAATAAAATATCTCTATATACTCATATATTTATGGTATTTGGTGTAAACAGTTAATAAATATAAGTGAAGAGATATAATAGAAGCTTATATGCTCAGAGGTGACGTGCTAAGGTTGTGTGTCTGGACATTCGTCTGATGGGAGCCATCCAAACGGCATTAGAGAGGTCAATAGCGATCGTGTTGTGATACCGGTGTTGAGTGGTCGATGGTCGTTGATGACGATGGTTGGGCAGGTAGATCAAGCGGCTCTTTTCTTTTTTTGTTGTGAGGGGAGAGGGGGGATGTAGATGATGATGGTCTCTCTATTCTTGCTTTATCCATTTACAGTCACAGGTCAAAATTTGTGTTGGTGACACCACTGATAAAGACTGAGTTGATTCACTTCATCTCATGAATAAATACGCTCTAAAAGTATTGATTCGTCAGATTCGGTGTATGTGAATAGAGGCAATATTTAAACATTATGTAAAAGTATGATATAGAGTTTTTGTGTTGTTTGTTTTCGTAATGATCACATAATGTACATTCTGAGTCCATAGGCCAGGTGTGGCATTAGTAGCACAATGTTGCCTTGAAAAGTGTGTGTTAATGCGCCGGTTATGCATCTAATGTTATTTCTTTGTTGGTTAGTAGTGGTGATATTTGGCCGATGCTTTGGCTAATTTTTTTTTTACATCTTTAATCTATCTCTGCCACTTATGAATTATTGTTTGTTACTAGATGGTATTTAAATTCCTCCACATGATTTAATTGTTTGCCTTATAATGGCTTTGATGATATTATGTTTCTTATTTGCGATGTTCATAACTTTTGTCTTTTTGATATTGATTTTCTTGTTGTATTGAGTGCATGAGAAGTAAAGCCTATTTAGGTGTTATTGTGTGTCTTATTTTTCCATGTGTTAGACCTGATGGACTGCGAATATAAGCTCATTAATATCCTCTCTCCGATGGGTTAACTTACATTCTGAGTCCATCTTGGTAACAAAAAATAGGGGAAATGCTACGTCCCCTTGTCTAGGCCTGTTCTAATTTTAAAGTGATCTAAGTAGCCCCCTGCTGTTCCGACTGGTCAGCTGCTATTGATGTAGAGACTTTTACATATCGTTGTTAGATATTGGCTTACCCTGCGTCTTACGTAATTGCTCTCTGTTTACTCGGGCGAATGCTCTTTTCTTGATCTATGAAAACTACGTACGGATTTATATTGTGTTCCTATATTGTGTTTATATTGTTATATCGCCTTTTCTGCAAGTTGCTTACAGACAAATAGTGTGTCAGTACGTCCTTTATTTTTTTCCGGAAGCCCATCTAGGAGTCGCTCATCTGTAAGCTCTGATAATTGGCCATAGTCTTTTCTCTATAATTTGGCCGCATAACTGAGTCCTTTAGTATAGGACCTGAGTAATCACCCACCTAAATTACTTAAGCTGATTATGTCCTTTCATGAAGACATGAATGCTAAAATCTACTTTGATGGGAGTTCATCAGAGAGTTTTAAAGTCAACAACAGAGTAAATCAGGGATGTGTTCTCGCCCCCATTTTTTGGTATATTTTTTGCAGCCCTCCTAAATTACGCCTTCGAAAACAGCTTAGGAGATATTTACATTTGCACAAGATAAGATAGCGCACTGTTCAACTTAGCACAACTAAAAGCGAAAACCAAAACAAATGTTGCCCTACTTAAAAAACTTTTATTTGCTGACGATGCAGCCCTAGTCGCGCATAGTGAAGCCACCCTACAATCGCTGATCAATAATCTGGACAAAGCATGCGACCTTTTTTCACTATCAATTAATGTTCAGAAGACGGTAATACTAAGTCAAAGCGATATCAAACATCAAACCTCTATTAATCACTCTAAAAGATTGTCCTCTATAATCAGTTCAGAAATTTACATATCTTGGATGCACAATTACGCAAACCATCTCTCTTGATGAAGAAATAAACAGTCGAATTGGTAAGGCAGCTACGACCTTCGGCAAACTCACAGAAAGGGTCTGGAAGAACACGAAACTAACACTGAAGACTAAACTTTTAATATATCAAACTTGTGTGCTTAGCAAACTAGTATATGGATCTGAAACCTGTAAAACATTCTCAAACCAGTAAAAAAGACTAAATGTCTTCCAGATGCGATATCTCTGCAGAATAATGCACATGAAATGGCAGGACAAAATAACCGACTTAACTGTCTTGCAACGTGCTAAGACCCTAACAGTCATGTCGATGCACAGATGTCGAAGACTAAGATGGTTGGGATATGTCCAAGCGAATGGAAGAAAAGCGCATTCCCAGGCAAATCCTATATGGTGAACTTATACACGGAAAAAGACATCGGCAGACCTGAACTACGATATAGAGATATCTGTAAATCATCTCTGAAAGACTTCTCCATATGCTAAAATGACTGGGAACATGTGGCAAGTAATCGCACATCATGGAGAGCATGTATAAGGAACGGTATAACATCATTTGAGACTGTGCTAAGGGAAAACTTAGAAGAAGAGAAAAGACTCGAAAAAGGATGGAAAATCCTGTGGATCAGTGGGCCTGACTTGTTCATTCTGTGGCCGTGTGTGTTTTCAAACATTTGCAGAATTAGCAACGAGAGAAGCTGTTTGACAAAAACATACCCTAAAAAAATACACAATAGCCTCCACTAAACCGTCTGACAAGACAAAACGGGCCATAGGAGTAATCACCAACACAACGGTATGTCTTACGACACCATCCTAATCCAATCGTACTCTAGTTTAATTGTCGCAATAGCTATACACGACGACGTCATAAACACATCTACACATGTTCCCTTCCTGCCCTCTGATTGTCCTATTATAAATGTGATTCATGATTGTACAAAGAAATTACGACGGTGGTTTCTGTTGTCTTCCGTCGGTTTGTTTACGGTTGGCTCCGCTAGCCTTAAGACTAAAAAGTCTCACCCACAAGGCAGTGGGGTTGTTTTATTTCGGGGTACCCTCCCTGAGCCTTTTACTCTCCCGAGCTTATCTGCAAGGCAGCAGGGCAGCCACATGTTGTACTGTTTACTGCATACAGTAGCAGGTAAAATTACGTGACCTGACACTATGAGGTGAGATGCAGAATGGTTCAGGCAAAAGCAGCTTTCCAAAAAATGAGGAAGATACTATGCAATCCACTTTTGACAATAGAAACAAGAAAAATAGTTCTTAAATGTTATGTAGAGCATCTCTTAACATATGGATGCGAATCATGGACAATATGACAACAGACAAGAAAATCACTGGAGTCTGTAGAAATGTGGTTTTACAGAAGAATGTTGAAAGTACCATGGACAGCTAAGAAGAGTAATGAAAATGTTCTGAGAGAGGTCAAAGCAAAAAGAGAGCTAATTTCCAATATTAGGAAGAAACAATCATCATTTTTTGGCCATGTAATGAGAAGAGAACAACTGGAATATATTGTAACAACTGGAAAAATTGAGGGACGAAGAGATAGAGGGAAGCAGAGAGAAAAAATAATAGACAGCTGAAGAGAATGGCTTGGCAGAAGGTCAACAACATAAATTATAAATAGCTGCCGAGATCGAAAGTTGTGGAGAGACATGATCACCTACGCCAATAGGCTCGGTACTTGATGATGATTATTATAAATATCTATGTGTTATTGAATTACTGAGTTATTTGCGGGTTATGATCTTTGCACTCCGACGATGTCCATAGGTTCTAAGATCCCCTCCTCAGCAAGTCGAGTAGTGTCCAGCGACTGACGACTCCAGTTCTGTGTTGGATGATTAGTCTTCTACGTTTCTCGTTTCTAGCTGTGCCCATCTTATCTCCCATTTCTTTCATCCGAAGGAATGACATGGACTCATGGTTGTCAAGTCCTGTGTCCCTTCCCACTTCCCGGAGGGCATTGATGATGTCCGCCCGATCCACTGGTTGACCGTCCTCAACAATAGTGCTGCTAGCCAACCTGTCTGCACTTTCATTTCCCCGTACTCCCGCATGTCCTGGAAAGTAGACAAATGTGACCTTACGTATTTTTGTCCTCTGCAATGACTCTACCCATTGCATACATACTGAGCCCGCCTCTACTTTTCTTATAATGCTCATCGAATCACTCAGTTTACAGGAGTGGGTGTTGTCTTGTGACTCTAACCAGATGAATGCCTAGGTCACTGCCATCACCTTCCTCATAACGTATGCACCACTGTCTTCCTTGACTATTCTGCCTGCCGAGCGTGCTGTAAATGCACTCCTTTTGTGTCTTATTACAGATCCGTCTTTATAGATGACTGCAACTTTCTCATCCTGTTATCTCAGACGACCCCCGCATTGACCATGACTGACTTATGTTCCCTACATTTTCTGTCAGGGGGACTGGTTGGTCTCGAGGCAAGTCGCCGGACTCGAGACAGAGATGTTGTGGGTACAAATCCCGGCTCCCCCAGTTGAGATTTTTATCTATGGTTTCTCTCTGCGGCAACCACTCCTGGTCTCAGCAGCGAGGCCCGGCTTGAAACGTCAATTGCTCATCGACGGAAAAAAATATGCGTACCTCCGAAGACGGCGTTATCTGCCCGTGTGGCGAGGGACCCCTGTGCACACGGCTGTCAGGGAGAAATATATTAACACGCAAAAATCAGTTCCTAGTTTCTAGGGACTTCGTCAGAGGTAAAAGCAGGCGTACGAACAAAAAAAAAATTCCTGTCAAGTGTGACAATACTCGAGAATGCCCCCCCCCCCCCCCCCCCGTATGACGTAGGCACCGGTATACACTCCTTGCTAGCGTTGAAATTGGTAATCACTCAGACCTGTTTGATGACATCTTCTGCTCGGCCCACCCATGATTTGCCTCTTGTTTGCCTGACACCCTTCCCTGGTTGAACTCATGAATGAATGGATGCTCTATATCTGCACTTATCTTCAGGTATGCTTGTGCCTTCCAGATCTTGATCATGTCATCCATTGGTGGAAAGTCAAGAGCATACCTCGTTGCTACACAGGGAGTGTCACTCGTACATTTCAAGATAATGCGCATAGCTTCATTCTGTATTTTCTCCAGCTTGTCAATTTGCGTCTTACTGACAGTAAGAATTGCCAAGGCATACTCGATTGGTGCGAGAACTAGTCGCTAGAACTGAAGGGTAGGTAGCTTCTGCTCAATGTTGGCAGCCGCCACGACCTTCAAGGCGGCTAAACCTTTGCGGAATTTTGTTATGACATGGTCGACGTGGTCCCAAAAATACAGGCTGCGATCAAACTTAAAACCGAGGTATGTCACCACTCTGTCCCTGGTCACCTCATCAGCTCCCATTCGTACCACCGGTATTTCCGTGTTAACGATATGATTGTTAAGTGAGAACCACGCAACTTATACCAGAATACCATCAGCAAAGGTCATAGTTCTTCCCCTTCCATTTTGCTGTTATTCCGTAATCGTTATTTTTTACACGTTAAATAGAATTGATGACAATGGTGAACCTTTTGGCAGCTTGGAAAAATGGATGTTGGTTCGGATGACCAACTTTTACATCTGAGTATCACCTTCCTTTGAAACAGTGCTGCAGCGATCCATCTAATCAGGAAGAGGTGCACCGGCAGTTTGAGGAGCATATGCATGAGGTATTCAAATGGTACCCTGTTGTATGTATCATCTAGATCAATAGCAGAGCACATGTCTCTTCTCCTCTGTGAAAGCCTTCGTAGACACCATAGGCGAAGACTGCCGCATTGAATGTGCGTGGGAATGCGCGTTTCTGTTCAAGGTAACAGGTGAGGACACGGGCAACTATTTTCTCCAGCAGCTTGCCCGCAGTGTTCTGCATCATGATGCTTCTGTAGGCACTGATCTGAGAATGATCTTTGTTTGGCTTCGGTAGAGGTAGTAAGTAGCTGTGTAACCACTCCTCCTTAATCTGGCCACTATGAATGGTGGCATTAAATTCTTTGGCCAGTTTTTTTTTTAAATCTTCCTCAGCTAAATTGCCTATATCTTGGAACTAAACACCATCTGGACCAGGAGCAGAGTTGTGTGACCTAGTAAATGTTGTGCAAATGGCATAGTTTGTGTTTGTTAGATCTTCTCCTTGCACTACATCCTCACACAATTCAAAGAGTGACACCAGTATCCTCATTCTTACAGCCTCATTTCTTTGGTCAGTCTGCTCAATGTAGCGGGAAAGCAGGGCCTTCCCTTTGCTCTCATCAGATTTGTGCCATATCTGGCCTGTGCTCTGGAAGTCTGGTAAGCCGCTGTGTCGTGTTGTGTCATTTATGCTATGATGAAAGCGCCAGAATGTGGCTAGCGATTTTTCGAGCACACGTTTTTACAGAAATCATCCCACTTGGCATCTTAGCCTGCTTAGTTCATATTTCAAAGTGCATAATTTATTGGTCGACCTCTTCTTTAAGACGCTTCAAGAGTTCAGGTTGTGTTCTTCCTTTCTTTCTGACTTTCTGCCATGTCTTGACCGTTTGTCTCTTGCTCTGCCAAGCTTCCTCAACATCTGCGTTCCACCGGGGCGGCTGCGTCCATCTCTCCTGCCTCCTGCGAGGGGCATCATGTTTCCTATGCGATTTTGCTAATGACGTGTTGGCTTGTGTTCACATATAGTGGAATTTGTGGACCTTGCTTTTCTGTCTTCTATTTCATCCTTTGTCAATTAAGAGGACACATGGATAGTGATCACTTCTGTGGAATCCCAGTACACTCCACCTGTAAACCGGTGGAAAGGTGGAAGACACCAGTGCCAGGTCTGTGACACTATCAGAGTCCCCTGTTCGAGTGGCCATTCTGCTTGCCCTTCAATCATTCAAGCACACTAAATCGACCGACACTTGTGCGTTCTCTAGGCCTTCTCCCTACTTGTTGATTATGACATTAACTCACTGGTTAACTCTAGCATTAAAGTCTACGCAGAAAATGACGTTCTCCTCCTCGAATGCGAAGAGATTCTGTCATTGTTGTACGTCGACCTTCCCATTACAGGCATACACATCTACAACCACGAAAGGAACTGGGGTCAGCCCCCTTATCGCATGTACCTGCAATTTTGCATTGTCCCACGCATCTATATCAACCTCAGCTGCCACCATGTTGTTTCGCACAAGGATGGCCTGTCCAATGTTTCTTCTATTGTAGAAACAGTGAATTCCTGGGGCACTAACTGTCCAATCACCAAGAAGCGCAAAATCATTATATCGGCGCCGCACAGTAGCTTATTAAGAATGGGACGTCGTTAATTTATAGATACACAATTCCAATATTTAACGCGCACATACTTTAGGCCTAACCTCTTACACTTCGACAATTTCATACCAGAACGTCTACCTTTTCTAGTTTTCTCCTTTGTTGTTGTGTTTTAGACCTTATCTGAATATTTACTGTCGTCGTGATTGATTTGGTCGCTAACCGTCGATGCTGTGGATGGTCTAGAGTCACGTGCGCTCACTCAGTCACACGGTCCAGAACCCGTTTCCACGTTATAGACTGGCCAACTCCAGTCAATTAGCTGTACGGCACTTGGAGACACCGTGAGCGTATGATTTTCGTCATTTAGAAGCTCACAGAAATGAGATTATGTTTCGTTGACAACGGACTAGTGAAAACACAACGCCATCTTGGACGCACCAAAAAACCATGTCAATGTGTAATCCAAATCATATATATTTTCTATGTATGCTCTGTTGCCTGAATTTCATTTGTTTGTCTCGTAGATGACGTCATTTCTTTTCTTGTCAAACCGTTTGATATTCAGAATTTATCTAAAACTGTTGTTTCTAAATGTATGTAACTTTCGTTTCACCTCGAATGTCGGTGCTGTCTTAAATTTGTACCCCCTCCTATGTGCCCCTCAGCTGATAGCAACGATTGTGACGTATCGGGTTGATAGTTCTCCAATTTCACATGGATCAGGAGAAAAGTTACTGCAGATTTAAGAACTCGAACTGTGTGAATAAATAAACAACAAGTTGCAATCATCATCATCGCTTTCATCATGATTAGAATGTAAAATTATAAAGACATACATACTTTGAATGCATAACCTCCATACATACTCATTTTTTTCAATTTTCTTCGTTTTCTTCGTTTTTTTTTTAGCTTTTCTTCGGGTCCTCGCTCCAATGAGTATGTCATGGCAATCTTCACTGTCAGTACGACGCAGATCGACAGACTGGTTGAAAGTATAAAATGAAGGGATGCGCATTATCTTGGAGTGTGTGAGAGACACCCGCTGTGTATCAATAAGGTATCTTCTTGATTTCCCAACTATCAATGACATGCATCCATAGTTCAACACAGGGAAAGGTGACAGACTAAAAAAGAAGCAAATCATAGGTGGGCCGCGCAGAATATGTCATCAAACAGTTCAGTGGGCTTACCAATATCAACACTGGCGAGGACTGGATGCAAGACCTACGTCATTCAAGGGTGCAAACTCGAGTATTGTCACACATGCATAGAGCAGAATGCGGTCGTGGTCGATGCAGAGGTCAATGGTCTCACCTTGGACAACACCGACGAGGAAGATGCAGTCATGATTACAGACGGTTCACAAATACAAAATGAGCGAATGGGCATTTACAGCACGTTCAGCGGGCAGGACAGTCAAAGAGAGCAGTGATGCGCACGTTGTGACCACAAGTAGCATGACGATGGAGGTGACCAATGCATTCATCTGGTTGGAGTCACCCATATCTATATACTAAGTGATTCAATGAGCATAAGAAAAATTGAGGCGGGTTGTCTACGTAGGCAGTGGGTCCAGTCATTACAGAAGCCAGCGATAGGCAGAATCACTTTTATCTATGTCTCTGGACATGCGGAGGTAGGAAGAAGTGAAAAAGCGGACAGGTTGGCTAGCTGTGCTGTCGCTGACCGTGGTCAAACAATGAATAAGGCGGAAGTCATTAATATCCTCCGAGATGCGAGAAAGGCACAGGATTTCGGCAACCATGCGTCCACATCTCTAATTCGGGTGATAGAGATAGGAATAAAGATGGGTACATCCAGAGACGAAATACTTAGTGGGAGAATAAGAGGATTTATCAACCAACACAGAACTGGGGTCGTTAATAGCTGGACGCTGCAGGGCATGCCAAGGAGGGGATTTGAACACCTGTGAACATGTCCGGAATGCTATAATGATAATAATGATAATCCACAAATAAGCCAATAACTCAATTACTTACTTCACATTTTCATTGCTACAAAAGAAATAAAGACAATATTGCATTTTGCAATTATTGTTGCATATCATGTCATTGCCTTATTTATAATGAATAATTGATTTGTACATGCATGCATTGTTAAATAAACTATCCGCATAATGAAATATTTTAAAGTAATGGTGATGATAAATACCGGGGGTTGGGGGGGGGGGGATGTGTTTTAATAAAACTACTCACTCAAAAACATACAAATGAAATATATATTTTGGACTCTGCCGAGCAGTAAGTGTTTCATGCCGACCTTCAATGATTTCTATATTTATTAATTTCCTGACAACGAAACGTCAAAACTCATTCACAGCACTTGAAAAACTAAAGAAAATAAACTAGCAAAAAACTTACTGTATTTGTGACTTCTTTCGAATACTGGCTAATTCTTCTCGTCCTCTCCACATTATACTCCTGTTGGCTTAATTTTGTGGTAGATTGAGTCCCGAGACAATCAGCGTTATGATGTTTCACTGGCTTTTGGTTATAGTTAATATTTCTGTCCTTATCTCCATCTTTGTTCTTGCTCACTTGTGGGCGAGATTGTTGACTGGAGTTGGAACTCATTTTGTAACTCTTCAACTCACGCATATACAATATAAACACTTATAAGTGATTGTAAAAAAAATCGCTTAGTTTGTTGCTTGGTGCTTATTAATGTTAATTCCAGAAGATCTAATCTTTTCTAATGTCCAATTTTGGTGTGATACTTCTCATCAGAGAATACAGAATTATTTTATAGATGTTCAGTTGTGTATCATAATCTACTAGAAATGACTGTATCGTAAAGTTCAGTCAACTACCTGTCTCAGGTGACTGCATTATAATCTGAGAGTGTTTATCATGTTTGCAAAGCATGCCACAATAAATTACGATACGTCAATTCTGTGTCACTGGTTATTGAAGCCAGAAGAGATTACAACTAGTAACAGACAGCATGATAGCAAATCCCCTTGCTTGCCAAGTACTTGAACGAGCTCTCTTAGCTTTCGCTACTGTGTCTACAAAGTGCTGATATGACCAGTATTAAAATTTGGTAGCATTCGACGAAAATAAAATGCTTCTTTTTTTCTCCACAAATCACATACTAACACTCAGCCTACTCATTTCAATGTATCGCTTACTCCTCCTCAGATCCAATTCCACACACACACACACACACACACACACACACACACACACACACACACACACACACACACACACACACACACACACACACACACACACACACACACACACACACACACACACACACACACACACACACACACACACACACACACACACACACACACACACACACACACACACACACACACACACACACACACACACACACACACACACACACACACACACACACACACACACACACACACACACACACACACACACACACACACACACACACACACACACACACACACACACACACACACACACACACACACACACACACACACACACACACACACACACACACACACACACACACACACACACACACACACACACACACACACACACACACACACACACACACACACACACACACACACACACACACACACACACACACACACACACACACACACACACACACACACACACACACACACACACACACACACACACACACACACACACACACACACACACACACACACACACACACACACACACACACACACACACACACACACACACACACACACACACACACACACACACACACACACACACACACACACACACACACACACACACACACACACACACACACACACACACACACACACACACACACACACACACACACACACACACACACACACACACACACACACACACACACACACACACACACACACACACACACACACACACACACACACACACACACACACACACACACACACACACACACACACACACACACACACACACACACACACACACACACACACACACACACACACACACACACACACACACACACACACACACACACACACACACACACACACACACACACACACACACACACACACACACACACACACACACACACACACACACACACACACACACACACACACACACACACACACACACACACACACACACACACACACACACACACACACACACACACACACACACACACACACACACACACACACACACACACACACACACACACACACACACACACACACACACACACACACACACACACACACACACACACACACACACACACACACACACACACACACACACACACACACACACACACACACACACACACACACACACACACACACACACACACACACACACACACACACACACACACACACACACACACACACACACACACACACACACACACACACACACACACACACACACACACACACACACACACACACACACACACACACACACACACACACACACACACACACACACACACACACACACACACACACACACACACACACACACACACACACACACACACACACACACACACACACACACGTATTCATATACATACATTTATACCACAAAAGTTTGAATAAATTTATATCCATATTCTCCCTAGTGAATGTCAAATGCAGAGGCTCCAGTAATATTGTGGGCACAGTTATATTTCATTTGTTTGTATGTATGTAAACACTGGCCGTTTTATCTATGATTGCGCTCTGCTGTAGCCAATAATCACAACTTTGTCAAAGCAGACAAGAATTAACACGATTCATGTGGACGTGAAACAAGTAAGGTTAGTGTGTTGTTTCAAAAATGTTTTATGACCTCCCTGGCTGGAAAGACAAAGGGTTACTGTGTCTTGAAGAATTTGTCCACTATTTGTGCAGCATGACTGATTTTTGTGTGACATTCACAATAATGCAATTATGACAGACAGACAGACAAACAGATAGGCAGATAGACGAGCAGATAGTCAGTAGACAGATAATATGCAGTCAAAATAGTCAGATAGATAGACAGACAGACAGAGAGGCAGACAGACATACAGAGAGGCAGAGAGACAAACAGAAAGACAGAGAGGAAGGCAGATATAGTTTCTTATGTGTGATATTTATCTTCAGTCTCCAGTGTGCAATGTTGATCTTCCATGTGTGATGTTGACTTCCGGAAAAGTGACGTTCACATTCACCAGGTCTTTAGAGACTTCGATTACTAAAAACCTTGTTTCTGTTGTTTTATTTTGGGACAATTTTGTGTGCGATTTTTTTTCCTCCTTATTCGAGTGAATGGAGGTAGGGTAGCTACTATAGGCGCTCTCTTTTCAATGATGTCCTTTGAAATTACCACGTATGCAGATGAGTATTGCTTTGCAAGAAGTTCGCCATTGATAATGCATAAACTAACGTCACAATGGCGGCCCATAATACTGTGCTTTTTTTTCTAGAGAAGAATGTCTATCGCTTAATACCTTTCGGTTTCTATGTTTGTTTTCACTGTTTTTTTTTTCTTGTT
This sequence comes from Megaustenia siamemsis, assembly GCA_032433765.1. Taxonomy (NCBI): domain Eukaryota; kingdom Metazoa; phylum Mollusca; class Gastropoda; order Stylommatophora; family Ariophantidae; genus Megaustenia; species Megaustenia siamemsis. The sequence continues at coordinate 61,462,936 of JAVIAB010000139.1, forward strand.
TTTTTTTTTTAAGCGAATTTAAAGGAGGAAGTAACTGTGTGAAAATTGTATCATTTCGATGGAAGAAGTTTGGAATCTGGTCAGGTTTATCGACGCGATTCGGGTGATGTTGAAACAAATGGTGAAGTAGATCAATTTGTTCTATGTAGAGAATAACAAAAAAAGTAGATCTTGATCAGTAGTCTCACATTTCAAGTATCGATCTTTACTCTCGCATGTGAGTATTGGTCTTTGTTCCACAAAAATTTGAATGTATCATGTTGATCTTAACTATACCATGTGTGATTTTAGCCTTTAGTTTTCTGTAACAGCAAATTTCAGCATGTTCTGTAACAGCTCAAACAAGACAAATGAGATTTTGGGGGCATGTTAAAAGACCCAACAGTCTACTAAAAGTAATCTTTGAAGGGAAAATACAAGGTAAAAGAGTCAGAGGCAGACAAAGACAAACATGGACGAGTAAAATCAAAAGATGGACAAGTCAGCCTATGACAGCCTGCACCATTAAAGCAAGAGACAGCGTGGAATGGCGCTCCGTGGTAGCCAATCTTCGATGTTTCAATGATGATGAACAGCAAATAATATTGAAAGTACAAAATCGTATCCACGCCAAGGATTGATTTCACGTAGCCCTTGAGTTTTGACAGGTTCACTGACCGTGACAAAACAGTGGAAGATTTAATTGTCTAGGTTCACCTGCACATCGTCCACCAAAACCTCGGAGAACAATAGACAGACCAAACATACCAGTAGTGTTGTAGCAGATATTGGGTTTTAGAGAGTTAATTGATGTTAAATGACGAGACCGGTGTCATGGCGGCTACGTGTTGGTCGTTTTTATGATTCGGCTCTTGCTGATGTATTTAAATGATTTACGCGACAGTCTAGTTGTGAAATAATGTGTTGTGAAATAATTCCCCGTTTTGTTGTATGTTTACTTCTGACGAGTGGATGGACTGTGAACCTTATCGATATTTCAGTGGAATATGATTTATTCTTCTTTGTGCCCTGTATTCGCGGTTCGACAGTCAAACATATATTTCGACAACAATGGTGCCCGGCGGGGATGTCCATTCCGAATGTAAAACGTCTGTGACGGTGGATGGGGCGGAAAAATCAGAAATGATTAACGACCCAAAAAGCCAAAACAGCAAAGTTGGTGGTACACATGAGGTATATTCAGGGCACGAAAGACGGAATATGGCAGACCACCGTGAAAGAGATTGGAGCATCATCACGTAAAATTCCAAAGAAAGCAATGGAGAGAAATTACAACTGTTGTCATAAGAACGAGCTAAAAATAAGTACATGGAATGTCAGGACGTTATCCCAGGAAGGAAAATTAGAAAATCTTATTTTAGAAGCAAAACGACTAAACATAGATATTTTAGGCATATCAGAAACAGGATAGAAATAAAGTGGATACATAAAAGACGACACATATACATTTATATATTCAGGTAACACAACAGAACATCAAAGAGGGGTAGGCATACTAATAAAACGAAAGCTACAAAAATATATAAATACATACTGGACATGCAATAATAGGATTATACTACACAAAATGAAAAAAAAACCCATTTGACAGTAATAATAAAGACATATGCACCTACACAAGACTATACAGATGAACAAACAGAAGCATACTATGAAGATCTAAATAAAATTATGAAGGAAGTGAAATCTTCAGACCTCTTGATTGTAATAGGTGGCATGAACGCTAAAGTAGGAAAAGGTAGATCATAGACCATCATAGGAAATTGTTGTTGTTGTTGCGTTCGCCAGCTTTCAACTCTGACGAAGTCCCTAGAGACTAGGAACTGAATTTTGAGTGTTAATCCATTTTTCACCGGCAGCCGTGTGCACAGGGGTTCCTCGCCGCACAGGCAGATAACTCCGACTTCGGAAGTACTCATGTTTTTTTCCGTCGATGAGTAACTGACGTTTCAAGCCGGGCATCGTTGCTGAGACCAGGAGTAGTTGCCGTAAAGTGAAATCATAAATAAAAATCACAACCGGTGTAGCCGGGATTTGAACCCACAACCTCTCTGTCTCGAGGCCGGCGTCTCGAGACCAACCAGTCCCCCATGGACTTGGAATATGAGGAAACTGCAACAAGGAACACTTTTCGTGCATAGCCTTCATTGGTTCCCGTCGCCTATCCACCATATACCGGAAGTTCACGTCTTCCTGAAAATGATGATCGTCATATTTTTAAAAAATGTATAGCGCTTAATGATGTTAGGCCATCGTTGTTGACTATCATAGGAAATCATGGTTTAGGAAAAAGAAATGACAGAGGATACAGATTAACACAATTTTGTGAAGAAAACAGGCTGTTTTTTTTTTGTAACACCTACTTTGAGCAAGAGATTAGGAAACTATAGACATAGAAAAGCCCTGGAGATAAGAAGAGGAATCTAATAGACTCATCAACATCGAGTGCCGTCTCCGCAATGAAGGTTGGCTACCATGGAGCGCCATTCTGCTCTGCCTCTTGCTTTGATGGTACAGGATGTCATAGGCTGATTTGTCCTTCTTTTGATGTTACTCGTCCATGTTAGTCTTGGTCTGCCTATGCCTCTTTTACCTTGTATTTTCCCCTCCAGGATTACTTTTAGTAGGCTATTGTGTCTTTTAACATGGCCCACAAATCACATTTGTCTTGTTTGAATTGTGTTTAGTAGTTCTCTTTTCATTTTTAGTTGTTTTAAGACTTCATCGTTTGTTTTCTTTTTTTTTCCATCCAATTCTACCTATTCTTCTATATATCCACATTTTAAAGACTTCAATTCTCTGTTCTCTTTTCTTGTCTAATGTCGATGTTTCTGCCCCATTTAGGAATATTGAGTATAGACTACTAGACAAATAGACTACATAATGATAAAAGAATGGTTCCGTAACAGCGTCAAGAAAGCCAAAACTTATCCAGGAGCAGATATTAATTCAGATCATCATCATCATCAAGTACTGGGCCTAGTGGCGTAGGTGATCATGTCTCTCCACAACTTTCGATCTCGGCAGCTATTTATCATTTCTGTCGTTGACCTTCTGCCAAACCATTCTCTTAAGCTGTCTGTTATTTTTTCTCTTTGCTTCCCTCTATCTCTTCGTCCCTCAATTTTTCCAGTTGTTACAATATATTCCAGTTGTTCTCTTCTCATTACATGGTCAAAAAATGATGATTGTCTCTTCCTAATATTGGAAATTAGTTCTCTTTTTGTTTTGACCTCTCTCAGAACCTCTTTATTACTCTTCTTAGCTGTCCATGGTATTCTCAACATTCTTCTGTAAAACCACATTTCTACAGACTCCAGTGATTTTCTTGTCTGTTGTCCTATTGTCCATGACTCGCATCCATATGTTAAGACTGGCTCTACGTAACATTTAAGAACTCTTTTTCTTGTTTCTATTGTCAAAAATGGATTGCATAGTATTTTCCTCATTTTTTGGAAAGCTGCTTTTGCCTGAGCTATTCTGCATCTCACCTCTTTTGTACATCTTCCGTCTGAGGTTAACAAAGTTCCCAAATATTTAAATTCATTTACCTGTTTTACTATTGTTCCACTTGTCTTTATTTTGCACTGAAGTGATGTCACTGAGGTAATTCAGATCACAATCATGTAATGATTAAAATGAAAATTAAACTAAAGAGAAACAAACAAAAGACTAATTCATCAATACCAATAGATATAACAGCTTTTAGTCAAAAAGATGTTAAAGATATTTATACAATACAAGTAAAGAACGCATACCAGAAGCTGCTAGAAGATGGGGATGTACTACTAGCAGAAAATCCTAAAGATCTACAACAATTACTTAATGAAATAAACATGACAAGCAAAAAATATGGATTAGATATGAATATCAAAAAGACTAAAACTATGTTCATATGCAAAGATAATACTCAAAACCTACAAGTGGATATCGAAATTGAAGGAATAGACCTGAAGACAGTTCAGAGCTGCAATTACTTTGGACATACTATAACCCGTGATGGAAAATGTAAAGCTGAAATAAACAAAAGAACTGGAATGGTAAAAGGTAATTTTAATGCCACGAAAATATACTAACATCAAAATAAATAACACCAGGGCTAAAACTAAGAATATAAAAATGTTATATCTTCTCAATATTCCATTATGGTGCAGAAACATGGACATTAGACAAGAAAACAGAACAGAAAATTGAAGCCTTTGAAATGTGGATTTATAAAAGAATAGGAAGAATTGGATGGAAAGAAAAGAGAACAAATGATGAAATTTTAAAACAACTAAAAATGAAAAGAGCAACCACTAAACATAATTAGAACAAGACAAATGAAATTTTTTGGGCATGTTAAAAAATACAGCAGCCTACTAAAAGTAATAATGGAAGGGAAAATACAGGTTAATAGAGGCAGTGGCAGACCAAGACTAACATGGACAAGCAACATCAAAAGATGGACTAGAGTAACATCAAAGATAAGACAAGCCTATAACAACCTGCACCAGCAAAGCAAGAGACAGAACGGAATGGCAATCCACGGCAAGACAGCCTTCGATGCGGAGAAGACACTCGATGATAATGATGATTTCAGAGAGTGGAATTTAATAGAGTTAACAGGTAAATGATCGAGAGATCTCAAGGTATTAAGTCACGTTGAACAACATTTCTCTAATTATTAAATCAGAGAAATACAAACAGAAATACAGAGTTTAAACATAGGCAGTACGACGATCCGGAACCAAATATTCTTATAGCAGAAGTAGAATGGGCTTTGAAGCAGAATAAAAAGAACAAAGCAGCTGGTATAGATGGAATAACAACAGAAATGTTACTAGCCTGTAAGGAAACAGCTATAGATTGGCTTACTATAATATTCAACATGGCGTGGGAAGAAAGAAAAGTCCCAGACGATTGGCAAAAAGCTATCATTGTCCCATTTTTGAAGAATTAAGGAAGCAAAAGGGAGTGTGAAATGTACAGAGGAATATCCCTATTGAGTCAAGTTGGTAAAATGTATGCTAAAATATTAGAGAGGAGAGTAATATACATAATAGAACCTCAATTAAGTAATAATCAATTCGGATTCAGAAAAAGCAAAAGCTTTACTGGTGCTATATTTACATTGAGACAACTATGTGAAAAAACAATAGAATATGACAGAAACCTAAATATAGTGTTTATAGATCAGGAAAAAGCGTTTGATCGTGTGGACAGGAACAAACTTTAGATACCTACGAGAAGAAAACCTTAGATACCTAGGAGAAAAAAAATACAAGGTAAAAGAGGCAGAGGCAGACCAAGGCTAACATGGACGAGTAACATAAAAAGATGGACAAGTCAATCTATGATAGCCTGCACCATCAAAGCAAGAAATAATAGAGTAGAATGGCGATCCATGGTAGCCAACCTTCTTTGCGGAGAAGGCACTCGATGATGAAGATGATGAGATACCTACGGGGTAGCCAGGACAACTACTAGATAATATAATGGCTTTATATAAAAAACAGTCAAAGAACATCAGAAGGTCTGTCAGAATGGTTTCAGGTTACAACAGGTGCAAGACAAGGATGTGTACTCTCACCACTCCTCTTCATCATATATATGGACAAAATAAATCAAGAAACAACCAACAATACGGAAAAATCAAATAAAAATATAGAGGTAGAAAGTTCCAACATCAACGAGCTACTATTCATAGATGACCAATGCCTAATATATGAGGACGAAAACCTGCTACAACAACATATAACATCTCTAGATAAAAGTTGCACAAACTACAGTATGAAAATTAACACAGCAAAAACAGAGGCTATGAGTATAAGCAAATTAAGACACCCATTAAACATTAAGATCAAAGATAAAGAAATAAAACAAGTAGAAGAATTCAAGTATTTGGGCACAATGTTCACAGAATATGGAAAACTAGACAGGGAAGTTGACATGAGAATACAAAAAGCAAATGCTGTTACATACCAGCTTTCACCATTGCTAAGACATCCAAACATTTCTATGCCAGCTAAACAACAAATGATAAATAGCATTTTCATACCAACTTTGTGCTATGAAAGTCAAACATGGACACTTTCTAAATCACATTTAAGAATGATCAATACATGTGAGATACGATGCTTGAGAAAAGCAACAAACAACACAAGAAGAGATAGAATACCAAATGAAACCATAAGAAAAATGGTAGGAACAAAACCCTGCCAAGAATATATAGAACAACAACTGAAGCAGTGTATTTTGAATCTTGCTCAGCCTTTATTTCATTCACCGTACATGACACTGACTTCCACAAATCTAAATTCATGAGCGTATTATACACCATGTGATGCCGTGTGTCAGGGCAGTGATTAATCCGGCTTGATTTATCACTAGCCCAAATGGTTGAATTGAAGCAGTGATTTCTGTATCAGCACTTCCTTGTAGCACTATCTTGAATCAGGATGTAACTATATTCGTTTTTACGGTTGCAATTTGAAGCGGTATTTTCTGTATCAGCCGACCCCTGTAGCAGAAGATAAGAAGTCTTGTCTTATTTTGATGAAGCGCTAAACGATCATCTGTTTCCACAGATTTCTTTGCGTGATCATATATACATCACCGGATACTTGAACCACCAATGCACCTTAAGTATTTGACCCTTTTTGGCCTCTGCTCTTTTCACGACCACTGGCACGCTGCAGCTTGCGACCCTTGTAACTACACTTGGCCTGGTGTGACTGTGTGGAACATCAGGGGTCAATTAAAATGCTTGTATGTCTTACGTGCTTTCTTGGGACCCTGACCCAATAGTGTCCCGTCCTTTTGGGAACTCAAAGCGCCAACCGATTCACGGTCAAATCTCTCCTCCTGTGTTACTGATAAAACAAGAACCCGTTCAGTAATCCGCAGATTACACACTCTCGGTTTCGTCAGAGAGTGTATGCGAATATCATCAGCGATAGTTCTCACCATGACAGCTACATCTCACATGTCCTTTGACGACTAATGGTTTCAACAATCAACAAAAGATCAATCAACTAACTAACTGTCAACTGTTTATTAAATTGAATAACACTTCATATTAATATTTACATCGATAGGGAAACATTTCTGGCAGCACAAGCTATCCACAAAGAACTTGTCAAACTGATGATCACCGATCAACTACTCTCTGTCCATTCTTGGCCTCACTGTTCCTTCACGAAACTCCTCCTGCTCACGTCTCACTGTTCACTTCTTAACTTTCATTTTTTAACTGTCTTTTCTAACTACGTCACTCCCCTGTCTACCCCCCGTTCCATTTGGTGCACCGTTTCTTCCGCTTTTCTCTCAATCTCTTTTGCTCGCTGCGCAACTATATTTCATTCTGATTTCTGCAACTATTTGTTCCACTGTTATACTACACATCCTCCTCTATGCTCCCTGCTACCTCGCTGCTTTACAACAACTTAAATGGTTTACCGCCTGGTCAGAATGAATCCTCACCAATCACCATCAAGGGCGTTCTTCTCGAGAATGCATGGAAAAAGACCAAGAGTAAGACCCAGAAGAAGATGGATAGATGCAGTGACAGAGACATGTAGCAACAAAGGAAAATCACTAATTCAGACAATTCGAGCAGCTCAAGAACGACAAATGAAATAAACCACGACACCTTTTAGGTATCAGTGAAAATAGAAAAGACGAAGAAGAAAGAACAACATTGGTCAATTTTGTAGCACATCATTAGATCGTGTGATTGGGTTATAATCACATGGCCAAAGTTGCACGAGTTAAACCAACAGGGGTTGGACTAGTCAGTTCCCGGCAGTACATCGACCAGGCAAGGCGTAGGTTTAGATCAGGAAATAAAGTAAAGATTGTATCTTTACCTGGTAAAGATGGAATCTCCAACGAAATGCTCCTAAATCTGGAACAGAAAGCCAAGAGCCAGCTTCTAAGGATAATAAATGCTAGCTGGAAGAGAGGTCGTGTGCCGACAATCTGGAAAGAAGCTATTATGGTGCCCATCCTCAAGTGTGGAAAAGACCCACTAGACCCAAGTAGCTATAGACCAATTAGCCTACTGAGCTGCCTGAGTAAACTCATGGAAAGGCTGGTTAACAGAAGACTTATGTGGCATTTGGAGACAAAACAACAAATCGTACCACAACAAAGTGGCTTCCGTCAGCACAGATCAACTGAAGACCTGGTCACCTACATTGCACAAGAAATAGAGGATGCTCTACAAGAAAAGAAACACACACTGGTAGTGTGGGTCGACATGGAGAAGGCTTTTGATAGGGTTTGGCGTGAGGGTTTAAAGAACAAGCTTTTTAGACTTGGCATCCAGGGTCGTTTATTCAATTGGGTCTCTCAATACCTTCAGGATAGAACGGCCAGAGTACAAGTTCAAGGTCAACTAAGTAAGAAGGTCTCTATCGAACAAGGTGTTCCACAAGGCGGAGTCTTGTCCCCACACTCTTTTTAATTTTCATAAATAACATAGTAAAGAACATTCCACCCAGAATACACTCAGCAATATACGCAGATGATCTGGCGTTATGGGCTCGTGAGGAAAGTATGTCGGTGGCTGGACCCAGGATGCAAGATGCCCTAGGTGAACTTGAAAAATGGACGAACACCTGGTTCTTACCAAATAACGAAAAAAAAAACTACATATACAGTTTTCAGCCTATCAAGAAACTCACTCTCTGCAAACTAGAAGATAAAAGACCATACACTCCCTATTGACCAAAACCCAACATATCTTGGCGTCAGGAAAAATAAAAAAATAAAAAATGGTATATAAGAAGCTTTACGTGACAAGTGGACGACACAGACTAAACAACGTTTCGGCTCAAAAGGCCTTCATCAGGAACAAAAAAACACACACACACACAAAACTGATAACGAAACAACCAAAACAAAAACAATCTTGGTGTCACCATGAATCGCAGAATGACTTAGAAAAATCAGATAGACAGAGCAAGGAAAAAAGTCAGAAAGCGAACAGATATTATGAAGAAATTGGCAGGAACGGACTGGGGGGAAGACAGCAATATTTTGAAAAGACTGTACGTAGGAAGAGTCAGACCAGTTCTAGAGTATGGAGTCACAGCCTGGGCTATGGCTTCCAAATCACACCTTAGCAAAATTAACATAACACAGAACCAAGCTGCCCGTATCATCACTGGTGTTATGAAATCTACACCTATCAAGACTCTAGAAACAGTAACAGGTTTACAACCCTTAGATGACAGACGGGTCACTAAAGTATTGCAACAAGCGGAGAAATATAGAAGGTTCCTTAGCCACCCCATGCACCAAAGAATATCTGGTTCCGGGATTGTACGACTAAAGAGGAACAACTTTGCTGCAATTGCCAATGAACAAACTACTGGAGACCCAGTACTTTCCCAAACAATATCGAAACCCTTGGGCCAATCTGATATGTCTCCTCATGGAAAGCATAAAATACCAGAACTTAAGGAAAATATAGTAGGAATCATGAAAAAAGACACACAATCAGACACAGAAAGAAAACACGTAGCAGAAAAACACATACACGATACCTACCCACAGGACTCTTGGTCCCACATATACACAGATGGCTCTGCTACAAATGTCACCAGAAATGGAGGGAGAGGTGTGTTCTTGACGCCGAATAATCAGGACGAGATCACCATGTCAACAGCTACTGGAAAATTCTCAAACAACTTTAAAGCAGAAACTGAGGCCATCTGAGATGCTGCAACACTGGCTACTCAACACAAAAATAACATGCACAATGAATTGGTGATTCTGACTGATGCACTGTCAGTATTATCAGCTCTAAAAAGCACTAAGAACAATGAACTAGATGACTTGAGAACAACCCTGGACCAACTATGCAATAACTTCCAGAGAGTAGTCATTCAGTGGACACCATCACACTGTAATATACATGTGAACGAACGCGCACACAAATTAGCTAAAGATGGAGGGAGATTGCCACAAGAGAACCATCCGCTCAGTTATGATGAAGCCAAATCCATCCTCAAGGGTCAGTTCCATGAAAAATGGAAACGAGAACACCCAAAGCATAACGAGAGTGACGGATACCACCAACTATCAAGGAGGGATCAAGTCATAATAGTTCGCCTACGCACTGGCTACAATAGAATAAGAAATCACATGTTCACCAAATTCAAAATAGGTACAACTAGCCTATGCCACTGCACACTGGACAATATGACTACAAAACATGTTCTACAGGATTGCCCCAAGTACACAAACCTGAGAAGAGCAATGTGGTCCACGCCCACCTCCCTGGAAGAAAAACTATATCGGGAAATCGATTCGCTTAAAAAGACAGCTGCTTTCATGATAGAGTCTGGAATCCTACTCTGATTGAGTCTTGATCGCAGAGAGAGAGAGAGAGAGAGTGAGAGAAAGAGAGATACAGATCAGGAAATGCTCTGGCGGAACAGAGGATGGCTGACACCAGGATAGGAAGGGTAGATTGCTAGAATTTAAGTAGAAAGCTCAGTCAACAAAGTAGAAGCATAAAAATAAAAAGGCATATAATGATTTAAACGCTTGGGTCCATGCTGGACAGTTTTAAAGGACTTAGAAGTACTGTTGGAGATAAACAGATACAACAGAATTGCAGTTATTGATTTATATATTTCACTATGCAGTGAAATGTATGTTGTGATTTCTGATTTCATGTCTTTGTAATTGTCGGTCTAACATATTATATGATATTACTATGAGTATTATTATGAGTACTAGGCAGTGGAGCCAATCTCTAGAAACATCACATGGAGTTTAATTTGATGTTACTGTCCACGAATTTACATTGCTGCCTACAACTGCTTGTCCAAGTCTGTAACGACTATATTAGAATTCTAGGGGAAGTGTTCTGTCTCGAGAGATCGGGCCTTACATTACAACAGACAGACAGACGACCATCTGATAAGAGCCTTCCAAAAATAGTGTCAGTTGTAAAGATAACCCGTCGGGGGTTGAAACATGCCGGGCTTTCACAGAAGGAAGATAATAGGAACAATGAAACCGCTCATACGACAAACAAGAGGATCACTTCCGGTGGTCCATCTAGGGAAACCAGAATCGCAAACATGCCAATTACGTAATTAAGAATGACAGATTATTTCACTGGCTTTTGAAACTGGTCATGTCTAGTCTGTGTACCGGTCAATGAAATGTTAGTCTTTCCAGATGACAGCCAATATAATCGAAAGGTGATAAGAAACGGGAAAGAAACACGCAAATCATGGAGTTCGGACAACTGGCACCTTTTAGTTAATACTACTACAAATATGTATATGTATTAGAAGAGGTGGGACAAATCCAGACTGTTTCTGGAATCCTTCATATACGAATTAATAAGAAAAAAAATGAGGCAAATATTTCTAATTAAATCGTTAATTTTAAATTAAATCTAATTAAGTTGTTAATTGTAGCAAAGATTGAAATCTTTGTTTAATGAAAAACAATTTACATTTTAACTACCATCTCAAGATCCCACTTTTCCAATGTGGACAGGCCTGATACATTCTTGCACTTCCTGTTACAGTATGCTCTTCAGAGATCTTCAGAGGTCTCCAGAGATACAATGGTTAAGTTATGCTCTCTGTAATTTAACTTATACACAAAAGAAAAAAAATGTTAATGACAAAACTCCAACTTGGGAAAGCTTAGTATTATTATTTGAAAGTTATTTTTCTCTTAGTCCGCTTATTTACCTGCTCTCTGGCTGTTCTGTTTTCAAGGTAGGACTAATTCAATAGTACATTCTCTCACAAATATTATTTCTTCGCATCTAAACTTTCAATACATCTTTCCAAACTTGATCATAGGCACTTTCTAAATCACATTTAAGAATGATCAATACATGTGAGATACGATGCTTGAGAAAAGCAACAAACAACACAAGAAGAGATAGAATACCAAATGAAACCATAAGAAAAATGGTAGGAACAAAACCCTGCCAAGAATATATAGAACAACAACTGAAGCAGTGTATTTTGAATCTTGCTCAGCCTTTATTTCATTCACCGTACATGACACTGACTTCCACAAATCTAAATTCATGAGCGTATTATACACCATGTGATGCCGTGTGTCAGGGCAGTGATTAATCCGGCTTGATTTATCACTAGCCCAAATGGTTGAATTGAAGCAGTGATTTCTGTATCAGCACTTCCTTGTAGCACTATCTTGAATCAGGATGTAACTATATTCGTTTTTACGGTTGCAATTTGAAGCGGTATTTTCTGTATCAGCCGACCCCTGTAGCAGAAGATAAGAAGTCTTGTCTTATTTTGATGAAGCGCTAAACGATCATCTGTTTCCACAGATTTCTTTGCGTGATCATATATACATCACCGGATACTTGAACCACCAATGTACCTTAAGTATTTGACCCTTTTTGGCCTCTGCTCTTTTCACGACCACTGGCACGCTGCAGCTTGCGACCCTTGTAACTACACTTGGCCTGGTGTGACTGTGTGGAACATCAGGGGTCAATTAAAATGCTTGTATGTCTTACGTGCTTTCTTGGGACCCTGACCCAATAGTGTCCCGTCCTTTGGGAACTCAAAGCGCCAACCGATTCACGGTCAAATCTCTCCTCCTGTGTTACTGATAAAACAAGAACCCGTTCAGTAATCCGCAGATTACACACTCTCGGTTTCGTCAGAGAGTGTATGCGAATATCATCAGCGATAGTTCTCACCATGACAGCTACATCTCACATGTCCTTTGACGACTAATGGTTTCAACAATCAACAAAAGATCAATCAACTAACTAACTGTCAACTGTTTATTAAATTGAATAACACTTCATATTAATATTTACATCGATAGGGAAACATTTCTGGCAGCACAAGCTATCCACAAAGAACTTGTCAAACTGATGATCACCGATCAACTACTCTCTGTCCATTCTTGGCCTCACTGTTCCTTCACGAAACTCCTCCTGCTCACGTCTCACTGTTCACTTCTTAACTTTCATTTTTTAACTGTCTTTTCTAACTACGTCACTCCCCTGTCTACCCCCCGTTCCATTTGGTGCACCGTTTCTTCCGCTTTTCTCTCAATCTCTTTTGCTCGCTGCGCAACTATATTTCATTCTGATTTCTGCAACTATTTGTTCCACTGTTATACTACACATCCTCCTCTATGCTCCCTGCTACCTCGCTGCTTTACAACAACTTAAATGGTTTACCGCCTGGTCAGAATGAATCCTCACCAATCACCATCAAGGGCGTTCTTCTCGAGAATGCATGGAAAAAGACCAAGAGTAAGACCCAGAAGAAGATGGATAGATGCAGTGACAGAGACATGTAGCAACAAAGGAAAATCACTAATTCAGACAATTCGAGCAGCTCAAGAACGACAAATGAAATAAACCACGACACCTTTTAGGTATCAGTGAAATAGAAAAGACGAAGAAGAAAGAACAACATTGGTCAATTTTGTAGCACATCATTAGATCGTGTGATTGGGTTATAATCACATGGCCAAAGTTGCACGAGTTAAACCAACAGGGGTTGGACTAGTCAGTTCCCGGCAGTACATCGACCAGGCAAGGCGTAGGTTTAGATCAGGAAATAAAGTAAAGATTGTATCTTTACCTGGTAAAGATGGAATCTCCAACGAAATGCTCCTAAATCTGGAACAGAAAGCCAAGAGCCAGCTTCTAAGGATAATAAATGCTAGCTGGAAGAGAGGTCGTGTGCCGACAATCTGGAAAGAAGCTATTATGGTGCCCATCCTCAAGTGTGGAAAAGACCCACTAGACCCAAGTAGCTATAGACCAATTAGCCTACTGAGCTGCCTGAGTAAACTCATGGAAAGGCTGGTTAACAGAAGACTTATGTGGCATTTGGAGACAAAACAACAAATCGTACCACAACAAAGTGGCTTCCGTCAGCACAGATCAACTGAAGACCTGGTCACCTACATTGCACAAGAAATAGAGGATGCTCTACAAGAAAAGAAACACACACTGGTAGTGTGGGTCGACATGGAGAAGGCTTTGATAGGGTTTGGCGTGAGGGTTTAAAGAACAAGCTTTTTAGACTTGGCATCCAGGGTCGTTTATTCAATTGGGTCTCTCAATACCTTCAGGATAGAACGGCCAGAGTACAAGTTCAAGGTCAACTAAGTAAGAAGGTCTCTATCGAACAAGGTGTTCCACAAGGCGGAGTCTTGTCCCCAACACTCTTTTTAATTTTCATAAATAACATAGTAAAGAACATTCCACCCAGAATACACTCAGCAATATACGCAGATGATCTGGCGTTATGGGCTCGTGAGGAAAGTATGTCGGTGGCTGGACCCAGGATGCAAGATGCCCTAGGTGAACTTGAAAAATGGACGAACACCTGGTTCTTACCAAATAACGAAAAAAAAAACTACATATACAGTTTTCAGCCTATCAAGAAACTCACTCTCTGCAAACTAGAAGATAAAAGACCATACACTCCCTATTGACCAAAACCCAACATATCTTGGCGTCAGGAAAAATAAAAAAAATAAAAAATGGTATATAAGAAGCTTTACGTGACAAGTGGACGACACAGACTAAACAACGTTTCGGCTCAAAAGGCCTTCATCAGGAACAAAAAAAACACACACACACACAAAACTGATAACGAAACAACCAAAACAAAAACAATCTTGGTGTCACCATGAATCGCAGAATGACTTAGAAAAATCAGATAGACAGAGCAAGGAAAAAAGTCAGAAAGCGAACAGATATTATGAAGAAATTGGCAGGAACGGACTGGGGGAAGACAGCAATATTTTGAAAAGACTGTACGTAGGAAGAGTCAGACCAGTTCTAGAGTATGGAGTCACAGCCTGGGCTATGGCTTCCAAATCACACCTTAGCAAAATTAACATAACACAGAACCAAGCTGCCCGTATCATCACTGGTGTTATGAAATCTACACCTATCAAGACTCTAGAAACAGTAACAGGTTTACAACCCTTAGATGACAGACGGGTCACTAAAGTATTGCAACAAGCGGAGAAATATAGAAGGTTCCTTAGCCACCCCATGCACCAAAGAATATCTGGTTCCGGGATTGTACGACTAAAGAGGAACAACTTTGCTGCAATTGCCAATGAACAAACTACTGGAGACCCAGTACTTTCCCAAACAATATCGAAACCCTTGGGCCAATCTGATATGTCTCCTCATGGAAAGCATAAAATACCAGAACTTAAGGAAAATATAGTAGGAATCATGAAAAAAGACACACAATCAGACACAGAAAGAAAACACGTAGCAGAAAAACACATACACGATACCTACCCACAGGACTCTTGGTCCCACATATACACAGATGGCTCTGCTACAAATGTCACCAGAAATGGAGGGAGAGGTGTGTTCTTGACGCCGAATAATCAGGACGAGATCACCATGTCAACAGCTACTGGAAAATTCTCAAACAACTTTAAAGCAGAAACTGAGGCCATCTGAGATGCTGCAACACTGGCTACTCAACACAAAAATAACATGCACAATGAATTGGTGATTCTGACTGATGCACTGTCAGTATTATCAGCTCTAAAAAGCACTAAGAACAATGAACTAGATGACTTGAGAACAACCCTGGACCAACTATGCAATAACTTCCAGAGAGTAGTCATTCAGTGGACACCATCACACTGTAATATACATGTGAACGAACGCGCACACAAATTAGCTAAAGATGGAGGGAGATTGCCACAAGAGAACCATCCGCTCAGTTATGATGAAGCCAAATCCATCCTCAAGGGTCAGTTCCATGAAAAATGGAAACGAGAACACCCAAAGCATAACGAGAGTGACGGATACCACCAACTATCAAGGAGGGATCAAGTCATAATAGTTCGCCTACGCACTGGCTACAATAGAATAAGAAATCACATGTTCACCAAATTCAAAATAGGTACAACTAGCCTATGCCACTGCACACTGGACAATATGACTACAAAACATGTTCTACAGGATTGCCCCAAGTACACAAACCTGAGAAGAGCAATGTGGTCCACGCCCACCTCCCTGGAAGAAAAACTATATCGGGAAATCGATTCGCTTAAAAAGACAGCTGCTTTCATGATAGAGTCTGGAATCCTACTCTGATTGAGTCTTGATCGCAGAGAGAGAGAGAGAGAGAGTGAGAGAAAGAGAGATACAGATCAGGAAATGCTCTGGCGGAACAGAGGATGGCTGACACCAGGATAGGAAGGGTAGATTGCTAGAATTTAAGTAGAAAGCTCAGTCAACAAAGTAGAAGCATAAAAATAAAAAGGCATATAATGATTTAAACGCTTGGGTCCATGCTGGACAGTTTTAAAGGACTTAGAAGTACTGTTGGAGATAAACAGATACAACAGAATTGCAGTTATTGATTTATATATTTCACTATGCAGTGAAATGTATGTTGTGATTTCTGATTTCATGTCTTTGTAATTGTCGGTCTAACATATTATATGATATTACTATGAGTATTATTATGAGTACTAGGCAGTGGAGCCAATCTCTAGAAACATCACATGGAGTTTAATTTGATGTTACTGTCCACGAATTTACATTGCTGCCTACAACTGCTTGTCCAAGTCTGTAACGACTATATTAGAATTCTAGGGGAAGTGTTCTGTCTCGAGAGATCGGGCCTTACATTACAACAGACAGACAGACGACCATCTGATAAGAGCCTTCCAAAAATAGTGTCAGTTGTAAAGATAACCCGTCGGGGGTTGAAACATGCCGGGCTTTCACAGAAGGAAGATAATAGGAACAATGAAACCGCTCATACGACAAACAAGAGGATCACTTCCGGTGGTCCATCTAGGGAAACCAGAATCGCAAACATGCCAATTACGTAATTAAGAATGACAGATTATTTCACTGGCTTTTGAAACTGGTCATGTCTAGTCTGTGTACCGGTCAATGAAATGTTAGTCTTTCCAGATGACAGCCAATATAATCGAAAGGTGATAAGAAACGGGAAAGAAACACGCAAATCATGGAGTTCGGACAACTGGCACCTTTTAGTTAATACTACTACAAATATGTATATGTATTAGAAGAGGTGGGACAAATCCAGACTGTTTCTGGAATCCTTCATATACGAATTAATAAGAAAAAAAATGAGGCAAATATTTCTAATTAAATCGTTAATTTTAAATTAAATCTAATTAAGTTGTTAATTGTAGCAAAGATTGAAATCTTTGTTTAATGAAAAACAATTTACATTTTAACTACCATCTCAAGATCCCACTTTTCCAATGTGGACAGGCCTGATACATTCTTGCACTTCCTGTTACAGTATGCTCTTCAGAGATCTTCAGAGGTCTCCAGAGATACAATGGTTAAGTTATGCTCTCTGTAATTTAACTTATACACAAAAGAAAAAAAATGTTAATGACAAAACTCCAACTTGGGAACGCTTAGTATTATTATTTGAAAGTTATTTTTCTCTTAGTCCGCTTATTTACCTGCTCTCTGGCTGTTCTGTTTTCAAGGTAGGACTAATTCAATAGTACATTCTCTCACAAATATTATTTCTTCGCATCTAAACTTTCAATACATCTTTCCAAACTTGATCATAGGCTTTCTTTCTTTCTAAGTCTACCCAGACTAACAGAGTATGTTTTTCCTCTTGGAGAGCATCTATTCCTAGACTAAGTAGGTCATCTGGTCTTCAGTAAATCTTTGAGTTATTGAATTATTTGCTGGTCATCATCATTGCACTCCGATCATGTTCATAGGTGCTCAGATCCCCGACTCAGCAATTCCCTCAGTGTCCAGCGACTGAAGACTCCAGTTCTATGTTGGTTGATAACTCTTCTTACACGCCCACTAAGTTTCTCATTTCTGGCTGTGCCCATCTTAACTCCCAACTCCATCATCCGAAGAAGTGACCTGGATCTGTGTTTGTCGAAGTCCTGTGCTCTTCCCACATCTCGGAGGGCAATGATGATGTTCGCCTGATCCATTGGTTGACCGCCCTCAGCGACAGCGCAGCTAGCCAACCTGTCCGCACTTTCATTTAACCGTACTCCCGCATGTCCAGGGACATAGACAAAGGTGACCTTACGTATTTTGGACTTCTGCAATGACTCTACCCATTGCATGCGTACAGAGCCCGCCTCCACTTTTTTTTATCATACTCATCGAATCACTCAGTATACATGCGTGGGTGTAGTCTTGTGAATTTAACCATTTGAATGCCTTGGCCACTGCCATCACCTCCATTGTCATGCTACTCGTGGTCATAACGTATGCACCACTGTCTTCTATTCTACCTGCCCAGCGTGCTGAAAATGCCCATGCACTTCTTTGGTGTCGTATTACAGATCCGTCTGCATCTTTCTCATCGGTGTTATCGCAGATGAGACCGTTGACCTCCACATTAACCACTACCGAATTCTGTTCCCTACTTTTCCTGTCGAGTGTGACAATGCACGAGAAAGTCCCCTTGAATGACGTAGGGACCGGTATCCACTCCTCGCCAACGTTGATATTGGTAAGCCCACAGACCTGTTTGATGACATCTTCTGCTCGGCCCACCCATGATTTGCCTATTTTTAGAATGGCACCTTTCCCTGTGTTGAGCACGTGGTGCAATGGATGCTCTTTATCTGCACTAATCTTCAGGTATGCCCGTGCTCTCCAGACCTTGATTCTGTCATCCATGGTTGGAAAGTCAAGAAGATACGTCATTGCTACACATGGAGTGTCCCTTGTATATCCCAGGATAATGCGCATGGCTTCATTTTGTATTTTATTCCAGTTTGTCAATTTGCTTCCCTCTGACAGTAAGAATTACCAGGGCATGCTCGATTGGTGCGAGGACTAGACCATGGAACAGAAGGGTAAATAACCTCTGCTCGATGTTGGCAGCTGCCATGACCTTCAAGGCGGCCAATCCTTTGCGGGATTTTGTTATCACATGGTCGACGTGGTCCCGAAAACACAGGCTGCGATCAATCTTAACTCAGAGGTATGTCATGACACAGTCCATGGTCACCTCGGTGACTTCCGTTTCCAAGATGGCGGATCTAGTCCACGTCCTCTCGATCGCTGCAGAAAATGCACCCAAGGTCTGATTAATTTCGGATCTTCATTGCACTTTTCTGCGTAAAAGTCAAAATGATGATATGCTTGATACATCTGTGTCGCTAAGACGAGGTCGTAGGTCGACAACAGTCCGTTTTTGACGAATCAACTGTTGTGAGTGAGACATTCCTCCGTCTAGACTAGATCTGTGCTGTACGTCACATTAGTGCTGTTCAAGACCGTTATTGGGATTCTTTGACGCAAGTTATTTCCACGTTACACATTAATGTAAACTACTTCGTCAGTCGCAGTTTTGTCTCTTTGGGGAAGTTGCTTCGTGTATTGTTCGTCGTAGACTGTTTACACTTGAGTAATCAGACATAAGTCTAAAGGTATCGAGATTATGAGTTTGGCGACATTGTGTCCTACGTCATCGTATTGGTTCCCTAGACCGGCCGTGCGCAAATCTTACGGTCTGCTGTTTGATGTGCAACAAGAATAATTTGACGACTGACTGTGTGTCTATATGTTCGGAATTGGAGTCATCAACGATGGCCTAACATCATCAAGTGCTACGATGATCATCATTTTCGGGAGGACGTGACTTACCGGTATATGGGGATAGGCGGCGGGAACAAATGGAGGCTACGCATGAAATGTGTTCCTTGTTGCAGTTTCCTCATATTACAAGTCGCATGTCTGTGTTAGTCACCTCTAGTGACTCGGGCAGATGGTGCTCGTAAACCTGGGAAGGCCGACCATCTAAGGGCAGAATCCCCCGACAGAAAAGATCAACTGCTGCCTTGCAGGAAGATTGGGGACAATCAAAGGCTAAGGAAAGCAAACCTGAAAAAATGCTGGCTGAAATCGGATGCACTGGGCCACTGGCGCAGAACACAGTGCAACGTATTAACGGGTGTTCAGTCAGAGTGGATCTGACAGACTCTAATTGTGATGTTCTGTCTGTGGGGGCGATCAACACACTTAGCCTGACAGCTGACTTCATATGAGAGTCTGGAATCCTTACTCTGATTGAGTCCTGAACGCAGAGAGAGAGAGAGAGTGGTCACCTCATCAGCTCCCATTCGTACCACCGGTGTTTCCTTGTTAACGATATGATTGTTAAGTGAGAACCATGCAAATGATGCTTTATTAGGATTAACCAAGGCACGTGATACTCCACACCAGGAAGAGATTCGATCGAGTTCGTTTTGCATTGTGGAGGCGATTTCACTTCTGTCTCTTCCCTATCGATATACCAGAATATCATCAGCAAAAGTCATAGTTCTTCCTCTCCCATCCAGTTGTTGCTCCGTGATCGTTATTGTGTACACGTTAAATAGAACTGGTGACAATGGTGAGGAAAAATTAAAAAAAAAATGGTGTTACAATGGTGAGCCTTGTGTCAGCCCTGGACAAATGGATGTTGGCTCGGAAGACCAACCTCCACATCTGAGTATCACCTTCCTCTGAAACAGTGCCGCAGCGATCCATTTAATGAGGAAGGGGTGCACCGCCAGTTTGAGGAGCATATGCATGAGGTATTCAAATGGTACCCTGTTGTATGCATCCTCCAGATCTATAGCAGCAGCACATTGGTTCCTCTCGTCTGTGGAAGCCTTCGAAGACGTCATAGGCAAAGACTGCCGCATTGAACCGTGTCTCTTTGTTATATCTATAACCTCCGAGTGTGGGTGGGAATGCGCGTTTCTGTTCAAGGTGACAGGTGAGGACACGGGCAACTATTTTCTCCAGCAGCATGCCCGTAGTGTTCTGCATTGTGATGATTTTGTAGGCACTGATCTGAGAATGGTCCTTGTTTGGCTTCGGTAGCGGTAGTAAGTAGCTGTGTAGTCACTCCTCCTTAATCTGGCCACTCCGAATGCTGGGATTAAACTCATTGGCCAGTTTTGTCAAGTTGTCGTCAGCTAAATCGCATATGTCGTAGTACCGAACACCATCAGGACCAGGAGCAGTGTAGTGTGACCTTTTAAGTGTTGTGCGAATAGTATCGGTTGTGATTGTGAGATCTTCTTCCAGCACTACATCCTCACACAAATTTGACAGCGATCCCCGTATCCTCATCCTTACAGCGTCATTTCTTTGGTCCGTCTGTTCAATGTAACGGGAAAGCAGGGCCTTCCCTTTGCTCTCGTCAGATTTGTGCCATATCCGGCCTGTGCTCTGAAAGTCTAGTATGCCTCTGTGTCGTGTTGTGCCATTCATGCTCTGATGAAGGCGCCAGAATGTTGCTAGCGATTTTTCTGAGTACACTTTTTACAAGTGTTGTTGGAAACCAGTATTAGTAGAACATCAGTTAAGCGATTCTCAAAAGGGTTCCGAAAAAACAGAGGATGTACTAACATGATATGGTGGCAGCTGAGGTTGATATGTCTGCGTGGACTGACATTGACTGACACTAGTGCGTTCTCTAGGTCTTCTACCTGCTTATAGGTTATGACGTGACCCCACTGGTTGCCTCTAGCATTAAAGTCTCCGCAGAAAATAACGTTCAAGTAAATCCTTGTTGTTGGAAACCAGTATTAAGAGTTATTTTTCTTCTATGTGCTTCATCAGTCCAGTGTTAAGAATGCATTCCATTAGTTTCACTATACAGCTGAGGAGACTATAGTTCGTTCATAAATTCGTGCCCACAGAGCTGATCAATTATCTCGGAAACTGTTTGATGAATTTCTGTAATTCTTTTCCATAAAATCTTGTTTTTATTACCGACCTTCAGATTTTATAACATTTAATTCAAAGGTAGTCTGAATTTTGCACAAATCGTTTTTTTGTTGTAATATTTTAGGAAAATATCAAACCGCGTGCTCTAAACCTTAGATTTTACTGTAAATTATGTTAATTTTTTAACAGTGCAAACCAAAGACGTATCCATATCACCTTGAAGAGGGCAACATTTTTCATTTGATTTTATATCTTCGTCATAGGGATAGGTAAACTTTGATCAAAGTATCAAACACACATATTAGCTAAATAGCAGGCGAGTCATCAACAAAATATATGGAACAACCAGCACAGCAAACACACATAGTCAGCAAATAGTAAGAGTATCATCAACACAATTGAGCAGATGCCATACATATGTCATTCCGAATCAGAAGTCTCTAAGAGGTTAACAACTGTTATCAGTTGGACAAACTGCAATCCATCTCGTTGCCAGTATTGTTCCTCTTTTCTGAGGACATGGTCGGCACATTTTCTCCAGTATTCAATGTCTATCGTTGAGAGGGCACCACGTGTCAATTCTTTAACATCACAAATTTTAAACGTCTTGTTCTGCTCAGCAACTTGCCCTTTGACTTTAGCCCACACAAGTTCTATTGGGTTGAGGCGCGAATGATAAGGTGGGAGGCGAAACGATGTGGGGCCATACTTTGGAATTATTGTACCAATATACAATTTTACAATATACAAGTTTGATATAACTTTGTCTTCTTAGTTTGTCTAACAAGTTGCAACAACTCTGGTTTTAACTGGGTGTCTTGAAAGGAAACATTTTCTTTTCTAAGCCATGTGATGATTTGATGTGCTTGACGAATTAGGACTTTGTTCTCCAGTGCTACCGCATTATGATAGGATGCATTGTCCATTACAAGACATAAAGTTCTATCCAAAATGGGGAGCAGAGTGTTCTCTATCCAGTCTCTGAAAATTCGTCCATTCATTTCAGTGTGATAGTCCCAATTGTCTGAAGACTTTGATTGAAGAATAAGTTGTGTGTCATTAACAAGACCATTCTCTCTACTGCCAGAATGTACCAATATAATGTGTTGTCCTTTGCTGCTGGAAATGCTTCTTTTATTTTCTCTGTGATTGCCATTTTTTCTCATATGTATGATGAGCATTGACCCACGTTTCATTCAAATATACTAAATCGTCCGTGGTTTTGGGGTCTGGGCTACCGCTGACATAATAAATAAAAACCTACAATATATTCAGTGGGCTAACATAAAGTAATATTTTCTAATGACTTCACTACATTTTAAATTACTTACTTATTTATATGTAAACTCTATCCGTCTTGTTTGGGACGAAAATGTCTTGATGACTTTGTCATTGAAAGTACTGTTGGGTTGGTTTCTAAGGTTCTGAGGGAATTATTTCTCAATGGACATTAATGCCAAACCGGATAAGCGTTCTTGTGTCTGAGTTGAGCGACAATAAGATTTGATTCTCTTGAGAGCAGAAAAAGTTCTTTCCACAGATGCTGATGCGCATAACGTAGTTATAAATAGCTAAGGAAGTTCCGGTAATCAGACAGTTTCACTTTCACTTTGTGATGATTCTGATTGGCTAGAAATAAAAATAACCCATGAAACCGCATTAGTGCATAGATAACAACCGGTACATTATTTTGACGGGAATTTTTTAATGTCTAGGTTGTTAAACTAGATTCGGATAGAGGAAAAATGTACCGCTGGCTCCGAGAGGTTTCAATGTAGAATAGTTATAACATTCACAATCGTTATAGTGGCAAGAGGAAAACCTTGCTTTAATAAATGCAAATCAAAGCAAATAAATCATATTGGCCAACGAAATGTGTAATAGAATATTCGAAAATTTGTAATATAATTATTTTTAAAAATAAAATAAATTATCATTTCCTTTTGTATTTCGTTAATATGTTCAGGCTACCGGCGGTAGCTGCGGTATCATAGTGAATACGCCACTGATGCACTGACTATTTGTTGTGAACAGACTTATTGTCGATTTCCTCTGTGGAGAAAAAAGACTAATTAAAAGTAGATTTGTATCCCTATAAGACACGACATTGTTGTGACGGAGGGAAACAAATTAGTACTATTAAATTATCCATAACAACACTTCACGTGCTCATGAAAGCTGGGGTTAGGTTTGGGTTTATTTTTAAATGTTGATAAGTATTTGGGTTTTAAATCCGGAGGGAGGAACCCTAAGGCAGTTGATGGTGTATTATCCAAATTCTGGCATTCTCTGCAACTCAACTTTGTTTCCGGACGTAAGGACCTAGTCCCTCCTTCGAAACGCTTCAAAGAGAAACCGAAAGTGGGAGTAGTGCGTTTTGAGCAAAGCACTATTTCCATATCATTGACCCAGGGCCTGATTAAGGCAGCTACCACATTTGGTAAACTTAAAGAGAAAGCATGGTCCAAAACCAATTTAACACTCAGGACTAAGATTCTAATTTACCAAAGTTGTGTGCTTAGTACACTTTTAACATCATCATCATCATCATCATTGAGTGCCGTCTCCGCATCGAAAGTTGGCTACCATGGAGCGCCATTCTGCTCTGTTTCTTGCACAATAGGCTAACTTGTCCATCTTTTGATCTTACTCGTCCATGTTAGTCTTGGTCTGCCTCTGCCTCTTTTACCTTGTATTTTCCCTTCCAATATTACTTTTATTAGGCTGTTGTGTCTTTTAACATGACCCAAAAAATGCATTTGTCTTGTTCTAATTGTGTTTAGTAGTTATTTTTTAATTTTTAGTTGTTTTAAAACTTCCTGGTTTGTTTTCATTTCTTTCCATCCAATTCTACCTATTCTTCTATAAATCCACATTTCAAAGTCTTCAATTTTCTGTTCTGTTTTCTTGTCTAATGTCCATGTTTCTGCACCATACAGGAATATTGAGAAGATGTAACATTTTGCTATTCTTAGCTTTAGCCCTGGTGTTATTTGTTTTGATGTTAGTATATTTTTCATGGCATTAAAATTACTTTTTGCCATACCTATTCCTTTATTTACTTCAGTTGTACATTTTCCATCACTGGTTATAGTATGTCCCAGGTAGTTGTAGTTCTGAACTGTCTCTAGATGTATTCCTTCCACTTTGGTATTTAATTGTAGATCTTGAGAATTTTCTTTGTTTATGATCATAGTTTTAGTCTTTTTTATATTCATATCTAGTCCATATTTTTTGCTTGTCATGTTTATTACATTAAGTAATTGTTGTAGATCTTTAGGATTTTCTGCTAGTAGTACAGTATCGTCAGCATATCTTAGATTATTGATTATCTTTCCATTAATTTGTAGGCCTGACATCTCTGTGATGTTTTTAAAGATTTGCTCAGTGTATAGATTGAACAAGCTTGGTCTTACTCCTCTTTTTATATCACTGAGTGTAGAGTTCTCTTTGTTATATTTTATTATTGCTGTTTGCTCCTAGCATAGATTACATATTAGTCATATGCCCATGTCGTCTAGATGTATCTCTTTTAGGCAGTCTATAAGTTGATTATGGTGTATTCTATCAAGTGCTTTGGTGTAGTCTATGAAGCAGGCATATATTGGTTTGTTTACTTCTATGTGCTTTTCAATCAATGTTCTCATGCTGAATATGGCTTCTTTTGTCCCACTGTTTTTCCTGAATCCGAATTGCTGCTCATCTAATTCAGTATTAATTTTATTCTGAATCCTTCCTGTATAACTTTTAGTAAGATTTTGGTTACCCTGCTCATTAGGCTTATTGTTCTGAAGTCACTGCATTCAACTGCACCATTCTTTTTAGGCAATGCAATGAATGTTGATGTTTTTAGTTCATTTGGTATGTATCCTGTATGGTATAAGTCATTGCATATGTCTGTGATCACTTCAATGCCAAACCCTTCTAGTGCCTGTATCATCTCTATCTGTATATTGTCAGGTCCTGCTGCTTTTCCCTTTTTCATTGTTTTTTATAGCTTTTTCTACTTCAGATTGTAGGATTTTATAGCTGGATGTACATTTTATAAATGGTTTTTTGTCCCTTTCTTCATGAAATAATTCTGTTATATATTCCTGCCATCTATCGTTTATATCTTTGTTGTCTGTTAGCATTCTTCCCTCTTTGTTTGCAATACATCCGCTTCCTGCAGCTTTTTTGTCTTTATTAGTCATTCTTTTTATTTCAGTGTGCATTTCTCTTAAATTGTGTTTACTTTCCATAGTTTCGACTTCTAGACATCTTTGGTTAAGCCAGTCTTCTTTTGCCTTTTGCACATTTTTCATATTTCATTATCAATTTCCTTGTATCTGGCAGTGTTCTTCGCTTGTCTTCTCTCTTCCATTTTTTCTAAAATGTTGTCAGTTATCCATTTTTTTTTACTTTCCTTTTTGGGTAAGGTGATGCAGGAGTCGTGCATGCTGTTTTTTATGCATTGCCATTTGGTTGCGACTTTTTCTTCATGATTTTCTCTTCTGTACTGCTCAATCCCTTCTTCTAGCAGCTTCTGATATGTGTTCTTTACTTGTACAGTATAAGTTTCTTATATCTTTCTGATTTAAAGCTGTTGTATCTATTGGTATTGCTGACTTAGTATTTTGTTTCTTTCTCTTTAATTTGATTTTCATTTTAATCATTACAGGATTGTGATCTGAATTAATATCTGATCCTGGATAGGATTTGGCTTTCGTGACGCTGTTCCGGAATCTGTCTTTTATCATAATGTAATCTATTTGATTCCTCTTTCTATCTCCAGAGCTTTTCCATGTGTACAATTTCCTTTTCTCTTGCTCAAAGTAGGTGCTACATATTATCAGCCTGTTTTCTTCACAAAATTGAATTAATCTTTCTCCTCTGTTATTTCTTTTTCCTAAACCATAATTTCCTATAATGGTCTTATATCTGCCTTGTCCTACTTTTGCGTTCATGTCACCCATTACAATCAAGATGTCTGAAGATTTCACTTGCTTCTTAACTGTATTTAGATCTTCATAGTATACGTCTATTTGTTCATCTGTATAGTCTTGAGTATTGCGTATGTCTGTATTATTGCTATGTCAAATGGCTTTGCCTTCATTTTTATAATATAATCCTAATTATTATATATCACTATATTATATATTACTATATATTATATATTACATTCTATAATAATTGTATGTCAAGTGAGTATTTATATATTTTTGTAGTTCTCGTTTTATTAGTATGCCTACCCCTCTTTGGTGTTCTGTTGTGTTAGTAGTAGCCTCCGTCAGTCATAGTTGACTATGGATTTTCAGCGCCCTTAGAAATGTTATTTTTTCCTTTCTTTCTTTCGTCGTGTATTCTCTTTCTCTATGAATCTGTCAGCTTTTTCTTTGAGGTGAATCTTTAGAATGTGTTTCCAGAGATTGCGGTCTGCAGCTATGTCTTCCCAAGCTGCAGGGTTTATGTTCAGAGTCTACATGTCGCGTTTACACACATCTACAAATCGAAGTTTTGGGCGCCCCTAGTTCTTTTACCATATGCCAGTTGTCCGTAGAGTATATCTTTTGGAATGCGGCCATCTTTCATACGGTGTACATGCCCAAGCCAGCGTAACCTACGTTGTTTGAGCAGCGTGTAGATATTCGGTAGGCCTGTGCAAGTCAGGACCTCCACGTTTTTCACTTTATCATTCCAGGTGATACCAAGAATACGACGTAGACATCGCATATGGAATGCATTTAGCCTCCTCTCCTGCTTTACATAGGTTGTCCAAGATTGGCTGCCATACAGGAGGATACTGATTATGCAGGCATTGTACACTGCGGCTTTTATTTTAATTGTCAGTTTGCTATTTTGCAAGACACGCCTAGAACGACTGGCAAAGGTGGTAGCAGTTTCTCATATCTTGAGGAATGGCTTTCTCTTTCCAGCATAGATGTAGTACTTCAAGCAGGGGATGTAACAATGCACTTTTGCAGGATTTAATCAGATCGGGAGGGATCCCATCTTGTCCTGGAGCCTTGCCTGTGGTCAAGCTATCTATGGCCTTGCTAAGTTCCTCTACGGTTGGTTCAATGTCCAACTCTTCCATAGGTGGGAGACATTGTATGGCGTCAAGGGCGTTTGGTATAACAGTGTTTTATATTGAATAAAGTGAAGAATAATGTTCCACCCATCTTTCAATCTATTTGCCTCTATCCGTTTTTTTCTTCCCAGTGAATGACTTTAGTGGGGCAATAGTGTTTGTTGGTCCAAGGGCTTTCTTTATGCCATCATA
The DNA here is from genome assembly GCA_032433765.1 of Megaustenia siamemsis. Classification (NCBI taxonomy): domain Eukaryota; kingdom Metazoa; phylum Mollusca; class Gastropoda; order Stylommatophora; family Ariophantidae; genus Megaustenia; species Megaustenia siamemsis. The sequence continues at coordinate 61,490,907 of JAVIAB010000139.1, forward strand.
CATTACTTTTAGGTTTCCAGTTTGAGATGCAGTCTGGATGCTGTCGGTAAGCTAGAGCCAGTACTCATTAGCACAGCGCCGAGCTGTTTGCTGGACTTTGTTTCTGGTCATTTTAATAGTCTGCAGAATATTTGCATTAGGTGCGCGCTTGTGATCTAAGAAGGCCGCGCGTTTAGCTTCGATTACGGAAGTTATAACATGGGAGTTGGCTTCAAACCAATCGTGAGACTTAAGTGTCAGTTTTCCAAAGATGCAAACCGCGTTGTTGTAGATGGCGTTGCGGAGATGCTCCCATTTTTCCACAGCGCTGTTGTAGGTTCATGGGCGCTTTGTGACTCCTTGAGGGTCTTGTTGAACTGCTCGACCAATCCAGAATGTGTTAGCTTGCTAGTGTCTATGTGTTAGCTTGTTAGTGTCTATGCGAGGTCTCTTCTTTGGCTGCCTGGCATAGTGGAACCTCCTGGGCAGTAGCTTGAGTTTGCAGCAAACTAGTGAATGATCCGAGTCACAGTCTGCGCTGTGGTATGACTGTGTGTGATTTACAGATTTGAGAAAAGCGCGTCTGACAAGTATCAAGTCCAGCTGGTGCCAGTGTTTCGATCGTGGGTATCTCCAAGATACTTTGTTTGGCTGAGGTTTGGTTTTGAAAAAAAGTATTTGTGACGCACAGGTTATGATAGGTGCATAACTCTAAAAGTCGTTGCCGTTTTCAATTAATTTACCAACTCCAAAGCGACAGATGCAGGTTGGCCACGAACTGAGGTCTGCGCAAATTCTAGCATTGAAATCCCCCAGTAGATTAATGTGATCTTGTCCTGGTATACTTTCCATGACTTCTGTCAAATTTTCATAGAAATTGTCCTTGGTTAGTAGTGGGGGGGAGGGGGGGGGGGGGGTGTTTGCACGTTACGATCTCGCTTTTTTAGTTGAACAAGAGTAAAATACCCTACAACGTCCTGTACCCTATAAGTACAAGAGTTATATGGAGACTGCGCCAAGCTGCGCCAAGCCAGAGTGATGCAATGATATATATGTATAGGACTTGTATAGGACATGAAGGGGGTAGTTGAGGGATAATTGGTTAATGAGTCATGTAATGGACATCAGTTTTTCGCGCCATTATCAACTACCAATAGGGCGAGTGTATTTTGGCCGGCTATAGACCACGCCCACTCCGGAAGCGAAACTACCATATTAGGGAGTAGCGATACGTTAGTTATTTCATAGATATGGTGAGCATATATACATATAATAGTAATAAATTAATAGTTATTATATCTACGTGGACGTAAATGGGCCCGTATTTAAGATAGATATGGACCATAATCAGGTGTATATACATATATATAAAATGGCAAATCATGCTGGCGACATGAACGAACAGTCATAATCTTCTACCGTGGCACATAATGAACTAATCAATTTTGCTCTTTGAGACAATCGATTGCTTTTTTCCCGCGCGTGGGATTGCTGAGACGTGGTCTAAAAAACAATAACACTCCTGCGCAAACGGATAGCGTTGGTCAATCGCCACAAGGTAGCCAATAGGTTTAAGAAATACTAAGAAGTGTCCACTGGTCCTTAGATATCGAGAGTACACCCCAACGTTCTTAAGAGGAAAGATATGTGTAGTGCATGTCAGCTGCCTGTCTTGGTACGTTTATTACTTACTATTCACAGAGCATGTATATTTAATAACAGAGCCCAAAAAAGCCTCTGTATGTGTTCGTGTGTGTGTATGTGCATATTACTCAGAGAGTAAACATAAGGAGCAGTCTTCTGATAGCTTTGCTGACTGATACAGAATTTATTGTTTTTTTTTGTTGCTGTGACGTGCCCGTGTTTGTGTGTGGGTCGTAGAACAAGTGGATGGATAGCTGGGTTTGATGGAGAGGTGAGTGTGTGTTTGTGTGATTCAGTATGCAAATAGCTGTATATATATATATATATATATATATATATATATATATATATATATATATATATATATATATACATACATATATTTATTGAAGTGATAAGTGACTGGTTAGAGTGGTGACTAAGTAGATCGATCAAACGCTCACCCAATATGTCCATACACGTTCGTTACATCACTATAAAGTGGTTATCAATATCAGCACACCGTAATCAAAACGCTAATAAAATAATAAAATAAGGTAGTTATGGGTGAGATCCACTCTGTCTGGCATATTACGTGACCACATTATTCAGTTTTCGCGTCCATATACTGTCAATGAGGGGAAAAAGTACTAGGAATATGTTTGTATCGTTTCTCCTACCGTTCACCACCTCATTCATACGGATACAAGGCGTCTAACACATTTTATATTTGTAGTGGTAAGTTTTCTTACTGCGTTGGCACTATAAACATTTCAACAATAATAACAACTCAAAGATCGGAAGAAGAATATAACATAGACTGACCAATACACGGATATAATATATGTTTGAGGCTGTGACACATTATGCTGCATCATGAGTCTATGTCGAACACCGATGCGATCTCATGTCTTATTAAACAGCCTAGGTAATTAATGTTAATCGGAGGTGAGCTTTATGATAAAAAAAAAAATAAAACTACATAACCAGTGACGTCATGACAGACGGTTTGTAGCAAACAATCATGATAAGTCAGTAGTTTGGTGAAACATTTGTGTCTCATACTGGGTGCTGTGTCACTGAAAAGCGTCGCACGTGGCTGAATTTGCCAATACTGGACAGACAGGGCCATCTACAGAATGAACAAGAGACATTTCTGTGTGTATGGGCGTGTATCTTTTCTGTGCACTTTCTGGCTTCTGAATTTGATAACAGCACTGTCTCGAATTGCGCTGTGCAATTTTTTTGTTTTTGGCTCTTATTTTATTTTTTAAGACAACGCACATTAAAAAAAAATGTATAACCTGTTATCTTTCCCAACATAGGTAGTCCAAGACTATGATCCACATAAAAGTGTACCATCATCATGCAAACCGGGTTTAGCTATGTCGTCTAATGTTGATGCACGTAATCCAAGTATAAACATTCGGCATCTGTAAGTCGTCCCTATCGAAAAAGATCCTCCTCTATTTAAGGTCATCTTGTAAAACTGGAAATATTGATATGGTGATACGGGGGATAAACAACAAGATATGTTTGACGGCGTAATCTCCCATAAACTCACGGACATCGTTACGAGTGACGTTGATAATTTGTGTTTTGTTTGTCTGTTTGTGTGGAAAAGTTGAGTCATCTCACTGAAAGGCTCCTTTAGGTGGTCAGGAAACGTGTAGATCACATTCCAAAATACCAAAACATGTATCTAAATGTAACCAATGTCTCACTGTGCATGTAGGCGCTCTCCTAGTTCTGTAACCTTGGCTCTCCAATTATCAGTATAGATCTGTCTGACATCATATGGAAGAATATCTAAAACGTCATCGTCAACTATTAGTTTTCCTCTTTTCGCAGAACACCCAGTTTCCACTCGATGTGATAGCTCGTTTGTTTGACGCCGAAAAAATAGAAAGAGTCTGTATGGGGATCTGCTGTTGTTCGTATGTAAATTGTCGCTACTATTAAACAAGGCACTGTAAAGATGCTGTATGGGTGAGTGGTAGAGATACAGGTAGTGATACTGCATTTTTGGTTTTCTATATGTTTTTTCTTTAGATTGTTGAGGTGAATTTGCACACGAAATATCATCAATAGTTTTCTGTTTTCACTAGCAGGAAATCAGCATAGACTTTTTTCCCCACAGATCCTCATTTCTTATCTTATATCCGAACTTATCTTGGAACTAGTTTCCTGGCGTATTTGTGACACAGATGACTTCCTACCAATGAGAGTTATTTTCACGATACATAGTTTAGGAGCTGTTGAACTGGGCTCTTTTCAATATTGGATATTCAGATGAGTCCAGAAGCAAGGCTGAATTCATAATGACCTAACTAGTCGTAACATTGGGATGTGTTGTTGGTGACACATGTGAAAAAGATGACGGTGTTGTTGTCGAAACACCACGATGGCTGAGTGAACATGTTGTTGTTTACACGACAGATACCGTTGTCGTTATTGTTGCTGACAACACAGTTTTTTTGGTAAGGAGCATGTGAAGGATCGTGTTATCATGACAGACAGAGGTAGTTGAAACATGGTATCTCCGCGAAAGCCCACAACGTGCTAAACACATATAGCTGGTGGCTCTAGTGTACGACTCGTTATGGTAGAGGTTGACACACTCACAGAGTTTGTAGTGTCAACACAACAACATACCTAGGCTTGTCGACGCATCAGAGATTGTAGGATCAGCACAGTTGACATGTCCATGTGCCTCAACACACACTCGAGTATGATATCTCTTCTCTACATGTAATATCGGTGTTCTTGTAGTCGACACTGTCATGGTGTGATCGTTCAAGATGTCATAGATGTCGACACACTAGGCTGTAATGTCGGTGATACATGTGATGCTATCGGTGTCGGGAGAATACAATTTGTAATGTCAACACCCCACATTCTCTCTAATTACCAACTAATCGAGTCACCTTTCATGATAAGCGTGGTCGGTGACGTACACATTTCAAGGTTTTAACGATATCGAGCAAAATTTAATATAAAAATATATCAAAATTGTTCAAACTTGTTTATGTTGATGTAGTTATAGTCTTGCGCGCATCAGAATAACGAGATCACCATCACTGAGACCGGTGTCAACACGTTCTCTGTTTTGTGTGAGATATTTCATCTGAACGTATGTTTTGTTTCTACCCTAGATGTGTTCGAGTAAGTTGGTTTTTTGTGTAGCAGATTAACCTTCTATTCATCATCATCCCCAGCAACTTTCCTACACAAGGGAGGAGGCAGGTGGGTCTGTAATTCTTGGAGAGCGAGTAGTCGCTTTCAGAGTTGTGAGATCACGAGTTGCTTCCCGAACATTGCACTAGTAGAAAACTTGAAGTCCGATTTGAGAAAGCCTACAGTCCGGTGTTGAATCTTTTGTGTATGGTTTGTTTTTTTTGTGTTTTTTTTCGGAGCGATGGAAATATGTAAGTTTTCTGAGGAAATTGCCGTCTGCAAATTTGTAGAAGTCTTTCTTAAATTTTGAAGTTCACAAAGATCGAGTTACGGTGTTTAATTTAAACATAACCACTGAGAATGTTATTACACCAAATGTACCCTTAGTCACATAAACAGAAGCGTTTCCAACCGTGCTACCAGCTCATACATTTTCCATTCACATTCGAATGTCCAGGGATGAACAGGTAACATATCGTTACAACACTTTTTCTTCATTCTAAAATTTCTCCATGACCAACTTCCAGCATACAACCAGACTGACCACATGTGACACAAACTGACCACTTACAGAGAACAAGGACTATCACTTTTTTCCAGGTACTTAGCGAGTAGTCGCTTTCAGAGTTGTGAGATCACGAGTTGCTTCCCGAACATTGCACTAGTGGAAAACTTGAAGTCTGATTTGAGAAAGTCTACAGTCCGGTGGTGAATCTTTTGTGTATGTTTTTGTGTGTGTTTTTTTCGGAGCGATGGAAATATGTAAGTCATTTCTGAGGAAATTGTCGTTAGCAAATTTGTAGAAGTCTTTCTTGAATTTTGACGTTCTCAAAGCTCGAGTTACGGTGTTTAAAGCACTGAAAACGTTATAACACTAAAGGTACCCTTAGTCACATTAACAGAAGCGTGAAACTGAAACACCAGACAAGCTGTGTTAGAGCTTGAGCTTTTTTTTGCGATAATGAACGATTACGACAACATGTTGTCGAAGATTAATCACGCATTGGTCTACATACGACGAAGGTAGAGATAGAAGACCTCTTTGAGGGCCCTTGAGTCGAACCTTTTACACGCCGCTTGCTTGAGATTGTCGATACCACTGGGGCGGCTACTATAGGTAATGTCGACGTGTCCGCGGCTGTGTCATGACTAGCGAGATGCACTTGCAGGTTTCTTGCTCCAGTGAATATTTGTTGACAAATGGGACAGACATGTGGGGTAGCACTGGTCTCTTTTGAGTGCACATGAGCGGCTGAATCAGGAGTTTGTAATGCAGGAACCACTGACACAAAAGGTGCAGGTCTTAATATGTCTGGCAAGTTTGTCTGCTTTTGTATAAACTCGTTCACAAACATTACATTTGTATACCTGACGCACATGTACACTAGCAACATGACGCTTTATATCCGGCTTTGTGTGTTAGCTTTGGAGCACAGATGGGAAGTGTTAGGCATCTGTAGACAAGAAATTTGAAACATTACAACTAAAGAATAACTAACAATAAACATTACAAGGAAAGAAAACCAATAAAAGTAATCGATGAGATTCACATTTTATCGAAATTAGGTTACAAAAAATAACAAATGGAAGCTAAAATCCAACTTATCGAAAAACAAGTTACTAATGTAACATAATATAATATTAAAGAACTAAAATTACTCTTACTTTTTATGTGTCTGAAGGCGCGAGACACATTAGTCGTCAACAACTGTAAATGTATGCCGAGGTAAGTGTTGTATATACCCCTAAAAACCCGTTGTGGTGCCTATCAGCGAGGGAAATGGGGGTGAAGGTTTTACTAAAAATAGAATTGACCTCTAATGCAGTACTTGATGAGTTACTAAATATAGATTTTGACCTATAATGCAATAACAACGTGTCCACCACTTATCAAACAAAGACATCTGGGAAAACCATAATAAATAAGTCGAATGTACTAAACATTTTGCAAATGATGGCTGTTAGAAGTGTGTCTAAATGACTAATGAAAATATTTCCACACCACTAAAAAACCATATACACACTAAAAAACACCACATTGAAAGATCACGCCCCTGACATAACCCACTAAAAGATAATTGTACTGCAAAGCATGAAAGTTACGCCCCAGACATAACCACACTTAAAGAAATGATACTACAAAGCACGAAGGTTATACCCTTGTCATAACCCCATTTAAAGATAATTTGTACGTACGACCATGTTTCAATGGATACACCCATAAAATTGTTTTAAAAATTTAATTTAACCTCTAGGCTTACACTCCTACTTTATTTAGAGACGACCATATAAACAATTTGCTTAAAAAAATCAATTTTATGTTTCTAACCCCCGAACGGAATTCAAGAATCTCTTTAACGAAATATTCACAGTAGAAGAAGCGTGGAAACAATTTAAGGAAACAATAACCAACGTCTCTAAAACAGTTTGTAGAACGAAGCTAAGAACAAGAGAAGGGAAAAAGAGCACCCCGTGGTGGAACGAAACAATCAGAGAAGCAATTAAAGAAAAGAAGAAACTGTTTGAAAATTGGAGGGAGAACAAGAACCAAGTAAAATATGAAAAAAATTGCGTTAGTTCGAAAAAGAGCGACAATTTTGATTAAAGAAGATAAGCTAAAGAATTGAACAGAATTCGGACAAAACATGAGCAGGGACTTCAAGACAGCCACAAAATATTTCTACAAAGCAGTAAAATCCACAAGAGTGAGAAAAGAAACCATGTTCCTACTGAGCTCATAACTGACAAAGACGGACAGCCAGTATTAAATAACCAACGCATGCAACAGAGATGGAAAGAATATTTTGAAGACCTGTTAAACATACCAACTATCGATAAGACAACAAAAACCACGCTAGAACTCACAAATACTGAACCCAACATCATGAAAGAGGAAATCGAAGAAGTAATCAAATATGCACCAAGAAATAAAGCACCGGGGATAGATAACATACCAATAGAAATAATAGCAGCAGCAGGAGAAACAGGAGTGCAATGGCTGCACCGGATATTTAATGCAGCATGGCACCAACAACAAGCCCCAGAAGACTGGCAACAGGCATCATAACAATATGGAAAAAGAAAGGTAGCAAAAGAGACTGCAATCAATATAGAGGTATATCTCTTCTGAACAAGAGATAGGGTTCGATTCCAACCGACGACTTCCGGGTTCACCCAGCCTTTAATGGGTACCGGATTTTTTCTTGAAAAGTAAAGCGGCACGGGCGTAATACATGGGAGCCGCGATAGCTCAGTGGTTAGTGAACTGGACTACAAAGGACAAGGGGTAGGGTTCGATCCCAACCGACGGCTTCCGGGTTCACCAAGCCTTAAATGGATACCGAATTTTTTTCTGGGAAAGTAAAGCAGCACGGGTGTAATACCGACCACATTACCCCAAAAATCATGTGCTGAAGGTCTGTAAAATATAGGGTCACTAACACCATATTTCCCTATACGCCTCTTGGCGTGACGGGGGTACTTTACTTTTTTTTTTTTCTACTTACCCTCCTACATTATTTAGAGACGACCATATTTTAAAAAATTGTTTAAAAAATCAATTTAAAATTAGTAGTGATGTATTCGTTTTAGGATGGTTAAGCTCGCGTCTTCAGTTCCTTCACTGGAAAAAACATAAAGAAAAAACATAGTCACGACCGAGGACCCAAAAAAAAAAAATTCACCCTAGGACTGGCGCATTCTGGAGGAACGCGGGCAGAAGACTTGGCCAGAAAACTTTTGAGTCTAAAACGAATATATCACTACTAATTTTTAGCTGATTTTTTAAGCACATTTTTTTATATGGGCGTGTCTAAATAAAGTATGAGTGTAAGCCTAGAGGTTAAAATACATTTTTTAAACAAGTTCATGGGCGCATCCATTAAAAATAGTCGAGGGTATAAATTATCTTTTATTTTAGTGGGGTTATGACAGGGTCGTAACTTTCATGCTTTGCAGTAATATTTTCTTTTAGTGGATTATGTCAGGTGCGTGATCTTTCAGTATAGTCTTTCACTGCAGTGTTTATGGTTTTATTTTAGTGGTGTGGACATATTTTCATTAGTCATTTAGACACACTCCTAACTACCATCATGTGCAATATTTTTAGAAAATTCGACTTACTTATTATGGTTTTCTCAACTGCATTAAAGTCTTTGTTGATAAGTGGACACGTTGGTATTGCATTATAGGGCAAAATCTATTTTTAGTAACTCATCAGGTATTGCATTAGAGGTCAGTTCTACTACTTGGTAACACCTCTACCCCTATTTCCTCAGCTGATAGGCACCACAGCGGGTATTTAGGGGTATATATAACACCACTGTGAATCGTGTAATCAGACATACATTTACTGTTGTTGTCGACTAATGTGTCTCGCGCCTTCAGACATAAAAAGTAAGTGTAATTTTAGTTCTTTAATATTATAGTATGTTACATTAGTAACTTGTTTTTCAATAAGTTGGCTTTTAGCTTTCACGTGTTATTTTTTGTAACCTAATTTCAATAAAATGTGAATCTCATCGATTACTTTTATTGGTTTTCTTTCCTTGTAATGTTTATTGTTAGTTATTCTTTAGTTGTAATGTTTCAAATTTCTTGTCTACAGATGCCTAACACTTCTCATCTGTGCTCCAAAATTTCCACACAGATCCGAGATATAAAGCGTCACGTTGCTAGTGTACATGTGCGTCAGGTATACAAATGTAATGTTTGTTAACGAGTTTATACAAAAGCAGACAAACTTGCCAGACATATTAAGACAGAGCATCCTGCACCGCTTGTATCAGTAGTTCCTTCATCACAAACTCCTGATTCAGCCGCTCATGTGCACTCAAAAGAGACCAGTGCTACCCCACATGTCTGTCCCATTTGTCAAAAAATACTCACTGGAGCTAGTAACCTGCAAGTGCATCTCGCTAGTCATGACGCAGCCGCGGACACATCGACATTACCTACACTAGCAGCCCCAGTGGTATCGACAATCTCACGCCAGTGGCGTGTAAAAGTTTCGGCTCAAGGGCCCTCAAAGAGACCAAGACTTATTAATTTTGGCCTTTGAGTCTAACTATTTTGCTTTTGGGCCCACATTTTTTGAATTTTTGTCTAAGATTTTTGAGTTTGGGGATACGTTTTTGAGTATGCATCTAAGATTTTTTGGGTTTTGGGTCTAACCACTTTGCCTTTTGGACTAACTTTTTCGGCTTTGGGACTTAATTTATTGGGTTTGCGTCGTCTAACTTTTTTTGAATTTTGGATATAAGTTTTTGAATATACATCTAAGATTTTTTACTTTGGTTCTAAGTTTGTGGTTTGAGATCTAAGTTTTTTGGTTTTGAATCTAACTTTTTTTTTGTATGGGACCAACATTTTGGGATTTGGGACTAAATTGTTTTGGTTTTGAGTCTATTTTGCTTTTCGGTCTAACATTTTTGTCTTTGGGACTAACTTTTTGGGGTTTTGAATATATTTTTTTTTTACTATGAGACTACATTTTTTTTTTACTTTGGGCCTAAAATTTTGGCATTTGGGACAACATTTTTGGGGTTTGGGACTAACTTTTTTGAGTTTATGACTAACTTTTTGTGCTTTCGATTGAAGATTTTTGAGTATGTATCTAAGATTTTTTCCGGTTTAGGACTAACTTTTTGGGGTTTGGCTGATTTTTAACCTGTTTGGCCTTTTGCACCGTTTTCTGACCTACAATGATCACCGTTGATGTTGCCTGTCATTCACTGGAAGTGGAAAACCATGTTTGTGACATTTGTCGACGCTTGTACACAAGAGCTGATTCTCTAGCTAAACATATGAGACTAAAACATTCAGTGAAGGAATCAACATAACCTTCACCGTTGGTACCTTCTATAACACCACCAATAGCTTCCCCGTTGACAGCTTCTACAAAAGCACAAACATCTTCACCACCAGCAGCTTCCCCGTTAACAGCTTCTACACCACCACCTTCACCGTCGGCACTTGCTACAACAGTACTTTCACTATTGGTACTTTCTACAACACCACCACCAGCTTCATCATCAGCACCTTCTACAACACCACTAGCAGCTTCACCATCACCACCTTCTACAGCATCACCCACTTCACCGGTGGCTCCTTCATCATCGAACAAACGAAACATAAACGCGGAACAATTGCCTGAGAGTAAAAAACAGAAGACCGATCACCCTTTAGCAACACTATCAGATGATGTGCGTGATTTATATAAACAAAACTGGTCGGCTATAAACACCCATGCTACTGTCAACAAGACAATTTTCACATTACTTTCTTCCACTCACCTGCTCGTCCGTTCACGACAGGCTGGTCTGCTGTTCTAAGGGACATATTTGATCGTCAGACAGCCCGTTTTAAAATTAACTATAGCCACCATCTTATTCTCAGAAACAGACACACTGGTGGTCTACGCTTCATCCACGCTTCCCTCAATAACACGGCTGTTCTCGAGTTCCTGCACTTAGTCAATAATCTTGGAGATTTCACAAGATTCGTCGACTCTCTTAAGGAACACAATCCCGTAGACACTGCCCTGCTCAACAGACCCGACACTAAGTGGATGGCGGAGAGCATTCCCGCCACTAGTTTTTATTTATTACCCACACATGCCATCCTGATCGGATGATTAGCCCCCACATTCCAACTTGTGTGGTCAAAAACCTCAAGAATGTTCGTTAAATATTTCCATTAATTCTGTGTGTAATGAAACCACATTATAGTCAGAAATGAATAAACTACTTTACTTATAATATTGTATGCATTAAAATTGTCTATTATATTTGGATAAAAAATATAAACTTGATACGTCTTTTTCCTATATATTGAATAAGCGAATGTGGAAAGAGAGCATGATTAGTGCCACTAACACTGAAGAAAGACAGCTATGAAAAGTGAAAGATAACGATCCTAATGAGGAGAGAGAGAGAGAGAGAGAGAGAGAGAGAGAGAGAGAGAGAGAGAGAGAGAGAGAGAGAGAGAGAGAGATTGGGTACCAATAACACCGAAGAAGTAGAAAAAGTCATAAAGGAAGGAATACAATCCCAGTTATGTTACATATGACTTCACAAATAACCCTGATTCCGATGAAAAACCCCACCATTCTTCTTCTTTCTTCTTCTTTTCCCTTTTCACTGATACCTAAAAGGGGTCGTGGTTTATATCCTTTGTCGTTCTTGAGCTGCTCGAACTATCTGAATTAGTGATTTTCCTTTGTTGTTACATGTCTCTGTCACTGCATCTATCCATCTTCTTCTGGGTCTTCCTCTTGGTCTTTTCCCATGCATTCTCGAGAAGAACGCCCTTGATGGTGATTGATAAGGATTCATTCTGACCAGGTGGCCTAACCATTTAAGTTGTTGTTGTTCTATATATTCTTGGCAGGGTTTTGTTCCTACTATTTTTCTTATGGTTTCATTTGGTATTCTATCTCTTCTTGTGTTGTTTGTTACTTTTCTCAAGCATCGTATCTCACATGTATTGATCATTCTTAAATGTGATTTAGAAAGGGTCCATGTTTGACTTTCATAGCACAAAGTTGGTATGAAAATGCTATTTATCATTTGTTGTTTAGTTGGGATAGAAATGTTTGGATGTCTTAGCAATGGTGAAAGCTGGTATGTGACAGTATTTGCTTTTTGTATTCTCATGTCAATTTCTCTGTCTAGTTTTCCATCTTCTGTGAACATTGTGCCTAAATACTTGAATTCCTCTACTTGTTTTATTTCTTTATCTTTGATCTTAATGTTTAATGAGTGTCTTAATTTGCTTATTCTTATAGCCTCTGTTTTTGCTGTGTTAATTTTCATACTGTAGTAATTTTGAAAACAGGGTATTTTTAGTTGAACATGTCTTCCGTAATAGTGGCAAATATACTGAAGAAGTAATTTGACAGTTTGTGCTGAAATTTCTAGATTCACAAGTCTCACAAGTCCCCCATCTGTCTCTTGTTGTTTTCCAGCTCTCACATGCATACGTAAAGGTTGATAGTACATTTGATTTGAATAGTCTAATTTAAGACTAGCGCAGGCTTAAAAGATATAACCATACAACTAACAATCCTACTTATCATCAAGAAAACAAACTAGGCTTATGTCAATTATGTGATGAGAGGAAATAGCAAGACAATCACATTGCAAGTCCCTCAAATGAAAAACGACAGGAAAAATAAAAGGAGGCCAATCCTGAGACACACCAAGAATAATACTAATATGAAAGATAAGGACAGCAGACGTTAACTCAATTTCTGAGACTGAAAAGCTCACACAGAGAGGAGACTTATGGTGGGGAACACAGCAAGTGCTATGTGGCAGCTAATGGCAGCACTGGAAGGGGAATGGTGATGAAAGAAGTCAGTACCTAATGCTCAGTTCTTCTGCCTTCATTGTTTTTCTATCCACTTGTGTGCAAAATCTAGTTACAGTGGTTCTATTCTGAAAATGTTTTCAATCACTGAAAATTCAGTTAACAGACAATAAATACAACAATGTAGTCATTCAATGTGTAATACACAAAACATGTACAAAAGAATAAACATTAACAAAATAATCTTCTGTCATTCAGTTGATTCATTATATTGTTATCAGTTTTAATTTTTCAATAACAACATTATCACAAAAAGTATAAGGCATCTATTTAACTTCCACTTTCTTGTAAAAAAAATGTTACTCAACTGTGTAAATCATACAATAATTCTTGCATTTAATGATAGTAGAAACACTTAAACACTTCTGGTTTTGTAATCATGAAACAAATAATGCATGCATAAATATGAAGTTCATAGTTTACACAGTGCAAATAGATACATATTCATTATAGTCTTAAATTGAAATTGATTCAAAGCTAATTAATAGAATAAATCATGCAGCTTTATTTAGTTATCAGATCTGGGTCAGAAAGTGACAATGAACAAAAAAGAGTGGGTAAAATAAACAGAAAATACAATAAACAGCCAGCAACTCAAAACATTGATATGACTAGATAGACTGACTACTACAGTTAACATACAACTGCAAAACAAAATAACTTAAGAAGTTGGATTGCTCTCAACAAAGGCAACTCATAGAAGGGGCACAGACATACAACTCATACTCCATGAAATCTAAGAAGGCACAAATATTAAAAACAAATGACATACAAAATAGAAGTTGAAGAATTGTTTGTATACAATATAGATTTATGTCAAATGATGACATAAGTTTGAACTTTACAACTAACTTTTAAAATAAAATTGACAATAGACTTATTTTGTTTGATATTTAAGTGTCTTTGACTTCAGCATTCAGTTATGTATTACTCTCAACATCATATGACTCTTTATATGCTTAAAATACACATTTGTCTATTTACATATGTTATTATAGATCTATCTATTGTCCTTTTGAGCAAAAGATGGCAAAGAGAGCAGGACTATCTTTGCTATTATGCATCATACAAGGTAACAGGGCAAGCATTGTATCTTGCCACAGGTCACTTTCTGGGTGAGCCTCAGCAAGGGAGCTGATGTCTGCTGTTATTACTTCTCACATCAGTGTTCTTTTCAGTGGTCGTATCAGGGTCGGCTTTTTACTCTTTTACTCTGGTTCCCATTTGAAAACTTGCTTTGAAATTCTCTTGTTGCCTCTTCTCATCACATGGCCAGCATATGATCACCTTCTTCTCTTAATTATAGATTATATTTTTTAATGCACCATCAATTCTCTTATTTCTGCATCAGCCCTGAATTACAGATACTGGTATTCTTAATTTTAATAAAACTATGTAAACAGTTTACTGATATCTCTCTCTCTCTCTCTCTCTCTCTGTGATCACAACTCAATCAGAGTAGGATTCCAGACTCTCTCATGAAGTCAGCTGTCTGTTGAAGCGATTCGATTGCCCCATATAGTCTCTTTTCCAGGGAGGTGGGTGTGGACCACATTGCTCTTCTCAGGTCTGTGTGCTGGTGGCAATCCTGTAGAACATGTTTTGTAGTCATATTGTCCAGTGTACAGTGGCATAAGCTGGTTGTACCTATTTTGAATTTGGTTAACATGTGATTCCTCATTCTATTGTGGCCAGTGTGTAGGTGAAGTATGATGACTTGATCCCTCCTTGATAGTTGATGGTATCCGTCACTCTCGTTATGCTTTGGGTGTTCTCGTTTCCATTTTTCATGGTACTGACCTTTGAGGATGGATTTGGCTTCATTATAACTGAGCGGATGGTTCTCTTGTGGTAATCTCCCTCCCTCTTTAGCTAATTTGTCTGCGCATTCATTTCCATGTATATTACAGTGTTATTGAGTTATTTGCAGGTCATCATCATTGCACTCCGAACATGTCCATAGGTGCTCAGATCCTCTCCTCAGCAATTCCCTCAGTGTCCAGCGACTGATGACTCCAGTTCTATGTTGGTTGATAAGTCTTCTTACACGGCCACCAAGTTTCTCATTTCTGGCCGTGCCCATCTTAACTCCCATTTCCATCATCTGAATAAGTGACGTTGATCTGTGTTTGTCGAGGTCCTGTGCTCTTCCAACATCTCGAAGGGCATTGATGATGTCCGCCCGATCCATCGGTTGCCCGTCCTCAACGACAGCGCAGCTAGCCAACCTGTCCGCTTTCTCATTTCCCCGTACTCCCGCATGTCCAGGGACATAGACAAAGGTGACCTTACGTATTTTGGATTTCTGCAACGACTCTACCCAGTGCATGTGTACAAAGCCCGCCTCCACTTTTTTTATCATGCTCATTGAATCACTCAGTATACATGCGTGGATGTAGTCTTGTGACTCTAACCATTTGAATGCCTTGGTCACTGCCATCACCTCCATTGTCATGCTACTCATGGTCATGGCGTATGCACCACTGTCTTCCTTGGCTATTCTGCCTGCTGAGCGTGCTGTAAATGCCCATGCACTTCTTTCGTGTCGTCTTACAGATCCATCTGTGTAGATGACTGCATCTTTCTCATCGGTATTATCGCAGATGAGACCGTTGACCTCAGCATTAACCACGACCGGGTTCTGTTCCCTACTTTTCGTGCCGAGTGTGACAATACACGAGAAAGTTCCATTGAATGACGTAGGCACCGGTATCCACTCCTCACCAACGCTGATATTGGTAAGCCCACAGACCTGTTTGATGACATCTTCTACCCGGCCCACCCATGATTTGCCTCTTTTTAGCCTGGTACCTTTCTCTGTGTTGAGCACGTGGTGCAATGGATGCTCTGTATCTGTACTAATCTTCAGGTATTATAGTGTGATGGTATCCACTGAATGACTACTCTCTGGAAGTTGGTCCAGGGTTGTTCTCAAGTCATCTAGTTCATTGTTCTTGGGGCTTTTTAGAGCTGATAGTACTGACAGAGCATCAGTCAGAATCACCATTTTATTGTGCATGTTATTTTTGTGTTGAGTAGCCAGTGTTGCAGCATCTCTGAGGGCCTCAGTTTCTGCTTTAAAGTTGTTTGAGAATTTCCCAGTTGCTATTGACTTGGTGATCACGTCCTGATTATTCAGCGTCAAGAACACATCACCCCCTCCATTTCTGGTGGCATTTGTAGCAGAGCCATCTGTGTATATGTGGGACCAAGAGTCCTGTGGGTAGGTATCGTGTATGTATCTTTCTGCTACGTGTTTTCTTTCTGTGTCTGATTGGGTGCCTTTTTTCGTGATTCCAGTTATATTTTCCTTAAGTTCTGGTATTTTATTTTTCCTATGAGGAGACATATCATATGAGCCCAAGGGTTTCGGTATTGTTTGGGAAAGTACTGGGTCTCCAGTAGTTAGTTCATTGGCGATTGCAGTGAAGTTGCCCCTCTTTAGTCGTACAAATCCAAAACCAGTTATTCTTTGGTGCATGGGGTGGCTAAGTAGCCTTCTATATTTCTCCGCTTGTTGCAATACTTTAGTGACCCATCTGTCATCTAAGGGTTGTAAACCTGTTACTGTTTCTAGTCTTGATAGGTGTAGATTTCATAGCACCAGTGATGATATGGGCAGCTTGGTTCTGTGTTCTGTTAATTTTGCTAAGGTGTGATTTGGAAGCCATAGCCCAGGCTGTGACTCTATACTCTAGGACTGGTCTGACTCTTCCTACATATGGTCGTTTCAAGATATTGCTGATGCTCCCCAGTCCATTCCTGCCAATTTCTTCATAAAATTAGTTCATTTTCTGGCTTTTTTTCTTGCTCTGTCTATCTGATTTTTTTACTGATATAATTCATTTTCTTTATTATCCAAGGACCTGACAGAGTTTTATGCCTCTGCTGTTCCACCATACTTCTTTGATAGCAATTTTGACCACTCTGTAGCATAGTGTATCAATAATCAACACTTGAGTATGCATCAGCAGACTAAGGTTTTTAGCACTATACAAAAATGAGTATTAGAGAATATCTCTTGGGTTTTTCATTTGCTTAAAAATGTTAAATGTAACATAGTGGTAATATTGGCTTGATAATTAAGTGAGTGTGATTTAAAATGCAACATTATACTTCCCAGTCATTCAGCTCATAAATAAATTGGTACCTGGCTCATTAAATTGGCGAAAAGTAAAGATAGCAAGAAAGAGCACTGGTCCGACTTATTTCCGAATGTTGTCTTATATGGTGAAATGTAATATTCATGACATGAAAGATGCCATGGTACATTACTTTCACTCTCTCTCTCTCTTTTTTTAATGTTAACATTTTTCATGTTATTCTATTATTTTTTTCAAAACACATTTTCATTTATTGTTCCATTTCTATTCCACATTATAATGAAAGAAAGCAAAAATAAAGAGCTCAGCCTTAATAGCAAAAAGACAAGGTAATGGTAACAACAAAGAGAAACACATCACCTCAGTGCAAAATAAAGACAAGTGGAACAATATTAAAACAGGTAAATGAATTTAAATATTTGGGAACTTTGTTAACCTCAGATGGAAGATGTACAAAAGAGGTGTGATGCAGAATGGCTCAGGCAAAAGCAGCTTTCCAAAAAATGAGGAAGATACTATGCAATCCATTTTTGACAATAGAAACAAGAAAAAGAGTTCTTAAATGTTATGTAGAGCCAGTCTTAACATATGGATGCGAATCATGGACATTAGGACAACAGACAAGAAAATCACTGGAGTTTGTAGAAATGTGGTTTTACAGAAGAATGTTGAGAGTACCATGGACAGCTAAGAAGAGTAATGAAGATGTTCTGAGAGAGGTCAAAGCAAAAAGAGAGCTAATTTCCAATATTAGGAAGAAACAATCATAATTTTTTGGCTATGTAATGAGAAGAGAACAACTGGAAAAATTGAGGGACGAAGAGATAGAGGGATATTGTGTGTTGAGGATAAAAAAGCTGCTCACTAAAGATTTATCTTTGAATATATGCCTGATTTGCTGCAGCACACAATACGCTTTGTAGTTTCACATTAAAACTTTTATAAATTTATGTTATGTCTGAGAAAAATTCCATGTTTAAGATGGCATGAAAAAAAAATCAGCAAAGAACAGAACAAAGACCAAATTTGGCATCTTTTATGAATAGAATGTATAGAGGTGCGCATGGCCGTGCAGCTAAAACCACTGTTTCGCTGGCTGAAAAGCCAACATACGGTGTTCGAAACCCGCAGTAGGGTTTGAAATAAAAATCCTAAGTCTCACACATCGTGGTGACTGCTTGGACCAAGCGGCCTTTATCCCTCAGGTTCTATCGTAAGCACCCCCCCACATACACCAGCAATGGTAATATGTTTCATAAAGATAGTATATATATATATATATATATATATATATATATATATATATATATATATATATATATATATAAATAAAAAATGTTAATGCGCTAGGAAAACATGATGCCAGCATAGCAAGACAGGCACAGCCAGGAAACCCACAGAGAAAGAAAAAACTGGGAAGGCCCAGAATTACCTGGAGAAGAGAAATCATGAAAACCGAATACTCAACATTGTCTTAGACTGGAAGGAAATAAAGAAAATGTCTAAAGATAAGGACAGAGTCCACGGCCTAAGCATCATCAAAAAGGGGTCTAAAAGATTTTGCTTTGATTGATGTATTTATCCTCCCAAGGTGTCTCCACCTTATCGAGGTGGGAGGTTTCAGTGTTCCATTGATCCTGAGAATTATGCAGGTGATAGCATAGCTAACAGCAGGGTTTACCAGGCCGGACAGGTCAAAGTATTGGAGTCAGACAAAAAGAGGCACACTTGTCCTCCAGGTTGGGGGTTTTGGCAGTGGGCCAGTACCCACACATAGAACAATTACAAAATGATGCAGAAATACAAACAATAGAACCCCTACCAATCAAATCTTGGAGGAACGAGTGGGGACTCAGGCAGAAATGCCATCCATAACAAACAGAGATGAAAGCCAAATGGAAATCCCTGTCCCGACAAAGTCCTTGATCACCCCCCAAGCAACTAATAAGAATTGCAACACGGAATGTGAGAACAATGTATGAAACAGGCAGAACAGCTTAAGTGATTAAAAAGATGAAGAGATACAACCTTGATGTTTTGGGTCTAAGTGAAGTGAGATGGACAGAAAATGGGAGAACATGGGTACAGAACAAAAACTGGAGAAACCATATATTATTCTGGGAGAAGTGATGACCACAATTTTGAAGGAGCCGTATAGATGTTAGCAGCTTCTGTTTCAGCAGCAAGGTAAATTTCCTCCCTGCGAGTCATAATACGACTGATAACAGACAGAGATGTTTTCCTAACCAGCAGGTTTCTTTCATTCATTGCATATTTGGGTTTAAGTATGAAAGTGTGCATATTTGTATATGTGCGAGCATGTATATACCTGATTTAATTAACTATTATTTTATAACAATATTTGAACTCACAAAGGCATTCGACACAGTAAACAGAGATGGTCTCTACAAGGTGTTAGAAGGCATAGGCTGCCCTCCTGAATTACTTAGGCTGATAATTTCCTTCCATGAAGACATGAATGGCAAAGTCCATTTTGATGGGAGTCCATCAGAGAATTTCAAAGTCAACAAAGGAGTAAAACAGGGATGTGTCCTCGCCCCCACACTTTTTGGTAAATTTTTTGCTGCCCTCCTAAATTACGCCTTCGAAAACAGCTCAGGAGATATTTACATTCGCACTAGACCAGATGGCTCACTGTTCAACCTAGCACGACTAAGAGCAAAAACCAAAACAAATGTTGCCCTACTTAAAGAATTTTTATTTGCTGACGATGCAGCCCTAGTCGCTCATAGTGAGGCCACCCTACAGTCGCTGATCAACAACCTGGATAAAGCATGCGACCTTTTTTCACTGTCAATTAATGTTCAGAAGACAGTAATACTAAATCAAGGTGACTTCAAACCTCTATCTATTACTCTAAAAGACTGCCCACTAGAATCAGTACAGAAATTTACATATCTTGGATCCACAGTTACGCAAACCATCTCTCTTGATGAAGAAATAAACTGTCGAATTGGTAAGGCAGCTACGACCTTCGGCAAACTCACAGAAAGGGCGTGGAACAACACGAAACTAACTCAAAAGACTAAACTCCTAATATATCAAACATGTGTGCTTAGCACACTACTATATGGATCCGAAACCTGGACAACATACTCAAACCAGGAAAAAAGACTAAATGTCTTCCACATGCGATGTCTCCGCAAAATAATGCACATCAAATGGCAAGACAAAATAACCAACTTATCTGTCCTGCAACGTGCTAAGACCCTAACAATCATGTCGATGCTCAGAAGTCGAAGGCTAAGATGGCTGGGGCATGTCCAACGGATGGAAGAAAAACGCATTCCTAGGCAAATACTATATGGTGAGCTAAAACACGGAAAACGACAAATCGGCAGACCTAAACTACGATATAGAGATATCTGCAAATCATCTCTGAAAGACTTCTCCATCTGTGGTGAAAATGACTGGCAACATCTGGCAAGTGATCGCACATCATGGAGAGCATGTATAAGGAACGGTATAACAACATTTGAGACTGTGCTAAGACAGGACTTAGAAGAGAAGAGACTCATGAAAAAGGATGGTAAACCCTGTGGATCAGCGAGCCTGACCTGTTCATTATGTGACCGTGTGTGTTTGTCAAACATTGGTAGAATTAGCCACGAGAGAAGCTGTTCGGCAAAAACAATACCTCAAAAAAATACGCAATAGCCTCCACTAGACCGTCTGACAAGACGAAAAGGGCCATATATATATTTTATAACCTTTGTGAATATATAGAACACAATATGATTTTTAAAAAAATGAAACATGGTATCCTTCCTGTCTAACATTAGGTGTGTTGTTATGGATGTATCTGTATAACAGAAAGAGAAATTTGTTTATTATTTGTTAATTTTATGTACCTCTTAATAAAGTTTTTTTTCAAATGTTGTTACATTAACATTAAACAAAAGCTCATGTAATCCCTATTCAACAATATATAATAAGTCTAGGTTCAGACCAACTTCTGTGGTTGTTGTTCACAAAAAGAAACAGGAAATATCCCAAAATATTTGACAAAAAAATACCAAAGACTTCCAAAAGTGCTCTGGTGTTTGGTTCTCACAAGTATTCAGCTCTACTCTATCTGGGAGATACTTGTCTTAATAGGAAAATACAAATTATTTCTAAGTTGTGTTCGTAACACTACGCTACAGTCATGAGTAAACATGCGTGAAAGACATCGCCAATGATAGCTATCTTTTTAGGTAGATGAGTTGGCAATGTGCTCTAGCATTTGGTTCTCATGGCAAGGCGTAGGCCGAGGAGTATGGGTTCGATCCTGCTTCGGACATCTATTGTTCTTTGTTTTTTTTCTGTCGATTATTTGTGATTTTTCTTCCCCAAGTCAAAATCTGATCCATATGTGTTGGTAAGATACAACCATATTATATATAAATTTAGCTTTTCAGCCTTAGCTCTCTGCAGTGCCTCTCATATCATTGTTGCATGCTCTAAGCATCCAGGGACACCTCCCTTCTGTATTGCAGTATCTGTGTACCTGTTTTCTATGAGGTACGAAATGAGTCTTTGTCATTATAGAGAAGAATATTTTCCCTTCGACATTCATTAGAGAGATTGGACTGAACTGTGCCTCTGGACTTTCATTTCTGGCTTACAGGCTGCCTTTTCCATTTACTCCTGAGCAGCTAGCATTGTTTCTTCAAGTACTTCTGGGCATCTTTTGAAGATGATGTATGAAATGCCGACTAGGGCTAAGTTGCTGCAAGCAACATGATTTTCTCTCTCATCCCGTCCATGAGGAGAGCAAATTCATCATCAGACAGCTAAACTTGAATATTCTCCATTCTGTGGATTGACCCTTGATGACTGAGATCTTCTGATGCCTAATTTGCTGGCACAGTGTGCTGTTGAGCTACTGATGCTATACTCCCACACCTCTCCTTCATTTGGTTTATTTTCATGCTCTTCTGTGTTGAGAACTTTCAGCCACAGTCACTTTGGTGTTCCAGTTGTTGCAAAATCGAAATCTGATGGTCAGTTTGAGTTGTCTCCGTAAAATCACTGTATGATTCATTATTCCCCCTCCCCGCCAACCAATTCAGTGAATCTTGGGGGTATTTATTTTTTATTTATTTATTCTGTGAAGTCTCTATAACTAATAGGTTAGCAGCTGGCGAGGTGCTGGCCAACTTCATAAATTAGTGATTGTTAGTCCTTTCCATATAAAAGTCTTCAGTTAATCCTACTGGAAAAGAAATGGTACCTGACTTTCAGAGTTTTTGAGGGTATAAAAGAAAGATGGACACTGTCCAAATGTTAATAATACTTAGTATTATGATTATAAACACTTTGTGCTCTTTTGGCATGATAGGAGGTGATCTTACTATAGTTGTCTTTTACAGAAAATTACATTTTTTTGTTTATCCATGCACGAGCACTTTCCTTATACACTTGTACATATTTCTTCATATCTGTGTATGTACACATAAGTATTTTAGTTGTGTTCAGTCTCTTTAGTTGCTTAATCTATTTTTTATATAGAAATCATAAATGATGGCTGCTCATTAACATAATATTGAAATGAAATTTGATGATCAATCCAGCTGTTAAATGACGTATTCCTTTTCAGAGGCATACACAGGAACAAAACTATACTGTTCTATCATGAACTAACACACAAAGTATAAAGCCCAAAATATGCCTTTTTTCTCTAACTCTATTACACTTTTTAACTTGCAATTTAATATATGCAATATAATATGCACAAGTTGTTGATATCTGATGACGAAAGATGACACCAGAGAAATCAAAAGTTACGTTTACAAAGAAGCAAAAATCAGGAGTTGGTAACATTAAAAATATATTAATCTGCTGCAATGTTAATTAAATCGAATAGCAAAGCAAGCCCTCATATGGGAAACAACAGGTAAAAGAAAAGAGGAAGACCCAGGGAGACACTGAGAAGAACATTGATGAGAGAGGCAAGAGCAGCAGGAATCGGCTCCCTCAATGAGATAGAACTGCTTGCACAGAACAGAGACAGATGGCGAGATTTGATAAAATATCTTTAAAAGAAAACTGCTAGAACAAAAATTCATATAGGAGAAGGTGTATCTTGGTCTACGCCCTATGGGCCGGTTACGGCTCGAAAGGTCAATAGATAGATAGAATGTTAATTACACAGTTTTGTTCTATTGACTCGATTTACACTTTACAACTCCAGCTTAGCACTTTAACTGGTCTGGTCACGCAAACCTTTGCATAAAATTTGGAACACTCTAATTCTAATGACAAAATGTCAACATAGATCAATATATATAGAGTTCAATAGAACAAAAATACATCAATGTAAACACACCTGTAAAAATAATAAAAAATATTTAATAACACAGAATTGACAAAATTTAGATAGACTAACCAAAAAAAAGTAGTTTAGTAAATCAAAGTGACAAAATCATAAAGATATGAAAACTAAATATATGATTCAGTTAAAACACAGGACAAAAATGTTGACATTTTGATTAAAAAAACTAAAGTTTAATTGCAACTTCTACAAC
This sequence comes from Megaustenia siamemsis, assembly GCA_032433765.1. Lineage (NCBI taxonomy): Eukaryota > Metazoa > Mollusca > Gastropoda > Stylommatophora > Ariophantidae > Megaustenia > Megaustenia siamemsis. Next base: position 61,514,689 of record JAVIAB010000139.1, read on the forward strand.
ATGATCACACTAACAATAAGAGTCAGCTCAACACAATAAAATACAAATTTGCTGTGCAGAAAATATGTCACTTAGTCATACAAGAATATGACCAAACTAGCACCAGGTTCGCATAATATAGTTACTGAAACACTTAGGCACAGAGGTCAGGAGTTCAACAGGAATAGAGAGCTCTTGATGTCTACAAAAAGATCACATATTGCATAACTAACTATCAGATACTTACATTACCCATAATTAATATTGCTCAAAGGTGAATGTGGACATGCCGTTACTTTCCTAAGACAGGTAAAAAAAAAAACTACAGCAATTTATAGCAAAAAATAATTATCTAAAGATAATTAATATCAGAGAAGAATTCTAAATTCTAAATTTTAATCTTATTTTCCCAATGCACAGGTTGTGGTCACTATTAACATCAGCACCTCTGTATGATGATGCTCTTACATCTATTAATGATGATCTGAATTGTTGTTTAATACATAGGTGGTCAATTTGATTTGATGTTCTATCATCAGGAGATATCCATGTTGTTTTGTGGATATTTTTATGTGGAAATAATGTCCCACCTATAACTAAATTTTCTATTAAACATAATTCTATTAATCTTTCTCCATTCTGACTTGTTGTATTACAGCCTTCTCTCCCCATCACATGTTCCACTCCTGCGTTATCTTGTCCTACTTTGGCGTTGAAGTCTCCCATTACAATTAAAAGATCGTGTTTTGGTATTTTGTTTATAAGTTGTTGCAGTTGGTTATAAAAATCATCCTTAACTTCATCATCAGCTTCGTTAGTAGGCGCATAACATTGAATAATTGAAAGTCTTCCATGTTTTGTTTTGTATCGTGTTCGTATCAGACGGCTATTTACCGGTTCCCATTCTAATAAACTTCTTGCAGCTTTGTCTGTCATCATTATGCCTACTCCTTCACGGTGTTTTCCATCTTCCCTTCCAGAAAAAAACTACTATTTTATTATCAATAGATCTCCTACCTGTTCCAGGCCAGCGCATTTCGCTTAATCCTAAAATATCTAGATCGTATCTGTCCATCTCGCTCGCGACCTGTGCATGTTTCGTCGGAGCGGCCATTGTTCGCACATTCCAGAATCCTATTTTTGTTGTTGTTTTAGGGCCGAAAAAACTATCACTACTATCTACTGCTAATTTACACATTCTGTATCAGGTCTACGTTTCATTAACAACATCGTTTTTACGATAGCGGCTTGTTAAACCTCTGATCAACGGTTCTATACCAAGCCGGAGAAAAATAATTCCTCCATTTTGGAAACAACCGGAAAACTTTTCTATATATATATATAGAAAATGGATAGAATTGAATATATACCATTAATAGAACTACAGTTAAGCGATTCTCAAATTGGTTCAGAAAAAAACAGAGGAAGTACTGACGCTCTATTCATCTTAATACAACTTGCAGAAAAAAACGACAGAACACAATCAGGATTTGTACATAGCTTTCATTGACCAGGAAAAAGCATCCGACAGAGTAGATAGAGAACAACTGTGGAAGATACTAACAACATACGGAGTAAGCTAACATCGAACCAACCTAATTAAAAGTCTACATCAACAGCAGCTGCACAGTCAGAACAGCAGAAGGCTATACAGACCACTTTGAAGTTAGATCAGGCGTAAGACATGGGTGTGTACTATCCCCCCTACTGTTTATTACATACATGGACTATATATGCAAGCTAGCCAACCGATCAGAGACAGAGGAGATCAATGATCTTTTATTTGCAGACAATCAGGCACTAATACATGAAAAAATAGAAGACCTACAAGAACACTTAATTAAACAAACAGCACAGGCACAAAATACAACATGAAAATCTCTACACCCATTGATGAGGAGTAAGACAAAGATGCATCCTATCACCAAGCTTGTTCAATCTATATTTACACTGAGCAAATCTTTAAAAACATTACAGAGCCTAAACATTAAAGGAAAGATAATCAATAACCTAAGATATGCTGACGATACTGTACTACTAGCAGAAAATGCTAAAGATCTACAACAATTACTTAATGTAATAAACATGACAAGCAAAAAATATGGACTAAATATGAATATCAAAAAGACTAAAACTATGATCATAAATAAAGAAAATTCTCAAGACCTACAAATAAATATCAAAGTTGAAGGAATACATCTGGAGCTAGAATACAGTTCAGAGCTACAACCTGGGACATACTATAACCAGTGATGGAAAATGTATAACTGAAATAAACAAAAGAATAGGTATAGCAAAAAGTAATTTGAATGCCATGAAAAATATACTAACATCAAAACAAATAACACCAGGGCTAAAACTAATAATATAAAAATGTTACATTTCAATATTCCTGTATGGTGCAGAAACATGGACATTAGACAAGAAAACAGAACAGAAATTGAAGCCTTTGAAATGTGGATTTATAGAAGTATAGGAAGAATTGGATAGAAAGAAAAGAGAACAAATGATGAAATTTTAAAACAACTAAAATGAAAAGAGAACTACTAAACACAATTAGAACAAGAAAAATGAAATTTTTGGGGCATGTTAAAAGACACAACAGCCTAAAAAATAAAAGTAATATTGGAAGGGAAAATACAAGGTAAAAGAGGCAGACGGAGACCAAGACTAACATGGACGAGTAACATCAAAAGATGAACAAGTCAACCTATGACAATCTGCACCATCAAAGCAAGAGACAGAGTGGAATGGTGCTCCATGGTAGCCAACCTTCGATGCGGAGATGGCACTCAATGATGATGATGATGATGATGATGAGGAAACATAACAGCAGCAGAAGCGAACAGAAGAGCAAAAGACCGCAAATTATATCTCCCATCGACACTGAAAGGCAAATGAGGTAGGAAAGAAGAAGAGTATTATAAAAATCACCTGCTGACTTTGCTCTTTGCTAAGGCAAACAATGAAGACATTCTATATGGCCTATTAGTTGTTGCTCTTCAACAATGTTGTCTACAAAATGAGGGTTAGTAAACTTTCTACTACCAATCAGAACCATGTCCTTGTGATCCAAGACATGAATCTGAACTGAGTTAAGTGCTCTGTGCACACTGTGAGCTTCACCCGTTTTGATCATGTTTCGATGTCCCAATTGTTTACAATGAAGGATGATATCGTATGACAGGGAACAGTTGACTGTGTTCACTTTCTGCGCGGTTTCGCCTTATGTTTTTTGGCATGTGCTGAGACTGCTACGATGGGGACTACAGTTACCTTTCTTTGTTTGGGAGATGAGTTAGTAATTCGGATGATTCCACTGGCACGGGCGGTTTGAGCAATTATGGATTTTTATTCGTTTGCAGTGATACCGAGGCCTTCCATAACCAATAACCAATAATAACCAATGAATATTTCTTTCATTCAAGAAACAAATTGAACAAGATAGATGATGATACCCTAATACAGACAATTCAGTCAGATTAAATGATCTAGATAGCATGATTGAACTGAAACTGTGTCCTATCTTTAATAAGATGGATTGTTTGGGTGGAAAATACAATGCATGTCTACATGGGTGAGATTGTCAAGAATTCACAAGGACACAAAATGATGGAACAATAATTCTTTTAAATGATAATACATTTTGAGTTAATTGACTAAATTTTCCAGCAGAAAACCTTTTTAAAACAATAAATGGAAAAATAAAGAAAAACAACAATTGCATTTATAACACAATTATCATATTATAAAAATTACTGTTTAAATATTTTAAAATGTAAAAGAAATAAAATCCAACCTGACATGTCAATTTATTTCATTAAAAAAATGTTTTCACCAGGCAAATGTCACCATAAAATGCAATTCTGCTATCAAAACGCATTGATTATTGGAAGAAACTAGCTACCAGGAAAGGTAAGAGAATTATTAAATGCAAAGGTTCTACAGATTTTTAATTTTTTCAGACCAACACAGCATCAGGGTTCCCTAAGTCTCGCCCTCTGAGAATGGGTACCAGAGATTTTTTCAAGGAAAGAAAGAAAGCCATTCCTCTGCCTGGCAAGATATTGACCTTATCACTCATAAAAAGTGCAGCTGGTCATAAAAAAAAAATATGTCCACTAATACCATATTGTCCATATGCCTTATAACACACAAATTCATGTTACTACTTCAAATTGGAATCACAAAGTGAGCCATTCAATGTACAAAAAAATGTACACTGAAAGATGTTTAAATAAACATATGAAAATAACATGATAAAGAATCTTGCTGGTGTATAACTATAAGCTAGTGTTTTGATCTTTGTTTAGAGTTTGTAAGAATTACATTGTCAATAAAAATGGCCAGATCATGAGGTAATCCTGCAAACTCATTGCACAAAATTATATTCAGATCTGGTAAAAGAAACTGCAGCACTTTGCATGACAGTTCCATAAATTTGTTTAATAATATATCTGGATTTCTAAACAACAGCACCTTTGATGGTCTTATAAACTCCTCCTCATCTCTCAATCTCATCTGGGACAAATGTGGAATTACAAGATCACTTTCACGGTCCCATGAATTATTTTGCTTTCTCGTAAGATGAAAATGCCTTTTCTGAGTGTAATATTGTCTAGTTTTACTTGACTCCACTGGTTTTCCAACAGAACAAATTGAATTTGAACTAGAAACATGTTTGACATTGTAGGCTGCCTGATAGTCACGAGATAATTTGTTGGTGGAATTCTGACAAGTGTAATGCACCTTAGGAACATTTGAAAATGGGTTTTCAGAAGAAGAGTTATGTTTATCATCTTGGTTTAAGACCTCTATCTGTAAGCATGGCTGCTCGAGTAGTCTGATGAGATCAGAAAGCAGGCTGTTAAACCAAGGTGACTCAGGACTCATAGCTTCAAGCTCAGTCCTAATCTGTGGAAACAATTGATAAAGTAACATATGCATACGAATTTGCAATTGGGACAGTTGTGACATAATACTAACAAAACTTAACAAATCATTTGATAGGCTGGTGGAAACACTTCAGTAGATCTGCAATGGGTCGAATAAATTTATCCTGGACATTTGTTAGTTCTTTTGAAGGTTGTGACATGCTGTTTGAACATTTGTCATTGTTGTCAATAGTAAAAACAGCTTGAGAAATACAGGTGAGTTTTGGTGGGGTTAATGCATCAAATTCAGTATTGCCAACATCAGGTTGTGGGAAATATTTTACATAGTCCCTTTTTCTTGATCTTGACAAATCGTCAGAGCTATGATTTTTTTTTTCATAAATGCAGTGTGATTTCAATGGTGGAGTAATGGCAGAAAGTGTTGGAGGCTCATTTGGAAAATCACATGAACCATTACTGTCGATTTCAGCAGAGATGTTAATAGACAATGATTTACAAACTACCTTAGATATGCTGATAGTAGGTAACTTTGAGCAATGAAGAGGTTTATGTTTTTCGGTCAATTGTATGGTAGATTCACTGTGATGGGAATCTAAGGTCACAGAATTCTCATTTATTACATCAACAATTAAAGCTGCTGGTTCTTGCATTAACTCTAATTGCAGTTTATTTTTTACTTCTGTACAAAGAAGGTTATCAAATTTCTGGGAATCCAAATCATTATTCTGCATGTTACAATTATTTTTCTCTCTCTCAGAATCTCTTATTTCATCAACTTCCCAATTTGAGACAGAAGCTGGTGATACAATCATTGGTGATGCTGCAAGCATACATGTGCTGTCACATTCAACTGAAACTTCACTGTGCACAGAGTTCATTGACAGCTTTTGAGAATAAAAAAGGCTGCCAGCTTTATCTCCAGTAATCTCTGAAGTAGAGTCAGCTTCCATGGCACAAAATATTGGGCTGTGGTTTGGATGTCTATGCTCTATCTTTGATGACTCTGAATGTAGTTGCAAAACTTTAGGACTAGGAATAAGAGGGGGTGGAAAATGTTCATAATTATCAGACCTGAATTTATACAAAATGTTACCACTTTTAATATCTTTTAATTTAAAAAAATGTTTATGATTACAGTCATTACATGTTTCTGATGAATGTTTTACTTTGTGTTTACTACTATGCGTCTTCATGTACTTGTGCTTTTGCAGTGAAGACCTTTCATACTGCATTAGTCTGTTATAGTTACATATAATATTTTGAGAAAACAAATGTGGAATCTCAAGCTTAGTCATTTTACAATCCTGCATTTGTCTTGGTGCTCGCTCTAAAACAGGTGGCTCACCTTCGAACTGTTGCTTCTCATTTGAAAAAACGTCATCACAATCATCATCCACTAAAATTGGTGTCTGGTCACTTATAGCCATAGCTGTTAATTTGCCTCGTTTGTCTGGCACCTGCTCTCGATATTTCCTTTCAGGTTCAGATTCATCATTGTCAGTTGTGTTCATTAAATATTCAATATCACTGTCACTTTTTTTGCAGCTTTCTTCCCCCCTTACTTCAGTACAATTTATTTCACCTGTTTTTTTCTCTAGCCATTTTTCAAACTCATTTGCAAATGAATCGGACATTACTTGATTGGAGGTTTTTTGTTTTGTTCTCCCAAAAGAACAACACAAGCTCACAGTCTGAAGTGTAATAGTATGGGAACTCTACAGGAAGAGTTCACTACTAGTTAGATCTTCTCGAGATTATGTCAAACAAATTCTGAAAATGAAAGAAAGTTACAATTAATTATTATAAAAAATTGAAACTGTATAAATTATATAAATTAAAAATAGCTTATTTACTGAGTACTAAAACAAGTACATATAGTTGAACATACATCATCATAATCATCACCACAATAATTATTATCAAGTACAATGCTTGCTCTCATAGGTGATCATGTCTCTCTACAACTTTCTTTCTCTACAGCTGTTCATAAATTTTGCTTATGATTCCCTTAAAATATTTTGTGTCTTTTCTGTATGTTTCTCTCCATTCTTCAAATTTTTTAGTTTTCACAAAATTTCCTCATTTCCTTTTCATTACATACCCAAAACAATATTAAAGAAACCATGGATAAATTGTGTCCTATTTTGAAAAATCACCACCGTTTATGGTGGACTTTGAACCTAGGTCCTCTCTGGCCAGAATCTGATGATGTAACTCTAGACTACCCAGTCCCCTGAGTGAATCTAGAAACCATTAACAGAAATTGAACCCAATTGCTTGTCCTCAGCAAACAGTTCACTAACTACTGTTTTTAACCAAGTTCCAAGATAAGGAAAGAAGCAACACAATGGCACAACAAATAAGTTTTACAGGAGATTTGAAAATCATGACAAACTTTGTAAAAAAAACTGTTTTAACTATTAATTACTATATCTACATGTGGCGAACTTCGTTACATTCCATAGTATAAAATACTACCACTTAATTATAAACATTAGGAGCACTAAAAATAGTATTTTCTTTGAACTTTTAACACACAACTGTGTGTTTACTAATTAAACACACAGGGAACTCGGATTTCCTGTCTCAAGTTGATTTATGACCAAAAATTGACTGCTTGGACTGGATGTGTTATTTTGTCTATTCAAACGCAGTAAATTTGTCAGTATGTTCAGCTACCTAAAAGCTACTTGTAATGATTTTTTAACTTCTGGTCAATAAGGCGGATAGGCGGCAGGAACTGTTAATGGTTGTGTCTGAAAAGTGTTCCTTGTTGCAGTTTTCTCATATTCCAAGTCTGGCTTGCTGCAGGAGCTACTGAGTTAAGTGCTCTGTGCACACCATGAGCTGTGCGTTTCATCCATTTAGATCATGTTTCAATATTCCAATTGCTTACGATGAAAGATGATATCGTATAACGGGGAACAGATGGCTGTGTTCACTTTCTGCGTGATTTTGCCTTATGTCTTTTGGTGTGTGCTGAGACTGGTATGATGGGACTGCAGCTATTTTTCTTTGGGAGATGAGATATTAATTCAGATGATTCCACAAGTATGGTCGGTTGAGAAATTATGGATTTTAATTCGTTTGCAGTGATACCAGGGCCTTCCACAACCATAACCTCAAAATGTTATTCGCTAAGTTTCCAGAGTCACAAAGGGTTGTATGATGTCACTGATAACTGAGGAAATTTCCTTGGTCAAAGGGGGAAAAAAGGAGGGGGGGGGGGAATGACCAATTTGTTGAATTGGCAAATTTTTTTTGTATTATAGGATTGTATCTAACAAAATGGACAAAAAAATCCTACATCAACAGAAACAAATTAAACACTCAGGGGTCGCCTGAAGTTGTAATTAGAAAGGGGTAATGTTTGAGCACAGCAAACTATCAAATTTAGAAGAATTTGTGTTTTGATGCAGTAATCTTTACTATGGTACCGTAATCTAGAGTTAACATCAAAATATGGAAATATAACAATATTATTTCAGGCCAAAATAGACATCTTATGATCTCCTAATGACAGATGAAGACAAGTTAAACAGTACTATTTGTATCTGCATTCAATGTGATATTTAAGGCACTTATAAATTAAATAAGTATCATAATTAATAAATATGAGAACAGAAGAATTATTTAAAAATTATAACTATAGAAAACTTTTTTTCACTCTTCAAAATACCAAAGTAACAATATAATGCAAAGAACACTGACAGGAGAGGTAAAGATATCAGGTATTGGCTCCCTTAATGAGCTTGCCCAGAATCGAGGCTTATGGCAATAATGCGAGCCCTCTGTGACATTTGACTGCACTGGAATATTATTTAAAGCTAAATCTATACACCCAACAAAAAAAAAGACATAAAAAAACACCTTACATATCAGTTTCATTTGCTTCTTCGTGGTGAGGCATGATCCATTCAACATCATGCTCTGTCTTCTAGGATTGTAATTGTTATTTTAAAAAATATAGTGTAAATTAGTGTTTCTCTTTAACCCTTGGTCCTTTTCCGACCTTGTTTTCTTCCCACGCCCTCCCCCGTCATTTCATATAGATCGTTTGTGTGCATATATAAATGTAGGTCAGTAGTTTGGTAAAATATTAATGTCTTATTCTGGATGTTGCTTTGCTTAACAGCTTCTCTTGTGGCTGAATCTGCCAATATTGGACAGACAGATTGATCTGCATAATGAACACGAATTATTTGTGGTGCCTGGCCTTATTTCCTTTCTCCTGCTCCTTTTGTCTTCGGAATTTGTTAGCAACACTGCCTTGAAAGTTGATGTGCCATTTTTTATTGTTGTTCTCCATTTGCTACGATCTGCAGCCAGATTTTTCCAGTTTCTTTCACTGATATTGAATTCCCTCAAGGAAGCCCTGCAAACACCCTTATATCTCACACTGGTCTGCCCTTTAGTCTTTTTCCATCCTTAAGTTTGCCAAACAATATTTGTTTGGGAATGATTGTTTGCCATTCTTCTTACATAACCTAGTCACCTTAGTCTATGACTCCTAAGTGTTGCCATGAGGGATGGAGATTTGCCTCATTGTTAAGACATTAGAGTTAGCTACTTTGTTCTACCATTTCAGGTTCCTAATCTTTTGAAGACAATGCACATGAAAGCTGCCTAACCTTTTCTCCTGCCCTGCGTAAGTAGTTCAAGTTTCTGATCCATATAGACGTGTGCTATTCACACGCAACTTTGGTAAATTTGAATCTTAGTTTATATATCTATTGATCTCTCGAGTTATGGTCAGCCCATAGGGCATAGAGCCAGATACTCTTTCTCTTTTTCTAAATTTTATTTCTAGCAGTCTCAATCCTTGCAAAGATCTTTTATCAGATTTCTCCATTTGTTTCTGTTCTGTGCCAGCATCCTGATCTTATTGAGGGAGCCAATTCTCGCTACGTTTGCCTCTCTGATCAATGTTCTCCTAAGTGTCTCTCTGGGTCAGCCTCTTTTCCACCTACCTGTTGCTTCCCACATGAGGGCTTGCTTTATCATTGGGTTATTATCTCTCCTTATCACATGTCCAACATATGAATGGATCTTAGTACTGAGTGTTAATTTGGGGTTGGTCCATGCTCTATCTTTAAATTTATCAAATATGGAAGCCGCCTTTCCTATTTGAGAATTTATTTATTCTTCAAAGGATACAGTAGTTGTAACCATAGAACTGAGATAGGCGAACTTTCTCACAGATTCAAGGGGTGTGTTATTTAACAATATAGCTGCAGGACTGGCTAAACCCTGTTGAAGCACCAGTCTTCTGGGTACTTATTGACAGGGAGAATAAATCACATGATCTAGCTAGATTGTCAATCACTGACTACAGTGTAGATTCATTGTAAGCAACCAGTGCTGAATCATCAGCGAATTGAAGCTCCTTGATTAGTGTCTCAGCTGTTTTAAATTTTGACGGATCTTGTACGGATGTAGATGTTTCCAGAGATGGTTTCAAATACATTGTGTTGAAGGGCAGAAAAAAATATTTCCAATAGAGTAGGGGCAAGGACACATCCTTGTTTGACTCAACAGTTCACCTCATAGGGTTGGGAAGATCTACCATTGAACTGAATGGTGGCAGACATATTGTTGTGAAACAACTTGATCATCTTAAATAATGTAGGAGGGCAGCCAACATTTTCCAGCACCCTGTATAGACCTGCTCTGTTCATGGTGTCAAAAACCTTTGTGAGATCAACAAAGGCTATAAATAGAGGTCTTCTCTGTTCATTGCATTTTTCCTGCAGTTAACGAAGAGTAAAAATCATATTGGCGGTTGACTGTCCAGTTCTAAACCTGCACTGGTCTCAGGAAGGATACGTTCCACCAGTTGATGTGGCCGTTTAAAAAAAATTCTTGTGAATGTCTTTCCAGTTATGCTCAGGAGGGATATACCTCTATAGTTGTTATAATCGTTCTTGTCCCCTTTATTTTTTTTATGATGTTACAATCTTGGCATCTTTCACATACTAAGGTATATCTCCACTTCTCCAGCATCGGAAAAGGAGTTTGTAGAGGTTGGGAGGAAGTGTTTCAAGATTTTCCTTGAGTACTTTGGTTAGATGAGAGCCGCGATAACTCAGTGGTTAGTGAACTGGACTACAAAGGACAAGAGGTAGGGTTTGATCCCAACCGACAGCTTCCGGGTTCACCCAGCCTTTAATTTTTCTGGGAAAGTAAAGCGGCACGGGTGTAATTCCGACCACATTACCCCAAAATCATGTGCTGAAGGTCTGTAAAATTTATGGTCACTAACACCATATTCCCTATACGCCACTTGGTGTGACGGGGGCACTTTACTTTTTTTTTTTTACTTACTTTGGCTGGAATGTTGTTACCAGAAGCTTTTCCACTTGAGAGGTCGCGGATGACATCATGTTCCTTCTCAGTGGGTTCATTGTTCAGTTCAATCAGCACTGAGTATTTTGGGACCAGCTGGTCTAGGAGTGAGCTAGCTGGTCTGTCTTCAGAATAGGGACTTTAGTAATGTTCGACCCATCTTTCCAACTGTTTAGTTTTGGTTATTTATTTGGTTATTTAAGGCCCCAGTATCACTGCAAACGAATTAAAATCCATAATTGCTCAACCGCCCGTGCCAGCGTAATCATCCAAATTAATAGCTCATCTCCCAAATTAAGAAACTTAACTGTAGTCCCCATCGTAGCAGTTTCAGCACACGGCAAAAGACATAAGGCGAAACCGCGCAGAAAGTGAACAAAGCCAACTGTTCCCTGTCATACGATATCATTCATCGTAAACAATTGGAATATCGAAACATGATCAAAACGGATGAGATACACAGCTCACTTGTTTAGTTTTGTCACTGATAGAGTCATCATTTGTGTCTTTTAAGGGAGCAATTTTTGAGATGTTTGGACCTAGAGCAATCTAAGTGTTGTTATACATTGCTCGTGAATCGCCCAGCTCAGCAGCCTTCTGGATCATAGAGCACAGATTGACCAGTACTCGTTCACACATCTCCTTGATTCCCGTTGTACTTCTCTCTTGGTTATTTGAATTTGTCTTTTGTGTTTCTGGCATGGGTAATTCTTTAATCCTTGGTGGAGTGTTTCTCTTTACCAAATAAGAGTTTGCACAGTCAAGGATGTGTGATTTCAGCCAGTTGGCAGGGTCAGGGAGGCCAACCTATTTTGAGCTTGGGTCAGTAAATTGATTTTTTAAAATGTGACGGACCATCTAATTAAATTTATATTAATAACTATTTTGAATGTAAACTATATTATTATATGAATATTAGTAAAGTATTCAGGTAAGTGTATGAGTGGAGACCTGATATATAAAGCATAATGTTTTATTAAAAGTAATCCAGTTTTTCAAATAATCAATTTATTTTATGCATAAAAAAAAAAATTATCATAAAAGGAAACATTGAATTAGTATAGAAATACTCGTTAAACTAGTCCTACAGTCTTTAGTTTCGAAGGCATGTAATGTTAATTTAATGTGATTTTTTTTAACATGCTTTTCATTTAACAATATCTCAATATTAGGTGTAATATTTTATGTGCACAGAACAAGTATATAAGCAAGATGTGCATCTGTAAAAGTTGAGTGTAAATTATTCTTAACATCATTCATGGCAGAAAAACTTTGCTCACAAATGTATGTGTAGCCAAATCTGCACACGAGCTTTAGAGCAAGATCGTGAATTTCGGGAAACCGGTCTAAATGGACATATTTCCAAAATTCAGTCAAATTAGGAGACGTGGGTGATCCACAGTGTTCTTTAAATTTAGCACAAAGTCCTGAATGGTTTTGGATTTCTATTATTTCCTTTTGTAAGGATTGGGAGTATTCATGAATACTGACTCTGAAATACAAAATGGACTTATGAATAAATCAATGTTACTATTTTCAGACTCAAAAGAGGAAAATCGAGTTCAGAATGCCTCATTCAAAGCTGTAACTGCTGCTTTGTATTTTAAATGATCCACAATAAAGTCACTGCATTTACTTTACATGTGCTGAATGCTTGGAAAATGATCAAGTTTACACTGCACTAAGCTGTTACAAAACAATTTGGTTATGGTTCTTTGGTTATGGATGGCCCCAGTATCACTGCACACGAATTAAAACCCATAATTGCTCAACCGCTTGTGCCAGCGTAATCATCCGAATTAATATCTCATCTCCCAAACAAAGAAAGGTAACTGTAGTCCCCATCGTAGCAGTCTCAGCACACACCAAAAGACATAAGGCGAAACCGCATAGAAAGTGAAAACAGCCAACTGTTCCCTGTCATACGATATCATCATTCATTGTAAACAATTGGAATATTGAAACATGATCAAAACGGATGAGACACATAGCTCACGGTGTGCACAGAGCACTTAACTCAGTAACACCTGCAACAAGCCGGACTTGGAATTTGAGGAAACTGCAACAAGGAACACTTTTCATGCATAGCCTTCAATTGTTCTCGCCGCCTATCCACCATATACCGGAAGTTCACGTCCTCCTGAAAATGATGATCGTCATATTTTTAAAATGTATAGCACTTGATGATGTTAGGCCGTCGTTGTTGACTCCAATTCCGAATATATAAACACACAGTTAGTCATCAGATTATACCCGTCGCAAAACAATTTAAGCTTCAATTTGAAAGTGTTGACTTCATTAACATGGATGGAAACAAAGAGTCTTTTCCTTCTAACCTCTTGTTAAGAATATTAAAATGATGTGACATATCAACTAAAAATGGCAAATCACAAAGCCACTCTTGATTTTTAAGTAAACCACACTTCAAAGGCAAAACAGTTTTTGATTCCAAAAATGAAAGAACTTGAAATTTTAATTTGTAAAAACACAACAGCATTTCTCCTCTAGAAAGCCACCTAACTGAGTTGTGAAGTAAGAGTTCACCATATTCATTATTTCTTCTTAAAAAGGGCTCTAAATTCTCTTCAATTGAGGGTGCATGATCGAATCATATTAATGCAATGCAGAACAAGATCAATGACGTTGTTGAAAGCTCATGTCTTTAGCACACAAAGCATCTTGATGAATGATACAGTGATACGAAAGCAACTTCCGATCTAAATACTGCTCAAGCAAAAGAAACACAGCCATCCCTCTTCTCTAACATTGCAGGGGCACCATCTATACAAATGCTCTTAAGTTTAGACCATTCAAGTTTATTGCCGCCAACATCACTATTTTCGACACAATTTTTCACTGCTTCAAATATATCTCTTCCAGTTGTTGTAGATAAATCACAAAGTCTTAAAAGCTCCTGAAACACATCTAAATTGTCATTTATGCACCTCACACACACAAGTAACTGAGCATTATCTGTCATGGCATCACTCTCATCTATTACAATAGAGAAGTATCTGGAAACAGCAATTACATAATTTATCTGTTTTGATACATTGCCTGCCATTTCTTCAATGTGCCTCATAATTATATTTCATGATAGGGAAATATTTTCTGCCATTCGTTTGATATTGGTATCACCAGCATTTTCTACAAAAATGGATATGCTTTCCTTAACTCTTTCTGTACGGAAACTTATAATCGATGCAGCAGAAGAGATTTCAGAGAGAAAATTTTTCATGATTTTAAGAATAAATCTACATATTTATATTTATCTAATGCATTACATATTATATATGAATTTTTAGACAATTGAACAAGGAATTAGATTTCACCAATACCATGGTGATACAAGACATGTAAAAAGAATACGATTTGATGACAGTTCACACTAATAAATTGCGAGTGACCGTAATCAGCATGGCGCTGTGGGTCGAAAACATACGGAAAGAATTATAATCTCACCATCTGAGAATGTTTTTTTCTTTTTAGCGAGAAGAAGTGATATTTCATAAGAAGCCTTTACCATGTTTTTAATTTCTTCACTTTTTTTAACAAATAAGTTTTGCATACAATGAAGTCCTTTCTTTTTCTTGTTCAGTTCTTAAAGCAGAGGATATGATTTGTTGAATGTATCATGTGTTTGTTTGAAATGCCTTTCCAGGTTGCATTTTTTAGGAACTGCTACTGTTGTTAAACAGATCAAACAAATCGGTTTCGAAGCACTTTCCATTGTTAAGAGAAACTGTTCTTCCTATTTTTCTTAAATTTTGGACACTCACTTCTCTTTGACGAGCCATGCTTGTTTAAAACCATCTTAACTAACACTAACTGCTAGCAAAGCGCAACACAAGCTGCAACAGTGTACCAACCTCACAAAGAAAAAAATAATGTATTGACAATTATTTAGAACCGAATAGGTAAGACTGTTGCAAGAAATATTATAACTAACAAACTACACTGCAAATTCACTGCAATTACAAAATGAGAAATATAAAAATTAATAATAAACATCATTTTGATTTATTCGATCTAAAATTCCCAGATGGTGAAGATCATAATTTTTTAATTGTTATATCTCCATTACGACTAGACCTAGAAATGTCCAGTGTGGCTCAAAGGGAACATCAACATTAGATGTATTTCTAGGTCAATTCAAACCAAGGCTAGGCCTATCAGTTGATGCATTTTATGGAAGATTTCGGAGACCAGTAGCGACAGCAAACTAACGGCGGCAAATGGCGCCTTGATATAAGGTTGTACTTGAAAATCAAGTTCCATGAATCTCAGTCTGATAGTGATAAACAGCAGGTTCGCATTGGATCTTGAGCTATCGGAGCTTGAGATAGGTGAGCCAATCAAAATGTTTTGATGGCCATTATTTGGCCTGCGGGTCTAGGTTGGCCACTCCTGGTCTAGGTCTGCTTTCTCCATGTATTTCTGGAAGGCATTCTTGAACAAAATTTGTTTGTCGTGTAATTTTGTTGCAGCGATATTAATCTTTGGCCTGGATGGTTCTCTAGATTTGTATATCCTTTTTGTGGTTGCCTTCACTTTACTTAAGACAAGTGCGTGGTCTGTGCCATGTCTGTATTATTATAAGCTTGGTTATTCTAACATTATTAAAGTGTTGTCTGTGAACTAGAACACAGTCCAGCTAATGCCTGGACATTGGGTGGTGTCATGTCGCTTTTTGTTGGTTCTTAACACTGAAAAAAGGTATATATATACCTATAAAATATGCCCAAAACAGTTACATAGAAATGTATGCTTAAAATATGATGGTTGACATAACAATAGATTCAGCTGGCAAAATCAAGGATTCCCACAAAATCAAGGATTCCCCTATTCTTGTGCATGATTTTCTTCTTTAGAGAATTTTGATATATTGTAAGGAGAGATTATTAAACCTTTGGTCTTTAAATTTGTAGATTTCTGAATTAATATTTAATGATTTTGTCATCGTAGGTTTATCTGGTTGCAAAATTTCATTGGAAAGTGCAATAGCTCATATTAAGCACATGTATTTTGTGTGGTCTTGTAGTGATGGGATAAATTTGTAGTCAAGATTATCAACAGCTTTGTGTGGACATTTCTTCATGGTCGAGGTAGCCAAGATTATATATGTAAGTAAAAAAGTAAAGTACCCACGTCACGGAAATATGGTGTTAGTGACCCTATATTTTACAGACCTTCAGCACGTGATTTTTGGGGTAATGTGGTCAGTATTACACCCGTGCTGCTTTACTTTCCCAGAAAAAAATCCGGTACCCACTTAAGGCTGGGTGAACCCGGAAGCCGTCGGTTGGGATTGAATCCTACCCCTTGTCCGTGGTAGTCCAGTTCACTAACCACTGAGCTATCGTGGCTCCCAAGATTATATATGTACTCAGTAAATTATGTAGTCTTGATCCTTCCCAGCCGTTAGTGCATAGGGCTTATAGTGTTTTTTTGCCACCCATCTCTATTCTTGGCAAGATGTTCTATCTTATCTAATGAGTCTATGCCCATCAACTTTACTTCTCTTGTAAGTGTTCTTTTCAGTGTCTCTCCAGGTCTTCCTTTTTTTTTTTTTTAGTTTTTCTCAAAGAAGAGCCTGTTTTGGAATTTTCTTGTCTCTTCTCAATACATACCTGACATATGTCCATCTTCTCTTCCTAATTGCAGAGGAGTCCGTTGGTGCACAGCCATTTCTATTATCTCTATTTTAGCCTTGAATTCATTCCACTGTAAAATTAATTCCATTGTATGCAGAGTATTCTTCTTAGGCATTTGTCTTCAAAAGCGCTTAGTTTTCTCTCAATCTCTTTTTTTTTTTTTTTGTTTTCCAGCTTTCACATGCACAAGTAAGGGTTGATAATATGTTTGAGTTGAATATTCTAAGTTTTGTTTTTTTATGTCCAAGTTGATAAAATTGGCTGCTGCTTTTGCTATCTCACTTCTGATATCTTTCTGTGTTTCACCTTCTTGATCTATATTACTGCCAAGATAAATTATGTAGTGGGAATGGGAAAACAATTTCGAAACATACATATGTTCGTAGCTGCAAAATGTTAAAAAATCATTTTTTCATAAAGCAGCATTAGACCTTCCTAAATAAAGACAATGAAAAATTATGCCATTGCAAAACTTATATAATTATCTATTTAAGTGTATAATGCTATCAATACATAAAAAAAAAAATATATATATATATATATTATTTGTGTGTACTCCCAAATCGAGGGTTATGTTTGTTGTTTGTCACTATAGATTTTTGCGATGCTAAGAAATTGAACACAGCAGCCATGAAATGACTGACAAAATTTCATTCCGTAATACTTAGATTTGACAAACTTGTAAGTCTAATTTATACTCCTTCAAAGTTCTCCCACAACACTTTGCAAATGACTAAAGAAAAGAGGACATCTAGTTAAACAGTTGTGGAGTTGGGGGAGGAAGAGAGAATTAGGGAAGAAAAACAATGTTGTCGCAGACAACCACCATCAAGGATAGACACTTTTGAAGTCAGCCAAATACTTCTGATGTGGGGTTGTCTTGGGCACCGCTAATGAGTGCAAAAAAGTGATACTGTGGTTGTATTCTATAAAAATTTGTATTCCTGTGTGTGGTTCTCTAGTTTCAAGCAGTGTGCGCCCCCCCCCCCCCCAAATCCTCATGTCATGGCTGCCCAACTATGCCATTTTTACCTGTAGCCCCCCTAAAATATCTTGTAGCTCCCCAGGACCATATGACCCCCAGTTGAGAACCACTGGTGTAAAAAACATTTTTTTTGTTATGTTTATCTAAATAGCGTGATTGAGTGGACTCAGTTTAGTTTATGGATCATCCTGATTGTACATTGGACACATCCATAAGTGCTCAAATCTCCTCTCCATTATGTCCCTCAGTGTGTGGAGACTCAAGATTCCAGTTCTGTGTTGATTTGTTATTCTTCTGTGTCTCAAAATGCTCCTTTCAGGCATCTCCATGTAATCTGATGTTCATGCGGTCTGAACAAGGTTATAGATTCATGATCAACAACTGAATCAGCAACATACCCTATCCCTAAGGTGATTCAGAATATCAGTCTAGGCCATTGCATGTCTGCCATCCATGGCAGGTGTTACAGCCAGGCTATTAGCTCATTTGTTTCCTCACATGTTGGCCAAGGACAAAAATTAAACAGATCTCAATCAGTTCTGAGTTCTTTAGTGATGCCAACTAATGCCTTTGAGCACCACCGATTTTCCAGAGCATACTCATTGAGTCACTCAGCAAACACTTGAGTAAAATGTTTGTTTCTAGCCCGGCCATTGCATTAGTTACTGCCATTATCTCTATGGTCAAACTCTTGGTAGTCACCATAAAAAGCACCACTCTCCTTTTCTGTTCCTCCTTTGACTTAGGTCATGAAAACCCATGAGTTCTGAGTGTACCAAACTGACCCATCATTGTAGATGACTGTCTTACCCTCCGGTGAATTTTCATAGATCAAGTCTGCACCTCTGCCTCTCGACCACGGAGTTTAATTGTCTGAATTCTCCATTTAATGAGTTGAAAAGGATGTAGAGCACTCTGCTGGAACATGTATAAACTTTTCTCTTGGTTCAATATCCCAAAGTAGACAAATCTGTTGAATAATGCCCTTAGCCTGTGCCATTTATGATTTCCTATTTGATCCTGCTGTCCTTAATCCTCCCAGTCTCACTGTGTAGTTGATGTTGTACATCAGCACTGACTCAAAGATAGGCATGTGCTTTGGACATCTCTATTCTGCTTGCGATGATGGAAATATCAAGGAGATACCACATCTCCCAGCATGGTGTGGCTTCATGCACGGGGGCCTTTGTATTTGTTTCATTTTTTCAATGTGTGAGTGTTTGAGATTTAGAATTGCCAGTGCATACTCAATAAATAAATCCACCAGTTCTAGTATAGGACGACAACTAGAAGTACTGTTCACAGTCTGCTGCCTTATTCTCATTCCTGAGAGACCATTCCTAGCCTTCATTAACCCTTAATAGATGTGGATTTAACTCAGTTGGATTGGAGTGTTCCACAATTAGGTGATTGACCAACTAACCAGGATAATAACATTTCCACTTTAGGACTTTTATAATAAAATATCTCAGCTATAAACTGAATATGTTTTAGAATGAATCCTTTCCTGGGAATTCTCTTTAAAAATCATGTTGCAAGCATTTCACCACTGGCCATTTCATTTCACCAGTAGAAATTACAATAACAGTCAATTTTGTTGTGGCTCCTTTAGAATAAAATAAAACAAAAACTAAAGAAAAATGCCCACCTCTATCATGAATGGTTATAAAAGTGTTATTTGTGTTTTAATTATGATGTAATTCATCTGAAATGTGACAATATGGATACATTATTCAAGAAATGTTATATTTTCGTGCTATGTATACAAATTCATAGAAAAAGTGATAAAAGAAACATTTTAATTATCATGGGAACTTCCACACAAAAGATGGCATGGAAAGAACAGAAGAAGACAAAGTTCAGGAGCACTTTAGCATAGGACATAAATTTTACTATGAGAATAACATTGTATTGTCAACACTTTCTTTAAACAACACCCAAGAATATTATATTAGAATTTTGATTAGAATATTAGATTATAATAGAAAGCAAAGAAAAAGACCCAGAGATTATCCAACATGAAGTTCATACTTCACTAAAAAATCTGAAGAAAGGGATGTCACCAGGAGGTGATGATATTCCAACTGAATTCATCAAGCTGGAGGGGAGGCCACCGTTCACATTTACCATGCACTGTGCATGAAGATCTGGAAAAATGCAGACTGGTCAAAAGCCATGAAAAGATCAGTGTACATCCCCATTCCAAAAAAAAATGAAATCTGAAGCTATGTTCCAACTACAGAACTATTGCATTAAGCCAAGCCAGCAAAATACTTCTGTGGATTATCATGAGCAGGATAGTTAGAAAAGGAATAAATCCATATAGTTCAAGCAGGTTTCAGACATAGTAGAGACACCCAGAACCACATCTTTAACATGAGAAACATCCTTGAGTAGTGTAAGAAATACAACATAAAACTGCATACAAGCTTTAGATTACAGCAAGGTCCTTTTGACTACATACAACATCACAAAAACTGTGGAACAACATGAAAGATACAGGTTTTCCAACACACCTAATACAACTTATTGAATCACTATATGCACTGGAAATTGAGGATGCTCTGAGGATTGAGGATGAAAAGAAACACACACTGACAGTGTGGGTCGACATGGAGGAAGCTTTTGAAAGGGTATGGAGTGAAGGATTAAAGAACAAGCTTCTAAAACTTGTATCCAAGGATGTTTATTAAACTGGATATCTCAATGCCTACAAGATAGAATGGCCAGAGTAAAAGAACAAGGGAAACTAAGTAAGAAAACCAAGATCGAACATGGTGTCCCACAAGGTGGAGTCCTATCCTCAACGATTTTCCTAATCTTCATAAATGACATTTCACCCAGAATACACTCTTTAATGTATACATACGACCTGGCGATAAAAACTGGACATAAAAAGAAGTCCTCAATCGCTGGATAATGCAGGACATGCTAAGGAAAGGATCCTGCTTATGGACATGTTTGGAGTGCAGTGATGATGACCTGCAAATAACTCAGTGTATACAGTCACAGATCATTATTTGTCAGTGGAGAATGGCAGAGTAAAATCATAATTAACTTTTTCCGGACTGCCAGTCAATTGATGAAAAAATGGTTTGTGTCCAAAATGATTATTTCTGAAAGGATTTACTTATAAAGACAACTGTGGATGCAACTGGTAAGTGGGAAAATTTTTTTTATATTCTTCATATCCTCTTTTATGGTACAGACCTAGTTTTCTTTTGGCATGGAAAGAGTTAAAGGTGACCAGTTCTCTGTTTTAGATTTAAAATTTCATTCTGAGTTCAATATTATATTGAACACCACTGACAAAAGATTCATAAAAATGTGTAAATATTACACAAATTGCAATTCATCATCGATATTTACTAGAATAAATTTCTTCTTAAATGATTAAGTACTGGCTTCAAAAATTTCATTTGTTGATTCTTCTAAGTTATTTTTAAAAAAGAATGAAAAATTATAAATGTTACTGAGTTAAGCAATTTGCAAAAAAAAATAAAAAATAAAAAAATAGAGAAATACATTTTATTTTGAATATTTTACGCTCATACAATTTCTTTTCTTTACTTTACATTTATACTTTATGATTTATGCAATAAGATTTGCAAAATAAATGCTCTGTAAAACACTAAAATGATTAAAAACAGCAGAACTATAAAAAATAATTCTAGCATTCATTTTATAATTATTAATAAATTATAAACTCAGCTGGAGTTACTGAGTTACTAACCCTAGATTACGACACCGTAGTAAAAATTACCGTATCAAAACACAAATTCTTCTAAATTGACATTTTGCTGTTCAATCATTTCCCTCTTCCATGTACCTTCCTAATACCACTTTCAGTGATCCGGAGTGTTGGTTTGTTTCCATTGTTTTTGGATTTTTTTTTCAATTTTGTTGGATCTCATCAATCTCTATAATGGGGGAAAAAAATCCGCCAATTATCAAGAAATTTGTACATTTCTTTTTTTTCTTTTTTTGCTGTGACCAGAGAATTTTCTCAGTCATCGGCTGACATTAAACAACCCTTTGTAACTTGAGAAACGCTGCGAATAACTCTATGAGATAACTGAACATACTGATGGACTTAACGCATTATTATAGATAAATATTGTGACATGTCCAACCTCTGCAGTCAAACGCAGGTTATAAATCAACCTGAGACAGGAAATCCAAGTCTCCAGTGTCTCTACTAGTGTAAAGACACAGTTGTTTATCAAAAAGTTCAAAGAAAACACAATTTTTAAAGCTCCTAATGTTACAATTAAGTGGTGGTAATTTTTATTACGGTATCGTAAGCATATTGGACACAGATAGGTATCGTAATTAAGTGCTAAACGGTTTACTACTTAACTATGTAACAGTTGTTAGAAAATCTGAAACAGAGAAAAAATGAAAAAAAAAAAAAGTGAAAATTTCAAATGGCAAGCTTAGAAAGTGTCAAGGATGTGAAACAAATTCATGAATTAAGGGCACATCATGCTGCCTTCTTTGACGAATACCTTTGAAAAAGGGTTATGTTGCTAAGCTGTTGCTGGGGGATAGTATAAGGGAAGACTTCCAGAAGTGTTCACCCTAGTGTTGAGCATGTTTCTAATGACATTATAAATTTTGTGCTGACTGTTGAGTCTAAAAATTCTATAGATAATAAAGCTTTTTTAATTAGTGTACACAAGTTTAATAAAGTCCTGACAACTAAAAGAACAAATTTTGATCATTGAGAGTTGGAACTTTCTGATATCTTTTCATTACTTAAAAAAAAATTGACTGTATGAAGTGTTTCTGTTGAGCCTTTACAATCTTTTTCAGCTGACCTTTCTACCACAGCATAAAAAAAATCTCTTTCAGTTGGACCCACAACGGCTGACATGGCTGCATCAGCCACGACAAATAACAGATTGAACACATCACCATTTAAAAAAAAAACTTAGACGTGATTGCGAGCATAAACAAACAGCATACAATCAATAACATGGAAAAAAAAAAATAATGCTCTGAGTAAAATGTGCTGAATGAAATACAATGGTTATTTAATAAAATTGTAATGTTTCCCAAGCATGCTCATTTTTTTCCCCTTATTTGTTTGTTTATTTTAAACGTTTGTCCTCTGATGATCAGACAGTCTCACGTTGTGAAGTCTGCAAAAAGTTTGCTCATCATCATTGAGTGCCATCTCCGCATTGTAGGTTGTTTACCATGGAGTGCCATCTCCACATTGTAGGTTGGTTACCATGAAGTGCCATTCCGCTGTCTCTTGCTTTAATAGTGCAGCTTGTCATAGACTGACTTGTCCATCTTTTGATGTTACTCGTCCATGTTAGTTTTGGTCTGCCTCTACCTCTGTTAACTTATATTTTCCCTTCCAAAATTACTTTTAGTAGGCTGTTGTGTCTTTTACATTCCCCAAAAATCATATTTTTCTTGTTTGAATTGTATTTACTAGTTCTCTTTTCATTTTTAGTTGTTTTAAGACTTCATTGTTTGTCTTCTTTTCTTCCATCCAAACCTACCTATTCTCTATATCCACATTTCAAAGGCTTCATTTTTCTGTTCTGTTTTCTTGTCTAATGTCCATGTTTCTGCATCATACAGGAATGTTGAGAAAATATAACATTTTGCTATTCTTAGTTTTAGCCCTGGTATTATTTGTTTTGATGAAAGTACATTTTCATGGCTTTATAATTACTTTTTGGAAAGTTTGCTACCTCTGGTAAAAAAATTAATTGATGGAACAGCTAAATAACTATTGAAGTGCTCAATTCACTGCTACCTGGATAGTTTATTCATATATTGTAAATGATAATTTAAAAAAAAAAATTAATTTCTCCACACACAAATAATATAAAATTATACTTCTTACACTTAAATGATAATGCTGTGACATCTTTAGCAGAAGTTGAGTACTATTTTTATGTGAATCACAGAATTTTACAAAATTTTTTGTCAAGTATTGCAGAGATTGACTGTTATTTTTGACATACATTTGCAGAAACGAGAATTATTTTGACCTAAATCAAATAAAATAATTATTTTTACGCAAAAAATTAAATGATTATTTTGATGTACACCAGATATAATGATAATAATTTTTTACATAATTTTGAAAAACAAATTGGGCTTTTTTTTATATGGCTAACCTGGTGCTATGGTTTTTTTTTTCTTCTTTACTTCTTTCATCATCATCATGTGCCATACCGGTTGACGTAGGCGATCATGTCCTAAAACAATCTTCTATCCACAGTGCATCATGTCAGTTCCGTTGTGACTATTTTCCATGCCATGATACCAAGCTATCCAGTATTTTCTCTCTTTGTCGCCCACGATCTCTCATTCCTTCTATTTTGCCAGTTGTAACCAAGTATTCCAACTTTCCTCTTCTCATGATGTGCCCGAAAAATGTTGATTGTTTCTTTCTGATGTGTTTTAGGAGTTCCCTTTTTGTGTTGGCCTCTGAGTATTTCCTCATTGGTCTTTTTAGCTGTCCAGGGAACTTTCAATATTCTTCTGAGAAATCTAATCTCTGTGGCCTCTAATCGTCTTTTCATTTGTTTGTCTACTGTCCATGATTCGCTTCCATAGGTCAGAATTGGTTCTATATAGCACCGATGAACTCTCTTTCTCACTTCTATTGACATAGATTTGTTGCATAAGATATTTTTCATTTTCTGAAATACTATTTTGGCCTGAGCTATTCTGCTTTTTATTTCTGTGTTGCATCTTCCATCTGATGTTATTATTGTACCCAAGTATTTGACACATTGTACTTGTTTAAGATTTTCCAGTTTATTTTTATGCTGCATGATGGTGATGATTGAGCCTTTGATATGACCATTACTTCTGTTTTCTTACTATTTAGACTGAGACCCTTTCTGTTGCTTTTGGGTAATTTCCTAGTTTGATCAGATATATTATTTCAGTTTGGAAGAGTGAGTCCCCCTAAAATATGTCTGCCAAAATACAGTGTTCTACGCATTCTTGGCGTTGGGGTCATTACGCTGGCATGTGTCACTCACACTGGCGTTTGGGTCAGCGTGGCGTTCGGGTCAGCGTCTGCGTCCAAATCGAGATGTTAATTAATAATTGGCTGAACCCCTATCCTTTCTTATGCTTATTTTAGTTTCTTATTTTAATTAATAGCCAAAGTTTGACAATCTTCCAACATTTGGCAGTAAATTACGGCGATTGGTAATCAACCGCACAATTCCCTTCGATCAGAAGATCATAATTAGGCCGAGTGGCGTCGTTTTTGTCACGCGTTATAATATATTTTTAAATATTTAACACTAAAGCTAAACCTAACCCCTGGACCAACGCCAATCAACAGATACTCCGAAATGATTACATGCCAGCGTAATGACCCCAACGCCAAGAATGCGTAGAACCACTGTATTTTGGCAGACATTTTTTAGGGGACATCACTCTTCCAACTGAAATAATATATCTGATCAAACTAGGAAATTACCCTTTTTGTACTAGTATGTCTATCATTCTTGTAGTTCATTCTCTGTCTCTGCTATTAAGACTGTGTCATCCGCATATCAAATTATTTATGTTGTGACTGTTGACTTCAATTCCTTTTTTGTCTACTATTAATCTCATAATATGTTCGCTGTAGAGTGAAAACAAATCCAGCGACAGAACACAGCCTTGTCTGACTCCCTGTTTTATATATTGGAATTGTCCTGTTTGGTTGTTAATTCGTACAGCTCCTGTTATTACCAATACATGTTTTTTATGATTCGCAGATCCTTGCCATCAATGTTTAATTTCTCCAGCATATTTATTATTTCCACATGCTTCACTTTGTCAAATGCTTTTGTGTAGTCTATAAAGCACATATATAGATATTTCTTTACCTCTATAGATCTTTCTATCAATGTTCTTAAAATGTATATTGCATTATTGGTGTCCTTTTCTTCCATGAATCCACATTGTTCCTCACTTATTTGCTTCTTTCAGTCCAGTAATAATTAACTTAAAAATTCCTAACTTTTTTTCTAATTGTCCTACAAACATGATTCAGGCAGGAGACAAATATAATATAAAATATTATTATAGATTTGTCTCCAGTATAAACCATTGGAACCTACTATTCGTGCTGTTTCGTCCTATAACTGTTTGTCTGCAAAATGCAAGTATTCAACCCTAGCCTATCTGGGAGGTTCTTGAACAATATAATAGAAAAATACCGATACACAATGTATTCCTATTGTGATCGTAATTCTACGCTAGATTCATGAGTACACCTGCTAGAAATACATTGCCAATGATAGCTAATTTTTTTAGTTAGCTAAGTTGGCCATGTGCTCTAGCATCTGGTTTCTTATGGCAAGGCGCTGAGACAAGGAGTACAGTTTCGATCTTATTTCGGACCACATATTGTTCTTTGTTTTTTTTTTCTGTTGTTGATTATTTGTGATTTTTAGTGAATGTTGTAAACATACCTCTTCCTCAGAAATTATTTGATGACTCTGGCATCATTGTTTTACTCCCTTTAAGGCTATTTATGATAATCTATTAATGTATTTTCAATTGTTAGAAATTATTGGGGTAAAAAATATCAAAGTAGGGTACTTAAAGTTTAATACAATTAAAATATAAAATTATAATAATTTAGTTAATTTAAAGTTCATTTATTTATAATAATATAATATTAAGATAATTTCTTTATAGTTTAAGACTTAAGCACATAAATTATTTCAATTTTTTAGAAACTTCAACTTACTAATACTAATAGCTAAGAATTAGAAAATAGTGCTGACCTGGCTGGATGTGGATGATGTTATCTGACATAATTATAATACATATTCTCTTCTGACTCGAACGGACTTTTTATTGTTATGACTCAGACTGGCTTATTATTTATTTCATTCAATCACTATGAACTTCTAACTTTGACACCTCTGGTGGTTGTTCTCAACAAAAGTGACTCCTGCAAAAATATTTAATCAATCCTCAGTTGACGGTGCTGTTAAGATGTTTGACTCTCGGGGTTGACTATGGCTACGAAATAAAACACAAACATCAAACAGTGGTAGAGGTAGAGTCACAGTCACTTGAGTCACACGGTAACTTTCAAGTTTTACAATTTTACTCACCACTGTTTCGTGGTAAAAAAAAAAAAATTAATTACTATTGTATTGTAAGATGTTGTAGAGTTTAAGATTGCAAGATGTCTTACATAAAATATGTAGCATTAAACTTTCCATAATCTGTCAAATCCGCTTACTCGATGGATCGATTTATTACCCAAACTATATCAGTGACTATATGGCGCAATCCACAAACGAAGACGGGACTATGTAAACAAGACGATGTCGTTAGCTTCCATAACTTTATCAATATCAGCACGCATGCGCAGTCAACTAACAACATGAAGGTACCGATATATTTGTATATTATTATTACCGATATATCTTTCATGTGTTTATTTATATTGTCAATATATAGTATGTAAGTAATAATTTAAGTTTGAATTGTTATACACTTATACAAGATGTGTAAAATAAATAGTTGACGACTTTACTATTAGCGTTTATTGAGTTACTTGTGGGTCATCTTCAATCAACTTCGAACAGGTTCACAGGTCACAGGTGTTCATCCCCTACCTCAGCAAGCCCGAGCCCCGCAGTGTCCAGCGACTGACGACTCCAGTTTTGTGTTGGTTGATAAATATTCCTAAACGCCTACTAAGTTTCTCGTTTATGGCTGTGCCCATCTTAACTCCCATCTCTTTCGTCCGAAGGAGTAACGTGGACTCATGTTTGTCGAAGTCCTGTGCCCTACCCACATCTCGAACGGAGGGTACTATTGATGTCCGTCCGATCCATTGGTTGATCGTCTTAAATGTAAAGGTATAGTACAAGACTTGAACCGGCGCCTTAGCACGCGAGTTTCCACCCACATGTGCTCGGCCGCCTATCCAGAAATGTTCGGAGATTTTTGTATAGTGTCGCCTCAAGTATCGAAACTCAGATGCGAGGCGACATTCTCACCTTCCCAGGATAATACCCTGGTACCCTTTGCTGCCAACGGCTGGGTCGACCGTTGGGGTATTTTTTTTTCCAACCACGAGTACAATTCACACTGCTCCCAGCGGGAATCGAACACGGGCTCTCCGAACGTCGATAGTCCTGTCGAGTGGTTTTCCCACTAGGCTACGAGACAGCGTAGCTAGCCAACATAGCCGCTCTTTCATTTCCCCCTACTCCCACATGGCCAGGTATGTAGACAAAGGTGACTACGTATTTTTTACCTCTGCAACTACTTTTACCACTTGCATGCGTACAGAGCCCACCTCCACTTGTTTATCATGCTCATCAAATAGCTTAGTATGCAGGAGAGGGTGTAATCTTGTGACTCTAACCAGATGAATCCCTGGTCACTGCCATCACATCCATCGTCATGCTACTCGTGGTCATAATGTATGCACCACTGTGTTCTTTGACTTTTCTGCCTGCCGAGCGTGCTGTAAATGCCCATGCACTCCTTTGGTGTCGTATTACGGGTCCGTCTGTATAGATGACTGCATCTTTCTCATTGGTGTTATCCCGGATGAGACCGTTAGCCTCCGCATTGACCACGACTGAGTTCTGTTCCCTACATTTCCTGTCGAGTGTGACAATACACGAGAATGCCCCCTTGAATGAAGTAGGGACCGTATTCTCTCCTCACCAGAGTTGATACTGGTTAGACTACATACCTGTTTGTTGACATCTGCTCGGCCCAC
Organism: Megaustenia siamemsis; assembly: GCA_032433765.1. Taxonomy (NCBI): domain Eukaryota; kingdom Metazoa; phylum Mollusca; class Gastropoda; order Stylommatophora; family Ariophantidae; genus Megaustenia; species Megaustenia siamemsis. The sequence continues at coordinate 61,543,282 of JAVIAB010000139.1, forward strand.
CATGATTTGCCTCTTTTAGTCTGAAACCTTTCCCTGTATAGAGCTCGTGGGACAATGGATGCTCTTTATCTGTACTTATCTTCAGGTATGCCCTGCCCTCTAGATCTTAATCCTGTCACCCATGGTTGGAAAGTCGAGAAGATACCAGTAGTATACAAGGTGTATTTGATATTATTTGGCCCGTAATTAAACAAGATATATAGTAGGCGTATTTTACGCTAATGTACATGAGAGACATGGGGAGTTAACCATGACTGCTCGTGTCCAGATGTTGACCTCTAGTCCCGGTGACCCGGAAGTGACCTGTATATGTCTGGTGTATGCGGACTTTGGAGTTCTTGATGTACTTGATCGATAGTGATAGGTTAGTAGATTATACAACAGCAATGAAAAAACGATCAATATAAAACAAAAGACAAAAGATATATTTTTATTCTTATATTATCTCAATAGGTGTATACATACATTATATTATATATCATTACAAACATGTTCAGTACATTGAGTAAATATATAGTACAAGGATAACAATTATTTATAGCTATGTAGTTGGATGTCTGCTTAGCTATGTGTCGTCGATGAATCATAATGGTGAAACTGTTAGAGATTACTGTTAGTCTAAGCTGGTAGTGTAAAGAGTTAAATATCTAGAGGTGTAGTCGAGACGTTATCATCAGCTACCTTTCTTTTTATATAGAAATAGGAAAGAGCATTTCTTGTTTGACTGTAGGAAAATATAGAATTATTTAAGACTTTGAAACCTACATTTTTCCCACCCTTGGCCTTTTGCTTGGCGAGAACCTCTAAAAACATATCTTTCTAATTTGTTGTGTTGCTTGCTTAGCCCTTTACAACTGATTTTATCGTAATCCCCACTACAATGGTACGTCTTACTACATAAGCTAACAAGAGCTGTCCCTTCGTACTCTAATTTAAAAAGACCGGGCGTTCGTTTGGTGTATGCTTTAACACCCTTACAGTTTATACAGTCTGTCTTGCTAATATGCTCATCGCAAAACTCGGCAGGAAACCAGTCTTTATATGCACTATTAAATTCATCCCGCAGACCTGACTTAATTAACTATGTCCTCTAGCTTAGGTGCGCTTAAGGCTAAGTATAAACTATCAGTATCTGTTTCACATAACTGAATTTGGAATTATCTACAAACTTATCTAAGAACTAGAAATAAAAATCTAACATACGAAGTTTTGCATATTGATAGACGAAGAAACCGATTTGTAGGGGTAAGTCCCAAACAGTTTTCTTTTTCTCCATCTCAATTTCAAAAAGATCCTCCCCTATTTCAGTCATCTTTTTAAACCGGGAACTATTAATCATTTTCGATATCTCATCCCCCTGAACGTACGAGACAGTGCTATGATTGGCCTTATTGGTTAGAGTCTTCCTGTAGGCTGAGTTTCCTAAGAGCTTCATCGTATCGCTTACTATAGATTGATTTTCGTCTAGATCACCAGCCCTCCTAGCGTCAGAAACCATTTCGCCAAACTTTTTAAACAACTAGACGGTTGATATTCTATCACTTGATAAATTTTTGTTACCTCCAAACCGTGCCTAAATACCATTTTAACAGTGGTGTTGCCAACAAAATTTTTTCTTCGACATAACTACCGATTAGGGTGCGACGAGGGGTTGACAGCAAGTTATGTTTGAGGGTATTATTCACTCATAAACGGCCCAATATCATCACGCGTGAAGTCAATATTTTGAAAATTGGAGTCATCTCACTGAAATGTTCCTTCAGGTGATCGGGGACATGTAGATCAGATTCCACTAAACCAAAACACGTCCCATCTGAAACAGAAGTCAGGATCTGTTTATCACTGAGGGGAGCCCTTCTTTAGAGTAAGAGGGTCTAGCTCGCGGGATGGCTTTAGAAAGGAAAGCCCTAATGGTTGGTTCAGACTTTTTCAGAGCCTGCCACTCACATTCCCACATAACTTCTACTGGAACGTTGACCTCCTCGGTTAGGTAGGTGTGTATCTCACATGTTTTTTCAAACACCTCAAACAAGGGCTTATTATTAACAGGGTTTATATCTTTATCTTTGGTAAGGGGGGGGGGGCAGTCTTTCTGACCATGGTACAGACAACCATGAAAATTGTAGACTATTCTATTGGATTTATCCACCCATCCACGGGGATGTTTCTATCCCTAACCGAAACTCCCTCCCGTTAAACTGAGTTTAAACTCCACCCCTTTTTAGTGGGCGACCCACGTTAGCCACTCTCTACTTTGTTGTACATAATAGTTATCTTTTTCGACCCTAAACCCGGTCTCCATTCTTCTAATAATTGGATAATCTGTTGGCATTGGGTTCATCAGAGCCCAAAGATACAACGCGTTGGCATCGTAACCTTGGATGGATTTGACTACCTGTCCGCCCCTAATAAGCGTTTTGCCTACCTAGTGATACCTATGGAAAATTATTGAGGGACCCCCGACGATATTATCTCTAATCATTGTGCGTAGACGCGCCTGTTTGCTCGAACATAAACTAAACATTACACCCCTATCAACGGTCTTAAAAAGATGCTTTAAACAACACCCGGAACGAAATGGCGTCTTTAAAACAGTCCACACCCCGCTCCCCATAAAAGCGAACCTGCTGCGCCAAGGCTTCTAAGAAGGGGACTACATCTTTGTTATTATACCACACCAAAAAGTCCCTAAGGGTCGTCATCTTATTGTCCTTCCAGACCTTTTTACACAGAGCATATTCCTCCTTGGAAATGTTGGCATTTTTTAATGACGAATGAAATGCTTTGTGTGGGGGTAACTCCGTCTCATTCAACTTGTTTAAATCCGTTATGTACTCGTAACAGAAAACACCCTTTGTCTCCTCTACTTTATAAGCTGCCAGATATTTACTATTGCTGAAACCTGGTGCTAGATAGTTTACTATATCTAAGAAATTTAGATTCTGTGTTGCAACACACATAAAGTTATTGTTTCTTTTAACTTTAAACTTGAACGGTTTTGCTACTTTGTAGTCTGCTTCCATTTTATCTTCCTCTTCTTCGATAACATCAGCTTCTTCTTCTTCTTCTTCTCTTCGTCGTCTTCTTCTTCTTCTTCGCCCACTTGGGCAGTGGCATCCATGAAGTGCTTTATTAAATAAGGTTTAATGAGATTGATGTCATATTTCCCCGAGTTAAACCTATCACTGGAAGCTCTTTAAATACTCATCAAACTTAGCTATTAGCTTGTGTTTGTTCAGATCATGAAGTTGAATAAAAATACTTTCAAACCGATCTCGCACAACGAGTATGCCTTATCAGCTATACTAGTAAGATAATCCCATCTGACTAACTAAAACCTGCGGGTCACCCTTGGTATGAAGCATTTTGGGGCCTCCCACCCGGGGACATTTGACGCTATAGAGCAGGAGAGGGGCACGTGTTTAGCTACAAAGGTAGTCGAGTGCGTCTCTTTGGGAACATTCCCATTATCAAAATAACATTCATAATCGAATGTCACCCTGAACGGGTAAATAAACACTCTGGAGTACTTATCCTTCAGCGCTGATCGCGTCCCATACACTTTCAGGTGAAGAGTAAACACCACCTTTATATGTCTCTACAGCCATACCCCCATTGCAAGTTTTTTCATGCCTTTCCATACGCCAAAACTTTTTCCACAATTTTCCACATTTTCCACAAGAAAAGCTTTTACTAGCCCTATAAAGATCGTTTATATAAAAGAAGTGGTTTTTGTAAAGTAAAAGACGGAGAGTTTGATTATAACTACATGCGCTTCTCAGAACGATACACAAGGCTTGTTCAGAAGTAAACTCAAAAATATCTATGTTTATTGAAAAACAATTTTCTAAGAGAGGTATTTCAGCCAGAGTTACACCGGGAAAGTTACTTAATATTAGTGACGGATTAAACTGTTTGAAAAGTACTCTTGAAGCCTTCCTAACATTATTAAGCGGAGTCCCTCGATGGATAGCTAGACAACGGAAGAAGCAGAGATTATCATTGTAGATTTTAGAATTTGAGTCATTTTGAAGGGTATTAATACAATGGTTCGATGCAATGTATGTTGGGATATCTAACAGACACCCTATAGGATAATCTTGCAGTTTATAAATATAAACACTCGTACTGACAAACGCCTCCAAAGTATATTTGGTTGTCTCCCTATTTTATCTGCATACCCTAATATATCACTTTGATTTAATCTATCTACAAATGTTTCAAAATCGTAGCTGTTGTTAACTAACAAGGGTTTGTCTAAGCCTGTCGCGTTATTTGAGCTGGCGTGAAAGTAACGCAGCCCCTGTGTCTCCCTATGTCTTAAAACTAAGTGATGACTATAATTCACCTTGAAACGCTTTTTCTGGGCTAAAAAATTGGGTTTACAACGGTCTTCCAATCTATAGGAGTATCAGGCTGATGGAATATAGTGTAAGTGTCCATGTATTTGGTCCTACGTCATGTGTTCTAATAGCTAACCAGTTGTCCTTATATATCTTCCTAATATCTTGGGTAACTTATTTAAAGAGTCTATTTCATTAATAAGTCTTGGTCTCTTTGAGGGTTCTTGAGTCGAACTCTTTACGGCCCGCTTGCGTGAGGTGTCGATACCAGTGGGCCTGGTAGTGTTGATGATGGTGTTAAGGTGTCAACAGCTATGTCATGGCTAGCAAGATGTACTTGCAGATGGCTTACTCCAGTGAATATTTGTTGACAGATGTGGCAGATATATAGGTAAGCACAGGTCTCTTTTGAAGGTACATGATCTGTTGACACAGGAGTTGGTGATGCTGGAACTACTGATACAAGAGAGGCAAGATGCTCTGTCTTGATATGTTTGGCAAGTTGTCAGCTCTATTATAAAATCGTTCACAACATCACATTTGTATTCATGACACTCATGTACACTAGGAGCATGTCGTTTTAGGTCCCGGTTCCGTGTGAAAGTTTTGGAGCAAAGATGACAGTGTTAGACATCTGTAGAAAAAGAAATTGAAACATTACAACTAAAAAATAAAGAACAGTAAACATTACAAGAGAAGAAAACAATAAAAGTAAACAATGAGATTCACAAACTAGCGAAATTAGTTACAAAAATAACACATGGATACTAAAAAAGCAACTGATCGAAAATAGGTTACTAAACTAACATACTATAATATTAAAGAACTAAGATCACACTTTCTTTGTATGTGTCTGAAGGCGCGAGACACAACCATCCTCAACAACTGTAAGCGTATGTCTGATTACAAGATTCACAGATATATACACTTGAAACCCCAGAGATTTAACTCAAGGCTACCTCAAACATAATATTTGATACCCCTACATATCAAATTCCAACAAAAAAAAAAACAGCAAAAAGCTAGTAGTGAGGAACAGGGTTTTGAGAATTTTTGCTTCGTGCATGTCCCTATATGCGAGTCATGTTTGCACCGTGCTTGCATCGTTAAGGTATATGAGAGGCTCAAAACCCTTTTCCTCACTACTAGCTTTTTGCTGTTTTTTTGTTGGAATTTGATTTTTAGGGGTGTCAAATATTATGTTTGTGGTATGCCTTGAGGTTAAATTTCATTTTTTTATCGATTTCATGGGCGTATCCCACAAAAATGGTAAGGGGGTAAAAATTTCAAAAGTGATTTTTAAGTAAATTTTTGGTATGGGGATGTCTAAAATAAAGTTTGAGGTATGCCTTGAGGTTAAATTTCAATTTTTTATCGATTTCATGGGTAACCCTAAAAAATGATACTGGGGTAAAATCCTAAAAGTGGTTTTTAATGTAAATTTTTGCAATGGGGATATCTAAAATAAAGTTTCAGGTAAGCCTACATGCTAAATTTACGATTTTTGTCGAATTAAGGGGCGTAGCCACCAAAAATGGTCAGGGAAAAAATTCATAAAATTGCCATCATAGGTCAAAATCTATTTTTAGAAACTCCACGGGGATTGCGTCAGCGGTCAAAAGTTATTTTTAGTAACGCATCCAGTATTGCCTCAGAGGTCAGTTCTATTTTTAGTAACACCTCTGGGGTTTCAAGTGTATATATCTGTGAATCTTGTAATCAGACATACGCTTACAGTTGTTGAGGATGGTTGTGTCTCGCGCCTTCAGACACATACAAAGAAAATGTGATCTTAGTTCTTTAATATTATAGTATGTTAGTTTAGTAACCTATTTTCGATCAGTTGCTTTTTTAGTATCCATGTGTTATTTTTGTAACCTAATTTCGCTAGTTTGTGAATCTCATTGTTTACTTTTATTGTTTTCTTCTCTTGTAATGTTTACTGTTCTTTATTTTTTAGTTGTAATGTTTCAATTTCTTTTTCTACAGATGTCTAACACTTGTCATCTTTGCTCCAAAACTTTCACACGGAACCGGGACCTAAAACGACATGTTCCTAGTGTACATGAGTGTCATGAATACAAATGTGATGTTTGTGAACGATTTTATAATAGAGCTGACAACTTTGCCAAACATATCAAGACAGAGCATCTTGCCTCTCTTGTATCAGTAGTTCCTGCATCACCAACTCCTGTGTCAACAGATCATGTACCTTCAAAAGAGACCTGTGCTTACCCATATATCTGCCACATCTGTCAACAAATATTCACTGGAGTAAGCCATCTGCAAGTACATCTTGCTAGCCATGACATAGCTGTGGACACCTTAACACCATCATCAACACTACCAGGCCCACTGGTATCGACAACCTCACGCAAGCGGGCCGTAAAGAGTTCGACTCAAGAACCCTCAAAGAGACCAAGACTTATTAATGAAATAGACTCTTTAAATAAGTTACCCCAAGATATTAGGAAGATATATAAGGACAACTGGTTAGCTATTAGAACACATGAACGTAGGACCAAATACATGGACACTTACACTATATTCCATCAGCCTGATACTCCTATAGATTGGAAGACCGTTGTAAACCCAATTTTTTTAGCCAGAAAAAGCGTTTCAAGGTGAATTATAGTCATCACTTAGTTTTAAGACATAGGGAGACACAGGGGCTGCGTTACTTTCACGCCAGCTCAAATAACGCGACAGGCTTAGACAAACCCTTGTTAGTTAACAACAGCTACGATTTTGAAACATTTGTAGATAGATTAAATCAAAGTGATATATTAGGGTATGCAGATAAAAATAGGGAGACAACCAAATATACTTTGGAGGCGTTTGTCAGTACGAGTGTTTATATTTATAAACTGCAAGATTATCCTATAGGGTGTCTGTTAGATATCCCAACATACATTGCATCGAACCATTGTATTAATACCCTTCAAAATGACTCAAATTCTAAAATCTACAATGATAATCTCTGCTTCTTCCGTTGTCTAGCTATCCATCGAGGGACTCCGCTTAATAATGTTAGGAAGGCTTCAAGAGTACTTTTCAAACAGTTTAATCCGTCACTAATATTAAGTAACTTTCCCGGTGTAACTCTGGCTGAAATACCTCTCTTAGAAAATTGTTTTTCAATAAACATAGATATTTTTGAGTTTACTTCTGAACAAGCCTTGTGTATCGTTCTGAGAAGCGCATGTAGTTATAATCAAACTCTCCGTCTTTTACTTTACAAAAACCACTTCTTTTATATAAACGATCTTTATAGGGCTAGTAAAAGCTTTTCTTGTGGAAAATGTGGAAAATTGTGGAAAAAGTTTTGGCGTATGGAAAGGCATGAAAAAACTTGCAATGGGGGTATGGCTGTAGAGACATATAAAGGTGGTGTTTACTCTTCACCTGAAAGTGTATGGGACGCGATCAGCGCTGAAGGGATAAGTACTCCAGAGTGTTTTATTTACCGTTCAGGGTGACATTCGATTATGAATGTTATTTTGATAATGGGAATGTTCCCAAAGAGACGCACTCGACTACCTTTGTAGCTAAACACGGGCCCCTCTCCTGTTCTATAGCGTCAAATGTCCCCGGGTGGGAGGCCCCAAAATGCTTCATAACCAAGGGTGACCCGCAGGTTTTAGTTAGTCAGATGGTTGATTATCTTTCTAGTATAGCTGATAAGGCATACTCGTTGTTGCGAGATCGGTTTGAAAGTATTTTTATTCAACTTCATGATCTGAACAAACACAAGCTAATAGCTAAGTTTGATGAGTATTTAAAAGAGCATCCAGTGATAGGGTTTAACTCGGGGAAATATGACATCAATCTCATTAAACCTTATTTAATAAAGCACTTCATGGATGCCACTGCCCAAGTGGGCGAAGAAGAAGAAGAAGACGACGAAGAAGAAGAAGAAGAAGAAGAAGCTGATGTTATCGAAGAAGAGGAAGATAAAATGGAAGCAGACTACAAAGTAGCAAAACCGTTCAAGTTTAAAGTTAAAAGAAACAATAACTTTATGTGTGTTGCAACACAGAATCTAAATTTCTTAGATATAGTAAACTATCTAGCACCAGGTTTCAGCAATAGTAAATATCTGGCAGCTTATAAAGTAGAGGAGACAAAGGGTGTTTTCTGTTACGAGTACATAACGGATTTAAACAAGTTGAATGAGACGGAGTTACCCCCACACAAAGCATTTCATTCGTCATTAAAAAATGCCAACATTTCCAAGGAGGAATATGCTCTGTGTAAAAAGGTCTGGAAGGACAATAAGATGACGACCCTTAGGGACTTTTTGGTGTGGTATAATAACAAAGATGTAGTCCCCTTCTTAGAAGCCTTGGCGCAGCAGGTTCGCTTTTATGGGGAGCGGGGTGTGGACTGTTTTAAAGACGCCATTTCGGTTCCGGGTGTTTGTTTAAAGCATCTTTTTAAGACCGTTGAAAGGGGTGTAATGTTTAGTTTATGTTCGAGCAAACAGGCGCGTCTACACACAATGATTAGAGATAATATCGTCGGGGGTCCCTCTATAATTTTCCATAGGTATCACTAGGTAGGCAAAACGCTTATTAGGGGCGGACAGGTAGTCAAATCCATCCAAGGTTACGATGCCAACGCGTTGTATCTTTGGGCTCTGATGAACCCAATGCCAACAGATTATCCAATTATTAGAAGAATGGAGACCGGGTTTAGGGTCGAAAAAGATAACTATTATGTACAACAAAGTAGAGAGTGGCTAACGTGGGTCGCCCACTAAAAAGGGGTGGAGTTTAAAACTCAGTTTAACGGGAGGGAGTTTCGGTTAGGTGATAGAAACATCCCCGTGGATGGGTATGATAAATCCAATAGAATAGTCTACAATTTTCATGGTTGTCTGTACCATGGTCAGAAAGTCTGCCCCCCTACCAAAGATAAAGATATAAACCCTGTTAATAATAAGCCCTTGTTTGAGGTGTTTGAAAAAACATGTGAGATACACACCTACCTAACCGAGGAGGTCAACGTTCCAGTAGAAGTTATGTGGGAATGTGAGTGGCAGGCTCTGAAAAAGTCTGAACCAACCATTAGGGCTTTCCTTTCTAAAGCCATCCCGCGAGCTAGACCCTCTTACTCTAAAGAAGGGCTTCCCCTCAGTGATAAACAGATCCTGACTTCTGTTTCAGATGGGACGTGTTTTGGTTTAGTGGAATCTGATCTACATGTCCCCGATCACCTGAAGGAACATTTCAGTGAGATGACTCCAATTTTCAAAAATATTGACTTCACGCGTGATGATATTGGGCCGTTTATGAGTGAATAATACCCTCAAACATAACTTGCTGTCAACCCCTCGTCGCACCCTAATCGGTAGTTATGTCGAAGAAAAAATTTTGTTGGCAACACCACTGTTAAAATGGTATTTAGACCACGGTTTGGAGGTAACAAAAATTTATCAAGTGATAGAATATCAACCGTCTAGTTGTTTTAAAAAGTTTGGCGAAATGGTTTCTGACGCTAGGAGGGCTGGTGATCTAGACGAAAATCAATCTATAGTAAGCGATACGATGAAGCTCTTAGGAAACTCAGCCTACAGGAAGACTCTAACCAATAAGGCCAATCATAGCACTGTCTCGCACGTTCAGGGGGATGAGATATCGAAAATGATTAATAGTTCCCGGTTTAAAAAGATGACTGAAATAGGGGAGGATCTTTTTGAAATTGAGATGGAGAAAAAGAAAACTGTTTGGGACTTACCCCTACAAATCGGTTTCTTCGTCTATCAATATGCAAAACTTCGTATGTTAGATTTTTATTTCTAGTTCTTAGATAAGTTTGTAGATAATTCCAAATTTCAGTTATGTGAAACAGATACTGATAGTTTATACTTAGCCTTAAGCGCACCTAAGCTAGAGGACATAGTTAATTAAGTCAGGTCTGCGGGATGAGTTTAATAGTGTATATAAAGACTGGTTTCCTGCCGAGTTTTGCGATGAGCATATTAGCAAGACAGACTGTATAAACTGTAAGGGTGTTAAAGCATACACCAAACGAACGCCCGGTCTTTTTAAATTAGAGTACAAAGGGACAGCTCTTGTTAGATAATGTAGTAAGACGTACCATTGCAGTGGGGATTACGATAAAATAAGTTGTAAAGGGCTAAGCAAGCAACACAACAAATTAGATAAAGATATGTTTTTAGAGGTTCTCGCCACGCAAAAGGCCAAGGGTGGGAAAAATGTAGGTTTCAAAGTCTTAAATAATTCTATATTTTCCTACAGTCAAACAAGAAATGCTCTTTCCTATTTCTATATAAAAAGAAAGGTAGCTGATGATAACGTCTCGACTACACCTCTAGATATTTAACTCTTTACACTACCAGCTTAGACTAAGCAGTAATCTCTAACAGTTTCACCCATTATGATTCATCGACGACACATAGCTAAGCAGACATCCAACTACATAGCTATAAATAATTGTTATCCTTGTACTATATAATTACTCAATGTACTGAATATGTTTGTAATGATATATAATATTAATGTATGTTATACACCTATTGGGATAATATAAGAATAAAAATATATCTTTTGTCTTTTGTTTTATATTGATCGTTTTTCATTGCTGTTGTATAATCTACTAACCTATCACTATCGATCAAGTACATCAAGAACTCCAAAGTCCGCATACACCAGACATATACAGGTCACTTCCGGGGTCACCGGGACTAGAGGTCAACATCTGGACACGAGCAGTCATGGTTAACTCCCCATGTCTCTCATGTACATTAGGCGTAAAATACGCCTACTATATATCTTTGTTAATTTACGGGCCAAATAATATCAAATACACCCTTGTATACTACTGATACCTCATTGCTACACAAGGAGTGTCCCTAGTACACCCCAAGATAATGTGCATAGTTTCATTCTGTATTTTCTCCTGTATTTTCCTATTGGGCCGAAACGTTCTTTAGTCTCTTTCGTCCACTTATCACGTAAAGCTTCTTACATACCATTAAACAATTTTTTTTTAATTGTTCCTGTAATTTCTCCAGCCTGTCAATTTTGCATCGTGCTGACGGTAAGAATTGCTAGAGCGTACTTGATTGGTTCTAGGACTTGTCCCTGGAACAGAAGGGTATGTAGTCTGTGCTTGATTTTGCAGCTACCATGACTTTCAAGGCACCAAATCTTTTGCGGGATTTTGTTATTACATGGTGGACGTGGTCCCTGAAATACAGGCTGCGATCAAAATTAACTCCTAGGAACGTCATGAACCTGTCCCTGGTCACCTCATCAGCTCCCATTCGTACCACCGGTGTTTCCGTGTTAACGATAGTAGTGAAAAAACATATTTATGCAAACATAATGGGTCCAGACCCATTAAATATAACTGTCCAGGCAGTTAAATAAAGAACAATTTAACGGGTCCACTGAGGTAAATAGGGGTTCCAAAAGCCAAAACGTGATAATTGTTGAGGTCAATAGCTTGAAGATGGTGGTTCCTTCTTTATGATGCCAGTTTGTCTTGTGGATTTTTTGTTGTTGTCTTTTTTTCCTCGGTGTAAGTTAGTGGTACTCACATTTTGTCTCATTCATATATGCGGACTCTCACACACACACACACACACACACACACACACACACACACACACACACACACACACACACACACACACACACACACACACACACACACACACACACACACACACACACACACACACACACACACACACACACACACACACACACACACACATTATTAGGATAAAATATAATAAGTGTGCATTTTATTTCTATTCGAAACAAATGCAGAATGTGCTTACTAATAATATTAGACATAAACAAGTAAAACATAGACAATGTAAGCATTTTGGAATGATAAGGTTTTACATGTATTCAAAACAAACAAAAAATAATGTAAATATTATTCATATATGTATGAGTATATGTTATGATAGTGTTAGATGGATAAAGGGAAGGATGTTACATTATCCGCGTGGACCTGGCGCTTAATATGCAAAAGAAAAGTGAGTTTCTGTGTTGGGTTATGTGTACATCCCTTGTGTGTTTAAACCACTATTTTTACCACCTCCCGCTTGCCGTTTGGTGAGGACCTTGGTGAAAGTGTCTTTATCTAACTTGTAGTGGTGTTTATTTGGACCCATCATGCTAACTTTCACATGATCCCCAAAGCAGTAATAGGTCTTGCTACACAAGGATATCAGCGCCCGAATACTCCAACTTGAACAGATCAGTAGTCCGTTTGTCGTATAATTCTCTCACATTACATTTAGAACACTCATACTTAACACTGCCCAGACGCTCTATGAAATTTGCGCTGTGGTCCTCGCAAGTCTCCGAGGAGAACCATTAGTCATATTGCGAGAAAAATTAATCCTGCTTATTGGGTTTAATTGTCACTTCATGTGTTGTCTTGCTCGGCTCTAAGCACAGACTGTCCGTGTCCATTTCGCAAAGTTGAAAGTCTGACCTGCCAACGAAACTATCCAGGAAGTCATAGTAAAACTGCAGCATTCTCAATTTGGAGAAGTTTTTATACGCAAAAAACCTATCTGCAAAATAAGATCCCACATGATAAACCCTCTTGCCATATACATCATGAAAACGTCGTCCCCAACACGCACCATGTTTTTTAACCGTGAGTTTTTTTTAGTTTTATTGCCTCCCGACTTAACGTAGGACAAATCTGCATCCTTTGCCTTCTTCGTCAGGGTCTTTCCATAAGTCACGTTACCCAATAATTTCCTGGTGTCGCTGGTTATAGAATTCTCCTCACTTAGAGATCCCCCGCCCGATGCGCCTCTTTGACCTTGTCATCAAACTCTTTAAAACATCTAACGGGTAGGTACTCTACCAGGCAAGTTCTTATATATGAAGGTTTGAATCTGTGGCATTGTCTTTTCAGTTTTTGCCCCTCGCACTCCCACATGATGATTATGCTACCGTTGACGAGACCTTTTAAATAAGTCCTTATTTCTAAGATTTTTGTGGTATAATTCCGCCAACTTATTTATTATTCACCGGATTGACTTCGTGGTTCTTATTAATGTCAGTTTGAATAGCCGTGAAAGAGACAGCCGTGGTATTGATACATGGTCCCATTTACTGTATCACATCCATCCACTCCAATCATGCTACTACCAACCCTTTTAGCGAGAGTTAAACTGGGTTCTTAAATGGACCTGGTTTTGGTGGGAAATCCAACTCAGATAAACTCTGCACTGACGCGTGTTATTACATCTTAGGTGGTTTATACTCATCATCAGATTTGTGTATAATCAGTGGGCATTTTTTGCATTAGTGCCCCCCCAAAAAAGGTGATGGCATTATAGCCTCTAATGCTGCGCACCACTTTTTCAGTGTCTTTGATTAAAGTCTTTTCAATCTCATGTACCGATGAAAGATGATAGACGGTCCATCGACAATATTCTGTCTTACGGTATGATGTAAATCAGCTTCCTTTTTTGCGAACAGAGAAAAGCCAACGTGTCTGGTAGGAGTTTTTAAAAAGTACCTCATAGTTATACCGGAGGCCAAAATCAGTGTAAAACTCAACTGGAAGTTCAGGGCTTGAAGAAAATTACTTACATCCTTGTTGTTGTACCAAACTAAAATGTCCTTAAGGGTCATCATGTTGTTCCAGATCTTTTCGCACACAATGTACTCTTGTTCAAAAATATTACATTTTTTTTAGCTTGGAATATTGGGCTTGTGCGAAATGAGATACACAGAATCAGAGATTTATTCTGATGAACATAAAATAATCTATTCTGGAGGTACTAAAAACAAAGAGGATCAGTATCATCTTGGATGCAGAAATAACAGTGAAAGACTTTTACCCAATATCTGACAGTCCTTTTAGTGAAATTGAATGGAAAGCCAATAGATATAAATTTCATAAAAGTTTATGCTCCAAGAGCAGACAGTCTAGATGAAACATTTTATGACGAGTTAAATAAGGCACTTCGTGAATGCAAATCACATGAAAACACCATAGTTCTAGGAGATCTCAATGCAAAAGTAGGAAAAGAAAGAGTTGAGGAAGTTGTTGGTAATATGGCTTAGGCGAGAGGAATGGAAGAGGTGACAAACTCATTGACAGGGCAATAACACACACCATGATGATAGGAAACACCTCGTTTAAGCAGCATCCGAGATGTCTGTGCACATGGAGAAGCCCAGGTTACAACGCACGTAATCAAATTGCTTACATATTTATAAACAACAGATTTAGAAACAGTTTGGTATGTGTGAAAACTAGACCAGGGGCAGATTGCAACAGTGATCATGTATCGGTTGTGGGAGAGTTTAGAGTAAAACTAGAAGCATCAAAACGAGCCTCAGTTAACATTAAGTTAAATCTAGATATACTCAAATCAGACAAAAAGTTGCAAGACAAATATAACATCACAATTCAGAACCGGTACAATGCAATAGAGAAGATACAAAGCATTGATGAACAGTGGGAAATGCTAAAAGAATCGATGCAACAAACATCAAAAGAGTCCATACAACCAGTGAGGAAAAATTCAAGAAAGAAATGGATGACAGATGCCATTTTGCAGCTAATGGATACAAAAAGAAGAAATAAAGAAAATAAAGATGAGTATAAGAGATTAAATAAAGAAATTGTATTTAAACGCAATGAAGCAAAAGATGCATGACTAAAAGATAGATCCAAAGAGAGTGAAATGCAACAATAATTGAGATGCCAAAGCTATATACAAACAAACTGAAGAATTAACAGAAAGAAAAATGCAATAAAAAAACTCGATGTTTAAGATCAAAGGAGGGAGAACTGTTGATTGAACAAGAAAGCATAAGGGAACGATTGACAGAATACATTAAAGATTTTATAATGATGAATGAACAGAAGCAAATATTAAGGATAATGGAGAAGGACCAGAAATACTCAAAGAAGAAGTGGAAGATGCCATGCGCAATATAAAGTATGAAAAGCTCCTGGACCAGATAATATAACTAAAGAAGAGATTAAAGTCATGGGTAATTTTGGAATAGAAATAATAACAAAAATTTTGAATGTATCTAAAACACCGGATATATACCAGACGACCTGCTCAAATCAATATTCATAGCCCTACCAAAGAAATCAGGTGCGATTGAATGTGATGATCATCACGCAATAAGCGTTATGAGTCACATTACGAAGATATTACTAAGAATCATCATGCGAAGTGATGGATAGTGTGGTTTTATGAGAGATAAAGGAGCGAGGAATGCCATATATATTATAAGGTCTTTAGTAGAAAGAGCCATAGAAGTGAAAACAGATTTATCTCTATGTTTCCTAGATTATACCAAAGTATTTGACAAAATAAAGCACCAAGAAATATTCTTGTTCCTACCGACACCCTGAACAGTGAGTAAAGAGGGCAAACTGTTGCAGCAGTGTTAAAATGTCAAATATAATGTATACTCTGTTAGTTGACATTTAATGATTATCTGTAAAACAAGAAAACAAAAGCACAATACAAACGTTGACAAAAAAGTGTGCAAACCATAAATAATCACATATGCCTCTCATTGGTCTCTCGCAATTATGTTCTCGTCGTGTAGTGGTTGTGGTAATACTGTTGGGAAGGCGGACCTCGCTTGATACCAAGGAGTTGAGGGTGTGTGAATGATGGGTGGTGGCTTAATTTCATCACACCATGTACATACCACCTCTACTAAAGAATCTACCGCCATAGTGGCCAACTCTGGTTTTAATATATCACAATATAAGACACCCCAGAGCTGGTGCCTGACCCTGTCATGTAGCGCTAAGTGACAGGTGTGCTGCAAAATGGCATTCACAATTTCCGTACATCCTTCGCAATGTCTCCTAGGGTCTTCGTTTAACTTTGTGATGATTTTTTTCATTTATTTCGTTGTTCATGGCCTTTTCTTTTCTTTTCAAAATATGAAACCTATATAAAATAACATATCGTTAGATATATCGGAGTCCCACGGATCTGGTAGGAAAAACAATCAGTGAATATCTCTTATATCTGACTCTATTTTGGTTTGTTTAGCAGTCAGACATAAACAGATTGAACAGAAATAAAATTAAAAAAAAAACACATAATACAGGTGCCATGTGCCAAGTAATAAATGCTTGAAGTAAACACATATATTTGAAAGAGAGAACAAACCAGAGAGGGTGATTTATAATCTATAGGCAATGCAACACCGCATAGACAGGTGGTGTAAACAATTAAAAACTGAATGTTAATCTCCTTGTTTGTTTGTTGCATCATCAACGGTCTCTTGCGGTGTTTCCGGTGGTTCATGTTCTTGTTGAGGTGACTGCGTGACATGATTTTTGTAGTATTTCAACACTTTATTGTGCATGTTACTTTAACCAAAGTTAATTAGATCCGTTAATGACAGTTCATTCTCTAGAACGACAAAAAAATTGGCCGCTGAGTAGATCTCAAGGCTCGAATACGTTTGAGCCAACTGGTTTGGTTAGTTTTCTTTATATCCTAGGCAGTACTTCCAGAGGTTTGTCAATAGGAAATCCCGTATCTTTTTGCACACTTCGTCTCTGGAAGTCACTTCTCTAAAAAAACCGAAGGATGAAAAGGACAGGCATTTAGCGCAGGATACGGGTCATATTAATAAAAAAATGATAATACTAATTCAATGTGTCATTTGTGACGATGGACCTTCGGTGGAAACACCCCTTCACCGCTCTCATAGTTGGAACTACCGGATGTGGAAAAAGGTGTTTGTGAAAAGGTTTCTACAAAATCACCACGAGCTAGTTGTGCCCATTCCCGATGAAGTTATATGGTGTTATAAGGAATAGTAGTTAATGTACGAAACTATTGGGACCATAAGATTTATTATGGGTTTACCGGATATCCATGAATTTGGAAGGGTGTAGGAAGAGAAGGCTTATCGCCCTCGATGACTGGATATCGAAAACCGATGACAAGGTAACCAAACTATTTACCAAATGGTTCATAAACAGAGATATAAACGTGATAAACATAGACACAATCTATTTGGGAAAAGTAAGGAGAATAAAACTATAAGTCTCAATATCCACTATCTATCTGTCCGTCTATCTGTCTGTCTGTGTGTATGTCTGTCTCTCTCTCTGCCTGTCAGCCTGACTGTCTGTCTATCTATCTTTCGTTCACCTGAAGTGTTGTCTAATGCCGTTTCCTGTATAAATGTTACTGTCTTTTGTATTTCTTGCACTGGTCCATATGGTTTAGTCTGCAGTGTTTTATCTGTGGGCCAATGGAGTTTCCTCAGTCTACTATATTCAGTGCAGTCTTGAAGTATGTGTTTAGCAGCCTGGGGCGCCTGTCCACATGTATATGTAGATGAGGTGCCGATCTTGAATTTTGTATACATGTAACTGTGGAGTCGACTGTGTCCTGTTCTGACACGTATAATGATAACTTCTTCACATCTATTCATATTATGAAATGCATTATGATTTGGAGCTTGTGGTCTTCTGATTGATTTGATTATCTGTTTCTTATGTTTCCGTCTCCAAGATGGCGTATCTAGTCCACATCCTCTCGATCGCTGTAGAAAGTGCAACCTGGGTCTGATTAATTTCGGATCTCCGTTGCACTTTTCTGTGTTAAAGTCAAAATGATGATATACTTAATACATAAATGTCGCTAACGCGAGGTTGAAGGCCGACAACAGGAAATTTTTGAAAAATCAAGTGTTGTGAATGAGACCTTAATCTGCGCTTTACGTCACATTGATGCTGTTGATGACCGTTGTTGGAATTCCTTGACGCAAGTTATTTCCATGTTACTCATTAATGTAAACTACTTCGTCAGCCGCAGTTTTATCTCTTTGGGGAATTTGCTTCGTGTTTTGTTCGTCGTAGGCTGCATACACTAGTGTAATCAGAAATCTAAAGGGAGTGAGATTGTGTTCGGCATTGTTGTGTTCGGCATCACTGTTGTGTGCTACGTTATTGTAATGGTTCCCTAGACCGGCCGTGCGCTAATCTAATGGTTTGCTGTTTGGTGTGCGACAGGATAATTTGACGCCTAACTGTGTGTTATATGTTCGTATTTGGAGTCAACAACGATGGTCTAACATCATCAAGTGCTACGACGATCATCATTTTCAAGAGGACGTGAATTACAAGCATATGGGGGTAGACGAGTAGTATATTACCAGTAATGGACCGTGAAAACTTCGTTCAACGCAGTAAAATTATGCATTTTTCTCTATATAAAAAGTATACACGCAGCGGTGTTTTTCCTTATATAAAAGTAGTCACGTAGCAAAACGACGGATCGACGCAGCATGACCTTTCGTGCCGGTGACCCAGGAAGTGACCTGTTTATGTCTAGTGGGTGCTGGCTTTGGGGTTCTTCATGTATTTGATCGATAGTGATAGGTTAGTAGATTATACAACATCAATGAAAAACAATAGCATTAAATATAAAACATAATCAAAAGATATACTTTATTCTTTTATTATCTCAATAGGTGTATAACATACAGTCAATATTATATAACAGTACAAAAATATTTAGTACACTGAGTAAATATATAGGATTACATTTATTTATAGATATGTAGTTGGGTGTCTGCTTAGCTATGTGTCATACATGAATCATAAGGGGTGAAACTGTTAGAGATTACTGGTTAGTCTAAGTTGGTAGTGTAAAGAGTTAAATATCTAAAGCCGTAGTCGAGACGTTATCATTAGCTACTTTTTAATATAGAAATAGGAAAGAGCATTTCTTGTTTGACTGTAGGAAAATATGGAATTATTTAAGACTTTGAAACCTACATTTTTCCCACCCTTGGCCTTTTGGGTGGCGAGAAACTCTAAAAACATATCTTTATCTAATTTATTGTGTTGCCTGCTTAACCCTTTACAACTAATTTTATCGTAATCCCAAATACAATGGTACGTCTTACTACATAAGCTAACAAGAGCTGTCCCTTCGTACTCTAATTTAAAAAGACCCGGCGTTCGTTTGATGTATGCTTTAACACCCTTACAGCTTATTCAGTCTATCTTGCTAACATGCTCATCGCAGTGATGGGTGTATGGAGGTCGTCTAGTGTGTCGTGACGGGTGTATGGAGCTCGTCTAGTGTGTCATGATGGTTGTATGGAGATCGGCTAGTGTGTCGTGATGGGTGTATGGAGGTCGTCTAGTGTGTCGTGATGGGTGTATGGAGATCGTTTATTTTTCATGAGGGCTGTATGGTGGTCGTCTAGTGTGTCATGAGGGCTGTATGGTGGTTGTCTAGTGTCGCATGAGGGCTGTATGGCTATTGTCTAGTGCATCGTGATGGGTGTATGGAGGTCGTCTATTGTGTCATTAGCGCTGTATGCCGGTCGCCTAGTGTGGCATGAGGGCTCTATACAGGTTGTCTAGTGTGTCGTCATGTATGTATTTGTCGTGACGGGTGTATGGAGGTCGTCTAGTGTGTCATGATGGGTGTATGGAGGTCGTCTAGTGTGTCATGAGGGCTGTATGCCTGTCGTCTAGTGTGGCATGAGGGCTGTATGGCGGTTGTCTAGTGTATCAGGATGGTTATATGAAGGTCGTCTAGTGTGTCGTGATGTGTGTATGGAGGTCGTCTAGAGTGTCGTGTTGGGTGTATGGAGGTCGTTTACTGTGTCGTGATGGGTGTACAGAATTCGTCTAGTGTGTCATGAGCGCTGTATGCCTGTCGCCTAGTGTGGCATGACGGCTGTATGGCGGTTGTCTAGTATATCATACTTTAATCAACCAATAAGAAAAACGAAGGAATATTACATTCAACACTACTTATCTTAACTATATCATGCATCACTTTAAACACATCAATAACATTGAATAACCTGTTATCGATAACCCTTAACATACTTTAAGAGAAAACAAAAATATTCAAACTTATAGCGTAAAATATACTCTCAAGCATCTACACTGAATATAACCTTTTATCGATAAACCGTAACATACTTTAAGAGAAAACAATCCAACTTACACCGTAAAATATAGTCTCAATCATCTACACTGAATATAACCTATCATCGATACGCTGTAACATACTTTAAGAGAAAACAAAAATATTCCAAGTTACTGTGTAAAATATCATCTCAATTCACTAGAATGAACACTAGTATGACCTTCCTTGAATCAACCCAAACTTATAACATGATTGCACTCACGAGACTAATTTAGATATATCCTGGTAACAAATTAATAAATTAGACAATCTGCGAGTGACTATGCCAACATCGACTGATAACCAGATTAACCAATCAGAGAAGAGTATTACTATGGCGGCGGGGCAAAGAAATGACTGACAGTTGGATTAACCAATCAGAGAAGCGCGTTAGCCGGAGCGTAGGTAGTGGCTGTCGGGCCAGCGGTGGGGGAAAAATGCGGGGTGGTGGGTTACTTGAACTCGTTTTGACCCCTAAGGCAATTCCAGAAGAGTTCTATGACCTCATTTTGACCTCTGAAGGCTTTAATACCAGTGTTTTCCATAACAGACATCATTAATGGTGATTACTTCAGCTCTTAGACTTTAGAGTTCCATATCTTTATTACTTGATCGAATAACAGACAACAATAAAGGTGAACATTACAGGTAAGAAAACTTAGGTCCAAACCCTAAAATTTCGACTCATAGTCACAAACATGGACGCAAAACCCTAAAAAATTTAGTACCAAAGTCAAAATAATTAGACACGAAAGTCGAAAAAGTTATATTCAAAGTCCAAAAGTTTGTCAAAAAGACAACCCAAACTCAAAATAGTTAGGCACAAAGCCCAACAATTTATATGCAAAGTCCAAAAAGTTACTCCAAAAGACAAATAATGTAACACTAAACCCCAAATTTTCGTCTCTTAACCAAAACGTTGAACTCAAAACCCTAAAAATTTAGGCCCAAAGCAAAAATAGTTAGACACGAAAGACCGAAAAGGTATATTCAAAGGCCAAAATATTAGTCCTAAGACAAATAATGCAACACCAAGCCCTAAAATTTCGACTCATACTCACAAACTTGGACACAAAACCCTACACAATTTAGACCCAAAGTCAAAATAGTTACACACGAAAGACCAAAAAGGTATATTCAAAGGATAA
Source organism: Megaustenia siamemsis (assembly GCA_032433765.1). NCBI lineage: Eukaryota > Metazoa > Mollusca > Gastropoda > Stylommatophora > Ariophantidae > Megaustenia > Megaustenia siamemsis. The sequence continues at coordinate 61,564,722 of JAVIAB010000139.1, forward strand.
AAAGTTAGTCCAAAAGACAAATAATGTAACACCAAACCCTAGAATTTCGACTCATACTCACAAACGTGTACACAAAACCCTAAAAGAATTAGACCCAAAGTCAAAATAGTTAGACACGAAAAGCCAATAAGGTATATTCAAAGTCCAAATAATACTTCAAAAGACAAATAATGTAACACAAAATTTTCATCAGATTTTCAAAAAGATTAAAATGCAAGCTGTCTAGTATGTCTTGATTTTGACCTGATAAGTTACTAAAAATATATTTTGACCTATGAGACAATACCAACGTGGCCTCTTATCAACCAAAGACTTTAATACAGTTGAGAAAACCCTAATAAATAATTCGAATCTACTAAAAGTTTTGCACATGATGGTAGTTGGGACTGTATCTAAATGATTAATGAAAATATTGCTACAAGACTAGATAACCCCATACACACTAAAAGAAAAAAAAAACAATATATTGAAAGACTAAACTTAAATTTCACGTTGGTATTGTCTCATAGATCAAAATATATTTTTAGTAATGATGATGACCCGCAAATAACTCAATAATTCAATATTTTTAGTAACTTATCAGGTCAAAATCAAGACAAACTAGACAGCTTGCATTTTACTCTTTTTTAAAATCTGATGAAAATGTGTTTTGGTGTTACATTATTTGTCTTTTGAACTAATTTTTGGACTTTGAATATACCTTTTTGGCCTTTCGTGTCTAACTATTTTGACTTTGGGTCTAATTATTTTAGGGTTTTGTGTCCAAGTTTGTGAGTATGAGTCGAAATTTTAGGGTTTGGTGTTACATTATTTGTCTTTTGGACTAAATTTTTGTCTTTTGAATATACCTTTTTGGTCTTTCGTGTCTAACTATTTTGACTTTGGGTCTAAATTGTGTAGGGTTTTGTGTCCAAGTTTGTGAGTATGAGTCGAAATTTTAGGACTTGGTGTTACATTATTTGTCTTGGGACTAATATTTTGGCCTTTGAATATACCTTTTTGGCCTTTCGTGTTTAACTATTTTGACTTTGGGTCTAATTTTTTTAGGGTTTTGTGACCAAGTTTGTGAGTATGAGTCGAAATTTTAGGGTTTGGTGTTACATTTTTTGACGCAGCATGACCTTTCGTGCCGGTGACTCAGGAAGTGACCTGTTTATGTCTAGTGGGTGCTGGCTTTGGGGTTCTTCATGTATTTGATCGATAGTGATAGGTTAGTAGATTATACAACATCAATGAAAAAGAATAGCATTAAATATAAAACATAAATCAAAAGATATACTTTGATCTTTTATTATCTCAATAGGTGTATAACATACAGTCAATATTATATAACAGTACAAAAATATTTAGTACACTGAGTAAATATATAGGATTACATTTATTTATAGATATGTAGTTGGGTGTCTGGTCTGCTTAGCTATGTGTCATACATGAATCATAAGGGGTGAATCTGTTAGAGATTACTGGTTAGTCTAAGTTGGTAGTGTAAAGAGTTAAATATCTAAAGGCGTCGTCGAGACGTTATCATCAGCTACCTTTCTTTTTTATAGAAATAGGAAAGAGCATTTCTTGTTTGACTGTAGGAAAGTATGGAATTATTTAAGACTTTGAAACCTACATTTTTCCCACCCTTGGCCTTTTGGGTGGCGAGAACTTCTAAAAACATATCTTTATCTAATTTATTGTGTTGCTTGCTTAACCCTTTACAACTGATTTTATCATAATCCCAACTACAATGGTATGTCTTACTACATAAGCTAACAAGAGCTGTCCCTTCGTACTCTAATTTAAAAAGACCCGGCGTTCGTTTGATGTATGCTTTAACACCCTTACAGCTTATTCAGTCTATCTTGCTAACATGCTCATCGCAGTGATGGGTGTATGGTGGTCGTCGAGTGTGTCGTCATGTATGTTTTGGTCGTGACGTGTGTATGGAGGTCGTCTAGTGTGTCGTGACGGGTGTATGGAGGTCGTCTAGTGTGTCATGATGGTTGTATGATGGTTGTCTAGTGTGGCATGAGGGCTGTATGGCTATTATCTAGTGCATCGTGATGGGTGTATGGAGGTCGTCTATTGTGTGATGAGGGCTGTATGCCGGTCGCCTAGTGTGGCATGAGGGCTCTATATCGGTTGTCTAGTGTGTCGTCATGTATGTATTTGTCGTGACGGGTGTATGAATGTCGTCTAGTGTTTCATGAGGGCTGTATGCCTGTCGGCTAGTGTGTCGTCATGTATGTATTTGTTGTGACGGGTGTATGGAGGTCGTCTAGTGTGTCATGATGGGTGTATGGAGGTCGTCTAGTGTGTCGTGATGGGTGTATCGAGGTCGTTTACTGTGTCGTGATGGGTGTACGGAGGTCGTCTAGTGTGTCATGAGGGCTGTATACCTGTCGCCTAGTGTGGCATGACGGCTGTATGGCTGTTGTCTAATATATCATACTTTAATCAACCAGTAAGAAAAACGAAGGAATATTACATTCAACACTACTTATCTTAACTACATCATACCTACTTTAAACACATCAATAAAATCGAATAACCTGTTATGGATAACCCTTAACATACTTTAAGAGAAAACAAAATATTCAAACTTACATCGTAAAATGTAGTCTCAAGCATCTACACTGAATATAACCTATTATCGATAACCCTTAACATACTTTACGAGAAAACAACATATTCAAACTTACAGCCTAAAATATAGTCTCAATCATCTACACTGAATATAACCTGTTATCGATAAACTTTAACATACTTCAAGAGAAACAATTCCAACTTACACCATAAAATATAGTCTCAATCATCTACACTGAATATAACCTATCATCGATGCGCTTTAACATACTTTAAGAGAAAACAAAAATATTCCAACTTACTGTGTAAAATATAATCTCAATTCACTAGAATGAACACTAGTATGGCCTTCCTTGAATCAACCCAAACTTATTACAAGATTGCATTCACAAGACTAGTTTAAATATAATCTGGTAACAATTGAATAAATAAAACTATCGGTGAGTGACTATGCCAACATCGACTGATAACCAGATTAACCAATCAGAGAAGAGTATTACTATGGGGGGGGGGCGGGGAAAAGAAATGACTGACAGCTGGATTACCAATCAGAGAAGCGCGTTAGTCGAAGCGTAGGTAGTGGCTGTCGGGTCAGCGGTGGGGGAAAAATGCGGGGTGGTGGGTTACTTGAACTCGTTTTGACCCCTGAGGCAATTCCAGAAAAGTTTTATGACGTCATTTTGACCTCTGAACGCTTTAATACCAGTGTTTCCCACTTCAACGAACGACAGACATCATTAATGGTGATTACTTCAGCTCTTAGACTTTGGAGTTCCATATCTTTATCACTTGATCGAATGACAGACAACAGTAAAGGTGAACATTACAGGTAAGAAAACTTAAGTCCAAATCCTAAAATTTTGACTCATAGTCACAAACATGGGCGCAAAACCCTAAAAAATTTAGGCCCAAAGTAAAATAGTTAGACACGAAAGTCGAAAAAGATATATTCAAAGTCCAAAAGTTTGTCAAAAAGACAACCCAAACTCAAAATAGTTAGACACAAAGCCCAAAAATTTATATGCAAAGTCCAAAAAGTTATGCCAAAAGACAAATAACGAAACACTAAACCCCAAAATTTCGTAGCATAACCAAAAAGTTGAACTCAAAACCCTTAAAAATTTAGTCCCAAAGTGATACTAGTTCGACACAAAAGTCGAAAAAGTTGTATTCAAAGTCCAAAAGTTTGTCAAAAAGACAACCCAAACTCAAAATAGTTAGATAGAACGCCCAACAATTTATATGCAAAGTCCAAAAAGTTACTCCAAAAGACAAATAATGTAACACTAAACCCCAAAATTTCGTCTCTTAACCAAAAAGTTGAACTCGTAACCCTAAAAATGTAGGCACAAAGTAAAAATAGTTAGACAGGAAAGACTAAAAAGGTATATTCAAAGGCCAAAATATTAGTCCTAAGACAAAAAATGTAACACCAAACCCTAAAATTTCGACTCATACTCACAAACTTGGTCACAAAACCCTAAAAAAATTAGACCCAAAGTCAAAATAGTTAGACACGAAAGGCCAAAAAGGTATATTCAAAGGCCAAAATATTAGTCCCAAGACAAATAATGTAACACCAAGTCCTAAAATTTCGACTCATACTCACAAACTTGGACACAAAACCCTACACAATTTAGACCCAAAGTCAAAATAGTTAGACACGAAAGACCAAAAAGGTATATTCAAAAGACAAAAATTTAGTCCAAAAGACAAATAATGTAACACCAAACCCTAAAATTTCCACTCATACTCACAAACTTGGACACAAAACCCTAAAATAATTAGACCCAAAGTCAAAATAGTTAGACACGAAAGGCCAAAAAGGTATATTCAAAGTCCAAATAATAAGCTGTCTAGTTTGTCTTGATTTTGACCTGATAAGTTACTAAAAATATTGAATTATTGAGTTATTTGCGGGTCATCATCATTACTAAAAATATATTTTGATCTATGAGACAATACCAACGTGAAATTTAAGTTTAGTCTTTCAATATATTGTTTTTTTTTCTTTTAGTGTGTATGGGGTTTTCTAGTCTTGTAGCAATATTTTCATTAACCATTTAGATACAGTCCCAACTACCATCATGTGCAAAACTTTTAGTAGATTCGAATTATTTATTAGGGTTTTCTCAACTGTATTAAAGTCTTTGGTTGATAAGAGGCCACGTTGGTATTGTCTCATAGGTCAAAATATATTTTTAGTAACTTATCAGGTCAAAATCAAGACATACTAGACAGCTTGCATTTTAATCTTTTTGAAAATCTGATGAAAATTTTGTGTTACATTATTTGTCTTTTGAAGTATTATTTGGACTTTGAATATACCTTATTGGCTTTTCGTGTCTAACTATTTTGACTTTGGGTCTAATTCTTTTAGGGTTTTGTGTACACGTTTGTGAGTATGAGTCGAAATTTTAGGGTTTGGTGTTACATTATTTGTCTTTTGGACTAACTTTTTATCCTTTGAATATACCTTTTTGGTCTTTCGTGTGTAACTATTTTGACTTTGGGTCTAAATTGTGTAGGGTTTTGTGTCCAAGTTTGTGAGTATGAGTCGAAATTTTAGGGCTTGGTGTTACATTATTTGTCTTAGGACTAATATTTTGGCCTTTGAGTATACCTTTTCGGTCTTTCGTTTCTAACTATTTTTGCTTTGGGCCTAAATTTTTAGGGTTTTGAGTTCAACGTTTTGGTTAAGAGACGAAAATTTGGGGTTTAGTGTTACATTATTTGTCTTTTGGAGTAACTTTTTGGACTTTGCATATAAATTGTTGGGCTTTGTGCCTAACTATTTTGAGTTTGGGTTGTCTTTTTGACAAACTTTTGGACTTTGAATATAACTTTTTCGACTTTCGTGTCTAACTATTTTGACTTTGGTACTAAATTTTTTAGGGTTTTGCGTCCATGTTTGTGACTATGAGTCGAAATCTTAGGGTTTGGACCTAAGTTTTCTTACCTGTAATGTTCACCTTTATTGTTGTCTGTCATTCGATCAAGTGATAAAGATATGGAACTCTAAAGTCTAAGAGCTGAAGTAATCACCATTAATGATGTCTGTTATGGAAAACACTGGTATTAAAGCCTTCAGAGGTCAAAATGATGTCATAGAACTCTTCTGGAATTGCCTTAGGGGTCAAAACGAGTTCAAGTAACCCACACCCCGTATTTTTTCCCCCACCGCTGGCCCGACAGCCACTGCCTACGCTCCGGCTAACGCGCTTCTCTGATTGGTTAATCCAACTGTCAGTCATTTCTTTGCCCCGCCGCCATAGTAATACTCTTCTCTGATTGGTTAATCTGGTTATCAGTCGATGTTGGCATAGTCACTCGCAGATTGTCTAATTTATTAATTTGTTACCAGGATATATCTAAATTAGTCTCGTGAGTGCAATCATGTTATAAGTTTGGGTTGATTCAAGGAAGGCCATACTAGTGTTCATTCTAGTGAATTGAGATTATATTTTACACAGTAACTTGGAATATTTTTGTTTTCTCTTAAAGTATGTTACAGCGTATCGATGATAGGTTATATTCAGTGTAGATGATTGAGACTATATTTTACGGTGTAAGTTGGATTGTTTTCTCTTAAAGTATGTTACGGTTTATCGATAAAAGGTTATATTCAGTGTAGATGCTTGAGAGTATATTTTGCGCTATAAGTTTGAATATTTTTGTTTTCTCTTAAAGTATGTTAAGGGTTATCGATAACAGGTTATTCAATGTTATTGATGTGTTTAAAGTGATGCATGATATAGTTAAGATAAGTAGTGTTGAATGTAATATTCCTTCGTTTTTCTTATTGGTTGATTAAAGTATGATATACTAGACAACCGCCATACAGCCGTCATGCCACACTAAGCGACAGGTATACAGCGCTCATGACACACTAGACGACCTCTGTACACCCATCACGACACAGTAAATGACCTCCATACACCCAACACGACACTCTAGACGACCTCCATACACACATCACGACACACTAGACGACCTCTATATAACCATCATGATACACTAGACAACCGCCATACAGCCCTCATGCCACACTAGACGACAGGCATACAGCCCTCATGACACACTAGACGACCTCCATACACCCACCATGACACACTAGACGACCTCCATACACCCGTCACGACAAATACATACATGACGACACACTAGACAACCGGTATAGAGCCCTCATGCCACACTAGGCGACCGGCATACAGCCCTCATGACACAATAGACGACCTCCATACACCCATCACGATGCACTAGACAATAGCCATACAGCCCTCATGCGACACTAGACAACCACCATACAGCCCTCATGACACACTAGACGACCACCATACAGCCCTCATGAAAAATAGACGATCTCCATACACCCATCACGACACACTAGACGACCTCCATACACCAATCACGACACACTAGCCGATCTCTATACAACCATCTTGACACACTAGACGAGCTCCATACACCCATCACTGCGATGAGCATGTTAGCAAGATAGACTGAATAAGCTGTAAGGGTGTTAAAGCATACACCAAACGAACGCCGGGTCTTTTTAAATTAGAGTACGAAGGGACAGCTCTTGTTAGCTTATGTAGTAAGACGTACCATTGTATTTGGGATTACGATAAAATTAGTTGTAAAGGGTTAAGCAGGCAACACAATAAATTAGATAAAGATATGTTTTTAGAGGTTCTCGCCACCCAAAAGGCCAAGGGTGGGAAAAATGTAGGTTTCAAAGTCTTAAATAATTCCATATTTTCCTACAGTCAAACAAGAAATGCTCTTTCCTATTTCTATATAAAAAGGTAGCTAATGATAACGTCTCGACTACGCCTTTAGATATTTAACTCTTTACACTACCAACTTAGACTAACCAGTAATCTCTAACAGATTCACCCCTTATGATTCATGTATGACACATAGCTAAGCAGACACCCAACTACATAGCTATAAGTAAATGTTATCCTATATATTTACTCAGTGTACTAAATATTTTTGTACTGTTATATAATATTGACTGTATGTTATACACCTATTGAGATAATAAAAGAATAAAGTATATCTTTAAGGCTAAGGAAAGCAAACCTGAAAAAAATGCTGGTTGAAATCGGATGCACTGGGACACTGGCGCAGAACACAGTGCAACGTTTTAACAGGTATTCAAGCGGAGTGGATCCAACATGCTTAAACAGGCAGCTGTCTTCGTGTGAGAGTCTGGAGTCCTACTCTGAGTCCTGATCGCAGAGGGAGTGTGAGAGAGTTTCTTTTGATGGTATGTAACCGGTGCACCTGGTTGTGTGTCTGTTGCACCTTTATTTCTCAACTGATCCGCTTTCTCGTTTCCTGGTATTCTACAGTGAAATGGGATCCACTGCAGGACAACACTGTATTGCTTGCAGAGTTCAGTCAGTAAAGTCTGGAGATATGGCAATTTTCTGGATTGTAGTGACTGGAATACTGATCTTGCATCTGTCAAAAACACTACCAGCTGTGGGTTAAGATTACTTTTTAGCAGTTTTTCTATTTCCAACTTTATTGCTTGGATTTATGCATTGTAATTGTGACAATATTTCCCTGTTGCTATTTTATTCATATCCCTAGTGTTATTTGGGCACTCTGTTTATGCACTGCTCTCCCATTCTTTACTGCATTCTGTGCTGATCCATCTGTGTTCACACCAATCCATATGTCTTGTGGATATTCCTCATCCAAGAAACTTAGAGTTATTGTTTTATGCTGCATACTATTTTGTTCCTCTTTGTTAAGTATTCCTTTCACTTTTGTCCGTATTTATATTGACAATCCCGATTCCTGTGTACAGGGAGTCTGTTCTGGTATGGGCAGTTGGGGATTAACAACTCTTATTCTGCCTGGTGTTTGTCTACAAAATCGCTTGGCTTGGTGGATAAAACTGCTTCTCTTATGCTGCCTCAATGCAAGATTTTGGATGGAGCCATCGCGTAGTGAAGACCATAATCGACACTACTTGTCGGCTGCTCCCACACCATCCACTACCTGCTCTAATGGCTTCATATAACCCTGATAGGGGGCTAAAAAGAAGCTTCACCTTGCCCAACGGTGTCCCAAAGACTAGCGGAGGAAAGGAGACTTACTCCTCCATTGGTAGGACAGAACTATACCCCGCTGACCTCTCTGTTAAAAAAAATAGAAATAAAAAGTTCAATGATCTATCAGGCATGCAATAAACTTTTCTGCTTCAGCAGCTGGATAAATTCATAAAAGACATATCAAGTCATAATATGACTGATAACTGATATTTTCCAAACCAGCAGGTTTCTTTCACTCATTGCATGTTTGTTTTTGTGCATGAAAGTGTGTACTTGTGCATGTGTGCATGTGTGCAAGGAACTATATATATATATATATATATATATATATATATATATATATATATATATATATATATATATATATACAACACATAATATGATTTAACAAAAATTCTTTTCATATGAATTATGGCATCATTCCTTTCTAACATTAGATGTGTTGTTGAAAATGTGTCTGTATAACGTAGAGAGCAATTTGACCGTAATTTGTTAATTGTGTATCCTTTTTTCAAATATGTAGTACTAACTTATTTTTTTCCAATTTGTTTTCACTAATTTATGCAAACACCAATGTTGTAAATGACTGTATTAAACATTTTCATAATAATTTTCATACTATTTTCCGTCTTGGTAACTATTTATGTTGTGTTTTTTTAGGTCAGTGTTTTATTTCAGCAACAAAGAAATTAAGTTACATTATTAAGCAAATACAATTCATGAGGTCGCCGGGAACGTGGATGTCGCACTCTATTAAACCCCAAAAGGATTCGCCGATGACATATATGAGAATCTGTTAAGCACTTAGAAGATAGCTAGAGCAGGTAAACGAAGGTCTCGTTTCGGGGAATGTCTCGAGCAAAAACCTATTGATGGTTCGATCCGTTCTTTTAAGACATTGCCACTGACACTCCTAGATCTCAACGAGATTAACGCGGCACTCGAAAATTAGATACTGGCTAATTTCCAACGTCCAGGCGTATTATACTGTCAGGGGTGTATTATTAACGTGGTTACCACCTTCGTGTTTTTCAGTGAGGATACGGTCATGACCTTGAAAGAAACAACCGTGGAACTGGTAGACAGTCCGATTTGCTAAAAACAACACCAAATATAATATATATCCCGTCAATGTAGATTTAAGACGTAAAATCAAATGATTTTCATTTAGTTACACAGGAATTTAACTCTCTGCCGGAACATTCAGTCGATAATATTGGCATTACTACTCGTTCAAACACCTCAAAGGCTAGTCAATAATAGTCTTTGTTCACTCGCAGAGCTGATACATTTTAGTTTTCAGTCAATCTATATATTGTCGTATATATATATATATATATATATATATATATATATATATATATATATATATATATATATATATATATAAAAATTATCGAACTGAATGCAAACTACGTAGTCGGGTTGTTCGAAATACAATTTCCAAATACTCATTTCAACATCTTAGCCCGGGATATATGAATCCGTTACGAAACTCCGTGGAACAGAGACAAAAGTAACATCGCGGATAACACAGCAATAACAATGGATTTGACAACGGGGTTATAAAAAAAAGCGGATAATTTTATCGATGATTTAAATATGCTGATAGTGGGAAAAATACACAGAATCAAAATGAGATTTTTAAATAAAACAAATGAAAATAAGCCAACTTTAAAGTCGTTGAAAAAGGAGTCGCTTTTACCATAAGCGACGCATTGAGAAGTATCTTAAACTATCCATCGATTCACGTGACAGCGCTAATTTACACTGCACAGCGAAATATAAATAAATTTTAAGGCTCAATCTAAAAACGTGTAAGTTTATTATGATCTCGTATCACACAGAGTAGTCAGTGATGTCTTGATACACTTACTGAGAACAGTTCATATTCTGGACAAAACCAACACTTCCATTTTTTGCATCTATGACAAACCACACTATGAGCAGATTCTCTTTCGACAAGGTATAAATTCTATTCACTAACGACCGGGGAGTTGCGATCCCATTTACATCCGGAACGTCGGTACTGACGTTAATTTTCGGATGCATTTCGAGCTGGAATAAATGTGAGACACACTTCGATTCATCAAAATGCAAAATTATACAAAAAGTGTTGCTATATTCAAGCCGGCAACGGCTTCCCATTTTTTGTCGAATGTAGGAATCAGCGAAGGCGCGATATCTGTAGTTTTTACGGAAGCAATAGACGAGAAATTTTACCATGGTTAAAATCTGGCGGTAAGGTCTTACTCAGATGTGTTGGTTCGGGGCCACAAGTCGCACAAGACGCGTTGGCGGGAAGAAACATTAGAAAAGCATTTAAAGAAAGGGTGAAGAAATCCGGTGAACGTTTAATTCAAGTTACCATTGAACATCTGGCCGTTGGTGATACAGACGAACAGGCAAGAAGCGGTAAAAGAAAGAAAAGATGGCAGTGCCACCAGTAACGCCAGTTGGGGAAAAAGAATTTTAAAAGTTTAAATTACGCGCTCACTCTCATTCCACGCGTAAAAAGTCGATGAGGCTTAAATAATCGGACATATTCGGTTAAGCAAAATGGCTTTAGTGCACCCCACGTCTTACAAATGTTTCCATTCTGGACTAGATTTGTTTAGCGTACCACCAACTCAGACTTTCGGTCGACGAGGGTCAGTTTATTGAAGTCCAGTCATTAGCAGCTCTGGCCCCCGAAGCACCTATAGAATTTTCGATTAGCGGAAATTCGATTAAATATATAGATTTTGTCGACACTTACCTGCATATGAGATAAAAAATTACGTTGTCCAACAGTGACATTTACCGGCTAATGCCGACGTGGCCCCAGTGAACTATTACCTGCACGGTCTAATATGATAAGTGGACGTTTCTTTCAACGACATTCTGATTTCCATCTGAAAATACATACCCTTTCAGAGCATACCTCGAAGTCACTGTCAATCACAGTAACGAGTCTAAGAAGGGTTCTCTCACGTGCACACTCTTCCTTGTCGATATTCCTAGCAAATGGATGACCCCCAAGGATAAAACAACTCGGGGTTAAAAAACCGACGAAACTTGGCCCGAAATAGCCAGGAGCTATCTTTGCTCAAGAGCATTACATGCTAAACAGAATTGACGTAACAATTAAGTTGACCCACTCGAAGGACGTTGTCAACATCATTGCTCACGACAAAACTACCAGTTACAAGTGTTGTCGCTTACGACGCCTTGTTTGTGAGGAAAGCAAAAGTCATCACAGCCATTTCGCTGGCTCACGAAAAGGTTCTCTTGCGAGGAAATGCTAGATATTCCATGAAGTAAATGTTGATTAAAACATTTCCCATTACTAAAGGTATAATATCTCATACGCAGGGCAATCTTTTTCTCAGCTAGACATCAAAACCACTAGTCATTGGTTTGTTGGACTCGGGCGCATTTAACGGAAATTACGGTACTAACTTCTCCAGCTTAAACAACTTTGAACTTTCATTTTTGAATGTCACGCTCGTTGGCCACAATATTTGGGGTAAACCCCTAACAATTGACTTAGTCCTACTTCAGGTCCATGCTGGCCTTGGGTCATGTGGGAACAGACGCTAGTAACGGTTTTGATTATATCGACTCCAAGAACCGACACGCTTGTCCTCATTCGATCTGAACCCTAGCCTTTGGGTCACCAATTTAAACTTGCAAAAGCCGGACCTATTGCTATTGAGATCAAATTCGCAACGGTCACCCATAAACCGACGCAAATTCTCATATATGCAGAATTGGATTCAGTGCTAGAGAGCTAAAAAACACGGACGGTTCTCTTGGATTACACGGTCTAAAGGAAGGTGAGCATGAACACGAGTGACATTTTCTAAATTGTGTCTTCAGAAATTTCAGTGAAACGGTTGTCAACGGTCAGAGTCCTGGCCCGCGATCAGTTGCCTCACCATATAGATCGAACTAAACCTGCCATTTTCATAGTTACCAGCGATCCGAGTTGGAGACCCGAATCTCATTGGGTAGGACTGCATTACGATGTTATGGGCCAATTTGAGTATTTCGACAGTTTTGAATTCTCTCCCAATATTCATAGGGACATTTTTCTTTTTATGACAAGAAACGCAGATAGGCCAGTCAACTACACTTCGCGTGTACTGCAAGACGTTCTTAACAATTATTGTGGGCTCTACCCTAATCTTTTCAGCTTGATGAAAGCTCGAGGTTATCATTTGAACACGTCACAAGATTTTTTAAAAATGCATATATTAACAAAAACAGGCCTCTTTTCTATATAAAAATTTTAAATTATAATTTCACAACATATGTTTTTTATAAACATTTTAAAAGAACAATATCCGCTCTGTGAGAATATACATGGTGTAGTTTTATCTATGATGCAGTTGACAGCCTCTGTTGCAAATTATTCTATCACGAGTATTACGTTCACGTCAAAATCGTAAAGGGAATCTCGTAGGTTTTCTGCTAAGCGAAAAACTAGGTATAAGAACGGCGACGATTCTACCCCTGTTGTAAATCTTCTTTCTTCTTCTTTTCTCTTTTCACTGATACCTAAAAGGTGTCGTGGTTTATATCATTTGTCGTTCTTGAGGTGCTCGGATTGTCTGAATTAGTGATTTTCCTTTGTTGTTACATGTCTCTGTCACTGCACCTATCCATGTTCTTCCGGGTCTTCATCTTGGTCTTTTCCCATGCATTCTCGAGAAGAACGCCCTTGATGGTGATTGGTGAGGATTCATTCTGACCAGGTGGCAAAACCATTTAAGTTGTTGTTGTTCTATATATTCTTGGCAGGGTTTTGTTCCTACCATTTTTCTTATGGTTTCATTTGGTATTCTATCTCTTCTTGTGTTGTTTGTTACTTTTCTCAAGCATCGCATCTCACATGTATTTATTCATAGCACAAAGTTGGTATGAAAATGCTATTTATCATTTGTTGTTTAGCTGGCATAGAAATGTTTGGATGTCTCAGCAATGGTGAAAGCTGGTATGTGACAGCATTTGCTTTTTGTATTCTCATGTCAATTTCTCTGTCTAGTTTTCCATCTTCTGTGAACATTGTGCCCAAATACTTGAATTTGTTGTAAATACCATCTAAAAATATTTCCTCCATTATAACTCGAAAATTATCATCAGCGGTTTGTTTGACGGTTAGTTTGTCAATTATAACATGGAATTGATCGGTGGAGATTAGGTCTATTGCACGTTTCATAGTATTAGAAATTGTTGTGGTGTTCGTTTTAAATATTACATCTTTAAGTACGGCGCTCGTTTCCTTTTCGATTTCTTGAAGAAACGCCATTCATAATCTTTCCTGGCTTTGACGTTAGTACGGGGATGTTTGCAAAACTTTTTGCGCGGTACAACGGTAAAAGAATCGGCTCATAACTGGAGCCAAGGTTTCTATTCTTCTATCAAATCTGTGTCTTTCACGGGCAAACTGCATCCACATTGATTATCTATCCTCTTTAAGATCATCAAAATGATGGAATACAAAACTTTTCGGCAAACGCCGCCAGACAAATGAGATTTCAATAGTTCAAATTCTTTTAACGCAATCCTAAAAAGATACGCGCTAGTGAGAATAAAAGTCACGCATACCTTCCTGCCGATTTTTTGCAATATACTCGGTTCGCTAATACCCATATCGCTAATACGTCATCGCATTTCCCAGTTAGCGTAATGGTTTGAGTTATTTTAGTTGGTTGCTATATATGTATCTATGTATATATATATATATATATATATATATATATATATACATATATATATATATATTGCATTATCTACTTTCAGAGGCAGACTGAAATAACTATGGCTGGTCAACGACACGAGTGACATACATGTGGGGGTGTATTTTCCCACTGCAGCACGTTAAACAGGCACATTGGGAATGTCCTTAACAAGCGGTCACATATCGAACTGTACCTATACACTGGTCAACAATATAAAAAAACAGAAACAAAACATGCAGCATCACTACCTGTATCGCTACCACTTGCCCATATGTCAGCTGTCACGGTGCCTTCTTTAGTAGTAGCAGACAATTTACATACTCACGAACGACAGGAGCTTTCTTCAGAATTCATAAGACCCCTTATAATTCTGCATCAGCATCACGCAAACGATCTAACACATCGAGCGGCAAGAATGGTGCTGGTGTGAAGCAAAGGAAACTAACAGCTGAAGATGACACTTTTTCTGTTCCTCTAGATGATGACAAATATACACGGACAATTGGAGAACCCTCAAGACACACGCTAACGTTAACAGACATTTATCCATCTATACATTTTTTTCACCTTCCTGATAGCGAAAATAAACCGCAATGATGTGATATGCTAATTTCTGAATTTGACAAGCAGGCGACACGTTTTTGACTTAACTATTCTTACCACATTATATTACACCGCAGAGAAACAAAAAGTTTAAACTTTTCCACGCTAGCAGCAACAACTCCTCTATCTTAGAAACCTCTACATTATTAACAATTGAGCAGATTTAGACAATTTTGTATCGCAACTACACATTGCTGATCCATTGAATTATGCCCGACAGCAACGACCAGATACAAAATATTACATTAAGGGAATTCCTAGCACTTTTTAAAATATCTCTTTAATATTTGCGAGCACCCGATTGGTTGTTCCTTTCAAGATATCCCATCACACATTAGCAATAAGAAAGCCATATACAAGTTACAACAAGACTCACATTACAAATTTTACAATGACAATCTATATTTTTTTCATTGTGTGGCAGTTTCTAGAGGATCAAGTGTTGAGAGTCTTAGGAAACCCACGCAGTCTCTCCTGAAACAGTGGATAGATTATCAGGGATTGTGAGCAATAAAAGATTTCCAAGGTGTTATTTTAAACTATTTTCCAGCATTAGAAAATGTTTTAGTATAAACATTGACGTTTTCGAGTTTGACAACAAAGATGCTCTCACGCCAAAACTCAGAGGTAGTAGTTTTTAGAAAGACACTTTATGATTGTTGTATTTTAACGACTATTTATATATATTTCTGACATTGACGCGGCCCCTCACACTTTTATTAGTTGTCGAAAATGCTTTGAGTAAACACGAGATAAAGTGCAAGTTAGGAGAACGAAAAAAATGTATACAAGTGTGGTGTTTACACACCGCCCTCCCCCCTCCGCCGAATTTGGAAACGGTGGCATCTCACGGCATCGAAGTTCCAATAAACTTCATATACCCTTTTCGAGTAACTTATGACGTTGACAGTTATTTCGATAGTAGTGAGTTACCTGCGGTAACTACTCCTACAAACGTTTGCAAATAAACATATCCCTTTGTCATGTTTGGTGGCCTCAAACGTACCAGTGTTTGAGGAACCCATTTGTTTTGTTACACATGGTGATTCCCATGATTTACTTAGTTGGATGATATGTCACTTGTATACCATATCGGAAGCGGAGTACACCATCTTGCGTGATCGGTTTGACGGTGTGTTCAGAGAACTGGTTATTATTAATGATTCTCTTATACCCTACTAGATTCGTACTTGCGTAAACTACCTCTGGTTTGGTTTAATTCGGGTAAACACGACATAAACGTCATAAAGCCTAACCTGATACGCTACTTAATGTATGCGGATGATGAGGAACCAATAGATCGTGACCAAACGATGAAAAAAAGACGAAACCCCATTTAGATTGATAGCAAAATAAAACAAGAATTTTATGTGCATTGCTACGGGTAAGTTGACATTTTTAGATGTAATAAATTTCTTAGCTCTCAGATTCAGTTATGCAAAATATTTGAAAGCCTACAAGATTACTGAGGCTAAGGGGTTCTTTTGTTACGAATGTATTAACAACCTAAAAACGTTAGACGATGCGACTCTCCCTCACCATCTCGCTTTCTTTTCTACGTTTAAAAACTGCAATATTTCGGTCGCTGATAACGAGTATTGTTCAAAGATATGGGTCGAAAATAAAATGACCACTCTTAGAGATTTTCTTGTGTGGTATAATAATAAGGATGAAGTCCCCTTCCTTCTGGCATTGGAAAAAACAAGTAGCTTTCTACACTGAATTGCACGTAAACATGTGTAAGGATGCCATTTGTCTTCCGGGAATAACACTAAAATATCTCTTCAAAACCCTCCTCTTAAATGCGTGTTTTTGCTTTTGTTCCAGAAACGAGCAGGAGCTGCACAATACCCTTAGAGCTAATATTGTGGGCGGTCAGAGTATAATATTCCTTTGTTTTCACGAGAAGGGTACGACTCGAATCAGCGGTGGAAAAGTCATTGAAAGTATTACAAGTTATGACGCTAAAGCTTTGTACTTGTGGGTTCTCACTCAAGATATGCCCACATATTTTTCTATATTCGGACAATTTGAAGATGGGTTCAAGCCTCATAAACTATATAAGTATACCCGTCAGAGTAAAGAATGGTTGAGTTATCAAAATAACCCAGTCATTAAAATAACTCAGTTCAATGGACGAGAAATGGCTTTGGGCCCTAGACCCAAATTTTTTCCTAACATTCATAGGGACATTTATCTATTTATGACAAGAAACGCCGATAGGCCAGTCAACTACACTTCGCGTGTACTGCAAGACGTTTTTAACAATTATTGTGGGCTCTACGCTATTCTTTTAAGCTTGATGAAAGATCGAGGATTTCATTTTAACACGTCACAAGATCTTTTTAAAATGCATATATTAACAAAGACAGGCCTCTTTTCTGTATAAAAACAATTTTTATTATAATTTCACAACATATGTTTTTTATAACATTTTAAAAGAACAATATTCGCCCTGTGACAATATACATGGTGTAGTTTTATCTACGATGCAGTTGACAGCCTCTGTTGCAAATTGTTCTATCACGAGTTTTACGTTCACGTCAGAATCGTAAAGGGAATCTCGTAGGTTTTCCAGTAAGCGAAAAACTAGGACTTACACACCGACGATTCTACCCCTATTGTAAACACCATCTGAAAATATTTCCTCCATTAAGACCCATGGATGGTTCGGAGAAAACGACTCGGACTGTGTACCAGTTCCACGCTTGTCTCTTTCACGGTCACGACTGTACCCTCACTGAAAAAACACGAAGGCGTTAACCACGTTAATAATACACCCTTGACAATATTATAGGACGCCAGGACGTTGGAAATTAGCGAGTATTTTATTTCCGAGTGCCGCATTAATCTCGCTGAGATCTGTGATTGTCAGTGGCAACGTCTTAAAAGAACGGATAGAACCATCAATAGGTTTTTGCTCGAGACATTCCCCCGAGCGGGACCTTCGTTTACCTCTTCTAGTTTTCCTATGAGTGATCATCAGATTCTTCAATCTGTCATCGACGGATCCTTATTGGGTTTAATAGAGTGCAACATCCACGTTCTCGAAGACCTCATGGATTATATTTCAGAAATGACGCCTATTTAAAAAAATCATTGAGGTAGGTAAACTGATTTAGGCCTCTATGAAACAGTACACCGAGGAAAATAAATTATTGTCTATCGCGAGAAGTAGTTTGATAGGAAGTTACACAGGAAACAAAATTCTGTTAGCTACTCCCTTATTACGGTGGAACTTGATCCATGGGTTGGTTGTCACTTTCATCTATCAAGTGATAGAGTATACACCAATGGCCTTTCTTAAAGTGTTTGGGGATAAAATATCCGAAGCTAGACGTGAGGCGATAGAAACGAAAAAAGTTTGATAACTAACGATTCTATGAAGTCAACTAATCTTGACGCCGTTATCAGACCCAGCTTGCGAGAATCTTTCTACAAACGAATACAACCACTGGTTCCCCTCAGTAACCTGCGATGTCCATCGCACAGATTCTGTTAAGCACATCTTCTCCAGATTGTCAGAATTGTCGCGATAGACAAATATTCGACAGACGGACACGCGGATTGTTTACATTAGAGTATGAATGGGTAAGATTTCCCTATGCAGTACTACTTACCACTGTTTCGGGTAGTACGACGAAAGTAGTACGAAAGAGATCAGCAAACAACACAACAAAATAAACAAACAACCTTTTCTAGACGTTCTTGATAAAATGAGTTCTAGCGGCGGGACTAATGTTGGTTTTAAAACACACAAGGCAGTTATCTACACGTACACCCAGCACACAGAGCTTCTCTATCCTATTTCTACATCAAGCGGCGAGTGCACGACGACGGTGTCACGACATCTCCACTTTGTATATAATATTCTTATTTTAATCGCTGCAATATTATAAAATAATGATTATTCACATTCTCTTGTTTGTTTTTCATTTTAATGTTGTCATAGTTCTTCTAACGGCAAATAACTCATATCCCGCACTGAAGCTAACCTACCATTATGTAATTATCTTTACCCACCACTGCCATTAAATTTCCGCCCGACATAACCGACATTTACTTATTGATTATCACCACCATAATATCTCAATTGCCTCCCCTTATGTACATCAATTATCGACCCATGCATCGATCTAATAAATTGCTATTTGCTTCATAGAAAGCCATCCAAATGATACCTATTCCCCTCTCCTTATACTACTGCTGTTGTGTCTTTTAACATGCCCCAAACAATTCATTTGTCTTGTTTTAATTGTGCTTAGTAGTTCCTTTTTAATTTTTAGTTGTTTTTAAATCTTGCTGAAGTAGGATGTGTTGGGCCGAAAGGTGAACATATAACAGTTGTACTGTAAACCACCACACAAAGCAGACACGCTCACTTAACTTTCTTTTAAGGAAAGATGACGAATAGAGGTCTATTCCTTTAATCATCGGGCGAACACAAGCAAGCAAGTTGTTTTAAATCTTCATCATGTGTACTCTTTTCTTTTCATCCAGTTTTACCTGTTCTTTTATAAATCCACATTTCAAAGGCTTTAATTCTCTCTTCTGTTTTCTTGTCCAATGCCCATGTTTCTGAACCATACAGGAATATTGAGAAGATATAACATTTTGCTTTTCCTAGTCTTTTGATGTTGGTATACTTTTCATGGCATTAAAATTAACTTTTTGCCATTCATATTCTTTTATTTATTTAAGTTTTACATTTTCCATCACAGGTTATAGTATGTCCAAGGTATAGTCCGTTCAGAAATTCATAATCACACCTGAATTAGTTTTGCGTGATAACCGCTTGTTATTTTGGTTTCAAAATGTGCATGCAATCTTAGAATATTGATGACGCAAAGATTTTGGTATTTTTTATTCCACAAACACAAAAGATTTTGCACATCAGCGAATTCCTTTGATCTTTTATGACGATATCACACAAGTTGATTCAAATTTTAGAGTTTACAGTAATCGTGTTAAATTTTCCAGGTTGCTGCAATTCTTGTCAGAGGCGTATCTACATAGTGCTTAATTGTGGGTGTTGTTCGTTATGTGTATTTGCAAACATGAATTCAATTGGTTACAATTAGTCTTGTCCTTCGATCACCATTAGACCCCAGGACGTCCTAACTGCAGCTGGAATTGAATTCATCTTAATTTTAATCATTCCAAATCTGAAGATTTCAAGAGGTTGATAATCATTACTGGCTGGACAAATAGTAATCCATCTCGTTTCCAGTACTCATCTTCCACCCGCAGCACATGTTCAACACCCTTCTTCCAGAACGGAATGTCTATTTTTGAGAGAGACTCGCGTGTCAGAACTTCAACATCACACATTTTAAACGTCCTGTTCTGTTCAGCAACTTGTCCTTTGACGTGAGCCCAGACAAGTTCGATTGGATTAAGGTGCGCATGATATGCAGTAAGTCGAAGAGAGGTGTGGCCGTATTTCTCAAAGATTTTGTCAACATGGTACACCTTTTTTTTATTCGTATTCTTCATAAGTTGTAACAATTCGTGTTTTAAATATGTGTCGTCAAATTTGACATCTTCATTCGCAAGTCATGTCCTAATTTGCTCTTTTGTATATGATGCAGTAGGCACTTTGTCTTCCTCTGATACAACATTGTGGTATGATGCATTATCCATGACTATGCATGAAGGTCTCTCCAGGATTGGTAAAAGATCGTTCTCCAACCAGTGCCTGAAAATGTTTCCATTCATTTCAGTATGGTAGTCCCTATCGTCGGTACTTTTTGATTGAAAAATTATATATTATATAGTAAAAAAGTAACCTTTTGCATAGTTATAAATTTGCATTTCAAACTCATTGTAATTTGGATATAAATGTTTGTATTTAAAGTCAACAAATTGTCTACTGAGTCTTCACAAAATTAATAAAGATACGCCTTCCCTTCGGTAATTAAAGCCAAGGCCGTGGTGTGTCATGTCGTTTAATATTCAGTTTTGTGCACGGGATTTTCCTGAAGTTAGTGTTTCTGCAATAGCCAAACTATTTTACGTGAACGACCGCACCAAATTAATGTATATATCCTAAAATGGTGTCAAATTCGAACAGGGTGAACTTAATATAGCCTAAATAAGAAAACTTTTAAACTAGATCAAATTTCTCTGAGCAAAAAATATTTCTATAACGTCATCAATATTCTAAGATTGCATGCAAATTTTGAAAGCAAAGTAACAAACGGTTATCACGCAAAACTAATTCAGGTGTGATTATGAATTTCTGAACGGACTATAGTTGTAGCTCTGAACTGTCTCCAGGTCTGTTTCTTCAACTTTGATATCCACTTGTAGCTTTTGAATATTATCTTTGCTTATGATCATTTTAGTCTTTTTTATATTAATATATAATCCATATATGTTGCTTGTCATGTTTATTTCATTAAGTAATTGTAGATCTTTAGGAATTTCTGCTAGTAATACAGTATCATCAGCATATCTTAGGTTATTGATTATCTTTCCATTAATGTTTGAGCTTGGAATCTCTGTGATGTTTTTAAATATTTGCTCAGTGTATAGATTGATCAAGCTTGGTGATAGGATGCATCCTTGTCTTACTCCTGTTTTTATATCTATAGGTGGTAGAGTTCTCTTTCTTATATTTTATTATTGCTGTTTGCTCCCAGTACAAATTACATATCAGTCATAAATCTGTGTCATCCAGATTTATATCTTTTAGGCAGTCTATAAGTTGATTATGGTGTATTCTATCAAATGCTTTGGTGTAGTCTATGAAGCAGGCATATATTGGTTTGTTTACTTCTATGTACTTTTCAATAAATGTCCTCATGCTGAATATGGCTTCTTTTGTCCCACTGTTTTTCCTGAATCCGAATTGCTGCTCATCTAATTCAGTATTAATTGTATTCTGAATCCTTCATTGTATGACTTTAGCAAGATTTT
The DNA here is from genome assembly GCA_032433765.1 of Megaustenia siamemsis. Classification (NCBI taxonomy): domain Eukaryota; kingdom Metazoa; phylum Mollusca; class Gastropoda; order Stylommatophora; family Ariophantidae; genus Megaustenia; species Megaustenia siamemsis. The sequence goes on from JAVIAB010000139.1 coordinate 61,586,617, forward strand.
TATACCTGGCTTATTAGGCTTATTATTCTGAAATCACCGCATTCAACTGCATCGTTCTCTTTAGGTAATGCAATGAATGTTGATGTTTTTAATTCATTTGGTATGTATCATGTATGGTATATGTCGTTGCATATGTCTGTGATCACTTCAATGCCAAATACTTCTAGTGCCCGTATCATCTCTATATGTACACTGTCATGTCCTGCTGCTTTTCTCTTTTTTCATTGTTTTTATAGCGTTTTACACTTCAAATTTTAAAATTGTATAGCTTAACGTACAAAGAAATCAATGCCTTTATTAAAGATAAGAAAGGAAATCTGCTTTGTAATATAAGAGATCAAATGGAGAGATGGAATGAACACTTTGAAGAACTTTTGAACAGACCCGGCTCAAATAATCCTCCAGATATGCTACCAGCAGAAGAAGAGTTACACCTTAACTGTGGAAAACCAAGCAAAGAAGAAATAATGAAAGCCATTAAACTATTAAAAAATGGTAAAGCCACAGGACCAGATCAAATTCCTTCTGAAGCCATCAAAGCGGATATTAACACCTCTACCAAAATATTACATAATCTATTAGATAAAATTTGGGAGAGGGAAGAAATACCTAAAGACTGGAAAGAAGGTTATATGATCAAACTACAAAAGAAAGGAAGTTTACAGGAGTGCACAAATTATAAGGGAATTATGCTACTATCAGTGCCAGGAAAAATAATAAGCAGAATCATTCTGGAGAGATTAAAAGAGGCTATAGAGAAACATTTGAAAGATGAACAAGCAGGTTTTAGGAAGAACAGATCATGTGCTGATCAAATAACTACTTTACGTATAATAGTTGAACAAAGTTTAGAACTAAAATCCCCACTTTATATTGGATTCATAGATTACGAAAAGGCATTTTATAGTTTAGACAGAAGAATGCTTTGGAAGTTGCTGAGTCATTACGAAATGCCCATAAAGTTTATTAACCCGATAAAAACAATGTATGAAGGAGCGAAATGTAGTTATTTGGTTATGGAAGGCCCCAGTATCACTGCAAACGAATTGAAATCCATAATTTCTCAACCGCCCGTGCCAGCGTAATCATCCGAATTAATATCTCATCTCCCAAAGATAGAATGTCATAAGAGGCGACTAAGGAGGTTGATCGATGGCTTGACAAGCTGTCATTGTAAAAAGTATTGTTATGGAAACAGCGCCATATATTTTAGAGTAGTTATCGCTGCAATATGTGCCACTTTGGCACGTAAGGTTTCTGTTTTTGAAATTGTGGTTCTGCCCTATGTGCCATCTTCGGCTCGAAAGGACAATAGATAGATACATAGAAAGAAAGAAAGACAATTGTAGTCCCCATCGTAGCAGTCTCAGCACACGCCAAAAGACATAAGGCGAAACCGCGATGAAAGTGAACACAGCCATCGATATCATCACTCATCGATAGTCATACGATATCATCACTCATCGTAAACAATTGGAATATCGAAACATGATCAAAACGGATGAGACACACAGCTCACGGTGTGCACAGAGCACTTAACTCAGTAGCTCCTGCAACAAGCCGGACTTTGAATATGAGGAAACTGCAACAAGGAACACTTTTCATGCATAGCCTTCGATTGTTCCCGCCGCCTATCCACCACATACCGGAAGTTCACGTCCTCTTGAAAATAATGATCGTCGTATTTTAAAAAAAAATGTATAGCGCTTGATGATGTTAGGCCATCGTTGTTGACTCCAATTCCGAACATATAGGCACACAGGTAGTCGTTAGATTATCCCCGCCGCACATCAAACAACAGATCGTAAGATTAGCGTACGGCCGGTCTAGGGATGTACGATGATCCAATACGATGACGTGGCACACAACAATGTCGTACACAACAATTTCGTTACCTTTAGATTCCTGATTACTCTAGTGAAAACAGCCTACATCGAACCAAGCACTGTGCAAATTCCCTAAAGAGATAATGACGAAGTAGTTTACATTAATGAGAAAAAAAAAAAAGTAAAGTACCCCCGTCACGCCAAGTGGCGTATAGGGAAATATGGTATTAGGGACCCTATATTTTACAGACCTTCAGCACATTATTTTTGGGGTAATGTGGTTAGTATTACGCCAGTGCTGCTTTACTTTCCCAGAAAAAAATCCGGTACCCATTTAAGGCTGGGTGAACCCGGAAGCCGTCGGTTGGGATTGAACCCTACCCCTTGTCCGTGGTAGTCTAGTTCACTAACCACTGAGCTATCGCGATATTAATTAGTAACATGGAAACAACTTACGTCAAGGAATTCCAACAACGGTCATGAACAGCACCAATGTGACGTAGAGCGCAGATCAAGTCTAGACGGTGGAAGGTTTCATTCACAACACTTGATTTGTCAAGAAGGGACTACGAATGATAATAACTAATAATACACTCTAAGGTATGATTATAGGTATGAACA